>CM042687.1:380845834-381465331 GCA_023614405.1 Avena insularis | reverse complement strand
TCCATACTCATATGGTGTTTCAGGAAACACAAATTTGCGGAATGATTCCTCAAATCTTAGGTGTTATGCTAAACTTGTAACTCAAATATCTTCCTTTATGATCATATCATAAATTCTTTATTTTCTTCTTACATTGATTTTGCACTTGATCTTGAAAGTCTTTGAACTTTTCAAATGTTTCACACTTCATCCTTATTAAGTAAATATTCATATATTCACTCAATTTTTTGGAGAAATCATATGAAGTTGAAATCCATCGCTCTTGACTACACATAATGGACTTCATACAACAATATGTACAAGTTCCAATAAGCTAGTCATTTGTTCCCTTCGGCCTATTAACGGAGTTTTAATTATCTCTAGGAAAGTTTCACAGGCGTCATTTGATCAAAAATCAAGACTCCAAAATTCCATCAAGCATGGGGTTTATTCATGTTTCCTTTCCACTATAATTTAAACGGCGATGTCACTTCTTAAGTGATCTTTCAATCAATTGTCTTTTGACATTTTTAGCACTGGTTTTATGGATGTGATTTATCCAACAAGATTTGTAAATCATCCATCTTTTATGGATTACGGCAATTATTTGAACAACCCTTTTATTCTCATAATACCTGATAAAACAAATCTTGAAGGCAAGCTTTGATATTAACAAGCAACACAACATCCTTTATTTGTTCTCGATGAACATCATCACATATTCTTTTGCTAGTTACTTAGGTCATTGTAGTTCATGAATTGTGTTGTTTCGTATGACGATCCACATCAACAAATTCAGTATCCAATACTTAAGAACCACATTGTTTAACAAAGAATATAGCCATAACATGTATATCCTCTATATACCTAAGCTGAACAATTCTAGTCTTATCTTTTCTGCCATATATTTCTGAGATTCTCTTTCAGTATTTCCTTTTTTGGTTAAAAGAATCTATCAACATCAATAGTGGATCCATACACATGACACATAGTACAAATCATGTATAGTTAAATACCAATGTATTTGGACTTGCACTTTGAAGAAAATCACCATCATCAAATGTTTGGTGTTCTTTCAAATTCCATTCTTTAGTGATCTTTTAGCATATTAAACATTTTACCTACATCAAATATTCATCCTTATCATGGAACTATTCATGATCAAACTACTCTAGCTTATAATGGTGAATTGCGAGTGTAATGTTGCTCTCCAAAATCTTTTGGAGGATTAGGATGACTAGCGTCTCCAACCTTTTGAAAATTCCCATCAAATATGAGAACATAAACTTTTCTATATTATACTCTAACATGTTATAATCAAAACATCGTTTCAGATACCGCAAATATCTTCCACATATGATGTTCCTAGATAACCTTGATATTAAAACAATCTTTTGAATATCAAGAATCATGGAGACAAACATGATACTTATATACTAACACTGGAATTGTTACTCTTGATTTAATACCAATTATTAAACTTCACGGAGTAACCGGAACTTACTGAAAGTTTGCAATAGGACTTTTAAACCTTAGATTAACACTTCAAAACAATACGATACCAGTTCATAAAGTAACTAACTAGAATTCTATAGTTCTATTATCTCAATTATAACTAAGCTCAAGGTGGTAAACGGATGCCAATGACTACAACTACTATGCAAATTCACTTTGATTTAATTTATGATAAATAATATTCAACTTTTAATCATATTGTTGTTAAACTCCCACTCAAAACAATATCCCTCACATTGTTTTAGTGATTACATGACCAAATCCACTATACCAAGTCCGATCATCACGTGACATGATGTAGTTTCAAAGGCGAACAACCATCATGTTCATCATATCATCTATATGACTCATGCTTTACCTTTCGGTATTCTGTGTTCCGAGATCATGTATGTACATGCTAGGCTCGTCAAGGTCGAACCTTAGCTTTCCCATGAGAAAATCTGGCTTGCTCCCGTTGTATACACTCGCAGAATCTAACACACCCGATCATCACGTGGTGCTTCAAAACAACGAGCTTTGGCAACGGTGCCTACTAAGGACGAACACTCTATAACTTGATATTTTGTGAGAGGGGATCATATTATAATGCTACCGTTGCAATATAAGCAATACAAGATGCATAAAAGGATTAACATCACATGCAATTCATAATATGTGATATGATATGACCTTTCTTCTTGTGCTTCCGATCTCCATCTTCAAGCACGAACATGATCTCCATCATCACCGGCGTGGCATCAAGGTCAATGGCACCGCTCCATGGTTGTCGTCCACCAGCATCAACTATTATAACTACTTTGAATAATAGACACGCAGGTCTTAACTAAATTAAAAGACAACCATAAGGCTCCTGTCGGTTGCCGACTTACAATAAAGATCATTGCATATATCATATATAATCACAATCATGGCCATATCACATCACATCACACCCATGTAAAACAAAGTTAGACGCCTCTAATTTTCTTTGCATATTTTACGTGGTTTGGGGCTTTCTATAAGTATCGTTCTAACTTCTGAACAAGAACCACAACGTTGATGCATGAACTATCAAGTGCCCGTTGTAAATTGAATCTTCACTATGATGGGAGAGACAGACACCCGCAAAGCCACTTATGCAATACAAGTTGCATGTAAAGCATGGAGCATGTCTCATGAATGATGTCATGTAAGGTTAGCCCGGGCCGCTTCATACCACCATCCCGTAAGATGCAAAGTACACTGACGATGTTTCGACTCGTCAATGCCCATTGTTATGGTCTTGGGTTTTGGAGAAGATGGGGATGCTGAAGATCGTGGAACGGTTAGGAAACAAGCAACACGGGACACGAGGTTTACCCAGGTTCAGGCCCCCGGAGGGAAAACCCTACTCCTTCTTGTCTGCTCTTGATTATGGCGGAACCAAGGATTCTGAGTGCTTGAATGCAATTTGGCGTGGAGGTGTCTATCACGAAAGTATGAAGTCGAGAGATCTAGGTCGTGCCCTCCTAGCCTTTATATAGAGTTAGGCAGGTCCTGAGCCAGGCACCGAGGTTTCTGAGTTTTAGGGTTTACCCCTTTGAATTTTCTATCTACTCTAGTCTTGCTCTCCAAGGATCTGAAGGCGTCATGGGCCTTGGCCACCCGAAAGTCTTCATGGGCCGGCGTATATTTGTCGTGGGCCTTCCTTGGGTTGGACTAGGTATGCTAATATTGTGTACCCGCGGGGTATAACCATGTCAGTAGCCCAGTGTTCAAATAATCGTAGATTGGTGAGACTCTTAAATCCTTCGGGTGCAACTCTGTCTTTCAAGAGAATGTGTAGGGATTGTTGATGCGTGTGCCTGACTCTGCTGACGGATCAGGGTCGGTTAACTGTCTTAGGACAAAACAACACGATCTTTTTCAGGTTCGAGTCCCTTGACTCGAACCCGAAACATATGCTGGCGTAAATTCGACTCAGGCCGTGGAGGACTTACAGGAATGGAATTCTAGTGAATTTAAACGGTGTACCCAACGCGTCCGTCGGGATTTTCATCGCGCCTTGGCACGGATTTTACTAGCAGAGCGCAGTCAGGTGCGTTACCAGGCCATCAGATGATATCTGTAGGTCTTATCTTTGTGTTGCAGACACAACATCCGAATGTTTATCACCGCGGAGGTGTTTCGGGTGGCCAAGGAGGACGCTGCTCACTTAGCGTTATATGGGGCAGAGTTGCCAAAAAAATTGCATGCTGATCCGAAGGATCACAGTCGAAGAATTCATAGGGTGCGCGACCAGCGCTCCCTATGAGAGTAGCCCCCGAGTGTCTGTTCGAGTCGTAGACTCGAGCAGAGACTTTAATTCAGCCGTTGTTCGGCTTCAGGCCCGTAGGGCACAATTTTTTAGGATGCTTGAATCCATGCTCCCTATGGGAGTAGCCCCCGAGTCCGTAGTGGAGTCGCAGACTCGATGTAGGACTCGAAGAAGTAGTTCAGTGTTGTAGTTTTGTTCATTTTCGGGTGCGCGGCCAGCGCTCCTAATAGGAGTAGCCCCCGAGTAGTTGGTTGAATCGTAGATTCGAGTGAGTACTCTTAGCTCTGGAGCCAAAGAATTGTGGCTTTTGCTAGTATAGTTTTTGATGACGTCAGTGTTGACGATTGGTGACCTCAAGCGTCTGCTGCGCCAGAGATGACTTGACAGGACGAACATGGGTCCCACCTTCTGACCTTGAATTGAGCGGTCACGCGCGGCGTGGAGATAATTACGGCGTCGCCTCGATTTCCGCGCGTAGTAGACAGCGTGTTAGCGACGGTTCGTTGCGATGCTGACACGTGTATGGTCAGATCTTGTCGTTGGTGTTAGGTCTTCTTGATGGACGGTTATCATGCGTCATCTTCGTCCTTATAATCATTGGGGGAAAACTTAGTCTATTTTCACTGCAGCCATTCTCGTTTCACTGCTCCGTTGTTCTCTGAGATTTCTTGCTGCGTGCTGGAATATCCTCGGACATTTCCTTCTTCCCTCCTACGTTCTTGCCGCCGGCGTCTCCGCACCACAATGGGGAAGCCGAAGAAGTCTTCTTCTGCGGTTGGTACCAGCGCTGCTGGAGGCAAGAAGAGTGTTGCTGCTACTCGTATCACCGAAGGTGGCTGGCGGCGATCGGAGACATGGGAGAGTGATCTCCGCAAGCTTCGTGAGCAGGGCTTGATCCCGCAAGATAGGGAGGCCGTCAAGCTCCCAGGGCAACGAGGTAATCCCCCGTCCCCCCGCTAGGTTTCGGGTTATGTTCCTTGCTTTCGTTCTTCGGGGCTTTTCCTTCCCAGTCCACGACTTCCTTCGTGGACTGCTTTTTCTTTACGGCATCCAACTGCATCATCTTTCCCCCAATTCTCTTCTTCACATTGCTTGTTTTATCACTTTCTGCGAGTGCTGGCTTGGTATCGAGCCGCACTTTGGCCTCTTCCGGAAACTCTATTCCGTGAAGAGGCAATCTGGTTCGGATGGTGTTTATCCCATTAGGGGTTGCATCATCTCCCTCAAACCCAATCTGCTTTTCTTCTCTTTTTCCATGTCCGAATCTGTCCAGTACTGGCGGAGGTGATGGTTTTACATTCGCGACTCCACGGTGGTTGGGCAAGATTTTGGTCTTATTCCTTTCGACCCCTCCCAAAAGATCGAGCCGAAGAGGTCCTGGAAGAACCAGATATTGGATGGCGAGGCAGCGGAGATAGAGTCTCTCTATCGTCGGGTGGAGGATCTCCAGCTGATTCCTGATAAGGAGGTGAACGGTGTGGATATCATCCGCACCTTCCTCAAACATCGGGTGCAGCCGCTCCAGGATAGGGCGCACCCGATGTTCCTTTATGCTGGTCGTCATGACCCGACGAGGTTTCGGTGAAGAATTCTCCGGGGAGATCTTGGCGGCGTCCTTCGCCCGCTGAAGTTCAAGGCTGGAGAGGATATCCGGAAGTCGACTTCTTGATCTACGCCAGCGTCTGTTCCACATGTGTAGATTCGGGACGTGCGCGTAGTGCTATTTTCGACTGCATTGTACTTGAATTTGTTTGCTAACAAATTTTCTTCTTTTGTGCAGGAGTTCAAGGTGCCGGGCATGTTGCCACCGCTTCCCGAATTGTTTCCGGCTGCGCCGAACAATGAAGTGGTGGATTCCATGTCCGAACTGCCATCGGCGCGGTCTCCGGCTAAAGAAGCCAACGAGTCGAGCGAGGACCATACTCGCAAGCGCACACGGAGCTCCAGTGAGTCTTCGGATGCCTCGACCCTGCCGACTCCTAGGAATCCGTTGTGGCTTGAACGTCACAATGATGGGCATGGAGGCTCTTCCTCTCCAATTCCTGCAGTTCCCGTGCGGGCTGTGGCACCGCACCCGCCGGTGAAGCAGAAGAAGGAAGAAAAGAAGGAAGAGAAGAAGAAAGAGAAGAAAGAGGAGAAGAAAGTCCTCAGGACCCATCCCGTCTTCGACTTGAGTGACCTTGACTCATAAGTTTTTCTTAGTCCTGTATTGCCTTTTCTTGCCTATTTACTTTGTTCGTGTGCTAACTTGTCCTGATGCAGCCATTCTTCCAACGACTCCTCTAGTGATGGTGCTCGGGAGATGATGGGGGAGTCGAAGGTCGTGCTTCCTCATCCTTAGACGGTGTCCGCCTCTGAAGGTGCTGCTCCATATCCTTCTCCGCAGGAGGTTCAGGTGGTTGCGCCTCAGAAGGCTGCAAGCGGACCTTCGGAGTCGCCGTCAAATCATGTAAGTATTCTGCTTTCTGCCATAGGGGAACCCCCGAGCCTTTTTCGAATGATCTGTTTTTATTTCCCACCTCGGGGGGAGCCCCCGGGCATCTGTAGGGTAATTTGTTTGTTTTTCATATCTTGGGGGAGCCCCCGAGTATTTTCCTATGCGTGACTTTTTTCTGCTTATTCTTCTTGGGCGTAGCCCCCGAGCCCTTCTTTGACTGGTGGTTCTTGTTTGCAACCTTTTGTGCAGGGGTGCCAACCAACTGGTGCAGCAGCACCTAGCATTGGAGGCCAGCCTCAAACAACTTCAAGGTATTATCATGCCTTGGTCTTCTGTTTCTTCTTGCATTTTGTACTTCGATCCAACGTTTGTATTGCTTGTTGCAGAGGATCACAATGCCTCTCTTCGTGAGATTGATGCTCTCAAAAAGAGCCTTGGTCAAGCGAAGAAAAAGGCTGAGGTCGCCGATGGTGCAAGGGAACGCCTCGAGCTGGAGTTGGCCAGCGGCGGCTAAGGCGCCATGTGAGGAGGCTACGGACCACGAGGAGCTCGCCACCGCCATTGCCAGCGAGAGGGTGGCCGACAAGCTTATGGCCCCAAGGCTGTTTTTTGGGTGAGTATACCCTTTATCTTTTTGATTGCCTTGTCTTTCTCTTGCAGTGTGTTTGGTCATTCTGCTTTCTTTGTTATCGTAGATGCCGCGGGCATCGAGTTTGATCGCGGTGCCTTGGAGCATGGAAGCGCCCTGGATGATGCTACTGCAGCGGTCGAAGATCGCTGCAGCACCGTCGTCAACTCGCTTGCCAAGGCTAAGGAGGTCCTTGGGCGCTTCTACAAGGAGCTTGTTCCCAAGGGCATGGCCCTCGAAGATGTTGATACCCTGGCGGAGGCGCTGTCAGCCGAAGCACCTGTGAAAGAACATGTTGGGCCCCCATGTGTGGTTTTGGTAATTAATGACAATCTTTATGGACTAATGTGTGTATTAAGTTATACTTGTAGGATTTGTCCATTGGCATCGCCTGGAGCATGTGTTGGCTTTAAGGTCGATGAAATGCAAATAAGATATGTTGTGCAAGCTCAATATGCGAGGTCGATGATGAGAAATTAAGAAAGGCGTTCCATCTTGAGAAGGGCAAGATCGTCTACATCGAACTCAAGTCGAATGCTCAAGGCAAAGGTATAATCTTGATAGGTTTTCCATTTTGCCGGTCTCTTGATGTGTGTAGGATACCGGGTTTAGGATAGATAACCGTACTATCAAGAGGGGCTCTCATATGAGTAATTCGGTCACATCGTTCGGAGAGAGATCAAACCTTTGCATACTTGCATCATCGTATTTGGTTGTTATTTGGTCTTGTCCATGTGAGGATATAGAGCTTGTGTTAATCTCCATAACAAGTTCTTGTTCATCAAAATCGGATCTTCCGTTTGTATCTTGTTACGATTTTGATTTATGCGGCTTTTCAATTTCTCACCAAGTGAGGTATCTTACATTATTCTACTTGATACTTTCTCACTTGGGAAGCCCTTGTCGTCCTCTATCCAACGCAATTGGAATCGGGTCAATCGGAGCTTCCAGTCAAAAGTTATTGTCGTTTGAATATTTGCCTGTCAATCATTTTACGGGCGGCGGTAGTACCGCCCGGGCGACGATACGCCGCCCTAAGAGCGGCCTGTTTTCTTTCTGCCTCGTTGGGTACCTAAATCCGGTACTATCGGCTGGCCGGTACCGCCAGTCTTGCCGGCGATGCAGTCGGCCCAGATATTTTCTAGATCCGGATCGGATCCGCTCTCGCCCATTTCGCGCACCCATTCTCCAGCGTGCGCCGCTTCAGCCCCACGTGGCCCCAGCGAGTCCGCGTCGCTTAACCATTGCCCGCCAGGCCCTTCTTGGCCTGCTGGCCCACAGCCAGCTGCTTATTTGCACCGCTGACCAGCGTTGACACTGGTCTTTGTTGTTTTTGGGCACAGGACTTGGGTTGTACTAAGTACCGGACCGTTCTGAAAAACGCCCCAACGGGCAGATTCTGCCCGTGTCTTTAAATAGCCTTGTCCCTTTGTCTTTTAGAGTAACTTCTCACTCCTCCTTTTGTCTAAGCTTTGCCCCCATTTGCCTTACTCTTTGAGCTTGATTTCTACACACCTCTCCATTGATTCTTGCATATATTTGAGGGGTTGTTGGAGGTGATCTAGATCTACGTTTTGACCTAACCGATTCATCTCTTTGTGAGTGTATCTTTGGGGATCTAGATTTTGGGGGATTTTGTGTCTCTCTTTGATTCCTCCTCTCTTGTTCCCCCAATAGCTTTAGTAGCTTTGTTGGAACTTGACAGTGAGGGATTTGAGCATCTTTGTGGTGTTCTTGCCATTTGCATTTGGTGCATCGGTTTGAGTTCTCCTCGGAGGATTTGGTTTGAGTTGCTCATTGGAGCTTGTCCCTCTTGGGTTCTTGGAACCCTAGACGGTTTTGTGGCCTTGGTGGCATTGTGGCCTTGGTGGCATTTGTTGAGGCCTTTTGTGGCGTTTGTTGGGAGCCTCCAATTAAGTTATGGAGAAGTGCCCCAACCTTGTGAGAGGTTCCGGTTGCCACCGACAAGTGCACCGATAGTGGAAGTGTGGATCGATCCCATTGGGGTGAGATTCACCGGAGAATAAGGGAGGCCTTTTGTGGTGTTGGTGGTTTGATACCACCCCCTCTCCAAACGAGACGTACTCCATGTTGGGAGGAACTCGGTAAAATATCGGTGTCCCCGCGTGCCTCGGTTATCTCTATACCCGAGCTCTTTACTTATGCACTTTACATTGTGATAGCCTTCGTGCTTGAAGTACTATATATCTTGCTATCACTTTGTTGCTTGTATTGCTTAGCATAAGTTGTTGGTGCACATAGGTGAATCTTAGTTGTTTCTACGTTGTGCTTTACAAAGTAAACACTAGTTTTATTCCGCCTTTGTTGAGCCACTCTAGGAAAAGTTTTAATCGCCTATTCACCCCCCCTCTAGGCGACATACGTATCCTTTCAACCTGCGGCGTACAAGCGCATGCAGAAAGGCATCGGCGCATCCGTCGGGCTTGCAATGTCCTTGGCGGCTGGAGCGGAGCTAGACCTTCCCGAGGTCACTTTCCGGATGCTGACGACTGCTGATGGATCCGAGGTAGCCTTCGGTACCTATGCTGCTCGCTGTAAGCGTTATGGGCCGAAGCTGATTGATCTGCTGGCCGAGTGCGCGCTAAGGCAGCAGGGGGAAGCCAAGGCAAGGCAATCCGGCTTTGAGGCTACTCAGGGTGCAGCTTTGTAGGCGCTATAGTTATAGGGTAGTTGTAGCCTCTTTTGTTGTAAAATTTTTGATGAACACTCCTTGTGCCACGTAGTGGCTTTTGCTGCACCTTAATGAATGCGCTGAATTTCGTGCTCCTTCAACTGCTTGTTCATGTCCTTATCTTTCTGTCAATCTAGGATCCTTCGAGTGCTGATCCCGTTGACGCCGCTGCTGGCGGCCTGGCAAATCCTAGGTGGTCTTGTCGCGCGTTTCTTCGAGACCGTGTTTGTAGCCTCGAAAAAGAGTTGCTTGGGGTGCGTGGCCATGCTGACGTTTGGAAATCCAAGGCGGATCAGGGTGCTGCCAGAGAGGAGTACTTGATGACGGAGTTGCTTCGCCTTTCCGAGCAGCTTCAGTGTGAGTTTTTCGAGCTGTTTCCCGTTACTTCGGATGCGCCTGCTGGCCTTGCATCTTACTTTTTTGCAAGTATTGCAGGTGCCAACCTTGCTCCAAGGGAGGAGAAGGAGCGTGTTGCTGTTCGTGTCAACTGCTTGACTCAGCAGGACATGGAAGCCGGCGGGTTCTTCTGGGTGGACCGTGACCGTGCTATGGTCCTTGTGACGGTGCAAGATCGCGTTCATCAAGTATCGCGGGTGCTTCACCAGGTGAAGACTTCACTCGCGTCGGTTCTGCATGTGATGTTTCCGTTGGATGATGCACCGTCGACTCTCTCTGGTCTACTGTCGAAGTTTTGGAACGTGCATCATGTCATGGAATTGGTGCGGCATCAGCTCGTCGCAGGGGTAAAGGTTGTGCTCTCCCTTGTGCGGTTGCATCGTCCTGACGTAGATCTGTCCGCTGTAGCAGCTGGGCCACCCCGTCGGCCAGATGGAGGTGAGTGGGATATGCGTCCGCATTATGCGGCTGTAAGGCAGTACGCCGAAGAGATCGTAGATCTGTTTGAGCAGCGTGCTCAGGTTATTCTTTAGACTAGGTAGTACCTGTAAAAAAGATAGATGTAAAATTTGTATATATTTGACTGGGCGTGTTTTGCCCTTTGTTATAAAGGTTTGGTTGTTGTGCTAGCACGTAATGCTTTGTTCGTATGTGTGCCCTTTTCGTTAGCCTGACGTGGTCAGCTACTCAGGTGTACACGTGTTATCCTCAGTCGACGAAATTAAGTGAGGTGGGGAGCCCCGAAATGCGTTTGTAGCATGGAATAAAAATGCGAGTAGTAAACAAAATTTTGGGGCGAGACACTTAGCTTTATTCATATCGTAATGGAGGAGGTACATTGTTTGGCTGAGTAGCCTTGGCTGAATAGCCTTATTAAAAGTAAAAAAGGGAGGTAGCTAGGGGTAGAATCGTCGCAGTTGTGCGACGTTCCATGGGTTGGAGTATGCGACTCCAGACTCCACGTGCTTGAGGCGATAGGCGCCACTAGGGATGACCTCGGTAACGATGTAGGGTCCTTCCCATGGCGACTCGAATTTCTTCGGTCGCTCTTGCTTGAGTCGCAAGACTAGGTCTCCTTCGACGAAGGACCTTGGGCGCAGCCGTCGGCTGTGGTAGTTGTGGAGATTCTGCTGATACACCGCTGATCGAGCTGCTGCTATGTCTCGCGCTTCGTCGAGTGTGTCGACGGCGTCTTCAAGTGCATTTGTGGATTCGGCTTCGCTGTAAGCGACGACTCGAGGGGCCTGGTGGCGTACTTTGGCTGGTAGCACGGCTTCGGCTTCGTGCACCATGAAGAACAGCGTGTAGCCGGTGGAGCTGTTTGGCGTGGTACGCAGGCTCCATAGGACGGAGGGTAGCTCTGTGGTCCAGGCTCCGGCGAGTCGCTCGAGTGGACTCATGAGGCGCTTCTTGATGCCGGCGCCGATTAGGCCGTTGGCCTTCTCCACCTGCCCGTTTGTTTGCGGGTGCGCCACTAAGGCGTATGTGATGTTGATTCCGAGGCCTTCGCAGAAGTCCTGGAATTCTTTGGAGATGAAGTTTGATCCATTGTCGGTGATGATGCTATGCGGCACGCCGAACCTGTAGACAATGGATTCGAAGAACTTGACGGCAGTTTTGCCCTTTTGGTTAGTGACCGGCATGGCCTCAATCCACTTGGTGAATTTGTAGGGGTTCGTAGCATGGAAAACAAAAAAATTCTACCGCATGCACACAAACAAGCCAAGATCTATCTACTAGATTGTAGCAACGAGTCGATAGAGGAACTCACCCTCGAAGATTCCCAAGCGGTTAACGAGAGCAGATTCTCGTGGGTGATGTAGTCGTACACTTGCCGATCTCAAGATCGCGTGAAGCGATCCTTCCGGTATTGCGTTAAAGCGCTTCCTGATCATCGGTCACGATTTTCGATGAAGACCTTCCTCTCCTTGTTCCAAAGATGGAGGTTGTAGCACTCTCCTCGCGATTCCGTGACCTGACGGCGTGGTACCGGAAGTAGAGGGAGATCTTGCAGGCTTCCTTAAGCGAAGCGAGTATGGTGGATTAGGGTTTCCGGAAAACTAGGGTTTAGAGATCCGGGAGGAGGAGGAGAGGTGTCGGCGGCTAAAGCGGCGGCGAATGACGGCAATGCGGCGTGGCGGCGGCGGCTCGTGGAGAGGGCTTGGAACTTGTGTTGTTTGGGGCAGCCCTCCCCCTCTATTTATGAGAGGGAGGGTCAGCCTTGGGAGCGGTGGGTTTGAATCCAAACCCAAATCCAAGTTGGATTGAGAGAAGGACTTGTTTCTTCTCCCACTAGGAAACCATTGTTCCAGTTTGACTTTTCAAACTTCCCGTTTGACTTTCAATTTAGAGCTTTATTTCTCTCTTACATATGCAGACACCAAGTGACCTTGGACATGATCCAATCATTCCACTTACCCATGACACATTCATGGACCATTCTCCTTTCGGACCAGTGAACCTTCTAGAACCTTCTAGAACCTCTCCGATGAAATCATCGGAAACTTTTCCCGAACTCCGAAATAGGACTTTCCTTATATGAATCTTATTCTCCGGACCATTCCGGATCTCCTCGTGATATCCCGGATCCCATCCGAGACTCCGAACAACATTCGGTCTCTTACTCATCATTCCATAACTACTCAACAACATCGAATCCTTAAGTGTGTCTCCCTACGGTTCGTGAATTATGCGGACATGACCGAGACACTTTTCCGATCAATAACCAATAGAGGAATCTGGAAATTCATATGGCTCCCACATATTTCTACGATTACTTTGCGATCGAATGAACCACTTACATACGATACCAATTTCCCTTTGTCTCACGATAGTTTACTTATCCGAGGTTTTGATCGTCGGTATCTCTGCATACCTAGTTCAACCTCGTTACTGATAAGTACTCTTTTCTCGTTCCCGTGATATGTGATCCCTTGTGAGCCAGTCACATGCTTGTAAGCCAATTGGATGACATTCCACCGAGAGGGCCCAGAGTATATCTATCCGTCATATGGATGGACAAATCCCACTCTTGATCCATGTGTCTCAACCCATACTTTCCGAACACTCAATGCCACCTTTATAGCCACCCAGTTACGGTGTGGTGTTTGATGTCATCAAAGCATCCTTCCGATGATGGTGATAAGCATGATCTCATGGTCGAAGGAATTAGGTTACTATGTATCAGATAGCTTATAGCAAATGAACTATATTAAATGACTTGATCTTTATGCTACGCTTATCTATAGGAGTATGTCCATCACATCATTCTCCTAATGATATGACTCTGTTGTTAATAACATCTCTATGTTCATGATCAGGAAACCATGATCATATATTAACCAACAAGCTAGTTTAACAAGAGGCTTTACTAGAGACTCTTTTATGTTTACAAATCACACAAGTATTAATGTTTCCTGTTAATACAATTATAGCATGGTATGTAAACATTTATCATAAGTATGAAGATATGATAATAACCACTTTATTATTGCCTCTTGGGCATATCTCCAACAGAATTTGTCAACTGTGACCAGGAGGTAGACGTGTCCTCCTTTCGAGGACCTGGGCAACTTGCCGATCATGTCGAGGCCCCATTGGGCGAAAGGCCAGGCTAAAGGTATGGGCCTGAGCTCTGACCCAGGTGCGTGCGGTTTGTGGCGAACCTTTAGCACCCGCTGCATCTTCGGACAATGTCTTTGGCGTCGGTCATGGCCGTTGGCCAGTAGAATCCAGCTCGGAGAGCTTTGGTGACAAGGGAGTGGTTGCCTGCATGATGGCCGCAGATGCCCTCGTGGATGTCTTTGATGATGGTTTTTCCGTCACCGATGGTGAGGCACCTTTGTAGTACACCCGAAATGTTGCGCTTGTACAGCTCGCCATTGATGATGGTGAAGGCTTTGGACCGGCGAGATATGCGTCGGGCATTTGTCGGGCTATCAGGCAGTTCTCCGACTATCAAGTACTGAAAGTATGGCCGTGTCCAAGTTTCTTCTACTGCCATGACCTGCATCAGGTTGACCACGGCGACTTCTATGTCGAGCTTTTCGGGTCCTTCCTATCCTTCGGGTAGCGCAACCCCCGAGTGTTCTGCTTCTTCGGGTGATCCCTTGGGGAATTTCCGCTTGATGGATGGCACGCAGATCTGTTCGAGGAACACACCTGGCGGTACCCGTGTGCAGGTGGAGCCGATGTTGGCGAGTCTGTCGGCCTCCTCGTTTCTTTCTCTTCCAACGTGCCGAAGCTCGCAGCCGTCGAATTCTCCCTCGAGTGAGTTGTAGAGTGCGTGGTACGCGATCATGTTATCGGCGTCTGCGTCGCACTCATTCATCGTCTGTTGGACGACGAGGTTGGAGTCACCGTAGATGACCAGGTGCGTTGCACCGCAAATCTTTGCCATCCTCATACCATGGATGAGGGCTTCGTATTCGGCCTCGTTGTTGGAAGCTCGGAATTTCATCCGAAGGACGTACTTCATCTTATCGCCCTGTGGGGAGGTTAGTATGACCCCAGCTCCCGCTCCGGCTTCGCGCTTGGAGCCGTCGAAATGCATCGTCCATGACTGTGACATGTCTGGGATGTCTGGCAGCTGCAGCTCCATCCAGTATACAAGGAAGTCCGGGAGGACTCGAGACTTGGTCGCGAGTTGCTTCTCGTAGACGATGTCTAGGGGTGACAGCTCGATGCCCCACAGGGATACACGTCTGGTGGCCTCCGGATTGTTCAGGATGCTGTTCAGGGGTGCCTGGTTGATGACCATCACCTGGTGCTCCTGGAAGTAATGGCTCAACCGACGAGTCATCATGAACACGCCGTAGGCGAGTTTCTGGTAGTGAGGGTACCTCTGCTTTGTTGGCGTCAATACCTCGCTGAGCTAGTATATTGGGCGTTGGACCCCGTGGGTCTTGCCCTCTTCGGGTCGCTCGACCACCAGTACGGTGCTCACCACCTGGTGTGTAGCTGCTATGTACAGCAGTAGGGGCTCGCGCTCCTTTGGCGTGACCAAGACGGGCGAGGTAGAAAGCAGCCGCTTTAGATCTTCGAATGCGTCATCCGCCTCGGGCGTCCACTCGAATTTGTCAGCTTTGCGTAGTAGCTGGTAGAATGGTAGTGCTTTCTCGCCCATGCGGCTGATGAACCTGCTTAATGCCGCTATTCGCCCTGCGAGTTGCTGGACGCCTTTGAGGTTTTTCGGCTTCTCCATGGCCATGATGGCCCGTATTTTCTTCGGGTTCGCCACGATTCCTCGCTGGGAGATGAAGTAACCAAGCAGCTGACCTGATGGGACGCCGAAGGCGCACTTTTCGGGGTTAAGCTTGATCCTGTAGCGGTCGAGATTATCGAACGTCTCGCGGAGATCGTCGATGAGCGTTCTCGCCTCCCTGGTTTTCATGACTATGTCTTCGACATAGACTTGGACGTTGCGACCAATCTGGTCCTTGAGGCATGCCTGCATGCACCGCTGGTACGTAGCTCCTGCGTTCTTTAGCCCGAAAGGCATTGTATTGTAGCACAACACCCCGAACAGCGTGATGAACGCCGTTTTCTCTTGATCTTCGACCTTTAGTCGAATCTGGTTGTAGCCTGAGTAGGCGTCGAGGAAGGAGAGCTTCTCGCATCCTGCAGTTGAATCGATGATCTGGTCGATCCGAGGGAGAGGAAAGTGGTCCTTTGAGAAGTGCTTGTTTAGCGACGTGAAGTCCACGCACATCCGCAGGATGTCCGTGTCCTTTTTGGGGACCATCACAGTATTGGCGAGCCACTCGCTCTCCTTAATCTCCCTGATGAAGTTTGCAGCGAGTAGTCTGTTTATCTCAATCCCTATGGCTTTGGCCCGCGGCTCGGATAGTCTCCAGATGTACTGTTTGACGGGCTTGGTGGCTGGAAAGACGTTGAGTGCGTGCTCGGCGAATTCCCTGGGAACTCCTGGCATGTCCGCAGGACACCAGGCGAAGATTTCCCAGTGCTCACGGAGGAATTCGATGAGCGCGCTTTCCTATGCGGGGTTGAGATCATTGGCGATTAACGCCGTCTTGGAGGCGTCCGTCGGGTGGACCTGCACCTTCTTTGTGTTGACGGTGGAGTCGAAAGACATGTCAGGTGCGTTTTGTCATGCGACTGGGGGTGCCCCATTATCTGTCACCTCGTGGAGCCTTACGAGCTCCTCCCGCATGCCGAATGACTGGGAGATTCTGTTGAAGTCCCTGTCGTAGTGGTCCGATCGGGTGAAGCTCCCGTGGACCGTGATGACGCCCCTGGGTCCTGGCATCTTGAGTAGCAGGTACGTGTAGTGTGGTACTGCCAGGAACCTTGCGAATGCTACACGCCCGAGGATGGCGTGGTATTGTGATGGCCAGTCCAGCACCTCGAACTCGAGCCGCTCACATCGGAAGTTATCTGGCTTGCCGAAGATGACGTCGAGCCATATATTTCCCAGGGGGAATATGCCCTTTCCTGGAGCGATGCCATGGAACGTTGTGTCTGATTGTTCCAGGCTGCATAGCGGGATCCGCATTGCTGCTAGAGTGCTTGTGAACATCAGGTTGATGCCGCCGCAATCCATGAAGACGCGACTCATCTCGAAACCTCCGATCTGCGCCTCAAGCACCAGGGCAGCATGACCTGGGCGAGGGACCTGGCAAGGGTGATCCGAACGACTGAACGTGATGCAGGACTCCGATCCGCTGAGGTACTCAGGGATGGCGGGTGGAGCTATCATGGCCAGGTTGATATGTCGGGTGATTTTCTTCTGCACCCTATTCGTTGGACGCCCCTTCTGGATCATTATTGCTCCTTTCGGCGGGGGGGGGGGGGGGGGTACCCGTGCCCACCGTTATTTTGTGCGGGTGTGATTGGGTGATTCGGGCCTCCTGCGGGTAGCGGTGGAGGAGCTCCATGCGCGATCTCGCCTGGTGCGGGCGTGTTCCGGAATCCGGGGTTTGGGGCTTGCTTCCTCATTTGAGCCATGCTTTTGCTGAGTTTCTGGAACTCGCGGCAATCCTTAAGCATGTGGCTTGCCTTCTTCTTGCCATCCTGCTTGTCGATGTAGAAGTGGATGGTGCATGGACCCGATAGTTTTTCGTGTGCTGAGGGTCCGTCGTCGCGATCGCGGCGCTGCCATGACTGTGCCGGGCATCCTCCATCGCGGAAATTGTTTCCACGGTATCCACCGCTGTTGCGGTTACCGTCGTTGCGGCGGTCGGCGTAGCCAGCCGCGACCATGTCGGGTCCGTCGCGATCGTCGTAGACGTGCGGTCTTCTCTTGCTACGGCATTCACGTCGCCGACCGTAGTCATCTTCCTCCTTCGAGTGCGCTTGGTGAACGGAGTCCTCGCAGTCGGCCCACCTGTTGGCGATGTCCATGAGGTGGTCGAGTGTCTTGGGCTTGACGCGTCCAAGATCTTCCTTGAAGTCCTGGCGCTTGACACCGTCCTTGAAGGCGTCGATGGCCCTTTCTTCGGAGATATGCGCCGCGGAGTTCTTGGTGTTGGACCAGCGCAGTATGTACGAGCGAATGGATTTGCCCGTTCGTTGGGTGCAGGCTCGCAACTCTTCGATCGAGGCAGGCCTCTTGCTGGTGCCTTTGAAGTTTCGGACGAAACTGTACGCCAGCTCCTCCCAACTTTGGATGGACCCTGAGGATAAGCTTCTTAGCCAGATTCGAGCTGCGCCTGTTAGCTGCAGCTAAAGGCATTGCATGGCAGTTTCCCTGCTCCGCCGTGCAGCTTGACGGACGACAGGTGGTCATTGAGCCACGCCTTGGGGTCCTGTGTGCCATCGAATTTCAGAGTGTCTGAAGGGAGCTTGAAATTGCACGGCATCTGTGTCCGTCGAACAGATCTGCTGAAGCATCGAGCTTCGCAGAGTTCTCCTTCGTCTTCGTCCATCTCGGATTCAGACGAGCATACGCGCTTGGCGCGTGCCTTGTCAATCTTGCGTTGTGTTAGCTCGTTTCGAGCGTCGTAGTCGCGGCTGCGATGGCGTGAGCTCTTATGCCTTCGAGGAAGGTCATGCTCTTCGTCCTCGGATGAGGGCGTGGGGCTGCGGTTGAATCTGACCGCGGCCTTCTTTTTCGGCTCTGCAGAAGCTTCTCCGTGGAGCGCGGCTCCGACGAGTCCGAGCCCGGTAAGCGCGGATTTGTGCATGGCCCTCTTCGGGCCCCCCTCCAGAGGTGGGTGGGACGCGAGGTACGCGGTGGCTGCCATGATCACAGCTTGCGGTGTTTTTGGGATGACGTTGCCGTTGGCATCCATCTCCATGAAGGACGCGTTGAGGGCTCGGGTCACCTCGCGGCGCTCTTTGGGGTCCATGTTCTCCATCCGAGAACGGTGCTTGTTCCCGTTGTTGCCGTGTGAGCTGGAGCCGATGCCCATGGCGGAGAGCGCAGCTCACCGTGCACTGGACTCCGAAGCTGCCTTCTTGCGCTTGTCTAGCTCTTCCTGCATCTTGATCCGCTTCTTGTGCTCCTCGATGACGAGCATGTGGTATGCCATCAACAGATCTCGTGAGGCATCAGCGGGCAGGATCTTGTTGCCTGCCACGGCCTCGTGTGCTTGAGTCCATCCCTCCTTGTCGAGGTGGATGACCCGATTGTTGTTTTCCCCGTTGGGTGGGGGGACTGGCTTCTTCTGTTTCCACCGTTTCTACCCTGCGGGTTGGGTGGCGGATTGTGCTCTTGATCCTGGATGACCGCGGCGCACTGGTAGCGCTTGTAGATCGGATCGCTGCTGCCGCAGCTTTCGGATCCGGAACCGTAGGTTCCTTCGTCCGATGGCGGGTCGCACAGATCGGAGTTGCAGCTGCTGCTGTCATAGGACTCGTCTGTTGACGATGTGGTGCGTAGCATAGGGTGTGGAGCCCATGAAGCGGGCCTGATCAACGGCGAGGCACCGCCTCGCGGAGGCGAAGGTGCCGCCCCCACATGGAAGCAGAAGCTCCCGAACAGGATCTCTAGCCCGTCGCCAACGGGCTCGAAGTCCTTCATGGTGGCCGGTGAGTGGGCGGTGAAGTCGAAGGTGCCGAAAAGGAGATGATTCTCCGTCGCCGCGGAGTTGTAGATCGCTCGGGTTGGGACCGTCACGATCGCACAATCAGCATCCCCGGTTCCCACAGACGGCGCCAATTGACGATGTTTCGACTCGTCAATGCCCATTGTTATGAACTTGGGTTTTGGAGAAGATGGGGATGCTGGAGATCGCGGAACGGTTAGCAAACAAGCAACACGGGACACGAGGTTTACCAGTGTTCAGGCCCGGAGAAAACCCTACTCCTGTATGCGCTCTTGATTATGGCGGAACCGGAAGGTTCTGAAGTCTTGTGATGCAATCTGGCGTGGAGGTGTCTATCTGAAAGTATGAAGTCACAGCTCTAGGTCGTGCCCTCCTAGCCTTTATATAGAGTTAGGCGGGTCCGAGCATGAACGAGTCGGTTCTGAGGTTTTAGGGTTTACCCCTTTGAATTTTCTATCTACTCTAGTCTTGCTCTCCAAGGATCCGAAGGCGTCATGGGCCTTGGCCACCCGAAAGTCTTCATGGGCCGGCGTATATTTGCCGTGGGCCTTCCTTGGGTTGGACCAGATATGCTAATATCGTGTACCCGCGGGGTATAACCATGTCAGCTCCCGTAGTCGGTCACACGTATGGTACTCGATGAAGACCTTCCTCCCCCTTGTTCCAGCAGGCAGCGAAGGTTGTAGCTCTCTCCTCGCGATTCCGGCAGCACGATGGCGTGGTGTCAGATGTAGAGGGGAGATCCCGCAGGGCTTCGCCTAAGCCGGAGCGAGTATGGTGGAGTAGTGGGAGCCCCGAAAATCTAGGGTTTAGAGGGCCAAGGTTTAGAGGTAGGTAGAAACTAGAGTTTAGCTAGTCGGTAGCGGTTTAGAGGAGATCTAAATTGGTCGCAACTAGAGAGGGGGGCGGCGGCCAACCTAGGGTTTCTTGGGCGCCTAGGGCAAGGGGGATACCTTGGGGTGCGCCCCCACCCCTCCTTATATAGGTGGGGGCGTCCAAGGGTGTTCCCAACCCAAGTGGAAACCCTCCCTAACTTAGAAACCCTCCCTAACTCGGAAATCATGTTGGAATTTGACTTTTTCAAGCTGCATTTTTTTTGACTTTCAAATTAGAGTTTGATTTCTCTCTTCCAAGTGTCCGGCCAAGTGACCTAGGACATGATGCAACCATTACACATTGTCATGACACATCCATGTACCCTTCTCCTTCCGGATCGGTGAACCTTCTAGACCCTTCTAGAACATTCCGGTGAAAACACCGGAATCATTCCTGAACTCCGAAATTAGACTTTCCTTATATGAATCTTATTCTCTAGACCATTCCGGATCTCCTCGTGATATCCCGGATCCCATCCGAGACTCCGAACAACATTCGGTCTCTTTACTCACATTGCATATCTACTAAACAACATCGAATCCTTAAGTGCGTCTCCGTACGGTTCGTGAATTATGCAGACATGATTGAGACTCTTCTCCGATCAATAACCAATAGAGGAATCTGGAAATTCATATGGCTCCCACATATTTGTACGATTACTTTGCGATCTAATGAACCATTTACATACGGAACCAATTTCCCTTTGTCTCGCGATATTTTACTTATCTGAGGTCTAATCGTCGGTATCTCTGCATACCTAGTTCAACCTCGTTACCGATAAGTATTCTTTTATCGTTCTCGTGATATGTGATTCCTTGTGAGCCATTCACATGCTTGCAAGCTAATTGGATGACATTCCACCGAGAGGGCCTAGAATATATCTATCCGTCATATGGATGGTCAAATCTCACTCTTGAAATATGTGCCTCAACACATACTTTTCGAACACTCAATGCCACCTTTATAGCCACCCAGTTATGGTGTGGTGTTTGATGTCATCAAGAATCCTTCCGGTGATGGTGATTAGCATGATCTCATGGTCAAAGGAATTAGGTTACTATGTATCAGAAAGCTTATAGCAAGTGAACTATTTGAATGACTTGATCTTATGCTACGCTTAACTATAGGAGTATGTCCATCACATCATTCTCCTAATGATATGACCTTATTGTTAATAACATCTCAATGTTCATGATCAGGAAATCATGATCATATATTAACCAACAAGCTAGTTTAACAAGAGGCTTTACTAGGGACTCTTTTATGTTTACAAACCACACAGGTATTAATGTTTCCGGTTAATACAATTATAGCATGGTTTTCAAACATTTATCATAAGTACGAAGATATGATAATAACCACTCATTATTGCCTCTTGGGCATATTTCAATAGTATGCCAAATGAAAATATATTCAGAATATGCTATATACCTTTCTTCGCAGTCCACTTCCTGTGTAACAATAGTTGATACAAATAACTAGATCACAAAATGATTGGAAGTGCAGAAAGAACAAATAAATAGCCACATATGCCTCTCTCCTTGACCATCAAGCTACACCTCCAGCTAGTCGAACTACATGTAGAAAACAAAAATGACCTATTGAATTGCTTTCTTCTCTAACTTATAGGTATAACTCCACCATAGGAAGGGAAGAAAAAATCTAGTAAATTCATTTTTTATCTGTCTTCACTGGGTAAACAACAAATAAAAACCACAATTGGGGTGAATGTGTCAAACACCTACCATTCATGTGAAGGTGGTTTTTTCTACATGGTCATTAACTTTACCCTAATTATGGTGTTTTTTTAATTTATTCTTCTTTACTCTATGGTTTTCCACCATCTCTACGCCTCGTTTTAACCGGTTAAAAGTTACATCAAGAATAAGGTACTTAAGAGAGTGAGAAATTAAGAGGCACAACAAATGAATAGATGCCATTTCATTATGTTAGCACAAATTTATCCAGTTGAATGCTAAGAATGAAATATACATACCAAGATGTGAGGCAGATTAAAGTTACTACTAGTATTTATAAGTTATAACCATCCTCTCAAATTTTAATCAAGATCCCAATGTTTATAAGCTAATCTAAGTTGTGGACTTATCTCCTAAAAAGATTGAGCTGATGCACCAGGTGCGTCCATTGATTCTGAACCACTGAACGGAGAACACATGAAGATGCGTCGGATATGAATATGGATCTGAAAATAGTTGAACATGGAGAGTGGACCTGAAAAACTTGAACATGATTTATTTTTAAATGCACATCCAAGAGGAAAGGTCGACAAAATGATCTAGTTGGGTAATATTAAACTTTATGCCGTAGAGAATTTGAGGCATATTTCTTTGTTTGACCTTATTATTTACTATTCATTTCACACACATATAATCTGATACATTACAGACAAGTCAAAGAGAATAGGAGTACGACTAACTTGAAATATTTTTTCCTCAATTAAAGTTCACACACTATGGATTCAATCAAATCTGGCCAACGGGCGGGCCCGGCACGGCCCAGGCCTGGCACGCGCTAAACGGGCCTGGCCCGGCTGGCCAATGGCCGCCCGAGGCCTCGAGGCCTGCACGCACGGAGGCCTACGGGCGGCCCGTGGCACGTAGGTAACCGCCTGGCCTTCTGTTGTTTTATGTTGGCCCGTCGATTTCTCTCTTAATAAGCGTCGAGTATCAGTTATAACACTAAGTATTTGTTGGTCTGTTGGCTAAGACGTGCGCGGGAATCATGGAGGTACTGAGTTTGACCCCACTTTCCCCCTTATTTTGCCTATATTTAGGAAATTTTCAGATGCTGTGGTATTGACGGGCCGTGCTAGGCTGGCCCACGTGCCTGCAGCCGTGGCACGGGCACGAGCCCAATGCTTCACGGGTCGGCATGGGCCCGGCACGCCACGGGCCGGGCCGGGCTTGTGGCGGGCTTTTTAAGCGGGCCCACGGGCTGGCCCGTGAAACACCGGCCCGTTGGCCAGGTTTGGATTCAATTTAGGTGCGGGGGCATATTCCTCGGTACTATTGCGCTGCATCAACACTTCTTCCGATCTCTATGAGCTAGAAATTTTAATTCCACAGTTAGGAAATTTCCAGTTACATTGAGTAGATGTAAGACTTGTGAAATAGATTGCACATTGATTTGCAACTGGTTTTTCATCAATCAATTTCCATGATAACCAAAAACTTATGTTATTCAGCAATCAAAAAAGATGAGGAAGCACGTGTTTCCTCATCTAGCTTGCATAAAAAGTAGGTACAAGGAAACAACATCATCTCCAACATGCACTGGATACCAACGTGAGAGGAATCCAGGGTGATGTGTCATGTGTGGGTGGCCCGACGCACAAGGGAAAAGACCAGCACCGGCGGCGATCGGTTGTTCGAGCTTAGGAGGGAGGGAGCAGAGGAGAGCTCCTCACACTTGAGGGGGACCAAAAAACCCATCTACAACTAAAAGATGATCACGGAAATTGTGTGAAATAGTAAGATGAAGTTACTTCTGAAAAATTCAAACGGTCAACCATGTGCAATAAGTTTGACAAATTTCATAAAAAAAGCTTCAATATGAACACCAAATAGAGCTTCAAACACTCGATGAAACTAGAACCGGTTGCGGGAATAAAATCACAAACTGTCATGGTGCATGTTTTTATGTAGAGCTTATCTTAAATTGAAGAACAACTGGATAAATTATAGGTGATTAAGCTGAAATGGTTTTCTAACGACACACCCCAATACCTCGTGTTGCCCAGTCTAACCAAACGACATGCCATTTTGCTTATGAGTCTAATGCGGGTGATCAAATGAAGTGCAGAACATAAGCCAAAGCATAATTTTCACTCATGCAAGATGCAACCCCTGGCAGGCTAAGACCATGCGAGCAACCAAACACGCTATAAATCATGCCATTTGTCTTGCATATCTTCTCCTAAATAAACGGAAGAGCAAACATAGTTGAATTCTGGCCAAATCTCTCTTATAAACCACCTTCTTGTTTCGACGAATCAATTTACACCAGGAACGCTTTCGTTGACCGAACAGCCCCGGTAAACTCCAGGTCAAAAAAAAAAAAACAGCCCCGGTAAACTTCGATAAGCTGACAGGATCGGACGCTCACAAAGCGTTGATGTTCCACGTGTTCGCCATCCAACCATCGCTCCCCATCCCACCCAATCCCCAAATCCACACCCAGTTCCCACCCCATCCAAACCGGAAACCCCAAACCCCACGCGCACCGGCGTTCGCCGGAGAACCTCCCCGCCGGCCGCCGCGATGCCGCCGCCTCTCCAAGCCCACCGCATGCTCCTCTCCCACCGCCGCATCTCTTCCGGTCCTCGTCGCCGCTTCACCGCGGTCTCTTCCCTCTCCTCCGCCCCCGCCAAGACCGTGGTGGCCCCGGGCCCGGCCCCCTCTTCCATCCTCTCCATCCGCGAGTCGCTTCTCTCCGGCGAGAGGACCGCGGTCGACATCACCTCCGAGTACCTCTCCCGCCTGCGCCGCACCGAGCCGAGCGTGCGCAGCTTCATCCATGTGGCGGACGCCGCCGCCGAGCGGGAGGCGGAGGAGCTCGACAGGAGGATTGCCTCCGGTGGGAAAGATGCTGTAGGACCGCTCGCGGGGGTCCTTGTGGGCGTCAAGGATAACCTCTGCACCGCCGCCATGCCCTCCACTGGCGGGTCGCGGATACTGGACGGGTTCCAGCCCGCGTACGACGCCACGGCAGTGCGGCGGCTGCGAGAAGCGGGCGCCATTGTCGTGGGGAAGACTAACCTTGACGAGTTCGGCATGGGGAGCACCACCGAGGGCTCTGGGTTTCAGGTTTGGAGGCCCAGTGAACAAATTCATACACTGTTTTGTCCAAATTCCTGGACGTTTGAATCTGCATCATCATAGGTTGACAAATGTGCTAAGATTGGTAGATGCGTATTTATGTCGGTTCGTAGAGATCATTGAAATCAAACTCGGCGACTTCTTTGTACTTGCAAATTAAACCTGCAAGTTTTTATTGATGTGAATGGAACTTCTTGCTGCTTTCAGACTTTGTTGAACATAATCTATAGTTTCCGCTGGTGCGTACCGCACATTCTTGCGATATAGTTATGTGGTGATATAGCACTAATATATAACATTGATGGTATGCAGGTGACAACAAACCCTTGGGACGACTCACGTGTTCCTGGGGGATCCTCAGGTGGTTCTGCTTCTGCCGTTTCTGCTAGACAATGTGTGGTGTCCTTAGGGAGTGATACTGGTGGCAGTGTGAGGCAACCAGCATCGTTCTGTGGTGTAGTAGGACTAAAGCCAACTTATGGCCGGGTATCTCGCTTTGGCCTGATGGCTTATGCTTCATCACTGGACGTTGTGGGATGCTTCGGATCGTCAGTTTTTGACACCGCAACCATGTTGTCAGTAATTGCTGGCCATGACAAAATGGATTCAACCAGTAGCTCTAATGTAAGGACATTGAAACTACACCTTAACTTGCATTTTATATTCTTCTGTTTTAGTCAAGATATGTTTTCTTCTGATTTAGTTGGGGAACCACTTACACTTTCTTTAGGTTCATTCAGTTCAGTAACTGTGAATAAGAAACAGCATGTAGCCATATATACATGTACAAAACAAGGAAAATGATATGGCCATAATTTGCACGGGTGAGATATTTTCTTGTGTTGACAACTGTCGTTCTTTATGGGACTGAAATCTCTTGTTGCTATTGTGTTCACATGAATCATAACTTTAGTGCTGTTTCTTTGATGCACATATCGTGTTGGACTGTCGATACTCCTGGCAACCATAACATTTTGTTAAAGATTTTTGGGGCAGAGGTTGGCCATCTCAACCTATGAAGTGCTAATGCAATTCACTCACTATATCTAATATAAGTACACATCACGCACACTGGTTTTCACGATCATGAACTGTCTTGATTTCCTTCGTTTTTGGATCTATGTCTATGCAAGTGGGATATGGAGCAAGTAGATCCCGAAGCAAGAAGGCAGAATAGCTTGTCTCATTGCTACTGAATCTGATCTGTTGTGTCACTTTTTCAGGATGTTCCAGACTATAGATCAGACTTGGTTTCTCTAAATTTACTAGAATCAAAACCATTAAATAATGTGAAAATTGGGATTATTCAAGAAACTCTTGGAGAGGGTGTGGACACCGGAGTCATATCATCAATCAAGGCTGCTGCTTCACACTTGGAGCAATTGGGATCTGTGGTGGAAGAGGTTTGTTGCTTCCATCTTGCTGGGAAAAAAATGATAGGAATAGATGAAGAAGGGTATTCTTTCTTGTTTTACAAGGGATTTCTGGAAAGAACGTAAAATATACAGCAAACTATTCTTTTCAACTCATTTCAGGTTTCTCTGCCTTCATTTTCTCTTGGCTTACCAGCATATTACATACTGGCGTCTTCTGAAGCCTCATCTAATCTGTCACGCTATGATGGTATCAGGTGATCTTGCTGTACTTGAATTCTCATACTTGTTCAATTATTTCAAATCTAGAAATATTTATGTTATCGGAAAGTTATTATCAGGTATGGAAAGCAGGTTCCAGCTGATGAATTGAATGAGCTTTATGGAGATTCCCGGGCCAATGGTCTGGGTCATGAGGTACAGTACCTCCAACGGCCACATCCCTCCCCATCTCTCATTATCTGTCCTTACTGTGCGTAAATGAACGTATGTACTATGTAAACTGTTTTCTGCTGAAGTAGGAAATATAGCCAGCTCAGTTATCTTCTCAAGATTGAAGCGTGGTGTTACCTGAGGAAGTGCCTTAGAAGGTGCATGCTTAGGAGCAGTGCTGGTCGCTACATGTACAGTAGCATGGACATTAAGAAAGGATCACAACAGTTGAGGGGCTAGTCACGTTTTCCATGAAGTTTCCTGCAGTATTAAATATGCACTAACCATTAGATCTTGGTTGTGTACAACATGTGATGTAAGGCTGGGAGGGTGTTATCTTCTGCTACATAAAAACAATACGGTGAGCATCTTATTATGTAGAGACCGGGAGAGTGATATCTTCCATTATCTAAAAAAGATAGCCACTTGATCTAAAGTAGTGCACTGCTTCAAGCAACCTGTACTGTACCTGAAACATGAAATAAAACTCAAATGAATTTAGAATACTGCTTTGATCCCTCCTCAAGCAGAGCTTCAAATTTAGCCCATGTGAATACAGACCATACTTGCCATGGTCATATTATGTTCTTAAGCAACCAATTCTGGGCATGCCATGTCAGTGACAACATGCTAGTTGGAATTCTAACTGTACTAACATTAATACGGAGAACATTTTGGCTGAATCTACAAAACCATAATCAGTGAAAAAGAAGCATGGTTCTATGGCTACATTGGGTTGTACTTTATGCTTTTTAGTTTTATACCACTATCATGGTTACTGGTAAATTTCCTGAGAAAATATTTCTGATAACTTGTGCGCAAATACAATTTTGATTTCTGTTTTCAGGTCAAAATGAGAATTTTGATGGGAACGTATGCATTATCTGCTGGATACTATGATGCATACTACAAACGAGCGCAGCAGGTAAGAGGTAGAAAAGTAGCATCCAATGCAAAATTTACAGTTTTTGTTATTTTACCTGACAAATTTACACTGTAGTAGGTGAGGACACTGGTTAAGAAAAGCTTCGAAGAAGCTTTGAAAAAATATGACATTCTTATTTCACCTGCTGCTCCGTCAGCAGCCTACAAGATAGGTATGCTATTGTCTGTTCATGTAATCTCTTTCTCATAAAAAGAATATGGTCCTTTCCCTGTTTTCCTTTCACATTGATAAGTCGAGCCCTTTTGGCAGGTGAAAAGACAAATGATCCATTAGCCATGTACGCCGGAGACATCATGACGGTACGAATTGTTGAATGCGCATTTATCTTTGTTGATGTACAACTGCAGACTTATATCTATGTTGGCTGTTGTTCCAAAGTAATATTATTTTGCCTACTGTGTCGTGCACAATGAAGTTAGTTTTAGACTATTGGTAAAACTAGTGCATCGAAGTAGAATTCTGTTCATGGTGGGATGTTAAAGTTACCACGCAAGTGAACCTTAAAGAGTTCGGTGCAAATCTGATGACTGATGCAGGTGAATGTTAATTTGGCCGGGCTTCCTGCGTTGGTTGTGCCTTGTGGATTTGTCGAGGGTGGATCTGCGGGTCTCCCAGTTGGACTTCAGATGATTGGATCCCCCTTCAGTGAGGTAATACAACATATTGCCGACCTTAAGTGCCGCTGCATTGCTCCCGGATTAGCGCAGTTTCCCTTTCAGTCCTTTCTACCAATTCTTTTTCTGTTAAGAGAATCCAATAGTGATCTATTTTTCATACTTTCCTACAGGGGAATTTGCTGAGAATAGGCCACATCTTCGAACAAACTCTGCAGGATCTCAGTTTTGTTCCACCAATGTTGGCAGATATCTAGCTACAATGTTGAGACATCTTTCATGTTGATTTTGGTCCTCGTTCAGCCAATTCCTGGAGCCATGCGGTTTTAAAGGTCCTTGTATGCATTGCTGCAGTTTTGAGATATTTGTCGTTTGTATGCTGAGGAGATAGTTTTGTAACCGAGACAGCATGTGCACAGCTATCCTGTAAACAACAGCTGCGCTGTACACATTCAATATTGGTCCACATGCGTTGGCTTCATGTGCATCACGTCGTGTTTCCTTTCCGGTTAGATGCAGCACGTCTGTACAGATGGTAGAGAGTTATTTCCTCTTCTTTAATATTCAACTTGTATTTCTCTAAATCCCATCATGTAAGCCAAGTCTTTAGACTCGAATTAGCATGATAAATAAACCCAAAATATTAGCGGAAATTCGTGATTTACCTTGAGCATAATTCAATTTATGTTTATTTGGTACCGAATCTGAACTTAACATCATATCCATGATCTATGAAAGAAACATGTAATGCCAATTGCCAACTATTTGCATCACAAAAACTTGAGAAAAAGAATACAAGCCGCTGGAGAGTACAACCAGAAAGAATACACAAGTCTGCAGCAGTGCAGCTTCACAGTTGAGTCTTCCTCAATAAACATGTGTAACTAAATCGAGCGTGCATGGAAATAAAATACGGTACAAATGAATTTGCTAACACAGCTCCCCTCCCTGCCAAAGTTCATCCACAATGTTTGGGTCCCAAGTACAAATTATTTCAGGTCTTGGATGGCCAGAAATCAGGCTACCGCCTGAAACAAAAACCTCCGCCACCCTATAAACAGATACGATTCTGGAGATCCAGCACCAGAACTTATTGTCTACACCACTGCAAGGAGAAGAAGCAATATTATTGTTAAAGATCAAAAACAAAGCAGGGAACCACTGCAATGAGAGAAAACAACTATGTTGAAAGAATTGGAAATGGAGGAGTAATTCCAATGTGAAAGCAGCAACAGCACACATTTACCCTCGTCTAAGCACATTAGTTTTGGGCAACACAAGCAAAGGATATTCTTGCTTATGAGGGAGAACCAAACTGAATGTCTTGGTATTGCCTAGTCCACTAGTAATTCTAGGCAACGGAAACACACATGCACTAGGTTGCTCTCATATGTGATCAGAACAAACATCTGAGCAACAGTATCATGGCACTGGCAACAAGACTGCATCTGTGTGTGTAAACAGCAACTACACGTCTAGCTTCGACTCTATTTGTTGCTATGGAAATTGCCTATATTTTAGTGAATTTAGACAACTGATGAATTCTGAGTTCAGGTAGACATTTTTCGCCAAATATCTGTTCTTCAGAGATATGACTAAGCTACTTATAGTTATATACAGTGAACATGTAGTTAAGGCAAACCAACAGAAGAAGATAACTTTTTGAGAGGCAGACCTTGAAAGATCAAGTTTCAACCTAGCGACTAGCGTTACCAAGATGCTCATGTAGACATATACGGCAATGGACATGTACCTGAGAACCACATCTGGCACGCAAGATGCATGCAAACAAAAATTTATGATGCTAGTGCTACCTCCCTATTTCTCTGAGAGATCAGCATTTACCCTAGATCCAGGTGTGGTTACCCTCAATCTATATGTATCTAGAAGCTAAGCAATAGTAAGTAATTATCTAAAAGACTAGGATAATTCTGATGAGAAGCATAACATTCTATGGCAAGATATCACATTTATCATATTTATATGGATTTTTAGCACAACACTTGCTTATTTTTTCTAGTTTTTCCAATATAATGTGTGTGTGTGTGTGCGCGCGTGTATAGGAGCAGGTATTATTCTCTTTTTCCACAGAGTTCTGATGAGCACATAGAACTACGCTATTATCTGATTTGCGCTTTGCTAAGTTGTTTTATGAAGTGTAATTCTATTATCCTAATTTTCTGAGGAGTGTCACATGCGACTAATCTCCCAGTGAACATAATATAATATCATCTAAAGAGCACAGACCATCTTACTTGGATAGTTAGCACACTGTCTAACTTAGAACACAGTTACACAGAAACAAGACAAGAGAAAAGTGCATAGCTCATCGGATCTTGTTGGCTAGTGGTTACTAACATTCGAACAACGTGGAGCAAAAAAATGTTTGAATAAGCTACGTAATGCAAAGCTAGCAAAGTCTCAAGGTGAATAATGTGAAAGATTGAGGAAAATATAACGAAGCATGCACTTGTGATTCTATATATGTTGTTTATGCTTGATGAAAGCCATCCAACTATGAAGTAGGAACTATTGTTCTCCAAACTGCAATCCTTGTTTGATACTGGTACAATCAAATGAACAGGAGCAAGCAGCATTTGTGTAAGAAAGCATCAAAGCTAACACATCCATCTATGAAAAGGTTTCTAATCCTAGATCCAAAGCATGTGCACAATGCATCACCACTCACCGATTGAATAATTGGATAAAGACGCATGATCAGAAGATAATGTCGTCGTCCTTGTCGCCACCAGCAGCCAGTATGTTTGCCGCGGCTCCCATCGAGATGCCTCTCTTGAGTGCCAGATCCTCCGCAAGCTGCTCCTCGGCGAACTGCTTGGCCGCGATCATCTGCCGCTCGACCTCCCTCCTCTTGTACCCCTGGATCTTCTTTAGCCTGAAGAAGTCCTCACGCTCGAGCTCGTCCAGCTCCCCCTTGATGTAGGTGATGGTGTTCTCAAGCCTGGGCTTGACGACGTTCTCGAGGGCGTTGACACGGCGGTTGGTGGTCTTGATGGCCTCGTCGAGGGTGAGGAAGGAGGTCTGGAGCGATGCGAGCTCGACGAGCACTTCGATGGCCTTGACGTGCGCGGCGCGGCAGGCGGTGACCTGCTGCCCTCCGCGGGCGAGGCCGGTGAGGCTGGGGGACGCGTTGGATGGCCCGCCGGAGGCGCCGGCGGGGTCGACGAAGTGGGAGAACTTGGGGAGCTTGACCCCGGCGACGTTCTCCTGGTGGGAGCGGACGCGGAGGGAGGCGGAGCGGACGGACTGGAGCACGACGTGTCGGACGCCGTCGCCGGCGACGTACTTGGCCTCGGCGAGGGAGAAGGACGAGGCCCGCATGGCCTCCCCCATGGACTCCTTGGTGGCGACTATCTTCTTGAGGATGGCGCGGAATTGGACGGTGAGCGCGTCCGACTTCTTCTTGAGGAGCGCGTGGCCGCGGGTCGCGCCGATGAGCCGCGCCTTCACCACCCCCAGCATGGTCACCGTCGGCACCACGTTCAGGCGCTGGCTCTGCCCCGACATCGCGCCGCCGCCGCCGCTGCCGATTGGCCGAGGAGTGGCGGTGGGCGGAGATCTGAGTGAAGACGGGGAGGAGAAGGAAGGGGATCGTGGAGGGGTGGGATTATTATGTTCCGAGGGATCGAAATCTGAATATTGCTTTCTCTAATCCGTGAGGAGATGTAAAGAAAAATCTTTAATTGGCGATAAATAAATTGAAGGAAAAAACAGTGGGTTGGATCGAGACACGTCTCCATGTCGGGTTCGTGTAGCGCCGCTACAGTACCGGTTACCGGAGGTCAAGGTGTGTGTCTTAATCTTTTTTTTTGAGGGAGTGTGTGTCTTAATCTGAGCTCTTTCACTAAAACATGATTTTTTCTACTAGGAATTCAGGGATTGAACTTTTTTTAATACATAAAATTTATTAATCTACAGGAGAAGCTTCCTGTAGGCAAACAGCCGAGACATCAACGGGTCTGTAGGAATTCAGGGATTGAACTTTTATGCCCGTTTGGCATGGAGATGTATACCCTAATTTTTTATTTTTATTAAAACACGTGAAATCTATACACTAGTTTTCTTTTTTTAAAACATGTGAATGTACTACTAGTATACATTATTCCTCCTTTTTCATCTCAGATGTTTACTACTAGATAGATCAGAGACATTGTTATTATAGTTAGGCTTGTTGATCATATATCACTATGTTTCCATAACTGTAAACAACATCCAAGAGTTGTGGCTATTCATTGAGAAGAAAAGAAACAATTCAATTATAAGAGAAAACAAAAAAATCATATAAATTGGATTTCCTCCGACATGCATACTACTCCTAAAGCCTGAACAACAACACAACAAGAGTATAGAAGCTACCACCCCCAACCTGCCACACTTGAGACGATTCAACACATAGGTTGCAACACTCCCTTAATAATGAATGGGTTGTTTTCATGACCTTTTTTACAACAATAGCTACCATGTAATAATGAATGAGCTTTTGAACATAACTCCCACTCCCCCTTAAAAAATGATTTGATACAACCCGATGATGTTGTATCATGATTTTCTATCTTTAATTGGACGTACGTAACAATGTGACAATGTGCTAGAAATAATCAGTTACTCGCGGTAATCATCCACTAATAACCTAATAGTTTAACCTATAAATGGGGAAATAGCATGACTGAAAGTGCATGGAGCCCTCATGTTTGGTTTTGGTAATTAATGACATCCCCAGGGTTTAAGGTTTGCATTGAGTTATTCTTGAAGGGCTTTTCTTAAGCAATGTTTGAAGATCATATGTTGGTTTCAAAATTGAAAGAAGAAGATCAAGTGATGACCAAAGTAATATTCAAGGAATCATCATAATGAATAAAGAAGAAATTATACGAGGTTATTGGATTCAAGTTGATCAACACACAAAGAGTAGATGGTGTACCGAGTGGGATCAGTGATCTCGTGGTACGATAAGAAATTGACAAATTGCACTTTGTAGACTAACCCATAATCCATTTGTATGGTGTTTCTATATGGGGTTAGGTATCTCTCCATGGACTTGCATAACGAGAAACATTCCATATAGTCCATGAGAGGATGATGTCAAGTGGTGATTATCATCAAGGTTGAGAATACAAGTTCAATATGAGCCATCTCAAAGAGTTCATATGCTCGAAGCTTGCCACAGATTTGGGGATAATAGACATGTGAAGATGTGCCTAAGAGAGGCTCTCCCATAGTGGATTATGGGGGAGAAATTTGCGATTCTTCACCAAGCAAGCACTATAAAAAAAGGTGGTTCAACTTGAGTAAGTGAAGGCTGTCATCATCTAGCTAGCTCAAGTGGAATGCGCAAGCCAAAGATATAACCTTGATAGAATTTCTATTTTAATGGTCTCATGGTGTTAGTTGGGATATTCTATTATAGGATCAGTAGCCGAACTATCAAGGGGGCTCTCGAAGTAAGTAGCTTGATTGCATCCTTCACAACATTGCATCCTTCACAATATTGCATATCTCTCTACCCCTGAGAGCTAAACCATTGCATCCTTCACAATATCTCTCTAGCTTGATTGCATCGTTTGTAGAGAGATATTGTGAAGGATGCAATGTTGAGAGATCAAACCATTGCATCCTTCACAACATATTTCTTGGCTGTTATTTATCTTTTATCAACGTGAGCATTTAGAGTTTGTGGGATCTCTATGACAAGCTTGAGTTCATCAAAAATGGATTTCATATTAAGAACTTGTTGCGTTAGTTATGTTGAGAGTTTGTCGGTTCTTCGCTTAGGTAGGTTTCACATTTCTCTTGGTATTTTCCCTTATTGGTTCTTAATATTTCCAACAAGCCCGAGTACATATTAATCAGATTCTAGAAATTGTGATAATTTTGATCTTGGTCAATTCAGGAGTTTTCCCCAAGTCTGATAGTACCAGTGTTGTCGTAGGTAGTAGGTACCACTCTCTTCCCCAGGAGTTGTATTGCTGGTGCCTTCTACAAGGCTACTTCCCCTAGTATCGCTCATTCCTAACCATTAGAATAGGAGCCGAGCGGTGGTATCGCCCCTATGTCGCTGCTAGTACAGTTCTCCTCAGATCTACACATAACAGTTGGATTTTAGGGGCCTTATTACACAAAGGTTCTCTTATCCTTTTAGCATGTTTTTCTCCTCCATGACTTCTTGAGATTGCCTATCTCTCTACCCCTAAGATTGCCTATGTCTCTACCCGTTCCATGATTCTTGCATCTATTTGACAGAATGTGGTGACCCAGCATACCACTGCATGATGTAGTACACTATAGTCGTTGACATAACACCAATGAAACATCATTCACCAGTATTACATCCCTCAGAGTGGTACAACAGAAACACAACAGGTCCAAGACATGACTATAGGTTACAACTCAACTCTTTACACAAGATCCAGAGAACACTCTAGGTTAAAGAGAGAGAAAGAAACTTCTTACAAAGAAGAATCATAAATAAGCAACTCAAAAACTATCATACTATTAAGACTAGTATTTTAACTAATGGTCTGGCATTGCTGCTATTGCAATACACTACAGAAATAGGTTCTATGGCTAGAGATTATATTCCTATCTAATCAGTAACTTCGTCTTCACTTGAGTTGATGTATATGTTGACTTTCTTAACTTCATTGAAGAACTTTAGATTCTGGTGATGATTCCTGGAGCATAACTTGATGTAGACGTCGTCTATACTGGCTTCAGAACCTAGCAAGGGTTAACAAGATAAGTATGAGCGTACTCAGCAAGTTCACTAGAAAAGGAGTGTTTGATGCACTATATCTACAGCCACGGACCGTAGGTCGTAGGCAATGCAAGTTTTCATAAACATTTCTTCAAAGGTTGCTTTTATTCTGAAAAGCTATGTCCGTCAGCCTTCATGGGTTTATCGAAACTTTCATGGAGTTCCTTTCCCGCCGCGTTCGCAGCTCCTTCCCAGAACAGGGAGTAACAAGTTACAGTTCTTACACTCTGCAGAGGTGCGTTACTTTACCCATGAGAGACCTTAGCCTTGTTGCACAACCAGGTCATGACCTTGTCCATAATTCCAAGATCCAAGCCAATCACTGCCCTCTCCGTGACCTCATATGTCTACACGATCCTTCGGGGCCGGCTCACCTCCGTTAAGCCCCCTTTCGGGCAAGCTAAAACCCTGATGAGTTCCCGAAGACTCTATGACCTGGTGTTGCCCTGGCAAGTGCCATATTAAATGGTCCATCAACTAAACACCATCCATAGATAATCTAGACACCAAAAGTGTGGAGCGTAAGGGTGCCCACCCATATGTTGGATCCGCACAAGGAATCACAACGTCACGTTAAGGTCGTCTTGCCTCCATACGAGAGGAAAAAGATACAACTGACTTCTCCATCTCATTCCAAATCTCATGGTTAACGCGTAATATACGACATAAGAATCACTGGCGACATTGGTTGTTAAGTCCTAGGTGATATATTCCTGAGTAGTGGTATTCCAACTACCAGGTTTAATAGATTAGATGATCACCCTGGATCAATAACCAATAATTCACATTATTATTAAAAATAGTGTTTTCTGACCCTTTTCAAATGCAGGTGAAGACAACGCTGGATTTGCAAAATACTTTACAGAAAATAATCAAAGGACATGAGCAAGTGTGAACTTGCCTTTTGTGATTGCAAGGTTATGCACTCACGGTCTTCAAGACAATATAAGATCCAATATCTAAAATCATCATCATTGGTCCGGTAAGGACTAATGTTTAAAGAAGCAAGATGCTATTATGCATAAGTAATGTAATGCAATTTCGTAAAATTGAATCCCGGGGATAGCGTTGATCTAGGGTATGGAAACTGGAAATGGTTTCTTAAGAATATGTTGTACTTTTAGATAAGCTTCACACTTGTGCTTCTTATCAAGGCTTGTGAGTGTGTGTGAAACAATATGTAAACATAACAAGTAGCATACCATAATAAAACATATAAGTGTGGAAGGTTCGTAAAGACTGTGTATACCATGTTTGATCATCATTTAGAGCCTTTAGAGGAATGCTTATGTCTTGATTTATAATGTATTTTAAAAGAATAACTTTTGAAGAAAATCTTATTTAGCTAAGAAGAAGTATTTAAACTTTAAGTTAACCTTATTAGGTGTTCTTACTAGTTATAGTCTTTAAGTGAGAAAGAATTACTCTATTTGAATAATGATATCATTAGTATTTTGAGACTTATCTATCTTGGTTTTTAACTTGGTTAGTTTGGTATTTGAGATGCACTAATTCTTTAATCGAAACAGACCAAAGTAAACTATATAACACATAATAAAGTTTTTAGCATAGTATTTAAAGTATTATAGACTAAAGTTAACTTTAAGGACATAGATGGACTTAGAGTATATTGATTATGTTATTTGTACCTTGTGTACTTTATAATGTTTCCTTAAAGTCACTTAAGAATGGTTATACTTTTATTTGGTGTAGTGGTTTCTTGATTTTTATAATGGAATAGAATCATTTATCTTTTTGTGAGTGAATGGTTATAATTGGTAGTCAGGAAAATCACATTACTTAACTACTTATGGTTCACTATAGGGTTTTGATTTTTTTATAAACTTGTGGTTAAAGTAAAGGAATAGGTTTTATCTCATTACAAATTTATTCTTGGAGATTTTATATTAAATAAGAATCCTTTTATAAAATAATCTACACTTATGGTTGAAGGATAATTCAATAAAATTGCATTAAAATGTGTTGAACCATTTTGACTTCATATTATCAATATTGAAGACTAATACTATTTATTAGACTAAATTGACTAATTTTAGAAATATTAGCAATTTTATTTTCCCTTATATGAATTATTAACTAAAGAAATTGGTTTAAATTCAAGTTATTAGAGTATTAATTTTTTATTTACTTTAAAAGTGGAATATTATATTTTTAACATGTAGGTATTATTTTTGTGATCATTTTGGTATATTACATTTATTTTTGTGATTTATAAATAATAAGATATGATTTTTATAAGGCTTATTACTTTATAAATACTTAATAAATAATAAATACTTATTTAAGTGAAATAATAATGTATGATTATAGTTTTAAAGTATTTTTTTTATTTTTCCAAGATTTTTGGTATTTTATTTATATTTTTAACATTTACCATTATTAAAATATGAATTATCAAAGTTTTATTACTTTTAAAATCTTTATTAAATAATAATTATTTAAATTGTTAACATAATAATGTTTGATAATGGTTTTAAATTATAGATTTTATTTTTCTAATTTTTTTCATATATTACATGTATTTTTCTGAATTACAAAACTAAAGATATTAATTTTACAAGATTTAATTAGTTTATTTAAATTTCAGGAATGCTTATATTTGAATTAATATTGTTTTACAAATTTACTAAACAGACATTAACTTTTTATACCGAGACTACATCTAGCCTAGTCACTGACTAGTGGGCCAGTAAATGCATTTGTTACCGACCCTATCTCTACTCCCAGTCAATGACCTATGGGACCAACGCCACGTCATACTCCACCTCAGCAAAGACTGGGTCAATACGTTGAATTCGTCATGGCTGATGTGAGCACGATGTCATAGTGACGTCACCCTTGCCGAATCCTCTCAGATCAACGATCAATCCGTCGATTGGGAGAGTGCGCGCATGCGAGGATGATTGCGTTCGAAAGAGCGATTCACGATGAACCTATTGGTGGCGGCGCCACCCTAAAATGGTCACCGGAGACGGCAACACGACGACGGCCAGTGGCGGCGGTGGCAGATGGTCGTGGGGATCACAAATCAACTTACAAGGGAAAATTCTAAGAAGGGCACTCGCACGAGGAGATCACCAGGAGCGTGGAAAGCTTGCTGGCGAGACCGAAGGAGGTCAGACAGCGAGATTCGATGAAACCACGGCGGCGGTCGACGGTGACTTCGAGCTTGATTCCGGGCAGAGGAACGCTTCCTAGCACGTGTGATTCAGCGAAACGGTTGAGGTTGAAGAGGCGGTTCTCCTGGACACCTCGTCGTGGCGCGGGGAGGACAACACCGATGAGCTCCGGCGAGATGGGGGCTAGGGTTTCATCGACAGAGAGGAAACCTAGAGAGAGGAAGAAGGGGAATTGGGTTCTAGGGCTCTCCGACAGCGTCTAGGGCTACTTGTAGACGACCATGAGCGGTGGCGCGGATCTTAGCACGGCCGGACGTCATGGCGCAGCGACGGACGGCGGCGATGCCGACAGACAGCTGCTTGTGACGTTGGGGATGAAGACGACGACAGACTTTTTGCGGAAAATGCCCTGGCAGTTCTTCTGATTTGCTCGGCAGTCCCTCCTCGGTCCCAATTGTCAACACGAGAGAAAGATAGACTGGGCTGGTCTTGGGCTGTGCTTGGGCCACTGTTGGTTTGTTGTGGTTGCATGTGGGCGACAGATAAGGGAGAGGAAAATGGGCTGCGGCCAGAAGTTATTTTTTTGTTTATTTTTCTTTTTTGTTTTCTGTTTTGTTTCTAGATTTGTATTTTAATATTTGATTTGAATTTAATTGGGCTAATATCCACAAACTTATTATAGAATGCATTACTATTAACTAAGGAGATTTTAATCTCATTAACTCATAATATTAAGGCAACTTTTGTATATAGTGATCCTTCATAATTATTTGATACATGAAGTTCTAAGTACTAATAGGGTTAATATTATTCCTATGAATTTAGGAAACAGTAATGTATATATTTTATTATAACTAACATAGAAGTTAGGGTTTGAATTGCAAATGCTTACCCTAGGCTTTAGGGTTCTTACTTTATTTATATTCTTTTGTTAATGTGAATAAAGGTTAATGGCTAAACATAGTGTCTTTATGTTTGTGATTTTTAATGATATCACTATTTAAAGTAAAATAGTGGGAATGTTTTCTTGGCTAAGTTATGAGAAAGAATTGATAAAGATAGTTCTTAAGTACCTAGGATAATGATGGTTGAGAATGACAAAGATGTGCTTAAGTGATTTGCTATAGGAAAATATTCCTATAGGACATTGTGGAAATAGGATGATAGATCAATCAGATGTAATGGATTTTATGTTTGGTTAAAGATTTAGGGTTTAGTGTTTACCAAGAATTCCTATATTCCATTTTTTATAGTTCTGGACTTCTGCTTAAGGAATTCCTTTCCTAGATATTCTACTTCTTCCTATCCATCATCATGTGTTAATCATGATGAGCTTTATTTCACAAAAATATTCTTATGCACCTTTTATTCTTCTCCTTCCATTTATAAATCTAATGAGCTTGACACTAAAGCTTTTTATAATCTTCTAATATCCATACTTGGTTATATCAAACTATTCTATTATTAATAATCTCCAATCCAATAAGTGGTTACTTGTAACTCCATTCATACTCTTCCTTAATCATCTATCACTAATATCACTTCAATATATGTATACATCAAACTACCTTTCTCAAAAGCTTACTATCCTTTAAGAGGAATAACACTATTTTAATAACTCTATGATACTCTAGCTTTAACTTAATCATACTATCTTATCTCTACTTGACTCCAGTATCTTATATTCAAACTTCACATCATATCATGGTGACTTGTCATGGCTAACCCTAAATAACATATCTATACTAGGGTTCAATCATGTGCTATCCACCAATGTCACTTATACATGATATAAGCATTCAATCTTGGTGACTAAAGCATGATCATTATAATCCTTTGATCCTTTATGGTTTAGGTTTCCAGTTGGCTAATCAAGGCCTTCATCAATACAACACTACATTTGTATTATAATTATCTTCTCAGTGTATCTATCTGACTAAGAGAGATTATTCATTTACTATTCCTACTTTATTCAATAGGATTACTCCTGGTAACTTATCTTCATAATTCATCCTTGTAATCTTCTTTGTTACCATATTGATTTGATTTCCTCCAATCACTCCCATCCTATAGATGATATCTATAACTAGCATTACCACTTACCTATTCTTACTTCTTATCTAAAGGTTTTAGAATGGATGCTATGATAAGGACAATAGTTGATAGATCAAGAATTGATAGTTTAAGAATTTGTGAATCAATAGTTGATTACTCAACATTGATGAACAACAGATATTGGAATATGATTCCAATAGGAATGGTAAAGATTGATATGAATAAAAATATACATGGTGAATGATCTTTGAATTGGTTTCCCTCCTACTCCATATAACTAAAGAGTTAGGGTTAGGTATTACCATGATACTCATGGTATAAGCAGATGAGATTAAGGTAGATCAAGAATTAGTTGTTACATTCTTATTACTTAAGTTATATTTATAACTTAGTATTCATGGGTTGTGTAATGAATACTGGGATATGATTACTTAAGGATCAAATATAATCCATTAAGTAATGTATTAGGGTTTAACTTTTATTACATTTGATCTACCCTTAGATCAAATCTCCCTTACCCAAAATAAGGTTTTAGCAAAGTTCATATTGAAACTTATCGCAGTCAACTTGATGATCTACTTCAATTCCATCAGGTTAAGAGAAGCTTCAATCACTCTGGCAAGTTTTTTATTTAAAAGCGCGAAAATTATTCAGATTTTCTATGCATGAATGCAATGCACACATCTGTGTTCAGCTTATTTCTAAGCTCTAATGCTGGGATGTTACACAGAAAGAGAGAAGATATATCTAGATCTACTATTGTACTAATCAATCTTTTCTCTTTGTGAGGGAAAGCTTTTGGATCTAGATCTTGAAGTCTTTTGTGTAATTCCTCCTTTGTTTTACCTTTCATATTCGTCAATAGCATTATTAGCTTTGGCCAGATTTCGGTCGATTGCCATGAATAGAGACCGACCCATTAAGTACAAGAGTGTTTTATTTAATTTAGCTCTCACATGCACCTTCTATATAGGCTATCCACCTTTGTATAGAGATATGTGTCGACTCATTATCTCTATTCTAAAAAATATATACTATTTGGTTCTTTCGAATGACACCATGTATCAAACCTATAGCTTTGCATGCTGGGGAAAATTAGTAAATGGTGTAGGAAATTTTTGAATATTTTGTACAAGATAAATCCTTAAATGGTATAGCTTGTTCAAAAGAATTCATATTTTCGATATTTATGTTCTCCATATGAACATTTCGCTTTATACTATGATACTTGTTTCCAGATTAACCGGCACTCATAATTGTGCTTAACTTTAGATCACTAAGTTTATTGGAGAGGGAGATCAAGTGAACCCATGAACTCTGGTCCTTCTCTTTCATACTTGCAAACTTAAATTTTACTTGTCATGTTACTTAACGTGACCAACTGCTACTTGTTATCTTAAATTGTTTCACTGAGCTCTATTGTGACATCAACCGTCTAGGGTTTCGAGAACCCAAGAGGAACAAGCTCCACGTTCCAAGTTCACAAGATTAAATGGATCGCGAACTTCACCAACTGAATCCCCATGGGGACTCAAACCGATGCAACAATAAGAGCACAAAAAGTGCTCACGTCCTCTCCGAAACCTCGCTAAAGCAAATAATGCTATGGAAGAATATGAAAGATAAAACAAAGGAGGAATTACACAAAAGAACTCAAGATCTAGATCCAAAAGCTTCACCTCACAAAGAGAAAAGATTGATTGGTACAATAGTAGATCTAAATATATCTTCCGTCTTTCCCTCAACTAGATGCAAGAATCATGGGAGGGGTAGAGACAGGTAATAATCTCAAGAAGTCAACAATTGAGGAGGAAAAACATGCTAAAAGGATAAGAGAACCTTTGTGTAGTAAGGCTCTGTTAAGAATATAATACACGCTAGCCCTTTCTATCAGTTCGGACTTTTGGTCTAGATGGCTAGTACATGCAATTCAATATGGTATCAGAGCCAAGAGGTCTCAAGTTCAAGACCCTGCTCACGCAGTTTATAAAAAAGATTCTGCAGCCTGCACCAAACCCACGCTAAGGACTAAAAATAGCCTGAGGGGGAGTGTTAAGAATATAATACACGCTAGCCTTTCCATCAGTTCGGACTTTTGGTCTAGATGGCTAGATGCAATTCGATAGGCTCCTGAAAATCCAACCATTATATGTAGATCTGAGGTGACCTATACTAGAGGCGTAGGGGTGGTACCACCACTCGCCTCCTATTCTAGTTGTTAGAAATGAGCAGTACTAGGGGAAGTAGCCTAGTAATTTCTTCTTTGTTTTACCTTTCATATTCGTCTATGCATGTGGTCGCATGTCTGTCTTTTTTGATCTACGATTCTCATCATTGACAATGACTATTGCTCTCGTGTCTTGGTCCTTTGATCTTAGCACGACGATTTCTCATCTGTCTATTACAACAACCTCTACTACGACAAGTTTTCGGCTCTAGTAAGAGAGGGACAAGGACGGCGGCCGCCTTAGACTCGCTCGGTGCTTGTAATTGTCGCTATGATGTCGAATGGTCTATTTGTAAATCTATTACTTTTGGGTTTCTTTGTGCTGCTGTTTATGATTATAAGATCGGTGGATTAAAGAAAACAATCCTAATTGTTTTGATGTAGAAAATCCTAATTTAACCAGTATGTTTATGCCAAAAGTCTAGAATGACATGTCACACGTTTCTTTCCGTGGCTGATCCATCGATGCAAATGAAATTCATGTATATATATACTGGGTCGCGATTAGAGTAAACCAATTTGTTAGGGTTCGTCGCTTGCGAAAACCGATCGTGCCTTCCTCACGACGTGCCCTCATCTTCTCACTATGCTGCTGGCCCGACGGCGCGGTCAATCGACAAGGCTATGGACCACGTGCCTGACCTCGACGTCGACACTTTCTCCATGATGGACTCCTCGCCGCCCCGTGATGCGCTGGCGCTTGACGAGTTGCTGGTCTCCCTGTTTCAGATGCAGACAAAACGGCGCCGTCAAGCCGTCGCCGTCCACGGTCGACCCTGGTCGTCTCTAGCTCTCCCGTCCGGTCTCATGGCGCCAGCCGCCCACGACGGGCACGGTGGTGACAAAAGTTGCGGCGACGACGGCTACATCGGCCAGTCAGGTAAGTCAAGTTGCGGCGACGGACGCCGGGGTTCGGCGGGGTGGCAGCAGAAGCGGCGGGAGGGGACGACGTGCGGGCTATGCCGCACGAGGGAGACGCCTTAGTGGCGGGCCGGGCCGGACGGCCCGGGCACGCTGTGCAACGTGTGCGGCATCCGGTACATGATAGCCGGCGACAAGTATCTCGCGGAGCACGGCCATCGACGATTCCGGAGTCCCGACTACGGCGAGCTTCAGCCGGGAAGTCCTGTGAAACCGCGGGGCGGTGATAAGGCTCAGGGAGGAAGCTCCGGTGCAGTTGGCGGCTTGGCGCCCGACGCCGGCGAAGTCCCGCGCCAGTGAACCTACGTATACCGGCTAGCTGCGCGGATGCGGCATGTCATTGTCAGGCCAATTTGTTTGCACATCACAGGGTATACTAGACTGATGAATTCCTATTTGCCGTCGATCGTTTCCCAACTATACAACTTTTCCTGCTAGAAGAATGATATTTATCAGGTTGCAACTTCCAATGCGCTAGGACGAAAACAATGCTTATTATCTTCGATGATTACTTCATGATATTTGAACACGAGGGGTTTATACATGGCCACATACTAGATGTACTTACAACATCTCTAGCAGATATCCTATTCCGCGTTACTGTAAAACACGAATACTGTGTATACTCTTTGTCGAATCAGGCTTCCAAATAAAGCACACGTGTGAGATTGTTATTGGACTAGACAACATAACGTTCAAAGAAAGAGACACAACACGATACAATATGATGTGGCAGCAGCACACACACGTCCGAACTAAAACAAAGAAAAACAAAAAGAAATAAAGACGGAGATGGATCAACTAGACGAGGAAGACTACGAGAGTATATGTCGATTAGACATATTTGGTAGTTTAAATATTGTAATCAAATTCTATCTCTAATAGTTTTTTTCCCTCCAAATCTTCTAGTACTATATAATTATCCCAAGGGCTCACGATGTAATCACCACAATCAATATCAATACAATCTATACTTCCGCAATCTATCATGGTATCAGAGCGGTTCTCTTCGCCTAGGGTTTAGCCACCTCTTCCGCCGTGCCGCCCCCGGGGAGATCTTTCTCTGCCGGGGGCTGCGCAATAGTAGATTAGATCTTATTTCGCCAAATTTTCTCGCCGGCCGCTTGACCGGCGTTTCTTCTTCTTTCGCCGATCATAGACCGGATTGCGTCGTTCATAGCCGCATGTTGTCACGCGCCTCTACTTCAACCTCGGCGTCGACTCAAATCCGGAAAATCATCGTCAACGATCGTGCCAAGGAGGCTCCGTGCGGCGCCCCAAGGGACGCATTCACGCGCTGCGTCCGCTGCTCCATCCTCACGTCGTCACCACGCCGGCCCGTCTTCGCCAACATCAACCGGGACGCACGTCCCGAGTACGCGCCTCGCTATCAAATACAAGGTTGCACCTTCATCACCATGGTCATCATCGCCAACAACCATCTACACCAACAACATCGCCCCCACCACCAATCGTGGTCATCATCAACGCCAACAAGTTCTTCTCTACGAGCGACGCCGCGCTCATACAAGCGGAAAATACGGGTCTAATCCCCGAAATCGACTACCGCAACAATTCAATCGCCATTTACAATTACCTCGTCGTCTTCGTCCACCATGACCTCGCCACCAGAGCCGCAGTCTAAATTTTTATTTATGCACTACTCAAATTTCTTTGTGCAACTACTTCATCTACTCCAACACATCGGCAGACAACTTCTACGCACCGACCGTTCAAGGAGACCTTCTTTGCTTCTTCAAATCAGGCTCTAGCTCGCATGGTTCATGATGTTCCCTATCTCCGCACGTCCGATATTGGCAACATCGACGCATGCCTTCGTCCTCGATGCGCTCCCGAGTTTGGCAAGCTCGGCAAGGCATGTCGCCTACCTCGACTACTCCGACTCAAACTACTTCTACCTCAACTAGTACGGCGAATTCTCCAGGCTCAATGACATCGACCACAACACAACGACATCATCAACTTCATCAACGGCGACAACTTCACCAATGGTACCATTGCCCACGACTACAACACCCCACTCCCGGCTACATCGACATCGGCAACAATGGCTACCACACCTCATCTCCTGCTTATGCTCTAGTCAGACCGTCAGCGTCACTACCGATCCGACTACCGGGGGGGGGGGGGTATTAGAGTATATGTAGGTTAGACATATTTGGTAGTTTAAATATCATAATCCAATTCTATCTCTAGTAGTCTTCTTGCTCTCCAAGTCTTCTAGTACTATATAATCATCCCAAGGGCTCACGATATAATCACCACAATAAATATAAATACAATCTGTACTTACAATCTATACTTCTGTAATCTATCAAAGACCGCAACCGTTGTGCCCTCCGAAGAGTGCCCACCCCGCTCCTAGCCCCGACTCGTCAAGCACCAAGCAGCACCCTCAAGAGGGAAAGCGACCGCTGCTGCCCGGACTAGAGACTGGCCCTAGGGTTTCCCCTGGCACACAGAGGAGGGTGGATGAAGGGTAGCCACGATGCCCTCTAGGAAGGAAGATGCCACCCGTGGGTGGCATCGTGTCGGTGCCGGTCGAGCCGACAAGGATTTATCCCCAGGACCCTATCCACAACCCCCGGACGAGCCGTTGCATAAGAGACTCGCGAGGGAGAGGCCTCACCGCCACCAAACTTGCCACCCACGAGCATGCACTACTCTGGTCCCGACTCCGCCATCATCGTCTCACCGAGCAAGCCATCGCGAGGTCTGCAACATCGCGACACAGGTAGAAATGAAACAGGACCCGCAGTACCGCAGCCGTGCGGGAGGGAACTTCCTCCACCGCTGGAGGTGGTAGTCAACCGGCCGCGGCCGCAGACAAACTAGTCCTCCATAGGTCCGGCCGGATCCAGCGGGCCTGTAAAGCCTCTGCGGAGGCATACCAGTACCATGGTGGTCCGGTCGGGCCCCGACAGGCCCGTAAAGTCCACCACCACGCTGCAACAGGTGGCCGAGGACACCATGGATCCCATCCACCTTACCCGCCAGGATCTGCAGAGTAGCCAAAGCAACGCCGGACGACACGCCTATCCCAGATCCAGGCCCAAATGGGCCTGATCTGGTCCGGCATGGCACCGCCCGCCCTGAGCTTTGCCTACCACTGCTGCGCCGCACTAACCCGCTTCCCACAGCCGCATCGTCTTGCCCCCAGCCATCGCTGGACCTTCGCCGCCCCATGCACACCGCCGCCGAGGTCTCCTTGATGTCGCCCGAGGTCGTACCGGCTACAACGCATGTAGCATCGCAATAGCCACCGCCTCTGAGAGCACGCACCACCACCTCCGCGAGGCCAACCTGCCGCCTCCTAGATAGACGCTCCGCCATGCCCCTGCGCAACATGGTGCCCTTACCGGACAACTCGGCCACCGACGAAGCTTCCTATAGGGGGAGAAAGGGCCCTGCCGCCGCCACCGGCCAGGCTTCTCCCCGCGGCGCTGTCCAACAGTGGCGGAGGAGGAGGGGGAGGGTGGCTGGTGGTGACAGAATCTAGGGTTTGCCTGCTGCTCGCGGGAGTAGGAAGGACCAACCGTTTTTTTAATAGTTTGGCACGTCCGAACCCTCAATCCTTAAAATCTGCGTAGCGATCTCTCACGGATGCGGTGTACTGCAAAACATTGTATCGCCTTCTTCGTAGACACGTGGATATGGACGAGGCACGCCGCTGTTGCTCCGAGTAGATGCCCCAATTCACGCAGCCGCCGTCTGGAATCGCTTCGCCTATGCCAGAAATTGTGCCGCCTCCGCCTGGATTTGCCCGTTCCCGCCACCTGGAGTCGCCTCCGCTGCCGCTTGAGTCGCCTGCCGTGCTCTTCTTGGCTGATTGCTTGCTGCGCACTTGCTCTACTTGCGCGTGTGCTTTCTGCGTGGAGTTAAATCCATGGTTAGTACCCGAACTTTCTTAGGAAACCCAGTACGGTCATTGTACTCAGGGAATACGAAGTTACGGTCACTGAACTCGCAGGAGAGCATCACACGTGGTCACTGGGCAATACGTAGCGTTGTATAGAGTGATGTGGAGGTAAGTGGGACCCGATTTCAGTGTCACCAGTGCATTGATGGTGTCCCGAGGGAGCATTTATTTTCCCATAGGCCCCTAGACCAATAGCTAAGTTTGGACATGCCCTCCTACCCCCAGTGACCACCATGAACTAGTTCTTCTCCGCGGAGCTGTCGAGGTGAAGGGGAAGAGAGGGAGTAGGAAAGGCACAACGCGGAGCGGTCGAGGTAGAGGTGGTGAACTCCATAGATATCGAGGACAGAGGCGGTGGAGGTTCGTCGGAGTCTTCGTCGACGACGGCGGTGGAGGCGGTGACGCGATATCGTGGCTAGGAGCCGCGGCCATTTTCCCAAAGAGGCGGCCGGAAGGTGCTCCTCCTCCCATCTATGGTAAGAGCTCAGAACCCGTCGCAGTTCAAGGGAAGTCGAGTTTTTTTGGGGGAATTTCTGTTCTGGAGTTGCTAATCTAATGTGCTCTCATGCCTGTGAGTTCTCTGTCAGAGTTCAGTTTTTTGGTTTTGTTAGGGGTTTGGTCGATGATTTTTGGTGTGGTAAGGGCTTAGGTTTTTAGAAAATGATCATCATGACTAGGATGATGAAAGCATGTGTATATTTAGGTCATATCGATATTGGTTACAGAAAAGGAGGTGCTTTTTTTCAGTGTACTATACAAATCTTGTGTAGAGTGGTCACATATTTCTGTTAATTTGCAGATAGGGGAAGTACATGCTTTACATTGGAGATAAACCATGGTGGACATTTTTTGGGCACAGGCAACAATAGAAGCTATGTTGGTGGTCATATTATCTATTATGACCAGGTTGACTCTGCATCATGGTCTACAACAATGCTAGAGCACATAGTTGAGGAAATTGGTTATGAAATGGCTGGTAGAATTAAGGCTCACTACTGCATTCCTATTCTAACCATTGCAAAAAATGGCTTAAGAGAGTTAAAAGATGACCATGCCTTCATGTTTATGGTTACTATGGTGGAGACATGGAATCATTTCATCAGTCTTTATCTTGATCATGATGACAACTATAGTTTCATAGGTTTGGATGATGTTGTAAATTCCCCAGTAGCATCTTTGCCTCCTGTCATTAGCCCTAGTAAGCCAAGTACCACAAACAAACCTAAAGATGCAGCTAGAGATGATCCTCCTATACCACTTCAAATTGTGTATCCAGCAAGCACTGTTCAAGATTCAGTGGAGATAGAAAAGGAAGTTTCTGTTGCTGGTAGAGTGAGAAGGAAGAGGGGCAGAACCAACATTGATGAGATCATGGGTACTCTAGAAGAAGCTGCCCAATTAACTGAAGAAGAAGACAGTGAAAGTGATGGTGATAGTGTACATTCACCAGATTCAGAGTTTGAGCTGGCAGATTCAGATTATGCTATCAGTGATGGTGATGATGACCTATATGTGGACACAGTGAAAGGCAAGAGTGGAGCTGTGAAGAAGAGTGTATCTGTGCAAGAAAAGGTTGGAGCTGAGAAGAAGAAAAGGAAGAGAAGATGCACTGGTAAAAATGACAGTGGCAAAGTGAAGCCTGTAATCAAGGAGGATGAGTCATAAAGTGATGATTTGTGGGGTCCTGAGTCTGATGAGGATGCAACCCAGATAAAGGTTCAAAACATTCAGAGATGATGATCTACACGATCCCAAGTTTGCAGTTGGTCAAGTATTTGCTAATGTGGAGTTGCTTAGGAAAGCCATCAGAACATATAGTTGTATTCACAGAAAGCCAATTAAGCTGCCAATTAATGACAAGATGAGAGTGAGGGCAGTATGTGAAGGCAAGTGCCCTTGGTACCTTTGGGCATCATGTGATTATAGGACAGGAGCATTTCAAATAAAGAGGTATAAAAGTGAGCACACTTGCAGTGGCAAATGGAAAATTGCTGCATTCGCTGCTCAATTCATTGCAGAAAAGTATGTTGAAAGCTTTAGAGCTGATCAAGGAATGAGCCTGAAAAATTTCTCAAGGGTGGTGCAAAAGGATTGGAATATGACACCTTCTAGGAGCAAATTGCAGAGGGCAAAAAGGACTACAATGACAGTCATATATGGAGATGAGGAGGAGGAGTAAAAGATGCTATGGGACTTTGGAAATGAGATAAAGAGGAGTAATCCAGGCAGCACATTCTGGCTTTCACTAGATGCTAATTCAAGATTCCAACAATGTTACATGTGTCTTGAAGCATGAAAAAGGGGGTTCTTACAAGGGTGCAGACCAGTTATCTTTATTGATGGTTGTTTCCTAAAAACAAGGTACAAAGGACAAGGTACAAAGGACAGTTGCTCACAGCTATTGGGATGGATCCCAATGATTGTATCTTCCCAATTGATGTGGCTGCTGTAGAAGTGGAAGATACAACTTCTTGGACATGGTTCTTGGAGACCTTGAAGGATGATTTAGGAATAATCAACACTAGCCCTTGGACAATCATGTCAGACAAACAAAAGGTATAAGAAGTACTTCATTTCATTACTTGTTAATTGTAAAAGCTATCATCTTACTGAACTGTACTTGCTATCATCCAACTAAATATCACTTGCTGTGAATTCCAGGGACTTATAAATGCTGTGAGAGCTGTGTTCCCAGATGCAGAACACAGATTCTATGTGAGACACATGTGGCACAACTTTCAACAACTGTTCAAGGGTGATGTACTAAAGAACCAGCTGTGGAAGATAGCAAGGAGCAACACAGTTACTCTCTATGAGAAGCACATGAATGAAATGAAATTACTTAATTCAAATGCTCACTCATGGTTGGAGAATTTGGATCCAAAGACATGGGTAAGAGATTTTCAGAGTGACCTGCCCAAATGTGACATCCTACTTAACAACAATTGTGAAGTTTTTAACAAGTAAGCTACCAGCTATACCTTGCTTTATATTTGAATCATCTTGTTCAGTTAGACAAGCATAATTGTAGTTCATGATAATTAATGCATTTATTCTATCACATCAGATACATCTTGGATGCTAGAGAACTACCTGTGCTTGCAATGCTTGCAACAATCAAGTTACAATTACAGACTAGGATATACAACAAAAATAAAGAGAGAATGAATTGGGCTGGTCCTATTTGCCCAAAGATCAGAAAGAAACTTGACAGGCACATTCAACTAGCAAAAAATGTTTTTGCAGATGGAGCTGGAGATGGTTTATTTGCAGTAGGGGAACTTGTTGCAGCTAAACCTGTTGACTATGTAGTAGACTTAAAACATAAGACATGTAGTTGCATGAGGTGGCAGAAAACAGGGATGCCTTGCCCACATGTAATAGCATGCTTAAGGACTGAAGATTCAGATCCAGTCACACTGGTTGACAAATGCTATTCAGTGGAAATGCATGATAAGGCCTATGGAAACATAGTGTACCCTTCTAAGGACAAGACAGAGTGGCTAAAGATGAATGGGACTCCAATATTGCCACCTTTATACACAAAACATGTTGGCAGGCTTACTAAAAGCAGAAGGAAAGCCCCTTATGAGGTAGATACTAGAGGAGGAGGAAAGAAGATGACCAGACATGGTGTAATAATGCATTGCAAGTACTGTGGCTTCCCTGATCATAACATTGCTGGTTGCAAATGGTTGAAAGTTGGCCTTCCTCCGCCTACAAGTGCTGATCAGCATTTCCCTACTCAACCAACTACAAATGCTGATCAACATTTCCCTACTCAACCAACTACAAGTGCTGATAAGCATTTCCCTACTCAATCATCTACTCAACCAGCTACAAGTCCTGATAAGAATTTCCCTCCTCATAGTGATCCTGTAATTACACAGGTGCCTACATTGTTTTACCGCCTACATTGAATTTACTTACATTGAATTTACCTACATGTAACAACATTGAATTTACCTACCTGTAACAACAACAAAAACCTGATGTCAACATTCCAATTATGAACACACATGAAGATCTACTTGTGAACAACTTGATTGAGCAGGTAACTTAGCTAATATTACTATTTTATATTCTTTGATTGTGATCAACCAAATGTAACTTGACATTTATGCATGTTCAGAGGTCTTTGGAGAGGCAAGTGGAAGCAAGAGCAATTCCTGAGTCTACCTTCATCATAGCAGCACAAAGCTTGTTGCAAGAATCTACTTCTAGTCAATCAAGTGGTGCTACCTGCATCAGGCAGGGTGAACTAGCTCAGAAACTGTTAAAAATGCATCTAGAGAAAAATAGGACAAATGAAGAAAGGAAATTAGCTTTACTTGAGGCAAAGTATCAAGCTGATGTGAAAAAAGCAGAGGAAAGGTCAAGGAAGAAGCTAGAGCAAGACAAGATGAAGGCTGAACTAGCAGAAACCAAAGCAAGAATTGTTGCAGAGAAGAGAGAGAAGAGAAAGGAAGAAGCTGAGCTAAAGAAGAAAGCTAAGAAAGAGACCTCTAGAATCATTGCAGAGGTTAGAAAAGAGGTAAATGATAAGAAAAGGAAGGCAGTTGCAGAAAAGAAAGCAATTGCCAAGGTGGTAGCTACTGAAAAAAGAGAAAATCATAGAGAGATGCTCAAATTGCAGCACAAACTGCAGAGAGAGAAACTGTTGAAGCTAAAGTGATTGTAAACAAGGCTATGATGGCAGCCAATGCACCAGCTACACAAGGTTAAATGGAAGATCATCATGTACTTGTTGTTCCTCATCTGTCAAGGACTAAAACCATCCCCATGTCAGAGGTTGTAACTGAGGAAGTGCCAACATCTAGGAGGATGGAGTGGTACTTAGGTGTCAAAGTACCTGGACATGTAGTAGGCTCAAAAAATTAGGTGTCAAAGTAGTTTAAGGTGTCCATCTAGAACTCTTGCATGAGTTTCTTTTGCAAACCAGGTAGCACCACTTCAAGCATAGACTTGATTATTTTGTCATGTGATTTCTAATCTAGTATCACTGTGAATCTTATGACTTATGGAAATGTTGGTTATGAAAATTATGCAGAATGTTCTTTACTTATGAGTGTGACAATTACATAACAGTGTTTGATACTAGCCAGAAACTCACATATCAGCACAAGACAAGATATATCACTGCATTAGTTCATGTTCACATAGATAAGGCCAAAATGCATCACATGCATCAGGTTCACAGACTTGAACTACACGATAACCACATGCCTAGTACACCATTAACTTAAACACTACAATAGCAACCATAGCAGTACATTCATCAGGCTATGACCCTCAATCTGGTTCATGCCCAATACATACATCAGGTTCACAGCTGCAAATATGACCCTCAGACCTCACTTCTTGAACACTACAATAGCAACCATAGCAGACAACACACATGCAATACCCACTGCAATCTTCAAAAGAACCTTTATTTCCCTGAGTTCCCCTAAAATCATCAGCATTTGCTCCTTCTGGTGTTGCACATGAGTCACTTTAGCCTCCTTCTTCCTCAGCTCTAGCTCTTCTCTCCTATCTTCTGCCCACCCTAAAGCATCAAACGCAACATCCCCTTGTAGGTAATTGTGCTCAATCAGATAGCCAACATAATCCAGCTCCCACCACCAAAAGTTGCAGCCAAACTGTGCAAAATCATAACTAAATCAGAACTTCGGCAAAATCGAGATCTAGCCTAGCCAAATCGAGCTAAATCCTAAGAGCAGATAGACTTACTCCATGGTTTTTACACTTGAAGTAGATCCATCCTGGGTGGTCCATTGACCCCGAGCGGGCCTGCTTCACCGTGCGGCCGCAATCGGGGCAACTGATTAGCGGAATCGAAGGACCCGCGCGGCGGAGCGCACAACGTGTCGATCTTGCGCTGGACATGGCGGAGCAGCTCGCTAGCTAGGTTGTCGTTGGTCCCTCCTACGCCACTCTCATGCGGCGGCGATAACTGTACCGCGGCGGTGCCACCGATTTATGGTCAGGGCAAATGGAGGGGAACGACGCAGGTCAGAATAACTGGTCGGACCACGAGGGTTAGTACCAGGTAGGGAAGAATCCTCCAAACATCCTTCTTTTCAAAACTTACCCGTCTCGTCATCTGACAGTGGGACTCGAGTCACTCTATATAGCGCTACGTATTGCCCAGTGACCACGCGTGACACGCTCTTGTTGCTTGCTCCGCTTGCTGCGTGCTTGCTGCTTGGCTGCATGCTCTGCTTGCTTCCTAGCTTCGGTGGCCGACTTCTAGTGGTGGCGGCGGTGACGAGAGTACGTGTCACTCTAGATGAATATTTTTTCCCGTCTTTTCATTTGCAGTAAATCTCATTGGAAGCCTTTCATACGGAAAATATACAACAAGTAAGCGCCAATTTGCAGTGAACCGCAAAAAAATTCTGATGTGGTACGATTTACGGTATCTATAAAAGTCACTTTTTTGTGTCATACCGCAACCGATGAATCCAAGATTGAAGCATATTTACCTCTCGCTTTTTGCATAAGTAAAATAGGGTATTTGATATTTTACTGGGCAGGATCCTGATTCACTAAGTTTCTTATGAATATAGCAATTAGAACTATCATGTTATATTATAATATGATATTTTTATGTGATAAAAGTTATTTAATTAATTTTTTTTGGCACCTGGGAGATTGGCATACGCAGAGGAAGAGATAGGGGCCTTAACGACCATTGGTACGGGCAGAGCGTACCATGTGGCAGCATGACCGTCTCGTCAAATACTTCCACATCGCAAAGTCGGATCTGATATTCGACATTCAAAAAAACTTTCACCCATAAAAAACCACATCAGAGAGGGATCTAGAGGAGGAACTTGGAGAAGGGAAAATACTTGCTGCTTCACGGATCATTGGAGAACATCGCATCATCCTCTTCACCATCAACAACTGCATCTCCATCACCATTACTACCCTTATTTTCCATACATTAGATCTTGTTGTAATTCTTGATTTAATTGTGGTTTGTACTAGATTTATCCACATACTTTTATCAATCCATTTGATTATGATGTTGTTGTTGATTGCTTCCATGTGTGAGTAGTTTCCTTTGTTCTTGGGGAGATGGAGAAACTCTAGCATTATTATAAAATGAAATAAATATGATCTATTACTTGTTTCCATGATCTATTAATTTATGATATTGTGTTTGAACTCTCTCTTTAGATGGTATGTGTAGTCGGACACATATCATTTACCTTTAGGACTAAAGAGAGAGTGAAATCCTTGGGACGTGTTTAGAAGTATGTCCAGTGTTATTCGTGACTATAAGCATTGGCTTATAACCTACATGGTTAAAGGAGAAATAAAGAGAGATTCACTAAGCTAATTACAATATCCATGGGAAAACCCTTAATTGCGGTGGTCTATATTGGTTACTGCTCTCAGATATCATGGTGGTTATTTAGATATGACCTCATTCTTGGATCAATAAAGTGATTGCCTACGAGACTTGCGGTGAACATCTTATTATGAAACTCTCTCCATACATGTCATGCCATAAGAAATAGGTTATACTAATTATAATTAATTATAACATGCTAGTGGTGTATCCTACATTCCCAAGAACGCTTTAGCCTTATTGAGTTAAACCACCATTACAAACGCTTCCGCTACTTGCTTTTTTTACTTGTTTTATTTACTATTCCACGTTCAATAAAAAAAATTCAAACACCCTTTACTTGAAATCAAAGGCAGCTTACAAGTATCCTTTGGTAGATAGTGACGAGGGGCATAAAGACCTTAACCAAATAGCTCTTTATGGGTTCAATACTCTTATTTTGAAACTAGCTACAATTGATCTGTGCAGTTGCAGTCATCAAGCTATTTTCTGGCGCTGTTTCCAGAGAGGGTATTTATTCTTAGTTGCTCATTTTACTAATTGATTTACTAAAGTTGTTTACTAGTTTCAGGTAAACTCCATGGGCGAGTACCGACACATAATTCAGCTCGAGGCTATAAAGAATTCTGGTCCACCCATAGACGGCTATTTAAAATCCAACAGCCCCGATGGGTATGATATTGTGGTGACCCAGCATACCACTGCATGTTGTAGTATACTATAGTCGTGGACATAACACTCACGTAGCACCATTCCATAAATATTATATCCTCAGAGTGGTACAACAGAAACAAAGCGGGTCCACAAGCATACATTATTATTACATTCAGAAATTACACAGCGACTTCAAGATCCTCGTAGGTCCATAGAGGAATCCGGATGACTCAGGGCTAAACTATAATAACTCTAAGAATAAGATAAAGAAGCAAACTAAACTTTAAGGTTTATACGAGATTTAATATATATATATATATAGAGAGAGAGAGAGAGAGAGAGAGGATAGAGATCTATGCTACTGGACTTGATCACTATATATGATACATCTACACTTTAGATACTTCGGTATCCATTCCATAGATTTTTTTGTAATTATTCCCTTCGACGCTTCCGGATACTTCTGGTTCTTCATAGCGAAATTCTTCTTGGTCTTCAATTGGATATAGTATTTCCTCTTCCTGACCGTTAATGTCTTTAGAATCTAGCAAGCGTTAAGAAGATACGTTGAGTACGAGTGTACTCACCAAGTTCACTAAAAGGGAGTGTTTGATGCACTATATCTACAGCCATAGACCATAGATCATAGGCAATGCAAGTTTGCGTAAACATTTCTTCAAAAGTTGCTTTTATTCTGAAAAGCTATGTCCGTCAGCCTTCATAGGTTTACCAGAACTTTCGTGGAGTTCCTTTCCTGCCGCGTTCGTAGCTCCTTTCGGAAACAGGGAGTAACAAGTTACAGTTCTTACACTCTGCAGAGGTGTGTTACTTTACCCATGAGAGATCAAATCCTTGTTGCATAACCGGGCTAATCTTTCCTGTCCACACTTCCTATGGTGTGGGGCCCAGTAGATGATCCAAGCCAATCACTGTCCTTCTCCGCGACCCCACATACAACACAATTGTTGTATGCCCAGACTCAAGGTAGACCTTTCCCTGTATAAAGCGGCTATACCTTAGTCTGATACACACAACAATCATTAACACTAGAAATCTGTCTTTTGTAAGCCCAGATCCACGGTAAACTTTTACCCGTATAAAACGGCTATACCCACGATCTGCAACTTACAAAACGCCCAGAATAGTGTCCAATGCATGCGAGAGGGAGCCGATCCAGCTGACTTCTTCATTCCACTCCAAATCTCATGGTTAACGCGTAATATACGGCGCGAGAATCACTGGCGACATTGGTTGTTAAGTGATACGTCCAAAACGTATCTACTTTCCCGAACACTTTTGCTATTGTTTCTCCTCTAAACTTGTGTGATTTGGATACAACTAACACATACTGACGCTGTTTTCAGCAGAATTATCTTGGTGTCGAGTTTTTGTGCAGAAAATCAACCATCAGGAAAAATCCTGAAAAATATGCCAAAAATCCTATTTCACCAGAAGATACACGGAGCTGATGCGAGGCAGTGGAGGCACAGGGACCCATGCCGCCAGCGCGGCCAGGCCTGTCGGTCGTGGGGAGGAGTGCGGCCACCTCAGGGACCCCCTCGGCCTCCCTCTTTGCCTACAAGACGCATCTTGATCTAAAAACTGAGGGGGGTTCGTCGTTTTTCCAAAAAGAGTTCCGCTGCGTCGCCACCACCAGAAACTGCGATTCGGAACCAGAAACTCCGTTCTGGCACCCTGCCGGGACGAGGAATTTGGAGAGGATCATCGCCATCGTTATCACCAACGCCTCTCCATCAACCATCCATGTTTCCCTCATCCATGTGTGAGTAATCCCCCACAGTAGGCCATGGGGATGGTAGGGATTGGATTAGTTATATCATGTAATCAAATAAGATTGTTAGGGCATAGTGCCTAGTATCTCTATTAGTGCTATTTGACTTTGTTGCAACTTGTTGTGCTTAATTCTTGTCACTAGGGCCCGAGTGACATGATCTCAGATCTGAACTTATTATTAAATCATTATGATAGTATTGTTTGTAATCTTATCTGCAAGTTGTGTACACATATCATTGTCCGGATCCAAAGGCCTCGAAGTGAAAGAAATTGGGAGAACCGGAAGGGATGGCTGTGATGTGAGGATCACATGTGTTCATGGAGTGTTAATGCTTTGCTCCGGTCCTCTATTAAAAGGAGCACCTTAATTGCCAATAGTCGCCTCGAGGCCCCGCTGCAACGGGCTGGCTGGACAAAAGATGTTCTACAAGTTCTCATTGCGACCACGCATGACTATATATTGAGCACATGCCTATGATTGTTTAGTACTTGGATGCTTATTCTTATTTATCTGCAATGCCCTAGATCTTGAAGTTACATGTTTAGACTCGTCCATGCAACTGATGCGTCGGAAATGTATCTATAATTTTTGATGTTCCATGCTTGTTTAGTATCTACTTTGCTTTGCTTTTTCTACACTTTGAGGTGTTTTTATATCTTTTCTGGAACTAACATATTAACAAGTTGCCACAGTGTCAGTTGCCTATTTTCTTCTGTTTTTGGTTCCAGAAAAGCAGAAAATCAATATTCTCGGAATTGGACGGGACAAAAGCCAAAGTCAATATTTTATCATGGGCGACACGAATCTAGAAGACGAGACAGAGAGGCAAGCCAGGGCGGCCACACCCTCCCTAGGCGTGGCCAGGGGTGGGACCGCGCCTAGGCAGGGTGTGGGCCCCCTGGTCGCCTCCCAGCCTCGCCTCTTCGCATATAAGAAGCCCCCGATGCAGAAACCCTAGGCACCCGATCAAAACTCCATGAAACTGTCTGTAGCCGCCACCACCATCGTCCCTAGATCAGGGGGGGATCTGAAGTTATTCTCGGCACCCTGCCGGAGGGGAGATCATCCCGGAGGCCTTCTTCTTCGTTATGATGCGTGGGTAGTTCCACCTTGGACTATGAGTCCATGTAGTAGCTAGCTGGTTGTATCTCCTCCTTATGCTTTCATGTATAGATCTTGTGAGCTCCGTTCATGATCAAGATCTAATCTATTTGTAATCATGCATGTTGTGTTAGCGGGGATCCGTTGGATATTGAGATTACTATGTCAGATTGATTAATGGTTTTGTCTTTATGATTCTATCATGTCTGTGTTGTTTGTGATCTTGCATGCTCTTCGTTGTTAGTGGATATCTTGGCCAAGTAGTTGCTAGTGACTCCAAGAGGGGGCATTTATGCTCGATAGTGGGTTCATGCCTCTAGTTTCCAAGGGAAGTGGCAGAAATCTCTTCGGTTGTAGATGTGCTGTTGCTACTAGGGAGAAAACAACGGTCTCTTGTTCATGGAACAAGTAGATTGTTTACCTTACACACTTTGCTTAAAGCAGTTGTCTATTGCTTGCAACTTAATACTGGAGGGGGTTCGGATGATAAACCAAAGGTGGACTTCTAGTCATAGATGCAGTTGGATGGCGGTCTATGTATCTTGTTGTATTGCCCAATCAAATCTCATAGGATCTTTTTGTCTGGTAATGCATTGTTATGTCTAGCTCAATTCCTGTCAATTGCCCTGCTGTAATTTGTTTACCCTTCATGCCATGTTGTTTATCTAAGGCGAGCACCTCTAGTGAACTATGGACCCCGGTCCAATCTTTACCATTGATACATATTCCACTGTTACCTGTTTAATTGCTGCAAACCACAATTACCTTCAACACCATACAATTAATCCTTTGTTACATCAACCGGTGAGATTGACAACCTCACTGTTAGTTGGGGCAAAGTCTTGAATTTGTGTTGTGCAGGTCTCCGCGTTGCTTGCAACACCTGTGTGACATTTCCTTCCTCCTACTGGTTCGATAACCTTGGTTTCTTACTGAGGGAAGACTTCCTGCTGTGCTGCTTCACACCTTGCTCTTGGGGTTCCCAACAGGCTCCACATCAACTGAGCCATCAACAAGTTTTCTGGCGCTGTTGCCGGGGAGGCTAAGGACGTCTTCACAAGGGGAGTCCTCCACTTCCTTTCTATTTACTTTGTTGTTAGTTTGCTTAGTTTCTTTTGCTTGGTTTTGTTTGCCTCTTGTTTTCAAAAACTCCAAAAAAATAGTCTAGTTTGGTTTTCTTTCTTTATCCAAAAACACAAAAAAATTAGTTCCTGCTCTAGTTGGTGGTCTGTTATTGCCTTGCTTGTTCATGCTTTCTATCAATGGATGGTTTCTTTGAAACTAGTTCTTATTGGCAAGTTGGGTTCACGGAAGAACAAAAGTATTATTATAAGGAATACCTTTTGTCACAAAAAGGGAAACACTTATGGGAACAAATTGATAAGTTGAATACTTTTGCTAGAGACGTGTGCTCTACTTATAATGTTTCTTATTTCTTTGATAAGTCTTGTTGCTGTAGGAGGTATAAACACCTTCCTTTTCAGTGTGATTATAATGTTACCATATCCTCTTATGTTAAAGGAAATTATGACTTTTATGATGTGGAACAAATTGAAGAATTTATTGCCTTCAAGGGTGCATTTGAACCTGCCAGTTTGCTTGAAAATACTGATGATGCACCTTATGAATATGAGGTTTATGAGATACTTAAATTTTGCTTTGATAATCAAAAGGAAGAAAATGGCTATATTCTTGAATATTTTAATAGGTGATTTCCACAAATGGAAGAGACTAATGCCTTGCAGGAGCCTATGGAAGAAGAAATTGCTGAAACTGAAAGCTCATTAGATAAAAAAGAGGAGAGTGATGGTCAAGAGGAGGAAGAATGGATCTACCCATGTCTACCTTCTAATAAGAGTAACTCTTTCCCTCTTACATTATTTGATTGTCCCCCATGCCTAGTAAAGGAGGATGAATGTTATGTTCCTGTGGATCCTTTTGAAATATCTGTTATGGGTAAAACTTGTGATAATAGTTATGATCATGTTATCTATGATAATCCTATATTTGTGCCTAACTTCGAAATGCATGGTACTAAGGAGTTTTTCTTAGAAAATGTTTATGATAAAGCTCTAGATGATGGTCCTATGAATGATCAGTTACCTTATTATAAAATTGCTAAAAGTGGGTTTGAAGGTTTTAATCCCACTATTTTTGAGCTTGATAAAAATTATGTGTTTGTAGATCATGAAAAGCATGCCTTATGTGATAGTTATATTGTTGAGTTTATTCATGATGCTACTGAAAGTTATTATGGGAGAGGGAAACATGGTCTTGTGTATCTCAATAATATTAAGTTTCCCCTCTTTATGTTGAAAATCTTGAAGTTGCACTTGTTTTGATTTCCTATGCTTGTTGTTTTGTGCTTCTTTGATTTATTTTCTTACAAGATTCCTATGAATAGTAATTGGGTTAGACTTAAATGTGTTTTGAATTTGCTTCTTGATGCTCTCTTTTACTTCAATTCACATTTCTTATGTGAGCATATTCTCAAGTTTTGTGCCGAACTTAAAGGCGTTAAAGAAAAGTACTTGTTGGGAGATAACCCAAGAGTTTCCTTGAGTCTTGGAAGTTATTACTTCAGTAATGACCTTTCCTTATCCTTTTTGTTTGCTTTTTGTGCCAAGAATGACCTCTAATGATAGGGAAGTAAGATCTGGGGAGTTACTGTCCCGAAACAGATTTCTGTCCTCCACCATAAAAATTCGTGAGAAGTCTCTGTAACTCGGATTGAGCTGATAATTTACGAATTAGTCCTCCAGTATGTTATCTAACTTTCGTTAGTTCAACACTTTTTGATTTGAGCAACAGAAGATTTTCGAAAAAATTGGTTTCTACCTGCTGGTCTGTTTTGACAGATTTCTGCCATTATTTGCATTTGGTTCTTATTTATTCCTTTTTGAGTTCTCTTTTGGGGAATTGAGCTTTTTGAAGGAGTTGCTAAAGTAGCTTGTGTTTTTAGTGAAAAGTTTTGCTGTTCCAAAGCTTTGCCTGAGGTCTAATATCTTTTGAATACACTAATGTTGCTAATGAAGATTGTGTGAAGTTTTGTATGAAAGAAAAATTTCAGGTGTAGAGAGAGAATGATGTAATGAGATGAAGAATGGACAAAAGCTCAATCTTGGGGATGCCAACCTAGTGTCACCCAAGAAATATCCAAAAGGTACAAGCGTCAAATCATGGGGATGCCCAAGGCATCCCCTTCTTCATCAATAAAAAGTTCAGGTCTGTCTAGACACTTCGTTTTTATTGTTTCATGCACAGTTGTGTTGTTCTTGGAGCGTCTTAGTTTTCATTTGCTTTGCTTAGCTCATTTAGCTTGCTTGAATAAAGTAGTTTGTACCCCCGTTCTCGCTGTGTTGTTTCAAATAAGTTGATTGGTGTTGGACAGGAGTAGGAAGTTCTTGCTTGAAAGTGCAAGAGGATCTTGCATTGACTGTGACTTAGACTTTAGCATGACATGCTAGGTGTTGTTTTGACCTTATGCTTAGTGATTATTGCTGTAGCGTGTTTTGTTCCAAACAATTTGGATTGCTTAGTGTTCCTTGAGGAAATTATGCGTTATTTTAGCATGCAAAAGCATAGTATTATGGTATTCCCCTTTGATGCTTTGTTTGGGTTGACTTGGCACATGCTCACACCATGTTATGACTCTAACAAGTCACCATAGCCTCTATGATCATTTATTTCTTGACTTGTAGTACCACTCTATGCTTTGATTAGTGATGTTTTGTCGCTCTGCATGATTATGGCCATTATTGCTCTCTTAGTTGGTTGCTCCCAGTCTTTTGCTAGCCTCCACTTGTATGAGTAAGCTCTACTCATGCTTCCAACTCCCAAGAAACCAAGTTATTCCAAAGTGTCCACTATAAACTCCTATGCATGGTGTGTTACACCATTCCAAGTATATTCTTGTTTTCAGCTATCTTCCAATTAAAAACTATTTTTTATGTGAAAACTTAGTGATTAAAGCCCTCACAAACTTGATGGCACACTTTATATTCTTTGCCCCTAATAAACTTGAACCATTGTGTCGTCTATGTTGTATATGCTTGCACCTATACGTTGGAATTAGCAGAACCATGCTGTCATGGGGAACGTTTTCAACATTGCACTTGTACTTTGTACTTAGTTGATATCATGCTCTTTTGTCTATGGATGTCATCGATGTGAAATAAAGAGGGAACTTGTAAGTCCATGGAGTTTGTATTTTATGTTAGAGAAACTCCTGGGCCGCTAGCCATGTCATGCCTAATCATGGTGGAAATTTGCAGCATCACCATAGTGAGCTATCTATGAAGCATCCTCAATAAAAAGCTATGCACATAGTAAATAAAAAGATCGCTGAGATGCTCATGGTGTGCTTGCCTTGTCATTTTGGTTATGGGATATCTCTTGTACCATGTGCAAGGGGTACTGCGTTGGCGGTTCTCTATGATATGCATGTACTTACAAAGACAAGAACTTACATGTGACCGAAGTTGAGTAGCATGAGGTGTGGCCCTCGTATTCAATGGACTTGAGATTGCCAACTTATACTTTGTCAAGCATATACTCCATAGTTTGTTCACTTTAACCTTAATCACTTCAAGATGCTTATGATAGGGGCAATAAGGACTGAAAGCTAACAAGTACCATGATTTTTGGAAGCTCTTTTTGAAACTTGAAATCCCTGCTTCCCTTATGAAGGGCCTTTATTCCACTACTATTGAGTCTCCACCTTCTACCTTTAGGCACCATTAAGAGAGCATAGTTGCCATTCTTAGTTCTATGTGCAGTGTCCCAAAACTTATTGGTTGATGCATATTGTGATATTACTTGTTCTTGTGCTATTTGTTTCTAGTCACCCTTGTGAACTTTGAAGGTGTCCTATGCATCTATTTGCTACTCTATGAGGGACAGGCTGATTGCCACTATGCCATGTTTTCTGTATGTGAAACAAACAAACGTTTTTCAATGCATGTTATTCATGATATTTGTTTGTAGCCTTTTCATGTTGCATGCATAGTTACTTTGTTTTCTTGTTAGAATTCCGTCTTTCATGCACATGTTTAGAGTTCTTTGATCCCAGCTTTCAATGCTTACAAATGGTTTGATCTTGGTTTTGATGGTGCATGTCACCTAAAAAATTATTCTTTTATCACTTACCTACTCGAGGACGAGCAGGAGTTAAGCTTGGGGATGCTTGATACGTCGGAAACATATCTATAATTTTTGATGTTCCATGCTTGTTTAGTATCTACTTTGCTTTGCTTTGTCTACACTTTTAGGTGTTTTTATATCTTTTCTGGAACTAACCTATTAACAAGTTGCCATAGTGCTAGTTGCATGTTTTCTTCTGTTTTTGGTTCTAGAAAGGCGGAAAATCAATATTCTCGGAATTGGACGAGACAAAAGCCAAAGTCAATATTTTACCGTGGGCGAAACGAATCCAGAAGACGAGACGGAGAGGCAAGCCAGGGCGTCCACACACCCCCTAGGCGCGGCTAGGGGTGGGCCAACGCCTAGGCAGGGTGTGGGCCCCCTGGTCGCCTCCCAGCCTCGCCTCTTCGCTTATAAGAAGCCCCCGATGCAGAAACCCTAGGCAGCCGATCAAAACTCCATGAAACCGTCTGTAGTCGCCGCCACCATCATCCCTAGATCGAGGGGGATCTGAAGTTCTTCCCGGCACCCTGCCAGAGGGGAGATCATCCCGGAGGCCTTCTTCTCCGGTATGATGCGTGAGTAGTTCCACCTTGGACTATGGGTCCATGTAGTAGCTAGATGGTTGTATCTCCTCCTTGTGCTTTCATGTATAGATCTTGTGAGCTCCGTTCATGATCAAGATCTAATCTATTTGTATCATGCATGCTGTGTTTGCGGGGATCCGGTGGATATTGAGATTACTATGTCAGATTGATTAATGGTTTTGTCTTTATGATTCTATCATGTCTGTGTTGTTTGTGATCTTGCATGCTCTCCGTTGTTAGTGTCTATCTTGGCCAAGTAGTTGATAGTGACTCCAAGAGGGGGTATTTATGCTCAATAGTGGGTTCATGCCTCTAGTTTCCAAGGGAAGTGATAGAAATCTCTTTGGTTGTAGATGTGCTGTTGCTACTAGGGAGAAAACAATGGTCTCTTGTTCATGGAACAAGTAGATTGTTTACCTTACACACTTTGCTTAAAGCAGTTGTCTGTTGCTTGCAACTTAATACTGGAGGGGGTTCAGATGATAATCCAAAGGTGGACTTCTAGTCATAGATGCAGTTGGATGGCGGTCTATGTATCTTGTTGTATTGCCCAATCGAATCTCATAGGATCTTTTTGTTTGGTATTGCATTGTTATGTCTAGCTCAGCGCCTGTCAATTGCCCTGATGTAATTTGTTTACCCTTCATGCCATGTTGTTTATCTAAGGAGAGCACCTCTAGTGAACTATGGACCTCGGTCCAATCTTTACCATTGATACATATTGCAATGTTACCTGTTTACTTGCTGCAAACCACCATTACCTTTCACACCATACAATTAATCCTTTGTTATAGCAACCGATGAGATTGACAACCTCACTGTTATTTGGGGCAAAGTCTTGAGTTTGTGTTGTGCAGGTCTCCGTGTTGCTTGCAACACCTGTGTGATGTTTCCTTCCTCCTATTGGTTCGATAACCTCAGTTTCTTACTGAGGGAAGACTTGATGTTGTGTCGCTTCACACCTTGCTCTTGGGGTTCCCAACAGGCTCCACATCAACTGAGTCAGCAACAACGCCCGTCCATCCATCCCTATGCCTACCGCGCTCATATCCTACTGTTTGCTATTATTATTACTATTGCTCTTGTTTTACTGCTGGTGTTACTTTGCTATTGCTACTACAAAACTGTTGCTACTGATAAACTTCTATGAGCAAGAACTATTTCCAGGTGCAGCTGAATTTCCAACTCAGTTGTTAAGGCTTGCAAGTATTCTTTGGCTCCCCTTGTGTCGAATCAATAAATTGGGTAATACTACCCTCAAAGACTGTTTCCATCCCCTATACTTGTGGGTCATCATTAAGTCCTAGATGATATATTCCTGTGCAGTGGTATTCCAACTGCCAGATTTAATAGATTAGCTGATCACCCTGGATCAGTAACCAATAGTTCACATTAATTATGAAAATAGTGTTTTTGACCTTTTTGAAATGCAGGTGATGACAACACTGGATTTGCAAAATACTTTACAGAAAATAATCAAAGGACATGAGCAAGTGTGAACTTGCCTTGATATAGCGAAGTATTGTAGTCGAATGTCTCGACTTGAACCTGGACCTTGGGTTCTACAAAATACCATCATATGCTATTATGCATCAGTAATGAGATGCATGATGTAAAATCCCAAGTAATTCCCCAATCATTATAAGTGAGATGGATTTAGATGATTTATTTTAAGGTTTGATTTATCTTCAAGTTTACTTCACAAAAGAGTGTGGTTGCAAGGATTTTGAGATAAACATATAAGATATGAAGGTAAAGTACAGTCATAATACAATTCTAAAATTGAGTGGTATCATGTAATTATTACAAGGTTCATGTTTTAATTTTGTTATGACTTAAAAGAAATGGAGAATAACATTTGAAGAATAAAATTATTATGTTAAGTTAATCAACTCTAAAGATTAATAGGATTGAAGCTATGGTTTTGTAATAAGGTTTACATGATCTTGAGTCATTATATATCTAGCTTAAGGTATATCAGACCAAAGTAAACTATAAAAATATAATTGGACTTGAAATGGAACACTTGTAGCATTATCAGCTATTAGTTTTTTTTTCATAAGCATAATCAATGATGAAATCTTATAATTAGGAAACTTTGTTTTAAAGATTTAAATCTAGCAATGTGTAATATTCATAGATTATTCTATAAGTTTTTTCTATATAAAGAAAAATAGGTAAATTTATTTTATAATTTATTTAGTGAATACCAAGTTTGGTAAATATGATTATATATGAATTGAGATCACTTACTTCTAATATAAGTAAATGATTTGCAAAAATAACTTTGTAAATCTTTGACTTATAGTTAATTAAATATTTTAAAAGAATATTATAGTTAATTGTTTACACATGGATTGTATCTTAAATTATAATTATAGATTTAGAAGATTTAGAATTGAAGTATTTTGTTTTGAATATGATTATTTCTTACTTAGGAAATAATTATAAATAATTAACAAAACAACTATCTTATTTTAATAATTTAGATAATTAAATTTATATGATCTAGGGACTTTGAAATGTTTTTGGAATAATATATTTATTATTTTTCTAGTAAATATACTTACTTAGAATCTTAAAAATGAATTTTATTTATTTTTAGGTATTATCTTTAATTATTTATTTTTATAGCATTTTCCAATTATTGAATGTCTTTAAACATTTATTTTAAGTTTTATTTGCAAAAATTTTAAGTTAGTATTTTTATAAAATAATAGTTTTCTTTTTATGTATAAAAATGATTTATATTTATTTTTAGGAATTTTTCTACATTTTTCTAGAGCTTGGAATGTTCAAAGGGTATATTTATCATTTAATATTTAGCTTATTTTTATTTTTCTCCATTAATAGCCTGGGCTTGGTTCTTGGGCCAGCGCGACCTAATACTTAGCCCGCCCAATACCCATTTGGGCTAAACTACTGGACTTGGTCGACCGAGTCGGTCAAACCCGATCCATTCGATCCCCTCTCCTTTCTCACGCGACCTCCTGCTTATCCATGACGGTGATGACCTGTCGCCTTTGCAATTTGATTCCGGTGAGCTTCGACGTTCCTAGCCGACACCGTCGTGGTTGCTGACACAGTCGACGAGGCAACTTCAACTGATCCAATTTGATTCGCCTCTCGAGCCTTCCCCTGGTCATACTATCTCCTATCTGGTGGCTAGGGTTTGCGTCTCTCTGGTGATGCCTTGCTTTGGTACCTCTCCGGTTGCTAGGCTGGTATTTCAGCGGTGTGGTGATGTCTAGCACTGCCGTGTTTCTTCTCCGGCTGTCTTGATTGCGGCCTAGGCGCGGGCTGGAGCGCCCCTAGGTGCTCCCCGTGCCGCCGCCCTGGATCCCATCACCTTGGTGTTGCCGCCGTCTGCTTCCTCTTCTTGTTGTGCAAGGATAATCGGTTAAGTTTTTCTCTATCTCCATGTCTCCATCGGTATGAACCCTAATTCGGGTTCCTCTCTTCGGTTCATGTGTATCTTACAGTAAACTTGCTATTGAACTTGCCAAGTGAGTTTAATTTGGAATAAGTTGATGAGTTTGGTTTGTGCTTCACTAAATCATGTACTCAATGCTGCCTATTTCTGGATTCAGTATACCTGACAGTGTACAAGATAATTTGTATATATTAATAAGATTGGATTATGTTGATGTTGAGTTGGTATCCCTAAATTGTGAATCAAAAGCATGTGTTGATCACTTGGTGTCCAAATTGACGGTGATAATATGTGGATATATATTCTCGTGCTAAAATAGTTGCCAGATTATGCTCTAGTGTTGGTGGCCATTGTTCCACTATCCTCAGCTAATCATAAATTGCTGCTACCATTGTGGTAATGTTATTAGTGTAGCTTGTTGTTTTGGGATAACACATTGGTTAAATACTTGTTATATTTTGAATACATGGTGGTGTGCTAAATCATGGTTATGTTGAAATTTGTTTAGCTTGTGTTAATGCCTCAAGTTGGAGAATTTATTCCTCCCAAGCAATTCTACTAGATTTAGATGTTGGAATGCTCTTGCATTTATACATACCACAAATTATATGGTTTGCTTGTGGTTTAAGCATTGCTGGCAGATTACCATGGATTAACTTTATGTTTTTGTCCCACAACAGACTTGGTTTAGCTCTATGAAAATATTAGAATCCAATTTTGCAGATTGCTCTATTGATTACCATATTATGATGCCCTCCATATACTGTCATCCTGATAACACTTTAATCTGACATGATTCTTAGTTATATTACTAAGGATATGCTTTCAAAGCATTGATTACTTATAATTAGTTTGAAATGGCTGTGAAGCTGTGTTGGCTGGTAATTAAAAGTATCCTTGTTAAAAATGATTCCTGCCCATTTGTGGGATTTAGGAAAATGATTCGAAAACTTTCTGTTTGCTTGCAGATATGTTCATAATCTGGTAAATTGGTGAGTCTCAGGTTAAATGAAGTGGTTAGTAGCTCTGATGTACTAGGTTGGCTACTATGGTGCCTCCATTTAGAGTGTGCACAGTAAGATTCCTTAATAGAATGAGTTGCTGCTATTTCTAGCCAATGATGCAGGTCCGAGGCTTTATTTTTGTTGCTCATGATCATATTCTATTGTTGCCTTTTAATTTGCCTTGCAACTTAGTTGTCTAATGTCCAACTACTGTCAGTAAGATAGTGATTATATGATTCCTAGATGTTTTTAACTAGGAAAATGATTAAGCGGTACTGTTCTCTTGTGATGTGTAGATTCACTAGTGAGATGCCACTGTGATGCCTCCTTTAGGATGGAACACAGTGGTCTCCATTACGGTATATGCTAAACTTTCCAAATAGAGTGTGGAAAAAAGGATATCATCTAGTTTGGATGATCTAGATGCACCACCCTAATATTTGATGTTGGTCAGTGATGCATAAGGCTAAGATTGAGAGTTGTAGTAAGAACAGATACTATAATTGCCTTTAACAACTCTGGGATGAACTAGTGTAGCATTTCTACACTAAACTGAGAGCCTCTCTCCCCCAACTAATGCTTGTTTTAATTTGACAAGAACAAGTATTAGTATGGTTTTAGTAATAAACCTGCTGCTTGCAGTGTGGACAGATGATTTGGTGGTGGATCTTGGTTCACTACCCCTAGCTATCCATTTGGTCTATTTTGTCTTGCCATTATATTGTCCTCATGGCCTTGTCCACCTTGATCCAACTATTGGTATGTTCCTGGATTGGTCCTGATCTTTCTCCTCCTTGCTTGTACTCAGGGACAACTCCTTCATCTTGTGGGGTTGGTTACCCAGATCCTACTGTAGTGATCTAGTGGTGTTTTGGATGTGAACTGCAAGAATAAGCAGTGCTCTCTGTGGCTGTATTACTTGAGATAAGAACTAGAGTGTGGGACTTGGTCTGGTGGATGTCCTACGACTGTTCCTTCCTTTTCTCTTTATACTTGTCTTGCTATTTTGACAGCACAAATGCTACATGCGGTGTGTAAGCTGCTAGGTTGTGTGCTGCCAGTCCAGGTTCACTGTCTTACTATGAGGATATTTTGTTGTGGATCAGATCAACTGAATACTGGATATTTGCTGATGGTTTTACCTTTACTATTTACCTGCTTGGTGAAATTTGCCCCCCTTTTGTCCGTGATGTTGTTTTGAGACAAGTAACATACTCATAAGAACAAATATTACTTTTGGTGAAACTTGCCCCTTATCAACTCTGCTCAATGATGTAATGAACAGTGCACTTCACTGTTAGACTAAGAGCACTAATCCGAATCCCCTTCCTTTGTTTTTCTTGTCTTATTTTGCAGGTACCAAAATTATTCAAAGAACTAAAGGATGGCTCAAGACTTAGCTTAGGGAATTAGATTTAGGACTTTCTTTTATCCTTTTGTAATTTTCTTTATTCATTTACTTATTTGTAGAGAAACAATAATGGATTGGGTATATTCTTGTAATAAAGGATTCTCTTGTTTATTTCATTTTTGAAATTTCTTTTCTATTGTTTGGTTCCTTACTTAATTGTAATGTACTCTTATTCTTTTATTGTAAAAGAACAATGTAATACTTAATGTATTCTTTTTAATAAAGAATTCTTTTATATTCTTGTTATAATCATTTCTTTTTACATAATTATAGTATTATTACTCTTGAATTTCTAAAATCAAATTTGAATTGAATTTGGGAAATTCAAAGTAGAGTTCAAATTCTACCCCTCCACAAACACAAATAATACCTAAAGGTCATGTCAAAATCTATCGCTCTCACTAAGATGGCTAATTTCTAATCCATCAAACAAGAGAGATTCTGATCACTCCAGGGTTTTAGTTTGTGAAAAATTTACCCGGATTTTTAGATGCATGCATGCAGATGCACAAAATCCTAAATCTACCCTTCGTTTAGTCCTAAATGCTAGGATGTTACAGATATTAACCCCATACTTTTGGATCTTTTGCATGCTAAAAAAATTGTAGGGGACGGTACGGAAGATTTGTATGAGCATGTAGGGTTCTTCGAAAACACATGTGGGACTTTTTGTCTTAATGTATTCACTGGGGATGAGGTTAAATCCACTCTTTTTGTTCAAACTCTTCTTGATGAGGCCCGTTCTTGGTATATTCAAAGTCCTAGAAAAATCACTCACTCCTCTTGGTCTCTTCATTCTTAGCTAATTTTTCCCCAGGACAAAAACTCTTGTATATAGATGTATGATCACCAATTTTAAAGGGGGCCCTAAGCTTATATGAAGGATACACAAGGTTTAGGGGACTGTTTGACCGTTTCCCCCACCACTACTTCCTGCCTTGGTTGGTAATACACACCTTCTATGCAGGTTTGAGTACTAATAATAATAATGAACTAGACTCCCTTACCAATGAGTCTATAATCGAATTTAGTGTTAAAAGAGCCTAGAATTTGCTAGATAAAGTATATAGGATGGAAAAAGCTTATTGCGGAGTTGAACTTAATGAAGAAAATCATATAGTGTATGATTGCTTAAGAAAATTTCTAGCTTTGGGTAAAGTAGAAAAACTTCTTGGAAATTTCAACCTTGACCCTCATATGTTCGTTGTAACATCCCAGCATTAGAGCTTAGAAATAAGATGAATACAGATGTGTGCATTGCATTCATGCATAGAAAATCCGAATAATTTTCGCGCTTTTGAACAAAACTTGTCAAAGTGATTGAAGCTTCTCTCAACTTGATGGAATTGAAGTAGATCATCAAGTTGACTGCGATAAGTTTCAATATGACCTTTGCTAAAACCTTATTTTGGGTAAGGGAGATTTGATCTAAGGGTAGATCAAATATAATAAAAGTTAACCCTGATATATTACTTAATGGTTTATATTTGATCCTTAAGTAATCATATCCTAGTATTCATTACACACTCATGAATACTAAGTTATAAACCTAACTTAAGTAATAGGAATGGAACAACTAAATCTTGATCTACCTTAATCTCATCTACTTATACCATGAGTATCATGGTAATACCTAACCTTAACTCTTTAGTGAGATTGACTAGTTAAGAAACCTAGTCAAGATCATTCACCATATATCTTTCTTTCCATATCAATCCTTATCATCTCTAATGAATCTTATCTTAATATCTGTTGTTTATCAATGTTGAGTAATCAACTATTGATTCACCAATTCTTAACCTATCAATTCTTGACCTATCAACTCTTGTCCTTATCATAGCATCCACTGTAAAACCTTTATAGGAAGAAGTAAGAAGAGATAGGTGGTAATGTTAGATTTAAATATCATTTATATGATGGGAGTGTTGGAAGAGAATTAAATCAATATGATAATTGATGGAGTTAACTCACTCCTGAATGGATAGAAGAGTTATTTGAAATAAAGATATATGTGGTAACAAAGAGGATTACAAGGATGAATATTGAAGATAGTTACCAAGGAATAATCTGTAGGGTTCGCAGCATAGAAAACAAAAAAATTCCTACGATGGGAACATCTATGTACCAAGATCTATCTACTAGATACAAGCAACGGGTGGATATACATCCATAGAATACATACCCTCGAAGACCGAATAGCGTTAACGAGGTTGTACTCGTGGATGATGTAGACGAACGCTTGCCGATCTCAAGATCGTGATGAAGTCCATCTGGTCCACCGGTCCGGCACGATCAAGTCCAAGCACCTCGAAGCGGTGGTGCATCCGTGATCGCACACGCGTCTGGTACCCGACAACCTCCGTGCCCTCGCTCCAGTGGCAGCAAGCAACAAATCCTTCTAGAAAAAGCCACCGGGAACATGTATCTCGCTGATCCGAGACCATGGGGAAATTCTAAAGGGGGGAGAGAGATCCTTCGCGAGGAGGTGTGCTTTGAGAGGAGGAGAGGGGGGCCTTTTATAGGGGAGAGGGTGGGCACCCAAGGGGCATGGCGCCCAGCCATGGGGCTGCCCCCACCTCTTCCACATTCATGTGGGTGGAGCTCCCACTCAAAATGAAAAGCCTCCACTCCCATTAAAAAGCCTCCACTCAAAAATCCACTCACATGCATTAAATTTCCACCAAATTTAATGCAAGCTCTCATTTAAATAAAACTCTTTTATTTATTTATTCAGAATTTTGTTAATTACTTTCATTAACAAACATTCACATAAAACCCTTACAACATTTCAATTTCACATGCAGAACCAGTTTCAGCAATTTCAACCGAAACAGTTCCGGTGTCTAGTGAAATAAATTCCTGCGCTTTCCTTTTCTTTTTCTGGCATATCATTTGCTCCGAATGGTGTCGATATCCCTTAAGTGTGTCACCCTACGGTTCGCGAATAATGCGGACATGATCGAGACCCTTCTCCGATCAATAATCGATGCGGGACGAGATCCATACTGACTCCCACACATTCAACGATGACTTCTGTGATCGTGTGAACCTTTTACGTTAGTATCTTAATCCCTTTGTCTCACGATATATTACATGTCCGAGATTCGATCATCGGTATCTCCATACCTAGTTTGATCTCGTTACCGACATGCACTCTTTTCTCGTTCCCGTGATATAACATTCTAGTGATCAAATCACTTGCTTGCAAGCTAATCAATGTGATATCACCGAGAGGGCCCAGAGCATATCTATCCGTCATCGGGATGAACAAATTCCACTCTCGATCCATGGGTCTCAACATAACACTTTAGTAGTTCTGAAGCCATCTTTATAATCACCCGATTCTGGTGTGACGTTTGATGTCATCGAGAAACTCTTCCGGTGTTAGTGATTGACATGATCTCATGGTCTAAGGATTAGGATCACTTCGTAAGTTGTTATAGCAATATAAACTCAATGACTTTGATCGTAATGCTATACTTCGGATGAATGTTCATCACATCATTACACTAATGTTGTGACCTCGTTATTAACAACATCCAATGTCCATGATCAGGAAACTTTGATCATCATGTTAATCAACGAGCTAGTTTATAAGAGAGGCATAACTAGGAACTTCCTTTTTGTTTATTAAACACACATGTATTAACGTTTCCGTATTAATACAATTATAGCATGTAAAATAAACATTTATCATAAATAAGGAATACGATAATAACCACTTTATTATTGCCTCTCGGGCATATTCCCTTCAATCTCCCACTTGCACTAGAGACAATAATCTAGTTTGAAAACTTTGCGTATTGAACACCTATGGATTTCTGGTGTTCCATATACGCAACTGCAAGTGGTTAACATAATCTACGGATCTGATGCCAGGTCCGTGTATATTTGCATGTCTTTGCGTCTTCACGCATCACTCATTCTCCAATGAGATGGCATTGTATAAATTTGGTCTTTTGGTGAGACCTTTAGTTCCTTGGGGTTAAAACACGTCGATACTATTGTCACACAATATATCTTTAGTGTTAGCCGTTCTTGAACCACACCTTAGTTTGATAACAAACTACTTGACACAAATTCCCTCCTTTGCCGCTACTATAGCAGTCATATACTTAGCCTTTTGTTGTAGTATTCGTCACAATGTCTTAACTTTGGAATACATCCAAATCCATCATGAAAACTCCTTTCCATTTCATTGTGCCACTCATAGTTTAAATTGAGATGAACTTAATTTGTATCTTGCGACAAAACTAGTATCAATGTAACTCTTTACAATGAACTATTTGTAATTGTTTGTCACCTCTACACAAATATATTCTTAGTTCTTTCCAAAAGATCATAAGAATATCCTTACTATCGTCCAATGATCATTTTATGATTCATTCTGGTATTTGCTCATAACACTTAGAGCATAGGACATATCTGGATGTGTACATATCACGGTATGATTGATCAAAACATTCTCGTGATTTCACTCATCAAGTGTCAAAGCACTTGAATCTTGTTTCACTTATCAAGTGTCGATACACTTGAATCTTGATTCAATTCCTTTTCCATGCGACAAGAACCTTTTCTTGTCGTTTCTATATTGAAATCCTTCAATATCTCATATATGTACATTTGGCACAACCATATTAGCGTCACAGTCTATCCACTATAGACATTCATGCTAAATATTCGGGTTTTGACTAAGTATTTCATCGAAATGAAATTCTTAACCTTTGTCAATAAAAGATATATCATTTCTAATCAACAAGATGTCCTCCACAAAATGTATTAGAAATATGTCTTAGCGCTCCCACTTAATTTCTTGCAAATGCAAGCATCTTCATCGTCTCCTGATGAAAACTCTTTTTCATCACGGTGAAGATTTCAACTCCGCGATGCTTACTTCAACCATTGAAGTTTGCATGCCCTTTTTAGCATCCTTTGAATTAACAAAACCCTTTGGATCGTGTCATGTACACGTACTAGTTAACCATTCTATTAGAAGAACTTTGTTTTGTTTATTAATCTACCATATAACAAATTATATGTAGTGGTTGCTACTTTAATCCGTCCAGACTAAATATCGCTATGAAAGATCAAATCTTGTCATAGTCAACTCCTTGAACATTGTCGTAAAATACTTTATGACATGTCAACTATTTCATAGATGTGAAACATCCATGTCTGTTTCTTTTATAGATCCAAATACGACCGATAGGTTTTTACACCTTTCCGGAGGGTCTTCCAAGTTCAAAACTTGATTTCTCGTGTATGGAACTATCACGGATTTTATGGCTTCAAGCAATTTGACGGAGTCAGGCCCCATCATTGCTTCTTTGCATATAGTCGGTTCATCATTGTCAAACAATAATGATTTACTCTCAAATCTTAGTATTTGATTGTTTATCCGACCTACTTGGTTTAATAGGAACTTAGATCTCCGTGACCACAACCTTTGAGGCACATAAGCTATGAGCATTATGGCAGCCTCCGGAACGATTTCCGGTGCTGCGCAACTCAGCACATTTAGCTAAGGTTCGTTAACCTTATCAAAGTTCTATTGTCCTCCCACTTAACTTTTGCGAAAAATTCCTTTTTCAAGAAACTTCACATTTCAAGCGACAAACCCTTTTGTCCTTGGTGTTATGGAGGAATACCCAATTGTTATTCGAAATAACCTACAAAGACATGCTTATCCGACTTCGGTTGTAAACATCTTACTTATGTTTAGCATACCAAAATATAAGAAATGACAACTTGGGTTTTACCCCAAACCATAACTTCCATGGTGTCATTTCAACGGATCAAGATGGAGCTCTTTTCAGTGTAAAAAGCGGAAGTCTCTAAAGCTTTAATATTTTAAAACATAATGGCAGTTTTATAAATAACACCTTTGATCCAACCATGTCAAACAAGGTTTCATTACAAATCTCAAACACTCCATACTCCTATGGTGTTTCGGGAGATGTAAATCTAGGTGTTTTGCTAAACTTGCAACTCAAATAAATCCCTTTATGATAAAATCATAATTCATTTATTTTCTTGTTACACTTGTAACTCAAACAAATCCCTTATGATAAAATCATAAACCATTTATTTTCTTGTTACAATGATTTTCCACTTCATCTTGAAAGTCTTTGAAACGTTTTCAAATATTTCATACTTCTTTCTCATTAAGTGAACATTCACTCAAATTTCCGGAGAAAGCATATGAAGTTGAAATCCATCGCTTACGACTATACATAATGGACTACATACATCGATATGTATAAATTCCAATAATTTAGTCGTTCGTTCTTCGTTGGCCTTTGAACGAAGTTTTAATTATCCCGAGGAAAGTCTCTGGCGTCACTTGATCAAATCAAAGACTCCAAAAATCCATGAATATGGAGATTCTTCATGTTTTCTTTCCAATATAATTTAAATGGCGATGTCACTTCGTAAGTGATCTTTCAATCATTTGTCTTGCGACATTTTAGCATTAGGCTTTATGGATGTGATTTCTCCAACTAGATTTGTAAATCATCCATCTTATATGGAATACGGTAATTATTTGAACAACCTTTGTTCTCATAATACCTGATTTAAATAACAATTATTAAAACAAATCTTGAAGTCAAGCTTTGATGTCAATGAGAAATACAAACAACGGTTTGTTTGTTTTCGATGAACATCATCACATATTCTCTTGCTACTTACTTAGGCCATTGTGGTTCATGAATTGCGTTGTTCCGTATGAAATTTCATACCAACCAATTCGGTATCCAATACCCAAGAACCACATTGTTTAACAAGCAAAGAATACAACCATAACATGTATATCATCCATATACCTAAATTGGATATTTCCAATCTTTTCTTTTCTGCCAAATATATTTTATAGATTCTCTTTCAGCATTTCCTTTTTCCTTTTTTAAAAGAATCTATCAACATCAAAAGTGGCGCCATATACATGACACATAGTCCAAAGCGTGTATATTCAAATAATAATACCTTTGTACTTGCACTTTGAAGTAGATCACCATCATCAAATGATCGGTATTCTTTCAAAACCCATTCTTTAGCAATCTTTTAGTGTAGTAAACACTTTACATACATCTTCTATTCATCCTTATCATGACGACTTTCATGATCAAGCTAATGTAGCTTATAAGGAGAATCATGAGTATAATGTTGCTTTCCAAAACCCTTTTTGGATGATTAGGATGTCTAGCATCTCCAACCTTTGTAAATTCTCATCCAATATGAGATCATATATTATACTCTATCATATTGCAACCAAAACATTATTTCAGATATCGTTATATCTGGCACACATGATGGTTTCTGAAACAATTCTTTCAGCTCCTAGATAAACTTGATATTAAAACAATCAAGAATCATGGAGGCAAACATGATACTTAAGATACTAACACTGGAATTGTTACTCTCGATTTAATACCAAGTATTAAATTTCACGGAGTAAATAGAATTTTGCTGAAAGTTTGCAATAGGACTTTAAACTTTAGATTGACACTCAACACAATACGATACCAGTTCGTAAAGTATATATCCAGAATTCTATAGTTCTATTATCTCAATTACAACTATGCATAAGGTGGTGAACGAATGCCAATGACTATAACAAATTATGCAAATTCACTTTGATTTAATTTATGATAAATTGAGTTCTACTAATCCAAATTAGAAATGAACTCCCACTCAAAAACGACACCCCTCGTGTCTTTTTGGTGATTACATGAACCAAATCCACTACACCAAGTCCGATCATCACGTGAGTCGGTGTAGCTTCAAAGGCGAGCATCAAATGGGCATAATATCTACTATATGACTCATGCTTAACCTTTCGGTCCGTGTTCCGAGGCCATGTCTGTACATGCTAGGCTCGCCAAGTAAGAACCTTAGTATTTGCATGTGTAACTGTCTTACACCCGAGATATGCTCGTGCATTCAAGTACAGCCGATCATCACGTGATGCCTTGAAGCGATGAAACATTATCGGTGCATACTTAAGGAAGAACACATTTTTATCTTGATATCAAAATGAGGGATCATCTTATTATGCTAATAAAACGCCAAACAAGCAATATAAGATGCTATCAAACATCACATGTTTATTAGTGAAATGATATGGTTCCCGCATATGATCTCTATCATGTGCACCGTGGTATGATCACTATCATATCTTTATGTGTAAATCCAAGGTCTGTGGAGTTTACACGTTATGTGTGTTGTAAGAGTATCATCTCATACTTCTACTTACAACATCACCATATCATAACACTAGCCTAGCAACAATCTAAACTAGACGCCTCTAATTTATCCATTGCAAATTTTACGTGGCTTAGGGCTTTCGAAGATAGAACCGTTCTTACCTACGAACATGAACCACAACGAGGATAACAAAATTGTTCACAACTCGTTGCAAATTAGATATTGACTATAGTAGGAGAGACAGACACCCGCTAGCCACTTATGCAAACTAGTTGCATGTCAAGCGTGGAACAGGTCTCATGGGCGAGGACATGTAAAGTTTGTCTGGGCCGCTTCATCCTACTATGCCACCAATATCCAAAGTACAACTAAGAAGCAATAAAATGATCATCATCGCCCACATACTCATATGTGTACTACCCGTGCAAAGCATCTACGCATATATCCGGCTCTGATACCACTGTAGGGTTCGCAGCATAGAAAACAAAAATTTTCCTACGATGGGAACATCTATGTACCAAGATCTATCTACTAGATACAAGCAACGGGTGGATATACATCCATAGAATACATACCCTCGAAGACTGAATAGCGTTAACGAGGTTGTACTCATGGATGATGTAGACGAACGCTTGCCGATCTCAAGATCGTGATGAAGTCCATCTGGTCCAGCACGATCAAGTCCAGCACCTCGAAGCAGTGGTGCATCCGTGATCGCACACACGTACGGGTACCCCGACAACCTCCGCGCCCTCGCTCCAGCGAAGCAGCGGAAGCAACAAATCCTTCTAGAAAAAGCCACCGGGAACATGTATCTCGCTGATCCGAGACCATGGGGAAATTCTAAAGGGGGGAGAGAGATCCTTCGCGAGGAGGTGTGCTTTGAGAGGAGGAGAGGGGGCCTTTATAGGGAGAGGTGGGCACCCAAGGGGCATGGCGCCCAGCCATGGGCTGCCCCACCTCTTCCACATTCATGTGGGTGGAGCTCCCACTCAAAATGAAAAGCCTCCACTCCCATTAAAAAGCCTCCACTCAAAAATCCACTCACATGCATTAAATTTCCACCAAATTTAATGCAAGCTCTCATTTAAATAAAACTCTTTTATTTATTTATTCAGAATTTTGTTAATTACTTTAATTAACAAACATTCACATAAAACCCCTTACAACATTTCAATTTCACATGCGTAACCAGTTTCAGCAATTTCAACCAAAGCTTGATTCGCCGTGAAATAAATTCCGCTTTCCTTTTCTTTTTTTCGGCATATCATTTGCTCAATGGTGTCGATATCCCTTAAGTGTGTCACCCTACGGTTTGCGAATAATGCGGACATGATCGAGACCCTTCCGATCAATAATCGATGCGGGACACGGAGATCCATATCGACTCCCACACATTCAACGATGACTTCGTGATCGTGTGAACCTTTACGTTAGTATCTTAATCCCTTTGTCTCACGATATATTACATGTCCGAGATTCGATCATCGGTATCTCCATACCTAGTTTGATCTCGCCGACATGCACTCTTTTCTCGTTCGTGATATAACATTCTAGTGATCAAATCACTTGCTTGCAAGCTAATCAATGTGATATCACCGAGAGGGCCCGAGCATATCTATCCGTCATCGGGATGAACAAATTCCACTCTCGATCCATGGGTCTCAACATAACACTTTAGTAGTTCAAGCCATCTTTATAATCACCCGATTGCGGTGTGACGTTTGATGTCATCGAGAAACTCTTCCGTGTTAGTGATTGACATGATCTCATGGTCTAAGGATTAGGATCACTTCGTAAGTTGTTATAGCAATATAAACTCAATGACTTTGATCGTAATGCTATACTTCGGATGAATGTTCATCACATCATTACACTAATGTTGTGACCTCGTTATTAACAACATCCAATGTCCATGATCAGGAAACTTTGATCATCATGTTAATCAACGAGCTAGTTTATAAGAGAGGCATAACTAGGAACTTCCTTTTTGTTTATTAAACACACATGTATTAACGTTTCCGTATTAATACAATTATAGCATGTAAAATAAACATTTATCATAAATAAGGAATACGATAATAACCACTTTATTATTGCCTCTCGGGCATATTCCCTTCATAATCTTATTGGATCAAGCAGATATAGTTAATAAGTAATATCTTCTATTTAGTTAGAGGTACTGAGCACATAATCACAATACAACTACAAGGTTGTATTGATAAAGGCCTTGATTAGCCAACTGGAAACCTAAACCATAAAGGATCAAAGGATTATAAGGATCATGCTTTAGTCACCAAGATTGAATGCTTATATCCTGTATAAGTGACATTGGTGGGTAGAACATGATTAAACCCTAGTCTAGATATATTATCCTAGATTAGTCATTACAAGTCACATTAATATAATGTGAGGTTGGAATATTAGATACTAGAGTTAAGTAGAGACAAGATAGTATGATTAAGATGATGCTAGAGCAACATTGGATTATAGAAGTAGTAGTTTGCTCTTGGGAAATACTAACAATTGAGGTGAAGTAGTTTGATATAGACATCTACTAGAGAAATATTAGTGATGGATGGTTAAGGAAGAGTATGAATGGAGTTAGAAGTAGCTACTTGTTGGATTGGAGGTTATCAGCAGTAGAGTAGTTGATATAACCAAGTATAGATATAAAAAGATTATGAAAGCTTTAGTGTCAAACTCATTGCATTTACAAAAGGATTTAGGAGGAGAAATTATTGATAAGAGTATTCTTGTGAAGTAAAGCTTAACATGATGATGGATATGAAGGAGTAACATATCTAGGAAAGGAATTCCTTAATTAGAAGTCCAGAATTATGAAGTATGGAAGATAGGAATTCTTGGTAAAACACTAAACCTTAATTCTATAACTAAACATAATATCCATTTCATCTGATTGATCTATTATCTTATTTCCACAATGACTTATAGGAATATTTTCCTATAGCAAATCAGATAAGCACATTTTTATCATTTCCAATTATCATAATCATATGTTCTTAAGAGTTATCTTTATCAATTCCTTTCCATCAGACATTTCAGATAATAACTTTCTATTTTAAAGGTTGATATCATTAAAGATCACAAACATAAAGACAATATGTTTAGCCATTAAATCTTTACTCACATCAACAAAAGGATATAGGTATATTAAGAACCCTAAAACCTAGCGTAAGCAATTACAATTCAGAACCCTAAATTTATTAATGAGTTCTATCCTCAACATCTCATAAATATTCATTAGGCAAATCCTTGATCCATTTCTCTAACCACTCATTCCATATGAGCATGGAATAAATGGGGATATAATAATTATAAACTACCCAATACTTTACAATGTGATTAAATACATAAAAATAACCCTATGACTATTATTAAACATTTTAAAACTTCATTACTCCAACTAAAAGTGAAAAAGAGTGTTATAAAGAATTCTTAAGAAACAAACCCCTAAAACCCTAATTCTTATTTATTCTATTCAATAAATAACTTTTGATATAATTTTGAGCATTGGAAAATATCAACATGATTAGAGTAATCAATTAGTATAGTTATCTTTGGAATATTTAAAATATTATACAAAAATTATGGTATTTAAAACCTTGAAGAAATTTGAATTGAAAACAAATTATTTAAAACAGAAAACAGAAAAGATAAGGAAAAGGAGTAGCAGTCAGCAATGGCCCACGACCTACCTCCTCACTAACCTAACCGTCGCCCGCATGCAGCAGCAGCCGCTAGCCGCTCACTTCGCTGCAGCCCATGTCGGCCAAATGTCGGCCCACGCACCCCTTCGCTTCTTTTTCCTTTCTTCTTCCTCCTGACAGAAGGCAACACCGATGCAAGCAGCTGCCTGGCGCCTCGTCCGCCGTCCGTTGTCGCCGCGATGCCCGCAGACGCCAAGATCCGCGCCGCCACTGTTCGTGGCCTATAAGGAGACCACCGACACACCGGAGAGCCTTATCCTCTTATCCTCCCCAACTTCCTCTCTGACCAAAAACCTAGCCTCGCCGGAGCTGCTCATCGCTGTCGTTCCCGAGCCCCCTGGCCTCCCTGAGGGTGCCATTGGAATCACCTCATTGCCCTCATTCTCCCTGGCTAGGTCACAGAAGCCGGAGAGTTCCCAGTCGACTCAATCGACATTTCATCCCCATCTCCGGCCATCTTCTTCAATCGTCGATTGCCACTTCCACAGGGATCCTCCGGGCATGCCGTCGCGCCCTTCAGCTTCACGGTGAGTTACTGGTGCTCACACACCTTCTCAATCTCCTCCTTGTTTGCTCGTTTGCTCTACCACCAAGAACTGTCCACCGCCGCCGCGGTAGCTCGTCACCGGTGTCGCTCCGGCGACCAAAAAATGGCGGAGCTTCCACCCCACGGTTCCTCCCAGTCGTCCGTGTCCAGCGCACACAATCTCGCCAGCCCGCGTGCCTCAAATCGCTGACCCCGAGCATCACCTGTGAGGATTACCATTGATGACGTCACGCTGACGTCAGGGTGAGATCACCCTTGACCTGGTCAGCCATTTGACTGGTCCTTGCTGATGTGGCATGTGACATGGCCACTGGCCCACCGGTCAGTGACCTTGGGTAGGTTTAGCTTAGGTGTAAAAAGTTCTGTGTCTGTTTAGTAAATTGATAAAACAATATAAATTCAAATATCAATATTCCAAAAATGAAATAAAAATGATTAAATCTTGATTAATTAATAACTTTTGTTTTGTAATTCAGAAAAATATGTATAATATACGAAAAATTGTAGAAAAGTAAAATCTATAACTTAAAACTATTATCAAACATTATTATGTTAACAATTTAAATAATTAGTATTTAATAAAGATTTTATAAGTAATAAAACTTTGATAATTCATAATTTAATATTGGTAAATGTTAAAAATATAAATAATATACCAAAAATCTTATAAAAATAAGAACTATAATTTAAAACTATAATCATGCACTATTTTTCACTTAATTAAATATTTATTATTTATTAAGTATTTATAAAGTAGTAAATATTATAAAAATAATATCTTTTTATTTATAAATCACAAAAATAAATGTAATATACCAAAATGATCACAAAAATAATACCTACATATTAAAGATATAATATTTCACTTTTAAGGTAAATAAAAATTTAAAACATTTTAACAACTTGCATTTAAATCTAACTCCTTAGTTAATTCATATAATGTTAAATAAAATTTGTTAATATTTTTAAAATTAGTCAATTGAGTCCAATAAATAGTATTAGTCTTAAATATTGATAATATTAAGTCAAAATGGTTCAACACATTTTAAATACAATTTTATTGAATTATCCTTTAACCATAAGTGTAGATTATTTTCTAAAAAGGATTCTTATACATTATAAAATCCTTAAAGAATAATTTGTGACTAAATTAAATCTTTTCCATTTACTTCAACCACAAGTTTACAAAAATATCAAAACACTATAGTAAATCCATAAGTAGTTAAGTAATATTATTTCCTTGTTTATAAATTATAACCACTCATCTATAAAAAGGTAATGATTCTATTCCAGTATAATGATAAGAAACCACTACTCGAATAAAAGTATAAATATTCTTAAGTAACTTTAAGGAAACATTATGAAGTACACAAGGTACAAATAACTTAAGCAATATACCTTAAATCCATCTATGTATTTAAAGCACTGTTCAAAAAATAGGCCGAATCAGCGATTAATAGGCCGATTAATCGCTAGTAGGGACCTGACCGTGTCGATTACCACTAATCCTTTGTGTTAATCGTTTAGCCCGATTAATAGGTCTGACACTCCGATTCCTAGGTATGTTCCCGATTAACCACTACACTTGGTCAAAAAAGTTGCAAAATTATCAACACATATCGCCCATCAATCCGCTAGCCCGTCCCAATGAAGTAGGTTTTGCGAAGATCCCATTCAATCCATTCCTCCAGGAGCTTGATTTCAGCCATCACCAACTAGTTCCTTGTCGTTGTTGACCAGTTCCTCGTAGTTGTTGACTAGACCTCACATACAAGAGCTCGAGCACCTTGAGGATCTCATCCGGGATCTTAAGGCTAAGGATTCGTACGTGTTTTAGGTGCTAATTTTTGTTGTCTGCACCGATTAATAGCCGACCGATTAAATCAGTTAATCATCCGAATTCCGATTAATCGCTACTCCTAGGCCAACCGAGCAGCTAACGATTACCGATTTCCTTAACATTGATTTAAAGTTAACTTTAGTCTACAAGACTTTAAGTATAATGCTAAATACTTTATTATGTGTTTTATAGTTAACTTTGGTCTGTAATAATTAAGCCATAAAGCATCTCAAGTCCAAACTATTCAAGCAAGCACAAATAACATCGACCACATTTGATTAACCACAAAGATTACTTAGACCTTAGAAAAGAAATATTTTCTTCAAATGTTATTCTTTTTGCCACTTCAAACAACAAATGACAATTAATGATAATCACATTACATTAATATTTACTTATATACTTAGGATTGTTAACAATTAAGTTACATTCATATGCCAATACTTGTGAAGTAAGATTTGAAAGTAAGGCAATTCTTATATAAGTAGTCTTTGAGTAACATTCCACAATTGTGTATCTCATTGTTTTATGATATTATAATTACATATTGTTTCACACACACTCACAAGCCTTAATAAGAAGCACAAGTATAAAACTTATCTAAAAGGACAACACATTCTAAAGTAACCATTTCTAGTATCCAAACCCTACAACAACATTATCCCCGAGATTCGAGTTTACGAAAATGCATTACATTACTTATGCATAATATCATCTTGCTTCTTTAAACATTAGTCCTTACCGGACCAATGATGCTGATTTCAGATATTGGATCTTATATTGTCTTGAAGACCGCGAGTGCATAATCTTGCAATCACAAAAGGCAAGTTCACACTTGCTCATGTCCTTTGATTATTTTCTGTAAAGTATTTTGCAAATCCAGTGTTGTCATCACCTGCATTTGAAAAAGGTCAGAAAACACTATTTTGATAATAATGTGAACTATTGGTTACTGATCTAGGGTGATCAGCTAATCTATTAAATCTGGCAGTTGGAATACCACTGTTCAGGACTATATCACCTAGGATTTAATAACCAATGTCGCCAGTGATTCTTGCGCCGTATATTACGCGTTGACCATGAGATTTGGAATGGGATAGAGAAGTCAGCTGTATCTTCTTCCTCTCGCATGTAGACGGATGTGCAGGTCGTGGCTATTATCACTCATAGCGTGCATATTAATTGGTAATTCATAGAGGATATGCAACATATGGGTGGGAACCCTCAACGTCCCACGATAGTTCTGGCATATAACTGTCTGTATAAACCATTGTCGTAATTCAATATGTGGGCATGGTGTACACCAAGGAGGCATGCGAGGTCGTGAAGGGGGAAGTGATTGGCTTGGATCTTAGGTTGGGTCTCAAACCAAGGAAGTTTGAACAGGAACATACTGCCGGCCGTGCAACAAAGCCTAAGGTCTCTCATGGGTAAAGTGACACACCTCTGCAGAGTGTAAGAACTGTAACTTATTACTCCCTGTTCTAGGAAGAAGCGGCGAACGCGACGGGAAAGGAACTCGATGAAAGTTCTGGTAAACCCGTGAAGGCCGACGGACATAGTTTTTCAGAATAAAAGCAACCTTTGAAGAAATGTGTACACAAACTTGCATTGCCTACGACCTACGGTCTGTGGCTGTAGATATAGTGCATCAAACACTCCTTTTCTAGTGAACTTGCTGAGTACGCTCGTACTCAACGTATCTTCTTAACCCTTGCTAGATTCTGAAGCCATGAAGACGACGTCTACATTAATTTATGCTCCAGGAATCATCATCAAAAGCTAAAGATCTTCAATGAAGTCAAGAAAGTCAACATATACATTAACTCAAGTGAAGGCGAAGTTACTGATTAGATAGGAATATAATCTCTAGCCATAGAACCTATTTCTTTAGTGTATTGCAATAGCAGCAATGCCATACCAATAGTTCAGATACTAGTCTTATTAGTATGATAGTTTTTGAGTTGTTTATTTCTGATTCTTCTTTGTAAGAAGTTTCTTTCTCTCTCTTTAACCTAGAGTGTTCTCTGGATCTTGTGTAAAGAGTTGAGTTGTAACCTATAGTCATGTCTTGGACCTACTATTTTTCTGTTGTACCACTCTGAGGGATGTAATACTAGTGAACGATGTTTCATTGGTGTTATGCCAACGACTATAGTGTACTACATCATGCAGTGGCATGCTGGGTCACCGCATTCGTCCAATAAAACCTACACCGAGTATTTGCAGATTCCAAAGGAGTTGGAACATTACACACCGCCTTGTAAGGTTAAACCCCCTAGAGCTAAACTATGAATAGAAAAGAAGATGCTAGTTTAAGATGAAACTATCCTTACAAAAAATAGAGAGTGAAAGTGAAGTGAAGAAAAGGATAGGTAAGTTGACTAGAGATCTGAGAACTATCAAAAATAACATTGGCATAGTAAAAGACCTACTAGAGCCTGAGATAGTTGAGAATGAGGTAATAATGGTAAGTAGAGAATCTTTTGATATAATTGGAGGAATGTATGATGGTAAGAATAAAAGTCAACAGAAAATCCCTTTTGTTTAGGAGAAGCTACTTATGTTGGGTTTTGCGACCTAAACTCTTCCATAAACATTATGCCTTACTTTATCTATGAAAAGTAAGGCATAATGTTGTTTCAATTTATATTTTGCGTACACCAAATAAATACCACCTTGATCCGAGCACCACAACTAATAAAATGACCCTGATGCCAATATCGGCATGGTGAGAATAACACTCACCACTATTCCCAACTTGTCTAGGCTCACTGCCACCTTTTCACCGCCGGCAACACAGCCCGCACTCCCGTTCCCTCTCTCGATCAATGAAATGCCTCGAATGCCTCCAAGGATAATGTTGAATGCCTTTGTGGCCATGGCCATGCCGCCCCACCTTTAAGGTAATGCCACAGACCACCGCGAGTTATTTCCCTTTGCCCCAACACTCCCCTAGCACCCATATGTCCACTCCAGAAAGGAGAGATACTAGTACTCTCTACATTGATCGCCTTCGTGTCCGACACTATCACTGAAAGTGTCAAGGTTTTCATCTCTGTCCTCAACCATTTCTCCTCTTCTTGGCACCGTTGAACGCATCCAGTTCCTATCTATCTAACACATCTGGTCTCGCTTCATATAGTGCTTTCGTGGACTTCGCTCTCATATCAGCACCACATCGGCCACCTCGTCCGTGTCATCGCTGTGGAGATCAGTTTGAAGATCTTGTTTGTTGTTCATGTCCCTATTTGTCGACAATATTGATGCCACATTCGTTAGCGGTTAGGTCAAATGTTGAGGGTGAGATAGAGATGGTTGGTCCGACGTGTCATTACGGGACCCGGACTACGCGACCCCACTCGTCATCAAGTAACAGTCAAAGCTGTTGACCTGTGGAAACATGCCGTTTGAGAACTTGTGAGAGTTTCAGACAAAAGATAGGGGAAATGAGCAGAAGTTTATAGCCTAGACAAAATCGAGCAGAACTAAGGAAGGAGGGGCACGCAAATATAAATTCCTAACCTATTACCTATGTAATTAAATTTCACAAAACACCTATGTAATTTAATTGTGAACTTGTCTCAAAAACATCAAATTGTGGAATTCTCTAGCAAGTGCACGACATCCCAGTGCAGCAGAGTGATCTCCCGTTGCCGGGTAGGGTGCGCACGGTGGCGCGACCATTGGTCGCTTGGAGGCATGGCGGTCGACGCATGGCCGGTGACCCAACCCAAATCTAGGCCCTATGGGCCTGATCTAGACCTGGGAGGGACGCATCTGACCCAGTGGCGTCTCCTTCGGTGGATTGAGGGCAGGGTATGGTGATCGCTTGGTGGTGTCGGTGGTGCTCCTGCTGTAGTGCAGCAGCGGGACTTCACGGGCCCTCTCGGGCTCGGCCAGGTTGATAAGGGTCTGGTTTGTCCTGCTGCTACATCCGGTCAGCTACCACGCGCCCCTCAGCGGTGGAGGCAGTTCCCTTGTGCATGGTGTTGTACCATTGACCCTCATCAGAGTTTTTGCTTCTCTTTTTCCAGCCTCGCTTTGTGGATCACGGTGAGACATTGTTGATGATGGCAAGATCGTGGTGGCGTGTGCTGGTATGGTGGGTGGCAACTTTGCTGGAGCGATACAGAGTGTACGGTGGTCTAGTTTGAGGGGTCGGGAGAAATCCTTGTCGTTAGCACTAACGCGGTGATGCCCGCGGGTGTCTCTTTCCTTCCTAGAGGGCATCGTTTGTACCTCTCCATCATCCCCCGTAGCATACCAGGGAAAATCCTAGAATGCATTCCGGAGATCCCCTTGGATCGGTTTGGCTAGTAGCACCATCGTTGTCGCTTGATGGTGGCTCAGATCAATGTAGAGCTTTGTTGGGAGTCCCCAAGAGGAAGGTGTGATGAGCACAGCAGCAAGTTTTCCCTTAGTAATAAACCAAGGTTATCGAACCAGTAGGAGGAAGGAAATGACTCAAAGGTGTTTCTAGAAACTTGGAAACCTGCACAACACAAACTCAAGACTTTGCCCCAACGAACGGTGAGGTTGTCAATCTCACCGTTTTGCTGAAAACAAAGGGTTAACTGTATGGTGTGGAAGGTAATAGTGGTTTGCAGAAAGTAAACAGTAACAGTGGAAAATGTATCAATGGTAAAGATTGGACCGGGGTTCATAGTTCACTAGAGGTGTTCTCCTTAAGATAAACAAACATGACATGCTGGGTAAACAAATTACAGCATGGCAATTAACAGGACTGAGCAAGGCATAACAATGCAATACTAGACATTCATGATCTTATGAGATTCAATTGGGCAATACAACAAGATACATAGACCGCCATCCAACTGCATCTATGACTAGTAATTCACCTTCAGGTTATCATTCGAACCCCCTCTAGTATTAATTTGCAAGCAACGGATAACTGCTTTAAGCAAAGTGTGTAAGGTAAACAATCCACTTGTTCCATGAACAAGATACCGTTGTTTTCTCCCTAGTAGCAACAGCACATCTACAACCTTAGAGATTTTTGTCACTTCCCTTAGATTAAATAGAGGCATGAACCCACTGTCGAGCATAAATACCCCCTCTTGGAGTCACTAGCACCTACTTGGCCAAGATAGCTACTAGAAACGGCGAGCATGCAAGATCACAAACAACACAGACATGATAGAATCAAATAGACAAAACCCTGACATAGTAATCTCAATATCCATCGGATCCCCGCAAACACAACATGCATGATTACAAATAGATGATCTTGATCATGAACGGAGCTCACAAGATCTAAACATGGTAGCACAAAGGAGGAGATACAACCATCTAGCTACTACATGGACCCGTAGTCCAAGGTGGAACTACTCACGCTTCATACCGGAGGCTGGCATGATGAAGAAGAAGGCCTCTGGGATGATCTCCCCTCCGGCAGGGTGCCAGGAAGAGCTTCAGATCCCCCAATCTAGGGACGACGGTGGCAGCGACTACACACTGTTTCGTGGAATATTGACCGGGTACTTAGGATTTTGGTATTGGGGGGTCTTTATAGGTGAAGATGCGAGGCAGGGGCACCCAAGGCGGCCGCACCTCCCCCCAGGCACGGGCCAGGCCTGGCCGGGTGGCCAGGGGGTGTGGCCCCTTGGTGGCTCCCCTCCGTCTCATATTCTGGCTCTATGTTCCCCATGGTAAAATATTGACTTTGGCTTTTGTCCCGTCCAATTCCGAGAATATTGATTTTCTACCTTTTCTAGAACCAAAAACAGAAGAAAACAGGCAACTTGCATTGTGGCATCTTGTTAATAGGTTAGTCCAGAAAAACATATAAAAACACCTCAAAGTGTATACAAAGCAAAGCAAAGTAGATACTAAATAAGCATGGAACAACAAAAATTATAGATACGTTTTCAACGTATCATCGCTTCCCTTCTTGGAGGTGCTCCTTGGTATGCGATGCTTCGGAGTGCGCAGTGGTGGCGAGTCATCTCCTGTTTCGTCAAACCTCCTGTTTCGTCAAACCTCCTGTGTCGGTATTGTTTTTCTCTTCATTTTATTTCTTGTTTGCTGTTAGCCCCAATAGTGGTATCTCAGTTGTATTAGTTGGTTGCTATAATAGTAATATAGTGGGGTGCAAGCTGCTTGTTTCGAGGAACAACTACTGCATCTCGAAATCTCACGCTAAAATTCGCTTGTTTTTTTACAAGGAGGGGGCGCCCGACAAACGGTACATTTCCCGGGTGATCTTCTTGACTGAAGGTGATCAATGTGTCTGACTAGGGTAGATCCATTGGAGCTTTAGTGTCGATTGCGTTGATCTCCTGAGATAGGAGTTTCTAGTCTCGAAGAATGTATTCAAACGGTACCTCGATGGTGATGGTGAGAACCCTTCTCGAGGAAGGGCCGCTATCGCTTCTGATTTTTTTTGGAGATAATGTTGAACATCTCGACCCGAGGTCCGAAACACACAAACCCTACCCGACACACCAAATATCTAGGTATTTTATGATGGTAGATTTGTGTCCGAAGGGATCATGCTCGGAGATCGGGATGTAGTACACCGAGACAGAGATTTTTATATAGGTTCGGGCATTAGACATACAATGTCCAGTAAATACCTTACTCCTGTTTGTGGGTGATTGGGATTATCGTAGTGTGCTCGGGTGATTTCGAGGCAAAGCTCGATCTCACCAATGGTACATGGTAGAGTTAATGCAGAGGTGCATAGGAGAGAGGAGGATCTCTTGGATCTGAGTTGTGTATGTCCATTCAGTGTCCGTTCCCCCCTTATATACACGGTGGGATATAGGGTTACAAAGATTCAAGATGAGTTTACAAGTGGAGGTACCTATGCTAAAATCCTAACAAAATATCTAGATCCGATCTTCCCAGAGCAACTTGATATCCTGAAGAATCCGTGATTCTACGATCCGCCCTGGCTTGGCCGCCAAGACGATGGCATCCTGGGCCCCGCCTGGGTCCTGAACCTTTATGGTAGGCCACCATGGTTCACGATGGGCCATCCTCGGTTGGTTGGGCCCACCCGGTAGCTATGACCTCGTCACTATGTGTGTGCTTAAACGAAATATGCGCTAGGTAGAGTCACAAGTAGAAAGTAACACCTATGTCTTTTTTGAAACTTCTTCAAATACTTTCTCCAATCCAAATTAGTTGATTCGGATTTGTCTAAATTCGAATGCATCTAAACACTAGAGGAAATCATATCCCTCAGCCCAGGGATCCCCATGTGCCCATAGTCCAGGTCCAATAGTGTTTGTTCCGTCCTAGCCAGAGGAAACGACGCGAGGGGTCACCTTATCTCTTTAGATCCTTCTTTCTCTTTCTCGTGGCCTTCACTTCTAGTAGGATCACCATGGGGGAGCTCGGATGCCGCTCGTCCGGCGTGGGCTAGCCGGAACCGTAGTCACTCGCTGGTGAAGGCCAACTGGAGTTAGAGTCGTTGCTCTCTCCTCGTCCCATCCCTACACCCTTGCTTCGCCATGGCCATGGCGCAACCCTGGGAGATATCGCTAGCCACGTGACCTCTCACCAACGAGCTTCTCTGGCAAGCCAACCTATTCTCTGGGCTGGTGCTGCAAGGCTCCAACACACCCTTCTCGACGGCAGAGGCGGCGTTGCTACAACTCCTAGGCGACGTTGCTACAATAGCACGACGTCGCTGCTACAACAGCACGGCGACGAGATTTGCTACGATGCTACAATAGCACAATTTTTTGCTACAACAGTTCTGTAGTTTTGCTACATTAGCACAACTTTTTATGCCGAGGTCTATGACAATGTCTCCCCATATTTTTTTTGCTATATAGTCTCCGACGAGACGTTCGATGAGGGTAGTCTGTTAGTTCTATCTTTTAGCTGAACCGTTTTTATACATAGTAGAGCAGGGATTTTTTTGCTACATCGTAGCAGTATGTAGAAAACGGGAATTTGGACAAAAATTGGAGACACGTATGACCAGCCGGACCGGGGTGGAGGGATTTGATCCCAGGACTCCTAGCGCGATCCAACACTATAACGTCCGAGCCCATTAATTTGGAACGGAGAGGTGAGTACCAAACACGTCGTGACTGTGCGGAAGGTAACATACAAAATACTACTAGGAGTAATAAACGAGAGAGACCATAAAAGTTAAGGGAAAAGGTCCAAACGAAGACCAGAAACCGGTGCGCCTCAATAACCAAAAAAAGGGAGACGAGTCATGGACTCCTGTGCATGACTCGTGTGGGAACACGTCTAGGTGCAACTGGTGTATAGCGCCACGTACGGCATATACGGCGGAGAGATTGATAGTAGTAGTAACAATTTTGCGAGCAAAATCAGGGATGCGACATGATTTGTTAACAAATTTGTTGGGATTCTGCTCTATCTGTTGACTCCTCAGCTACGTCAGTCCGTGGGAATCGTTTGTGCCGCCGCCCCCTCGACCGCATGCGGAAACCAGCCTCGTTCTTAGATGATCTCTCTCTCAGCGAGGAAGATGAAAGGCAGATCAATTACGCGGATCCGTTGTGCTGCCCGGGTGATCCGCTCGACGACGTCCTAAGGTATATACCGTTGTTGGACGACAAGATTCTGGAGGCGCTCGGAATCGATTGCTCCTCGCCGCCGTCGCCGAGAGACTTGCTCGGCGCCGAGCAGGACGTCTGCAGGCTGCGGAACATGGAGAGCGCAGGCGCCGCCGGTCACATGGTAATCTCTTCCGACCAGTACTCGACGGCGTCCGCCGCGTCCTCGTGCTGCAGCCTGTCGTCGACGTCGTGGGAGCCAGAGTCACCGGAGAGGGCCTCGCGGTTTCGATACTGGGACGTGCCGAAGAAGCCGCGCCGCCAGCAGGTCGCCATTCGCAAGCGAGCCTGGTCACATCCGTTTCTGGATTTCCCGTCCACTCCCGTGGCGGCGGCGGCTGACCAGCACGGTTTCCATAACAACAATGCTGATGCCGGTGCGTTCAGCCATGGCAACTCCACCAAGCTCGGCAAACTCGGTCCTGATAATGACGAAAGCAACTTCAGCAAACTCTGCAAACATAATCTCGGCTACAACGAAAGCAACTTCAGCAACCTTGTTCATAAGGATGACATTGGCAAGTTCAGCTCTGGTAATTGCGGCGGTGGCCACAGGCGGTCGGCGGGGCGACAAAGGGACAGACTAAAGAAGGACACAATATGCAGCCACTGCCGCACGACAGAGACACCACAGTGGCGAGCGGGACCAGACGGGCCAGGCACGCTGTGCAACGCGTGCGGCATCCGGTACAGGATGGGCGGCGACAAGCTGGTGCCGGAGTACCTACCGTCGACAAGCCCATTCTTCAGGAGCGGCGAGCACTCCAACCGCCATAGCAAGGTGGAGAAGCTCCGGGAGAAGAAGGTGAAAGCCCTCAATGTTAGCTTCGGCCGTTCGGCGCAATGGACGCCTTGACGCCGGCCAAGTCCGGCGGCCATGTAGATACTTCACTTCTTTAGGTTATCCATCAAGCCTATTTTGGTTTATTGGTATGTCTAATTTGGGTTTCTAGCTTGACAGTTCGAAATGGATGCTTGTGTTTATGTAAATATAGGTAATATTAAGCTTGAGTTAAAGCTCATGTATAAATTAGTGGCAAAAAGTTTTAAAATCGTTTATTTTGATTTTATACGTCAACAGTTTGTTTCACATCAGAACCTGATCATGTATTGATTAGAACTCAATAATGATAATGATGAACCCTTGATATGGTTGATGTTGATTGCAATCACAAAACCACGACGATGACACCTCACTAATTTATAATAAACAATTTTACTTGTTGGTATAATGTCGCTAAATATGATAAAAGAACATGTATACAATAATGTGCAAATAATATTATTTAATATATTTTTATTATATGTATGAATTGATCACATAACTATATTAGTAATATGAAACATAAGTTTTGTTGTTATCAATGCAAAGATCTAAGTACAACTCCATATAACTAACCAAGTAGAACTTTGTTTTGTTGTGAAAATTATGTTATTTGTCACACACTAGTTTGGTGCATTTTATTGTAATAAGATGAATCTAAATCTTAGCAAAGTACCAAAATTGATAAAATTGCATTCGTGGATATATTTGTATCCTTAAATATATCTTGGTAGAATGTTCTAAAATGTACTGAGTTTAACAATATAATATGGAATTGTGTAGCTTTGGTAGACTAATAGGTTGTTGATTGCATGAGGTGCCAAATTGATTGTCTCTGAATCTCCTGAGGCGTCACTAGTTGGAAACATCCATCTGATCATTCCTTGGTGGCCAAATCCTTCATGTCTTGAGCGAGTATGCTGCTTCATACAGGGTCATGGAATGCGGTGTTTATAACATGAGGAGGCGGTGATGGATGGTGGTTGAGGAGACGCTGGAGACGTGGAAGAAGGTGGTGATGTTGGTAGTGAAGAAGATTTGACGACATTAAGGTAGAAGAGGAGTTTCTTAGAGCATCGCTAGCAGGACCCCTAAAAGGAACAAACGGTAAAAATAAATGTCAATTTACGGGTTGCGAGAGAAAAACGGCGCATATCAGGACCCTTAAACAGCGCGCCCCGTAACAAATTTTTAAGGTTCGGTCGAGAAACGCCTCTCGACCTCTACTAGTGGGGGTTCACGGCCTGACCCGTAGGGCAACCCTCACTCGTGCCCGGGAGGAAATTTCAGTTCCCACCCGCCTCCTTCCATTTCCCATTCCACGCAGCTGCTGCCGCCGCCCAAGGCCAAAATTGGCAAGCTCCCCCGCGCCCCTGCGGCCCTGACTCCCTTGCGCCACCGCCCACCGTTCCTCCACCGGAATCCGCTGCCGAGTTGTCGGAATCGGAGATGAAATCCGACGCGGAGGCCGATCTCTCCGACTGGTCGTCTTCGGACGATTCCGACCTTGACGAGCTGCTCCAGGACGACGACGACTTGGAGATCACGGCCCTCCTCCTTGCTGCCAAGGACCTCGACGACCATCAGAGGCTGCTAGATCGACGGCGCGGGTCGGTGCCAGGCCGCGTCAGCATCTATCGAAACCGCGCCCTCGGCCACGCCAAGCTCATCGAAGATTACTTCGCCAAGGTGTGATGAAACATTTGTTATTTGTTAATCTTGTGATTCTAACTATTTACTGTAATTTGATTGGAACATTGTTGTAATAATTTGGATGATTCTTATATGCTTAAACTATTTATTTGATTGATTATTACTATTGCTTGAATGACTTGTGTATATTTGAGTATATGAAATTATGCAAAAAACTGTCCAAAACCTGTTTTAGGGTAGACACGATAAACGCGCGGAGCAGTACCCGTAAACACAACCCCTAAAACATAATGTAAACACAACCCATAAAACAGAATATTCTCTGTTTTATGGGGTTGTTCAGTGGCGGAGCTATGGCCCGACAATGCCCGAGCAGCTGCCCGGGGCTCTGGACACTCCAAGAAATTATGAACTAATCACAATTATACTTAGGTAATGGCGGTCGGCCGGCTGGCCGGAAAACTTGGTAGTCTGTCCCGGGCTCTTTCTGCCGGCTATCTCCGCCACTGGTTGTGTTTACGGTTACTGCTTCTATCAGCGCGTCTCTGGCCCGTAAAATATGTTTTCCGCGGCCTATAAACTATGAATACGGGTTGTCCTTTTAGGGTCCTGCTAGAGACGCTCTTATAGGAGTTTGGTGGCTCCATACCCGTTCTAGCACTGCATAGGATGCGCCGGCACGAGAGCAGCAGAAAATTGGGAGGGAGAGGGGGAAGAGAGGAATGGGGAGGGAGAAAGGTACGATGGTTGGAAATAACTATGGTGATAGATTTCAATAGTCAGATGAAATTGACACTTCATTAAACAATATATAAATGTGCATATGGTAAAGCTAACTACTAATACCGAGTAAAAAATTGAGTACCTTAAGTAAAACCGGTATTGCAAATTTATCGCTACTCCCTCTATCCCAAGGCTTAAGACATATAACTTTTTTAAAAAGTCAAGCCATATAAAATTTGACCAAACTTAAAAAAAAACTATTAATAACTATTATATTATATAGATACCATGTGAAAATATGTTTTATGATATATAAAAAGGTATAAATTACAATTATAAATATTAATATTTTTCTCTAAAAACTTGATCAAACTTTAGCTAGTTTGACTTCTGAAATAAGTTACTCCCTCTGATCCATATTACTTGTCAATGAAATGGATGTATCTAGCGCTAAAACATGTCTAGATACATCAATTTTAGTGACAAGTAATATGAATCGAAGGGAGTATATGACTTAAGCCTTGAGGCTAATTAGCTGGGATTGCACCTACAGACAACTCGTTGACGCATTTGTAGTCGAAGCCCAAGATTGCCCAAAGATGCTGAAGAGGACCCGAGGAGGAGATGCAGCCTCCACAATATGGAGCCGAAGACACTCAGTCATTCTGGACAAAATCAAAGCCTAGAAAAACTACATCGATCACTATACTGATGAAAAGGCACGTGGAAGCATCAGTGCCACCACTGCATCACCTCTCCGAGCATGAGCTAATGCATCAGGCAAGAAAGCTGCGGATACCACGGGGAAACCCAAGCACAGAATAACCAGCAGAGATCGTATGCATAAACAGCACAACACCAAGTACGTATAAGATGGTGCTCTATATATGTACCAGAGGTGGCATGCCTGAAGTTAGCGAACCACCTGGCCCGTGCAGCAGAACTACAACCAAACTCCCTCGTATGGGCACACATAAGCAAGGCATGACACGTTTGTTCATGGACGGACACTTCTAATGTTTTGACACGTTTGTTCACTGACAGACAGTTCAAATGTTTCAGACAGCTGAGACATCTACCTACGCAAGATAGCGGTACATCTTCCTATCTGTCTTGTCCCTCTCCAGGAACTCGCGCTCGATCAGGGACTCGATTCTCTTCTTTATCACCACGGGGTTCGGCAGGAAGCGTGACTGGAGCTGCTTCGTCACCTCGGTGACTACGCTGTTGTGGTCCAGGACCCTTCTGGACTTCATGATCCTGACAATGGCAGCCTCGATCTGAGGCTTTCGGTCTTCCTCGACCCTGTGGCGGGTCTCCAGCTTTTCAGGTTCTGTCTCCTTCTGTGCAACCACCGTGCCAATCTTCACCTTCACCAACTTGCTAGTGAACTTGTCATTGAAGTAGAAAGTGTCGCTGTCAGATATATCCTTGCTCATGGGTTCCTTCCGCAGCACATTCTTGCCCTTCACACAAGCAAGGGACTGGAGGCAGCGCTTCAGATCAACATGTGGTATAGCTGTGGCTTGTTGGATTTCCTTGTAAGTAAAACTATCTGCCGAGTTAAATAGCATCAAGACACACATCTGGTGAGTTGAGACATTCAGCTCATGTTTGCGGCTTCCAAATGTTGCTTTAATGTCTGCATTCCCCATATTTGTCTGCCAAGTCAATCTCCTGCCATTATGAGTGCCAAGGTAGTAAGCCCGGAACTTCTCACATATATCAAGGATCTCAGGTGGAAGATTGCAGGTAGCACATGGTTGTGTTGGCCAAGACCCGGTGGTGAGTATCTGGACAGATATTGTTGGGCCATCGGTGTCACCAGAGAGAGCGGCATAGAAACTTTGCATAGTATCACGAGACGTTTTCATATCAGTGAACATGCCTTCCAATTTTGAAGTAAACTGATAGCCACATTCTGTCTTCAGCTTCACAAGCATACTCCTCTCAGCTTCATCAGAACTAGTTTTCCCAGATAGAAGACGCTTTGCCAAGTGTTGCTTGTAATACTTCTCAAAAACATCTTTCTCCTGCAGGTACCTGAAGAGCATCATAACCTTGTCCAGTACTGTCTCAATATCCTCTTCATTGGCTCCTTTGACACCTTTCCGAAGCTTGTCATCAACATACAATGATATGAATTCAGGGGAGCGGTTATTTAAGTTGATGAAATACTCAAATGAGGAATTCAGAGCGTTTTGGAAAGCCTTGTCGTTGCTGAATGAAACACTGACAATCTCATCATACTTGTCCTTCTCATTTAAAAGACGCTGGACGAAATCAACAGGGTCCCTTAATCGCTCTGGGTCAGTAACTAAAGTCTTTCCAGTCTCCTTAATATGAGAAGTCATGACAGATCTAATTGTTGAATGTCCATCAGGAACACGCTTAAATAAGTCGTACATCCTAGTTAGGTCTTCATGTTTGTCATCAATGAGCATATTCACAAGACCAGAGTTCTCCATAAGAATCAACCTCTGCATGTGATTTGAGAGCATCTCTTTATCCACAACATTAGCTATTTTGTCTGTGGTTTTGGAATCCATATACTGTGTAACACGTTCCAATTCCTCAGTGAGTCGCCTTTCAGCCTTCTTGAGATACTCACCACAGTCAGAACACTCAATGAACTGCTGCGACTCGCCGCTATAGAAACTTGCAGATGCCTCAAGGAATGGCCTCTCAAAGTCATCTTGATAGACAGAAGACCCTAGCTCCATCAACATTTTGGTTGTATTCCTCATCAAACCTCTGTTTATTATCTCACCCATCCTCTCTCTATGAATGAGTTCAAGAAGTGTGTCAAGCAATCTGCTGTGTATTTTGGGAGAGCGGACAATGGTATCTCTCCATAATTCCAGACCAAGCTCAAATACAGGTGTCTTTTTGCTAGTCGGAATAAATGTTCGATCCATATACATGAGAATATCTCTGATCATTTGTGATGCCTTGATATGATCAGCCCATCTTCTCTGTAGGTCCTCCAAGAACAAACCACCTTGGGCAGCCTCTACTAATCTGCCCATCTCTCTGAGGTGTCCTTTCAAGTTCTCTGTCAGTTTATCATAAAGCTTCCCACCATGCTTGTGAAGAACCAAGTTATAAGCGGTCCTGGCCAACACAAAGTGAGGATTAAGTTATGGAATTAAATAATAATATCTGTATTAACAGCCAATAACAACATGACCAGTCAGCAATATATGGCCTAAAATAATATTCAGATAATAAAGCAAGTCATTCAATGGGCATAAACCACACAAGGATAATATATGGTTGCAAAACCATGGTAGTTTATATTCCATAATTGCTTCAAAAGATCATTTATATTCCACAATTTCATATCATGTGTATCTCTCTCCAGCCCATATTAATAACAGCAGTCCTTGCTAGTTCTAAATATATAAATTAAAAGGAATGATGCTTCATAACATACCCAAAGCTACATACAGAATTACAAAACTACTGTGTAATGGGGAAATAATCAACGAAAAAGACACATTAATTCAAGGATAGCCAAAACTACGGCCTTGATCAACTCAACCAAAGCAACCTACATCCAAACATTGAACACTGATGGAACCAAAACTCAGGGTTAATTACCACTATCAAAAACAAATCTGGGACTTCCTGCAAATAACTAAACAACCAGGACTTGCTGCATTTAGCAGGAGCATGGAGGCATGACTGCTGTTATGAGCTGATTACTCTCTGAAATTTCATGACTCGTAAAATGAAGTCCAAGATGGGGAAGATATTTGTATGATTGACAACTTTCTCCATTTGAAGAGAAGTTTACATTGTATTGTTAGGTAGAACCAATTTCCGCAGGTATATTACTCCAGAAGGACCTTTATAAAGAGTGATAAATTTTAGACGCACTCTTCATTAATGATCCAAAAGAACATTTGACATGATAGTCGTATTTTTTCAGCAAGGTCAATCACAGGTGTTGAATAACACCCTCCATTTGTAAATACATGACGTGAACCATCTTTTTTGTTCAAAAACAAGAATAGAATAACATTTTAGAATTGGAAAAAATATCACTGGCATTTACCTATTAGACGCCTACCTAATTTAATGCATTACCATCCCCCAAAGAACCCCTGTGGATGCCCTTGCTCATTTTATGGATAAATTCCTCTATACCCAATTGCTAAGTCCCGGGACGGTCAAATGAATTGGGTTAATGTGCATTTGTATGCGTACTGCATGGTATGCCGAGAAAAGGTACTACTCTGGTGAATAAGAAACTAGCTAACTAAAACATCATGACGGTTAGTGTGGTCATTTCAGCACCTTTCTTAATTCTATTGTCAAAGGCAATAGATGAAGAGCATTAAAATTTTATTTTTCCAGTAGATACGCCATTACCCCTTGCTAATGAATTACACCATAACCCATTATTGCGAGAATGTGTTTGTTAAAGCCAGACAAGATATTGGCTTTTAAGATGAAAACAAAGCACTAAGATAACATGAGCTGCATGGGTACAATGGCACAAGTTGGAAGACCTTTTCTAATAACAATCTGGTTTCCCTGTATCCGTTGATCTAAAAACCATTATAACAACATAAGTATTTTTGCACACACGAATCATAATTAACGATAAAACTCTTCAAGATCCGTTTTCGCAAAGAACATCTGAAACAAAAACTAATAAGTGAAGTGCAGAGGGTGAAGCAATACAGGAACATATAAACACAATAGTGCCATGGAGACAGAGGTGAAGTGTGGCAATTTTTCGAAACAAAACCAATATGAACATGTTGGACAAAATTTCCTCACAGCTTACAAGCTATCTCCTCCCAACCCAATTGCCAGAGTACTTCTCTCTCAAAAAATGATCCATTATAAACGAGTTCCACTTACTTCCATTGTACATGTGGACACATTAGGAAACCATAGTGATGATTTCAAGAGCAACATTTTTTGGTAAAGACTAGATACGCCCTTACACCATGCAACAACACCAGCATGTCAAATTTTGTTCCGATTTACATCTAGCCTTTCAACCACACCGCACATCAAGAAAAAAATCGAGAGCAACTTAAAGGTATCATCCCTCGTAATTCTTTAAGGATGAATTAATTACAGCGTAACAAAAAACATATTATGATACAAAACATCACAGCCACACTGGCAGGTTAGAATCTACGCAACTAATTTCTACGAAAACTAAGTGCTACATCCATTTCTCCAAAACTACACCAGAGCATACCGATTTCAGAACAACAGATACAAACTTGCATCAGTCACACCCACAGCTACACCAGCGTGGCAAAACTCATGCAACTAATTTCTAACAGAATTAAGCACTACCTCCACAATTCAAAAGCTACAATAAGAGCAACACATCCCAATTTGCAAACAACAAATACAAACTTGCACAAGTCACAGCCACACCGGCGCAGCAAAACCCATGCAACTGCTGCCTACCAAAATAAATGCTGCATACATTTCACCAAAACTACATCGGGGTACGACATACTAATTTCCAAACAATACAAACAAGCTTGCACAGGTCAGAACCATGCCAGCCCGGCAAAACCCATGCAACAAACTTGAAGTATAGGAGTCATAGCCACACAAGCACGGCAAAACCCATGCAACTATTTCTACCAAATTAATCACTGCATCCACAACTCCAGAACCACGATCCTATCAGCGATGCAAGCATTTAAGTAGAAACAAAAATTGCAAACTACACAAGCTGCGGCCACACAAGCATGGCAAGACCCATGCAACTAATTTCTACTGTAATTAAGCACTACGTTCACGACTCTGAGACTAAAAGCAGAGTAACACATCCCGATTTCCAAACAACAAATAAAAACTTGCACAAGTTACAGCGACATAAGCGTGGTTAAACCCATGCAACTAATTTCTACCAGAGTTACGAGCTATGTCCATGACTACAGAGCAAGCATCCTATCAGCACATCCTTTTCTTATTTTTGAGGGTATCTTATCATCACATCCTAATTTCAAAATAACAGAGCACAAACTTGCATACATAGAATAACCTAACGGATAACCCTGACTGATCAATAACTTCTAAACTTCCTGGATACCCCCAAACCCAATCCAACAAAACCTCAGAAAAACAGAACCAATCAGACACCCCGTCGCAGGGCATCACGAGGAATCTAATCTAACAATGAATTCCCGATCCGTAACAAAATATTTACCATCGTTCGCCGCACCACCGTGAGTCCACGCCCACGAACGCCGCACAGAAAAAATTCACAGGGGAAAAAGTAAAGCAGGGGAGGGCGGAGTAGGCTAGAGTTGTGAACCTGTAGAGCTCCTCGAAGGAGAGGCCGCTGGCGTTGTGGTTGTAAATCTCGCGGATGGCGTCATCGAGCTTCTTCCAGGACTTGTCGAAGAACTTGGGGTCGACCTCCACCCGGTGCTTGAAGGGCTCGATCTTCGGGACCCGCCTCTTCTGGGAGCTCATCTCCCCGCCCCTCCCTTGCGAGGCCGCCCGCCGGCGCCGCGGCGATTGCCCCTAGGGTTCCGGCGAGGGCGAGGGCGAGGCGTTGCGGAGGCGAGGCGCCGATGAGAAGGGTCACGAGGGCGAGGACGGGGGAGGAAGAAGAGACGATCTGACAAATGGGCCTCCGCCGTATAGAGTTTCGCTTGTGTTTAATTCGGCTTTTTTGGATTTCGGTTATCCAGGCCGCCTCTATCTTTGGCTCTTCGGGTTCCGGGTTCGTTTCACGTTTGTGTTGCGGTTTGTATACGTTTGATGAGTTGCCGTTTCTATATTTCACGTTTTATACTCACACAGTCCCCCACCCGTATTTCTTTTTTAATTTTTTTTTGCTATTCCAGAAATAATATTCAGATTTAGTATTTTTCAATAATAATATGCCGTCGTTCACGGTGTAGACAAAAGGTGCAAATCATATATGACATAAACGATTAGCCCGTGAGCCGACGTTCGGTGGCTGTCAGATCTCGACACTATTCCATACTATGAACAATAGGACTAATCTTTATAGGTATGGTCGATAGTCAAACATGGTTCAACTTAATCCGTTCTAATTTATACAACGGTATCTCCAATCAAGATAACATCTACACGATAAAGATATATACATCGATGTTCTCCAACGGTATCTCTAATCTCTAATTTATACATCCATGTTATGATTACATTCCCGCATTTGGTTCCTATAGTTTCGTTGATTTTTTATGTCTAATTTCATGTTCATATTTGGAGCTTTTTAGACAAATTTTATCATTTTTTTTCACACACAGTTGAAATTTCGAGTAGCTTCATCTCGCTGTTCTACACAACTTTTGTGATTTAAGCTTCCCATTTCGACGCCCATAAACGAGTAGATCTACATCTTTGTACGTGTAGCGGGGGAAAGTATGTCTCCATGTGGGCAAGCTTGCAACACAAAATTTGTGTAAACCGGCGAGATCAGACACAAGAGGCATGATATAACTAGGGTTCATGCCCCTATCATTGGTAAAAGTACTATGCACTATATTTTTATTATCTCAATGTATTACATTGGGGGAGGAGCTAATCAGGATTGATTCAAAATTAGCACGATGGTGGTACCTCGAGATGAACACATCGTGTGATTCATTATGTTTGTTACTTATCATGATGGTGTGTTCTATGCCGAATATTGGAGGCGAATATGTTGTTGATGAACGAATCAAGGGCAATGTTGATGTTCCGGAAAATAAAATCCCCTCAAACAAAGATACGCGGAGGAACAACTGATAAATTGATTTTCCTGACCAGGAGTAAGCAGGACCGGGCAAGGGATTCCTTACTTACAAGTAAAGCACATTATGTTAACACTCTGAAAGTGAGTCAAAAATAAAAATGGGAAAAGGCTGTCCAGGCCGAATGTTGGAGGCGTGCACTCCTTCTCTCGAGCAGATCAACCATTGGTTATTGGGGTTTTCAGAAATCAGAAGATTCACCGATGCAACCGGGGCCATTTTATCTTCAACGTTGCGATCGCCCTCCGACTGAACTGTCGCTTCGCAGGGTTGCAGACTCTGACAAAAGAAAAATGTATATATACGTTGCTCCACTCTATCTCCAACATCTGATCATCCTGAAAGAAACACAAGTGTTAACTGAACTTGACAGATTTGCAGTAGTAGAATATTTTGAGAAATGATAGGGCATCTGTAACCGATCCCCAATCGTTAGAGGAGTAAAACCGACTCCTAAAAGAAAAGCGGCTCCTTATCGATCCTCTACATTTAAAGTAGCAAAATATTTTTTCTTTATTTACAATAGAATTGGTACATAGATACGCATATATAATCATAGATTATTAGTGCACATACCGATACAACCTGATACACATAATACATACCGATACGATTGGTAAACCGATACAAGCCAAAATATTCGAGTTATGCATTAAAACGCATAATAAGAATGTGCCATCTATTCAAGATCGATGAAAACGATCTACCTTTTCCTCTTGTCTTTTTGCTAATATTCTCATGATTTTTTTCCAAAATTGTTGAGATGGTTGACGAACAACACTCTCACATAATGCATCATCTACAAGAACTTGATGCTGCCATGTAAAATACAACTTGTTGTCCTCGTCCTCGGTCCATTTAGGAATAACAAAAAACAAGTAAGCCATGACTTTTTCTACTACCTCTGATCCATAATAAGTGTCGTCATTTTGAACTAGAGGTAGTTCAAAACCGTGACACTTATTTAGGACCGGAGGGAACATCATTTTACAAAAAGAGGAGGAAAAGTTCACCCTCCCCCTCCCCCAAAATGCGTTGGTTGCATTGCGTTCGGCGGTGCCGGTGATGTATCTCTGGCCAGAGCTTGCTCGGAGACCAACCCTGCCTCCTCCAACTCCGGCCAGAGATCCCGCGCACAGACCAAACCTGTTGCAGGTGGTGGTACTAGCGGATCCAACCCTAGGCCGCGCGGGATCGGCGGTGGGTGAGGAGAAGGGGGCGAGCTTCCACGCGGCATCGGTGGTGTTCAGCCTTCTACCTAGGGGCACCTTCTCATCCTCCGACTTCTCTGTTTTGCAAAGAATCAAGCCCGACGGTGGCCGATTTGCAACAATTCAGGGTGTCGGCCAGCGAAATCTCGATCTCCTAGTCGATTCGGCGATGGCGAGGAGCGGCGAGCGACGGGTCCAGGGTGCCGACGACGGGTTTTGGTGGTCACCGGAGGCGACGCCGGCGTGAATGGGAGGGACCGGGTGGGAGGTCGGGTTTTTTCTCTAAAGTGATCGATGACTCTTATATTTAGGACTCGGCGAAGACAACTTCTTAAGTTTTTACTGCTCTAACGGTTATACAAGTTCGGTTAGATACGCGTCGTAGAGAAATATGTAACTTTTACTTCTCTCTAACCGGTTTTTGGGATCAGTTAGAGACGCGTTTAATGTCGCGGCTTATTTTGCCAGCCTCTCGCGTGTTTCTGAACAAAAGTTCCAGCTTCGAAAGTTCACGGATGAAGTTCAGAGCTACAACGAGAGAACGACTACAGGTATGAGTTCCCGCGCGTCAACGAGAATGTCCATAACCTCGTGTCCTCGCGGCACACATCAGCTCGAAGCTCCGTCAGCATCTCGGTCACGCCGGGCCAGTCCACCACGCCGTACTCCACCTCGCGTCCCTTTTCTAGCCGCACCGCCTCCATCAGCCTGAGCCGGATGTTGTCGGAGCGGACCACGATGTCGCGCCAGAGGCCGAGCCCCAGCTCCCGGACGGGCGTCCGCCGGTGGCCGGGACAAACGTCCGGTCCATGTCATGTCATGTACAGAGGAGACAGCCGTGTGCCGGCGCCGCGTGGCCAGCAGCTCCCGCAGGAACGGTGCGTCGATCGAAGGAGCTGTCAGAGACCCGGCGAGGGCCTGCACCTCCGAAGCCATGGCGGCCTCCAATGCGGAGTAGAGAGCTCCTCGCCGCGCTTGTGGAGGACCATGTTGTAAGCCCTCCTACCAATCAGTTACAGTTACTAGTTAAAGAGACCGGAGGGAAGAGGGAGACAATCGATGGTTGAACGCGATAGATTCCATTAGGATCAACCAGTCTAGATCTATTCAGTAGCCTTTTTTGCCTTTGCATATCTAGACGTTAATCTGAGAGAGAGGGGGAGAAGAGGAGAGGAGAGGTATTACCTGCGCCTTGGCTCGACGAGCACGAGCCTGAGGGGACACCGGTGCTAGTGCCGGTGCTAGTAGCCATGGGGAAAGAGGGCGACGACATGAGTGTGTGGTGGTGGCGGTGCTTCCCGTCGGCTCACGCTAAACCCTAGATCGGTCGGGATTTCGGTGGGGTGAGCGGCACTGCGACTAACCTCGTGACATGTGCTGTCGGTTCCCCACCTCTTTATATAGCGCGACGACAGGGGCCCACCAACCATGATAAGGTTGGGCGTTCCCGATCAGGACGCGGTTGACGGACTCCGTTCGGGCCGTTGGGCTCAAACGGGGAGAGATCAATCTAACATTCCCCCCTTGATCTCGACTTTTTTTTAAATTTATACTTTATATTTTACTCGTTCCATCACGGATCAATACATAAGGCATGTTTCATCGTCACAACTCAATTGCCAATAGAATTAGACAGTCACTATATACTCTTATATTTTGAAACAAATCTTGTTACTTTTGGGCCTCTGTAGTCCAGGAATCATAGGCTTTCCATTAATCCCATATCGACTATGTGTTCCCTGAACACATTGGGTGGTAAGCCTTTCGTTAGCGGATCTGCAAGCATATCCTTTGTCCTTATATGTGCGGTGACCCAGCATATCACTGCATGTATAGTATACTATAGTCATTGATATGACATTCACAGAATACCATTCCGTAAATATCATCTCCTTCAGAGTGGTAAAACAGAAACATTGCGGGTCCAAATTACAAACATACACACATTATTATTATTATTACAATAGCAGAAGTTCAAGACTTCAAAAGATTTAACTTACAAACCAAATATAAAATATTTCAACGGAAGTTTTAAAGTGACAACTTAAACTCCAAATTGAGCTCAACAACTTATTGTTTATGTTGCTCAGCTCAATTGGCTCCTAGAACTATGGTAATTATTCTGACTCCTGGTGCTCTTCTCCGTAGACGACATCGTAGTCCACCCCTTACACGGCACCGTACATATTGGATTCTTCATAAAAGACCTCCTCTTGACTTTCAGCTGCATACATTGGGGTTTCTTCTGGATCCTCAGAGTCTAAGCAGGGGATCAAAGGAAAAAGTGAGTAACAGCGTTACCCAGCAAATTCATTATATGCAAGGTGGGAAGTTTGATGCTCTATCTACCACCTCGGACTATAAGTCCTTGGCACTAAGCAGTTTTCGTAAAGCCTTCTTCAAAGATTGATTTTATTATGAAAATCTATGACCATCAGCCTTCACAGGTTGACCAGAACTTTCATGGAGTTTCTTTCCTGCCACGTTCGTAGCTCCTTCCCGGAACAGGAAGTAACAAGTTATAATTCTTACACTCTGCAGAGGTGCGTTACTTTATCCATGAGAGATCAATTCCTTGTTGCACAACCGGGCATACTTTCCCGTCCATAATTCCATGATGTGGGGCCCAGTAGTTGGTCCAAGCCAATCACTGCCCTTTTCGCGAAGAACCGACATCACACCCATTTATATATCATGATCGGTCGGTTCTTTGTATATCCATTGTTTCGCTTTCTTTTTGGTTCTTGTTGCTTCTTTCTCAAAAACACAAAAATATCAAAAATATTTTTGTTGTTTCTCTTGCTTTGTTTCTTTGCTTTGGTTTGCCTTAAAAGAAAAATCCAAAAAGATTTTACTTTGTTTGGTTTGCTTTGTTTTTGTTTGGTTTTTCTTTGTTTGCTTGTTTTTAAAAAAATCGAAAACACCAAAAATATTTGTTGTTCTTCTTTGGTTTTGTGAGTTCTTCGCAGGGTTCAGCCGTCCTCAGTGGATATTGGTTTTCATGTTAATTATTCAAGTCACACAAGTGAAGGGCAATAATGAAGATTAAGACCACTCGAGGTGTGGTAAGAGGCTGGTAACAAACTCTATTTATTTCATTTTTATATATATACTCATCATTGTAAGCATGCTTAGCCTGTTTGTGTAAGGTGTATGTCACTATGGATGTTTAGTAGTTCTTGCTTGTCTATGATTAGCTATAGCTTGCTAATAGTTTGTAGCATGTCATATGAATGTTTATTTGCATTGTTGTATTCATACTTTGGTATGATATTGTGGTATCCTCCTCTGACTGTTCATGTGAATCGACTTGGCACATGTTCACGCATGCATATGACTAATCAATAGTCAGTAAGCCTCGATGATTTTTTTGCCTCAGAGTTCTTGTATCACTTCATGTCATAATTAGTCATGTTTTGTTGCAAGCATGATTATGACAGTTATTGCTCTCTTGTTTGTCGCTCCCTCTCTATTGCTAGCGTTCACTTGCATTGAGTATGTGTTGTACCTGTGCTTCCAACTCCACCAAACCAATATTGCCAGTTGTGTCCACCATACCTACCTATTGGCATCATTTGCTATTTCAGTGCATATTCCATATGCCTTGTTTTCTTCCAAAATAAAAAAATTGTCTGTTTTGAGAAAGTTAGTTAGTAAAGCTCTCACGAACTTGATGCCACACTTTATATTCTTTGCGCTTAATAATCTTGAACCATTGTGACTAGTCCATGAAAGTTATATGCTTGCTTATTATATATTGAGAGTCAGCAGAACCGTGCTATCACGGAGAACGCTTTCAACACTTTTTGTATAATTCTATCCAGTTGATACTTTGCTCTATTGTTTACGGATGTCGACGATGTGAAATAAAAGGGGAAGTTGTTAGTTCATGGAGTTTATATATTGTATTAGAGAAATGCTTGGGCCGCTATCCTAAGCCATGCTTAATCATGGTGGAAACTTACAACATCACTATAATGAGCATCTGTGAAGCGTTCTCAATAAAAAGTTATGCATATGGTAAATAAAAAGATTGCTGAGATGCTCATTGTTTGCTTGCCTTGTCATTTTGGTTAAGGAAAATCTCATGTACCATGTGCAAGGGGTACCCCGTTGGCGGTTCTCGATGATATGCATGTATTTACAATGACAAGAACTTTTAGGTGACCAAAGTTGAGTAGCATGCGGAGCAACCCTCGTACTCAAGGGACTTGGTATTTCCAGTCTATGGTCTGTCAAGCATATGATTCAGAGTGGACCTCACTTTTACCTTAACCACATGAAGATGCTTATGATAGGGGCAATGAGAGTTCATAGCTAATGAGTACTTTCCTTTCAGCATTGGGAAGCATTTCAAACCTTCACAAAACCGTTTTCATAATTTTGTTGAGTCACCACTTATTCTATGAACACTTTTTTGAGAGCATAGTTGTCATTCTTGTGTTTGTTCCAAAACTTGGTTAATTATGTCATGACTTTGATGCTTGTATCTCTGATATCTTTATCTCTAGTATTCACTTGAAATTCAGAGGTGCCTCAACATTTATATTGTGCTCTTCAAACAAAGGCAAGCAAGATACCACTCTATCATACCTTATTATGAGCATTGCAATGTTGCTTATGTTTATGTTTCATGCTACTTATTATTATTGAGTTGGTTTCTCTTCATAGCTTGCAATGACTATTGAGTAGACTTAGTTGCATACTCTTTATTATGAATTGTCTAAGCATCTACTCCTGTGCTGAGAATATTTATATCATATGAAGCAAAGTGTTTATGAAAGTTCTTTTATCGCACTCAGTTTTCAACTGAATTGCTTGAGGACAAGCAATAAGCTAAGCTTGGGGGAGTTGATACGTCCAAAACGTATCTACTTTCTCGAACACTTTGCTATTATTTTTCCTCTAAACTTGTGTGATTTGGATACAACTAACACGGACTGACGCTGTTTTCAGCAGAATTACCTTGGTGTCTTGTTTTTGTGCAGAAAATGAACTATCAGGAAAAATCCCGGAAAATATGCCAAAAAATATATTTCACCAGAAGATCCGCGGAGCCAGAAGACGAGACGGAGAAGGAGCCTGGGGGGCCCACACCCATGCCAGGCGCGGGTCGCGCCTGGGGGGTGCAGGCACCCCCTCGGCCTCCCTCTGCGCCTATAAGTTGTCTTTCGACCTAAAAACCGAGGGGGGTTGGATAGTTTTCTAGAAAGAGTTCCGCTCCGCCGCCGCCATCAGAAACCACGATTCAGATCCAGAAACTCCGTTCTGGCACCCTGCCGGGACGGAGAATTTGGAGAGGATCATCACCATTGTCATCACCAACGCATCCCCATCAACCATCGATGTTTCCATCATCCATGAGTGAGTAATCCCCCACTGTAGGCTTGGGGATGGTAGGGATTGGATGAGTTCTATCATGTAATCGAATAAGATCTGTTAGGGCATAGTGCCTAGTATCTCTATTAGTGCTATTTGACTTTGTTGCAACTTGTTGTTCTTAATGCTTGTCACTAGGGCCCGAGTGCCATGATCTCATATCTGGACTTATTATTGAATAATTATGATAGTATTGTTTATGATCTTATCTGTAAGTTGTGTACACATATCATTGTCTGGATCCAAAGGCCACAAAGTAACAATAATTGGGACAACCGGAGAGGATGGATGTGGTGTGAGGATCACATGTGTTCACGGAGTGTTAATGCTTTGCTCCGGTGCTCTATTAAAAGGAGCACCTTAATTTCCAGTAGTTCCTTAGGCCCAGGCCACGGGCTGGATGTAAGATGTTGTGCAAGTTCTCATTGCGAGCATGTATGACTATATTTGGAGCACATGCCTAGGATTGTTTAGTACTTGGATGATTGTTATTATTTATCTGCAATGCCCTAGGTCTTGAAGTTACATGTTTAGACTCGTCCATGCAATGCCCGTCCATCCATCCCTATGCCTACCACACTCGAATCCTACTATTACCGTTACTGTTACTATTGCTCCTGTTTCACTATTGTTGTTGTTGTTGTTGTTGTTGCTTTGCTGTTGCTACTATAAACTGTTGCTACTGATAAACTTCTGTGAGCAAGAACTATTTCCAGGTGCAGCTGAACTGATAACTCAGTTGTTAAGGCTTGCAAGTATTCTTTGGCTCCCCTTGTATCGAATCAATAAATTGGGTAATACTACCCGCGAAGACTATTGCGACCCCCTATACTTATCGGTCATCAATTTCACCCATGTGAAATAAAGAGGGAACTTGTAAGTCCATGGAGTAAGTATTCTGTGTTAGAGAAACGTCTGGGCCGCTAGCCTAAGCCATGCCTAATCATGGTAGAAACTTGCAGCATCACCATAGTGAGCTATCTACGAAGCATCCTCAAAAAAAAGCTATGCATATAGTAAATAAAAAGGTTGCTGAGATGCTTATTGTCTGCTTGCCTTGTCATTTTGGTTATGGGAAAGCTCTTGTACTATGTGCAAGGGCAGTGGCGGAGCTTGCCCGTTCATGGAGCCTGGGCAAAGTCTTAGTGCACCCAGATTAATTAACATTTATCCAAAGAAACAATCGGTTGAGCTAGCTATTTTGCACTAGACTTCAAAGGAGACGGAGGAGCTGAGCCCGGGCAGCCACCCAGGGTTGCCGGGTACTGGCTCCGCCACTGTGCAAGGGGTACCCCGTTGGTGGTTTTCAATGATATGCAAATACTTACAATGACAAGAACTTACCTATGCCCAAAGTTGAGTATGCATGAGGTGTGGCCCTCATATTCAAGGGACTTGAGATTGCCAACTTATACTCCGTCAAGCATATACTCCACCTTTGCCATTTTAACCTTAATCACTTCAAGATGCTTATGATAGGGGCAATGAGGGTTGAAAGCTAACAAGTACCATAATTGTTGGAAGCTCTTTTTTAAACTTGTAATCCCCGCTTCCTTTATAAAAAAGGCCTTTTTTCCACCATTATTGAGTCTCCATGTTCTACCTTTAGGCACCATTTAGAGAGCATAGTTGTCATTCTGTGTGTAGTGTTCTAAAGCTTATTAATTGTTGCATATTATGATATTAAGTGTTCTTGTGCTATTTGTTTCTAGTCACCCTTGTGAACTTTGAAGGTGCCCTATGCATCTATTTGCTACTCTATGAGGGACAAGATGATTGCCACTATGCTATATTTTCTGTATGTGAAACAAATAAACGTTTTTTAATGCATGTTATTCATGATTTTTGTTTGTAGCCTTTCATGTTGCATGCATAGTTACTATGTCCTATTGTTAGAACTCCATTCTTTTATGCACATGTTTAGAGTTCTTTGATCCTAGCTTTCAATGCTTGCAAATAGTTGGATCTTTATTGTGAGTGTGCATGTCACCTTAAAAATTATTCTTTTATCACTTACCTACTCGAGGACGAGCAGGAGTTAAGCTTGGGGATGTTGATACGTCGGAAACGTATCTATAATTTTTTATGTTCTCTGCTTGTTTAGTATCTACTTTATTTTGCTTTGTCTACACTTTGAGGTGTTTTTATATCTTTTCTGGAAACCATAGTGCCAGTTGCCTGTTTTCTTCTCTTTTTGGTTCCAAAAAGGCAGAAAATCAATATTTTCAAAATTGGACGGGACAAAAGCCAAAGTCAATAAATTTCCGTGAGGGAAACGAATCCAGAAGGAGGGACGGAGAGGCACCAGAGGGTGGCTAGACCCCCCTGGGCGCGGCCAAGCTTGGCCCACGCCTGGGGAGGGTGTGGGCCCTCTGGCCGCCTCCTCGGCCTCCCCCTTCGCCTATAAGAAGCCCCCCGGGAGAAAACCCTAAATCACCCCAGAAACATCCACGAAAAGTTCCGCAGCGCCACCGCCACCGAAGGAGAGATTCGGGGGACAGAAAGTCTCTGTTCCGGCACCCTGCCGGGACGGGGAAGTGCCCCCGAAGCCATCTCCATCGATCTCCACCACCATCTCCATCACCGTTGCCGATTCCCATGATAAGGAGGGAGTAGTTCTTCCTCGAGGCTAAGGGCTCTACCGGTAGCTATGTGTTCATCTCTCTCTATCTCTATGCATGATCCTATGGTCATGAGCTTTGTAATCAAGTAGATCTACCTTGCTACTCAAGTGCTTCATTAGATCTCTGCTCTCCCCATGTGTGTGAAAGTGACAGCGTGCACTCCATGGTGGCACTTAGGCTTGAGTCTATATAAATACTCTTTGTGCTTTAATAGATCTATGCTTTTCTCCACGCGTGTGAAAGTGACAGCGGGCATACTGTGTGTGGCACTTTGGCTAGATTGAATATTTGTTATGAGTTATATTTGGAATTGGATGTCTCTATGAAATTGTGGTGTTTGTTGGAACCATCTAGTGCTCAAGGTGACAGTGTGTGGTTATCTAGATTGGGGAAGGCCCTGCCATGGATTAGAGTTTCCAACTGAAGAGTAGTTAAGAGTAGTATCATAAAGAGAGGATATTTATATGAGAGAGTGTTCACTAGTGAAAGTATGATTCCTAGGCCTTGTTTCTAAACATTGAAACACCGTTTGCATCTAGATCTGTTGCATGTTTGCTTGCTTCCATCAGTTTGCCTTTAGTATGTTCCTCCACGCCATCAGCTATTTTCCGGCACTGTTACCCAAGTCAACAACAAGTCAGAAGCTCTTTTCTGGCACCGTAACAAATATAACTCCAAATATAACTCATAACAAATATTTAATATAGCCAAAGTGCCACAGACGATATGCACGCTGTCACTTTCACACACGTGAGGAAAAGCATAGATCTATTAAAGCACAAAGAGTATTTATGTAGACTCAAGCCTAAGTGTCACCATGGCATGCACACTGTTACTTTCACACACATGGAGAGAGCAGAGATCTAATGAAGCACTTGAGTAGCAAGGTAAATCTACTTGATTACAAAGCTCATGACCACAAGATCATGCATAGAGAGAGATATGAACACATAGCTATCGGTAGAGCCCTTAGCCTTGAGGAAGAACTACTCCCTCCTCATCATGGGAATCAGAAATGGTGATGAAGATGGCGATGGAGATCGATGGAGATGGCTCTGGGGGCACTTCCCTGTCCCGGCAGGGTGCCGGAACAGAGACTTTCTGTCCCCCGAATCTCCCCTTCGGTGGTGCCGGCGCTACAGAGGTTTTCGTGGATTTCTTCTAGATTGTTTAGGGTTTTTGGGTCGGAGGCTTCTTATAGGCGCAGGAATCAAGGTCGGTGGGGGTCCAGGGAGCCCACACCCCCTCCAGGCGCCCCCAGGGCTTGCCCGCGCCTAGGGGGGTTTGGCCACCCTGTGCCCCCCTCCATCTCTGATTCGTGGTTCCGTGTTGCTCCGAAAAAAATAATAACTTTGGCTTTTGTCCCATCCAATTTCGAGAATATTGATTTTCTGCCTTTCTGGAACCAAAAACAGAAGAAAAAAGGCAACTGGCACTGTGGCAACTTGTTAATAGGTTAGTTCCAGAAAAGATATAAAAACACCTCAAAGTGTAGACAAAGCAAAGCAAAGTAGATACTAAACAAGCTTGGAATATAAAAAATTATAGATACGTTTCCGACGTATCACCGACCGCGCACCTAGGAGCTCGGTCGCCACGAGGGGCCGCCAGACGACACACCGAAGCGCAACAACACGGCCGATCGCCGACATTTTTTGGAGCGTGCCAGGACGGACGCTCGCGTCGGTGCTGGAGCACATCAACGCCGGGAACACGCCGCATCTCGGCTTCCCGCGCACACCCACACCGGCGGCCAGGTCGGGTCGGCGCCCTCCGACGAACTGGATGCCGAGGAGGATGGCCAGCCCGAGCTCTTTCTCCTCCGTCTCCCACTCCTTGGGCTCCACGACGCTCCGTACGCCGACTGGGCCTTCGTCGGGCTACGCCCAGTCAAGCGTGAGGCGGTCTCGCTTGTCCGCTCGCCGCCACGGACACGGTCGCGCGACATCGTCATCGGCGAGCCTATCGACTCCAACTAGCCGCCTTTGCCTTCGCCGACCGAAAACTGAGCCGGCTGACGGCTCGACGCCGCCCATGGATAGCGCCATAAGGTTCACGATGGAGGAGTTGCTTCGCGACTCGGCGCTGCCGTTGGTGGAGCCGTCCTCGCCGGACATCCTGGAATGGTCCAGGGCGGACCAGGAGGAGACGGAGCGGCAGCGCGCCCACCGCCTGCAGCAGCAGGCCGAGGAGCAGGCGGTCCGGAGGCAGGCGTGGTGCGTGCGCATGTTCGCCTACCAGGACGCCCCGCTCTTCGTCCTCGACGACGACGAGGTGGACGACCCTTCTTACCAGCCCTGGAGGTGCGGCGACGCCGGTCAGGGGAGCTCGCGGCCGCCATAGCCGCCGAGCGACGACGACGATAACGGCGGCCACGACGACGGCAGGGTCGATCCCGGCTACACGTCCTTCTACAGCAACTTCTGCATATAGAAGCGGCGACGACATCGGCGAAAGCTCCGGCGGCGTTCTTTTTAAATGTTTTAGTTTATTATCTAGTTTAAATTTGATATAATCCGCCTATATTCGCCCATGTTAATGAAATCAGCCTAAATTTGCCAAACTCGTCTGAATTTTAGCCGAATTTGAGAACTCGGTCTGGAAACGCGAGTGAAAAACTCGTCGTTCCTAGACCAAAAACGAATTTCGTCCGACCTGAATTCGCCCAACGTAGTGAAGATGTTCTAAGAGGAACTCCAACAGCGCCGCGCCAAAATCCAGCGTGCTAAAAGCCTTATGTAGCGTGCGTCAAGGTTTTGGCTTGCCGCGGGTCGGTATTTTGGGCTACCGGGGTTTTCGGAAATTACCGACTGGAATTTTAAAATAAAATTTGAATTCAAAACTGAAAAAAACTAAAATGTTTGGTATAACCACCATTTTTTTAAACATTGTGTGAACATGGACCACAGTCAAACATGTCCAGAATTTTTGCCCGAAAAACCGATTTACCGGGGGGTCAGTAAAATGGGGCTGGTAACCGACCTGGTAACCAAAATCTTGGTGTGCGCTGCATATAGATATAGCGCACGGCGCTGGTTGACTCTTTACTGGAAACGCTATTTAGCAGCGCGCAACAAACATCAAAAAGTTGCACGCCACCAGACGTGCTATTATTTTCACGTATCTACACCAAACAAAGATCAAACAAACTAAAATAGGTAGACTAAAAATATACTAGATATATTTTATATAGATGCATCAAACAAAGTTCAACATACGGTGCATAACATAAAACATAGTGCAACCCTACATTCTATGCTTCGCCATCGTCAGAGGTGGTCTCGTCGATGTCTACAGGTCGAAATCAGATTTGTTGTCTGTCGAGGACTCCACCGGTGTTGACAAGAATTGGCCTAGCCAACGGTCATCATCGATCGTCTTGCGCTCGCCGACGTGCCTTGTCGGCCATCCTCGTTCGGCAGTGTGCCTTGCGCTCCTCCTTCCTCTGCGCGTAGAAGGCGACCTTGGCGTCGACGTCCTCCGGGAAGTGGGCAGCCAACTCCACCCTTAGACGCTCGTCCTCCTCGGCATGGTAAAGGCGTTGTGGCCGCGTAGCGTGGCGTTGCTTCTTTTCTATCGTGACAAGGCTAGGCGACGGCGCGAGCATCTCTGTCTGCTCGCATGTCCACATGTCGTGAAAGTTCATCTATGCGCACGGGTGACTGAGGCGCCATGCCGCCGCGTCGAACGCGCGTGCAGCCTCATGCGCCGTCTCGTACGTGCCGATGACGATGTGGTTGCCGCCGCCGCGGATCTTAGCGTAGAACGTGTCGTTGGGGAAGGGGACGCAACCCACGGAAGCCGGACAACGAGCGTGATGGCACCATTCGACGGCGGTGGAAGCGGACGCTCTACGGGGAGGGGAGGGGTTGTGGCGCAGTGGCAAGGCGGTTGCCGAACGATCACGACAAGCAGGCGAGCGAGATGGAAAAAAAATTGTGCGGGAGTAAACCTTTATCGGGGTTAAGCAGTGCGCGGGCGTTCGGTTTATAGCACGGGCCAGTCGGCGCCCAAGATATCCCGCGTGTGTCTAAAATTGCCGCCCGCTGCAAAAAATTTGGTAAGAGGCGTCTCGCACGAGTCCCTAATTCTTTGTACTCGTCTTTTTAAACAACGCGTCCCTCGTTGATTTCCAAGGACCCAGTAACCGGCGTACCAGTTTTGATTTGGAGCAAAACTTTACTATGGACTGATCTCCCACAAGTTATTCCAAGCATGAACCTAACTTTGAGAATTTGGTGCAGTCAGTCAAGGGAGAGGCTGCAAGAAGATAAACGCAAATGTTTGAATTCCACTGTCATGCTGATAATTTGGAACATTTGAAAATAACGTAATAAAAGGATTTTTGAGAACCAATTTAAAACCATGGATCAAATCATGATTCATCTCAAGCAGGAAATGAAACAATGGGCGTTGGCCTAGATGTGAAAATGTCAAGGGGTTTAAGGCAATATTGCTGCCAGAAATGCCCCACACGGCACGTGCTGTCTTAACGACTGTTTTCGACGACGCCGTCACGGTCTTACCAAATTGCATGCATGTGGCAATTTCGTGATCCGAAATTCACGATTTGTAAGTTTCTGACTAAAACGCACATCCACAATAACTTCATAGACCAAATTGGTGTTTTCTCTATTAATAATTATGTGCATGTATATATGATTGACAATTTATCTTTACTATATTAAAATCGAGTTGGTGGCTCACTTTGCCCTTCAAACATTGGAAAGATCTAGACCATTCAACACACCCATCAAACCATGGAAGAATCATAGCCTTCAGATCGTCCAGATTTTTGTGAACCAACAATTAGGGAAGTCTATTATGTCCAACAATTAAGGATCACCAAAATCAAGGGAATTAAAAGAAACGAATCATGGTTAATCTAGTTTCCCCCGTCCAGATAAAAAAGGGTCTGTCATAGCCAGATCAAGAAGAGAATAGGATTTGGGACGCCTCTCCCGTCGTTGTCTTCTCCCGCCTGTCATTCGCCGTCCTGCCGGACCAGCAACTCCTCCTGTTGTTGTTGCCGTCTGAAACTCGCCAGCTCTTGCACCGTCTGACTGCTCTCTTGGAGCGCCTACACCTGAATGCCCTGGAGCTTTGTGAGGCCCCTCGTTGACTGCCCGCCCAGCAACTCCTTCTGGTTCTCCAGCGACCTGCCGGTGGCGCTCCAGATCTCCTCTACCGTTCTCTGCAGCCCATCCATCCTCGCCGCCATGGTGTCCCTGACGAGCCTGGCCTTCATCTCGATCTCCGCCGTCTACTCCATCAGCCTCCCCATCTCAAAGCCCAACCTCGTGTACTCCTCCACTCATGTCATGTCGGCGTCGATCCGACCATGCATCTCCGCCTGCCCTTCACCAAGCGCCGCCTGCGCTGCTCGGCGATCGCCGTGTAATGTTGTTGGATGCCACGGTCAGGTGCTCTGTCTGGGTCTAAGACACGATCGATGACATGGAGCCATGGAGGATAGTCGACTCTTGGATTATCTGGTCCGATCTCTCCTTGATCGTCGACAGCTTCTCGCTCGCCACCGTGGCTGACCGAGACATGTCATTCACCAGCCTCTATGTGCTCTGCTTGAAAGCCCCCGTCCCGATGGAGAACACACGCAATTACAAATCAATCAAGAAGAATTCATGTGAGGATGAAGAAGGTGATGAAGGGCGTATTGCATATGGTGGCAGAGGATGTTGGTCTGGAGGAATAACTCGAGAAAGACCTTGTCCCGGACGTCCCCCAGAAAGCATCCACTGAGGCACCACACGCCAACCTCGATTGTCCCTCCTTGTTGGCGCAGCCGGCGAAGAGACGGTGGTACGCCTCGCTCTAGCAGGTGCGAGTAACAGCAATATTGCGTCGCGTGCCATCCAGGGCCTTGAGACCTCTCGGGTCACTGCCAGTGGCATCGGCAATTGAGAAGTCGGCCATCATGTTACTTTTCTCCTGTGTCGGCTACATCTGGTGCAAACATGGACATGGAAGGTTTATAAGCATATCTTGTAGAGTTTCTTAGAAGGCGAGCGCCAACTTGTTGTTGTAGGTTTAGAATTTGACACTGGCCGAGAATGGATAAATTAAGTTTTTGTAAACCATTCCACTTGTGAAAGAGAACAACTTGGATGGCTTTTGATGATATCATCTGGTACTTGACAAGAAAATAAATTCGTTCGGCAGAGATTGTTATGTATGTTTGCCTCATGAACGACAGAGGAACAATGATCAAGGCTCATAGCTACCAAAACATTATTTTGTTTTACTTGGGTAAGATTATCACTTATCATATTAGATCCAACGATCTACTTCCTGATTGCAATTTGCGTCGGTAACTGGGAATTAAGAGAAAAATAATATGGCCAATGAAGATTGTCAATATAATTTTCAATAGGTAAACAAGAGCAATCGGCGGAGCAGGGGCTCCCATCTTGATTAACCTTGTCTTAAAACCGGGTTGATTGGAGAGAAGAATTGACATCATACGGCTCCCTTTTGAATTGAAAAAATTGCTCCATGATATGTAAGCTGATGCACAGTGGTCAATCTCAATAGCTATATATTTTTATTTTTTTGCGGTAAATTATAATGCCGCGTGAATGTTTGATTTCATTGATATCAGATTTGTTTTCATCATCAAAGAAAGACACATCATTTTGATCTACAATAATCTAATCTACTCCATAGGGTTTACTCGAAGTTAGGTAAGAACATTTCTAAATCACCGCAAAAGAATATAGATTTGTCATCTACATTTATTTTACTTGAGACAAGATATACTACTCTTACATGATTTATCCCTAATATGTAGTATAACAGCACAATCATTGTAACATCCCAAAAATATAAAACAATGATCATCAAACTCTAAATCACTAAAATTAAGGTTAACAAAAACTTTGATTAATTAAAACCATATGAATGCATGTGTGTATGTGGTGATTTGATAAAAGCATGAATGAACTTATGTGATTAACCTAAATAGCAAGAATGGTTTAAATATGAAAATAACATCATATAAAAACAATTCCATGCAGAAACAAATCAAGAGAAAATAAAAAACAAATCAAATAAAGCAAATGGTCATTTTTGCCAATCTTGCTCACTATGTCACTTTGAGTGTTTCTAGTCCAAGATTTCAAACATAAACTTTCCCAATTCTTTTCACCCCTTGCAAGACCAAGTAAAAGTGAAGCAAATCCCACATTTCAAACTTGAAGAAACATTTGGCGATCTCATTCAAATCACAATTCAAAATTGAATCTTTATCATATGTGAAGATCACACATTTTCAAAACCCAACCAAACCAGTGCCCCTTGACTAATCCAACTAACCAGATACTCCCTAGCATGTGCCTAGCAAACCCACCAAGTTTGAATCCAAAATTCAAATTTCAAGTTCTTTTGGCCATTTTATCAAACACCTTGCAAACACAAAACAAACAAACATCTAACACTATTATGAGCAGTGATTTGGCCTAACTTGTCCCCTCTCTAGCTCACAACAGATATTTAGTAGATCATCTAGCTTAGTTAGCAATATCTAGCACCACTCTGAGCTTGTCATTGCCATCAATGGTGAGCAGGTCGAGCCTCACCTTGCCACCCCAATGTGGACAGCAAGCTAGAGGAAGAACTAGTTGCGCCAACCTTGTATGGCATGCTGCCCATGCCTCACCGCCCCCTCTAGACCAGCCCTAGCTCGAAGACAGAGACAGGAACCACCGGAAACGCCGTGCCCGCGTCGCTGTCGAACATGCCGACGCGAACCACCGTGCACGCGCCGTTCCCACTGAACCCGACCACCTCGAGCCCTTGCCGCCCGCCAGCATGAACCCCACCGTCCCAGGAGACCACTAGACATGCTCGTTTTCTCGACCGTACCGCGTAGCCGCCGCACGCCGCGAAGTTCGCCGCTGGTACCACGCAGAGCACCGCACGTTCTAGACCAAATCCCACCGCCCTACGCCTCGCCTTTAAGCTAGCAACGATCGCCAGGAGACCGTGCACCGTCCCCTAGCCTCAGCTACGCCGATAGCCGCCTGTACCGTCGCCTTCGACGAGCTCAGCCCAGGCCGTGCTGCCCCTCTTGCTCGCCTATAAAAGAAGGCCTCCCCATCTCGATTCCTCCATACCATCTCACTCCCCACCTCGCACTGATCCTTCTCACTTCTTCCTGGAGCAAGGCGAGCTCTCTCTCGCCGGAATTTGGCCGAAGCCCACCGCTGCTGGAGGAGAAGGGAGCCATCGATTAAAGCCACCCCAGGAGAAGCTGCCGGCACAAGGAGAACCACCGTCGTCGACTTCATCATTCGCCCCTGTCGCCGACCATCGCCGGAGCTCCGGTGAGCCGCCCCAGACCCCCACTGGCCGCGTTAGGGTTAGTTCCTCGCCGAAGTAGCTCGTCGTCAACGACGACCCTCAGCCGTAGGATTAGAATTAGATCATAAGGCTCAGATTCATAGATACTGTTTCGTTTAGTTAGTTCCGCTGACTTGTGGACCCCATCTGTCAGCCGCCCGCACGCGTGCTGTGCGTAGTGGGCCGGCCCAGTAACTCTCCCGTGCAACCCAGTTAGTTTAAACTTAGATTTTTCATTTAAACTCAAACCCTAGTTCTGTCTGTTGATTCAAAAATCAATTCAGGGAGTTTTGATAAACCAAATGGCATGAAACCAATTTTGTTAGAAAGGTATTGAAATTCTTAATCCAAGCCCGTTGGATTCAAACCATTTAGATTTGTAGATCACCCATGGTAAAAATAACAAGGCAGAAGCTTTTTTGCATTCAAACATTTTTCAAAATTCAATCATAAGATCTTTTGAGTTGATTCCAACTCTCAAAAATCACATTTGATCATACCTTTCAGAATATAAAAACATATGGGTTTAATTGCAGAAATAATGTTCAAGTAATAAAAGAATGCCACATAGGCATTTCTAGTCACTTTATTTAATTAAAATAAAAAGGTTAAACCTTATTAAATTGTGACACCACTTTAAATCACATTCCCATGTACTAAAATATGTGGTGATGACATGTGTCAACATGATCCCATGTTTGAGTTAGAGAATATTAAATCTTAAGTAGTTTTTCAATGAGTAGAAATTACTTTTCTAAAAATAAAATAAATAAGACAAGTGCTTTAATCTTGTAATGCTAGTGATGATGCTAGATCACCTAGTGTGAACCTTTGTGTGATGATTAGCAATGAGTTAAGTATTGTTTGGTGATTGTGTACCTCATATTTATTTATAGACGCTAGTACCGACCAAGGATACGAGGAGGAAGGAGGATACTACGACGAAGAAGCCGAGGAGAACTTCAACCACTGCTCTGCACAAGGCAAGCTAACACTTGCAATTTAGCAAGCTATTAATTTAGCAAGCTGACACCATGTGATACCCAATCCTAGTATTACTTGCAAGCTTAATACTTTATTTTCTTTATCAAAGCTTTCTCTTAGAGTTTTCTTAGTGACTTGTAGATTCTAAGAAGATATTTGAAGGTAGCATAAAGAGCATAAAACTTGGCCTGAGTTAGATAATCTTGATGTCACCCTAAGGCATGAGTTTGAACTTAGCTAATCCCCACATGTTTACCACCCCTCTTTAGTATTTACCCCCACTTATAGATGCTAGTGCTAAAGCATAAAACTTGATCAAGTTTAGATGGGAATACTTGGTAAAAATGTTTATGAAAACCTTAGAATGATGAGTCATTCTACTGAAATGTTTTGACATGTGTTCTTTAAAACACCAGATGATTTTGATGATGAAAATGTTGAGGCATGAGCCTTAGCCCTTTATAAAACTGATGGTTGTCTGGATGCGATACCCTTCCAATTTTATCGTACAACCACAATATCCAAAAATTGGGTAGGGCTTGACTGGAAATTTATATACCTTAGTATGGGTTCCCTTGCGGCCAAGGTCTGAGCTGAGGCTACCTTGTGAAGATTGTCCACTTGTGCAGTACCCAAGATGACAGTTGGTCATGGTTGGGAGGCCAAACTCACGGGAGAGGTGCCTATACTAGGGCGTGTAATGGAAAGGTTAGGATTGATTATCCGCATACTAAGTATGGTGAATTCAGGATTGTTCCTGACGGATGTATCGAATGTTGTGGTGAAAGTGTACAATCTCTGTAGAGTGTCAAACTATTCGAATAGCCGCGTCTGTGGTTATGGACAGTTGGAGTGGCCATACTGTTCCCCCGTCAGATGTTTTCAAAACAACTTGTGAAATGATTTATGACTTTGACTTGACCACAACAGAGTTGTGATATGAAATTCAAGTTCCCAATTAGGTGTTATAAAACTTTCAAATAGCTTTATTTGCTTTTGAATTTAGTAGAGGTAAATCTGGCTTTTTGCAAAACAACCCTAGAGCTTAGTATCCTACTACAAAAACCCCCTTAACTTACTAGTATTAGTTTGCGAGTACTTAAAGAGTACTCATGGCTTTGTCCCTGGCTATTCCCATGGCCAGACTATGAAGAGGAGTGTCAGGATGACGGACCGCAGGAAGGTTACGACAACTAGGATCATCTCCCATCGTCAGTATTGCCTGTGACCATGAAGATGGAGCTTCGCCCACACTATCATTATCTTTACGTTATTTCGCTGCTTGAATTGTATTAAGAGCTGGATCATGAGATCCTTATTTGTATAAGACCTTATGTATGGTTTGTAATGGATGATGTACTGTGATATCCAAATCTGTTATGTGTCGCAAAAATGGTAATCCTGGAATTGTGATGTATGTCATAACAGACATGTGGGATTAAAACTCCTGGTGTTGACAAGTTGGTATCAGAGCCATCCTGACCATAGGAGACCCTAGTTAGAATGGACGTTTAAATCAAAAACTTAGTTTCAAAACGAAAGGAAGTGAGTATTTACAAAAACTTATTCTTATTCTTATCACTTGGACTCTTTCATGAAAATTTATATTCCTCAAAAAAAAAAATCTTGCAAAGTACATAAAATTTGACACACTTTATCACTATACTAACTTACTCATCCTATATTCTTATAGATGGACGTGAAGTACAGTAAGTTTTATTAGTTGGGGAATGGAGGAGACCTCATCTTTGAGCGTGACCTGGACCAGCTGTCGGAGATGCTGGAGCGTCCGCACCCCAAGTTCTTCGGAGCTCAGCTCAATGATCAGGAAGGAGAAGATTTGCAGTGGCTAGTTGTTGCAAGTCTCCGAGGAAAGATTGAACCTCCCAGTGCATAGGGAATTCAGTTCACCTTAAGAGAGAACAACTGGCTCGATGGACTTGCTAGGGCCATGCAGGAAGCTGTCGCCCGTCTATGTGGTCAGAGTATCAATCAAATCAAGGGTACCCGTTTTGAGTTCTACCCAAGGCGTGATGTTATGGGACAGCCCCTGGAGGCCCCATATCACCCCGAGCTGAAGACTCAGTTGGACCACCTTAGCTTTATGATGTATGACCGTCAGAAGGAGTTGGACAATGCCCATTCCTACGCCAACCACAAGCACGCCATCACCAAGAAGAAGGATCAGACCATTGCCATGCTAGTGAAGGATTGCAAGTCTCGTCGCCGTCAGCTCGACAAGAAGGAGCGCATCATTGCCCATCTTCGCCACCGGATCACGGATTTGGAGGAGACCATCCACGAGAGAGACATGCAGTTGGAGGAGAGGGAAAATGCAAGGGAAGACCTTCATGGAGACCCCTACTCCTATCTCAACGATGATGATGACTTTCTGGAGGATCAGGCCATGGACTTCTTCACCGATGAGGATGACTTCGCCTTCATCGATGAAGATGATGAGGATGGTGAGGACACTGACTCCGAGGAGTACTAGCACTTGAGCACTAGTGTTAGTGATTTGTATTCGGTCCCACTTTATCATAGTTTCTAGAATGGTTCTTAAAACCACCTGTTTTTCTTTGTTGTGGTGTGTGTTTGTATCGTGTGCTATGAATGAATGAAAAGCAAGTTGCTAGAAAAATCTAAGTCAAGCTTCAAAAAAATTTCAAAATCCCTGAACCTTAGAAATTTCTCTCTTTTCTCATGACCTATCTCAATCTTCAGATGCCTCACAGAGTAAGCGGTTCATCCCCGGATCCGATGTTGTAGATCTTGCAAATTTTGGTTTCTGACCGCGAAGCTGAAAGAGCCGAACGTCAAGTCAACCTAGCCACCCTTCAACACATCGCCCAGATGGCCAACAACAATCAAGGCCATGGAAATCAGGACAACCATGGATCTAAGCTCAAGAATTTCCAGAACACTAACCCACCTGTTTTCACCAAGTCAGAAGAGCCCCTAGATGCAGATGATTGGTTGCAAACCATGGAGAACAATCTGGAAGTTGCAGGAGTGGAAGCTAACGAGAAAGTGTTGTTTGCTACCCACTATCTGGCCGGAGATGCAAGGGCATGGTGGAACAGCGTTCGTGCAATGACAGGAGGTCAGATGATGACTTGGTAAGAATTCAAAGTCAAGTTCAACAGAACCCATGTGCCACCGGGTTTAATCAAGAGGATGAGAGATGAATTTAGAGAACTAAAGCAAGGAAGGATGATAGTAGTGGAATACCGTGACAAATTCTTGCCATTGGCTAGGTATGCACCGGATGAGATCGACACTTAAGCCAAGAAGAAAGAGAGATTCTTGAATGGTCTGCATGATGAGATGCAGATGGTGTTAGTCAATATACCCTTTGCTGATATTGAAGCCTTAGTTGACTCTGCCATTCAGATGGAAGGAAAGATCAACCAAGCTAATGAGAACCGCAAGCGTCGCATGATGCATCAACTAGGAACCCACCATACACCAAAGTATCGCCCCAACCCATCTCCAGGATTTGCCCCAAGAAACAACAGACCCCCGATGAACCGTCCGACCTATTCCAACCGTGGAAACCCAAGGCCCGGAGGAAACCACAACAACCCAGCAACTCTAGCAATTACAACCGTGCACCACCCAAGTTCAACAACAACAATGCCGCCACCAACACCAACACTGCCCCGAGTACTGGAAGCAATGCTGTGCCTATTGCAACGAAGGATAAGTCGCAAGTGATTTGTTATGAATGTGGAACCAAGGGTCACTATTCCAATAAGTGCCCCAAGAAGATTTCCGCTGCCCCCAATGCAAATGCCCCAGCTCAGCAGCAGCATCGTGTTCAGCCCGGAAGAAGGTTTGCCCCAGGGAACTCGCTCAACCGCAACAGCCGTCTCTTTCTCATGCATGCTAAAGAAGCCCAAGAAGCGCCAGATGTCGTGCTGGGTATGTTTTCTGTTAACTCAGTACTTGCAAGAGTGTTGTTTGATTCTGGAGCATCACACTCATTTGTTACTGAAGAATTTGCATGCACTAGTAAGATTCAACCAACCAAATTGAAGCATGTTATGATTGTTCAAATACCCGGTTCAACCACCAAAGCTAGGCAAATTTGCAAAGTCGTACCTATCTGAATCCATGGCATAGATTTTTATGCTAATCTAATAGTACTCAGAACTAAAGGTTTGGAAGTAGTACTAGGAATGGATTGGATGTCCAAACACAAAGGATTAATTGACTCTGCCAAGAAAGCCATAACCATGACCAGTACAACCGGAATATTAGTCGAGCATGTATCTGAAACCTTGCCCCGTCAATTCAAGTGCAACAAGAGTATAGCCCAGCCAACCATTGACCAAGTCCGTATAGTCTGTGAATACCCCGATGTAGTTCCAGATGTTTTGCCCGGTATGCCCCCAGATCGGGATATCGAGTTTATCATTGAACTAATACCTGGAACCGGACCCATAGCCCAGAGACCATATAGTATGAACCCGTCTGAACTAGCGGAACTGAAGAAGCAACTGGATGCCATGTTGGAAATTGGACTGATTCAACCAAGTGCGGCACCTTGGAGATCACCTGTCTTGTTTGTGGACAAGAAAGATGGAGGTAACCGTTTGTGTACGGATTATCGGAAGTTGAATGATGTCACCATCAAGAACAAGTACCCGTTGCCCCAAGATAGAAGACCTGTTTGACCAGTTGACTGGTGCCAAAGTGTTTTCTAAGATTGATCTTAGAACTGGCTATCATCAACTCAAGATTCGCATAGAGGATATTCCAAAGACTGCCTTTACCACTCGATATGGATTATATGAGTGTACGGTCATGTCTTTTGGCTTAACCAATGCCCCCGCTTATTTCATGAACCTCATGAATAAGATTTTTTGGACTTCCTGGATAAGTTTGTCATTGTTTTCATCGATGACATTATGATTTATTCCAAATCAGAAGAAGAACATGAGCTACACCTAAGGACCATTCTTGGAACCCTTAGAGAGCATCAGCTATATGCCAAGTTTAGCAAATGTGAATCCTGGTTACAGGAGGTAGGATTCCTCGGACACATTGTATCAGCCGGAGGAATTGCCGTCGACCCTGCGAAGGTGAAAGTTGTTGAAGATTGGCAAGCCCCAACCACTCAAACCCAAGTTCGTGCATTTCTCGGATTAGCGGGATACTACCGCAAGTTTGAAGAAGGATTCTCGAGTATTGTGAGACCCATGACCCAATTGCTGAAGAAGGACAAGAAGTTTGAATGGACAGACAAATGTGAAGCGAGTTCTCAAGAACTCAAGAGGAGATTGATTTTAGCCCCAATCTTGATCATGCCGGATATCACGAAGCCCTTTGATGTGTATTGTGACGCATCCAAGATCGGTCTCGGATGTGTGCTAATGCAAGAAGGCAAAGTTATATCTTATACATCCCGACACCTAAAGCAGCATGAACAGAATTATCCAACCCATGACCTTGAACTAGCAGCCGTAGTTCTAGCCCAGAAGACATGGAGGCATTACCTCATGGGTAGCCATTGTGAGATTTATTCGGATTACAAGAGCCTGAAGTATATATTCACGCAGAAGGAGCTGAATATGAGGCGGATAAGATGGATTGAGCTAATCAAGGACTATGATCTGGGCATTCACTATCACCCCGGTAAAGCCAATGTGGTAGCAGATGCCCTTAGCAGATTGCCGTGCCGCCTGAACTCCATGATTTTGAAGGAGCAACCAAGTTTGCACAAAGAGATGGAAGATTTTCGAATGGAATTAGTGAGTGAAGGATTTTTGTCTAGCATAGAACTTCAACCCACTTTGATCAGTCAGATCAAAGAGGTGTAGAAAGGAAATGCTAGTATCGACCGAATCAAACATCATATCGGTACAGGCAAAGTACCCGGATTTACCGAAGACGAAGAAGGAGTTCTATGGTACAAAGGACGTCTCTGTGTACCAGCAGATTCGGAGGAACGAAGATGTATCAAGATTTGAAGGAGCAATTTTGGTGGCATAAGATGAAGAGAGAAATCGGAAGCTATATCGCCAAGTGTGATATATGTCAGAGAGTCAAGGCGGGACATCAAAGACTTGTAGGACTATTGCAACCTCTACAAATTCCAGAATGGAAATGGGATTTAGTTGGAATGGACTTTATCACCGGATTGCCTACTTCTAGTAGGGGAAATGACTCTATCTGGGTTATAGTGGACAGATTGTCCAAATTCGCCCATTTTTTACCAGTCAAGACCACATACCAGAGTTCGACGCTAGCAGAGTTATACATCACTAGAATCGTCAGTTTGCGGAGTCCCAAAGAACATTGTATCGGATCGAGGAACCTAGTTTACCTCGAGATTCTGGAAGAAGGTCCAAGAAGGTTTAGGAACCCGACTAGATTTCAGCACCGCGTATCACCCTTAGGCCGATGGACAAATGGAGCGAGTAAATCAAATACTCGAAGATATGTTGAGAGCATGTGTGCTAGAGTATGGATCTAAATGGGAAGATTGTCTGCCTTTCGCAGAATTTTCATACAACAACAGTTATCAAGCTAGTCTGCAAATGGCCCCATTTGAGTTTATGTATGGAAGGAAGTGTTGCACCCCTTTAAATTGGTCGGAAGTAGGAGAGAGTCAGATTTTCGGACCCGACATCCTATGAGAAGCAGAAGAGAAAGTTCACAAGATTCATGAGCACCTCAAGACCGCTCAGTCAAGACAGAAGAGTTACGCCGACAACAGACGTCGAGACCTTGCTTTCAATATCGGAGATTTTGTGTATCTCAAAGTGTCGCCTTTGAAGGGAATGCAACGTTTCTAGCTCAAAGGAAAGTTAGCCCCCAGATATATCGGACCTTTCAAGATTCTGAACCGTCGAGGGAATGCATGTGTGTATGTGGTGATTTGAGAAAAGCATGAATGAACTTATGTGATTAACCTAAATAGCAAGAAATGGTTTAAATATGAAAATAACATCATATAAAAATAATTCCATGCAGAAACAAATCAAGAGAAAATCAAAAACAAATCAAATAAAGCAAATGGTCATTTTTGCCAATATTGCTCACTAGGTCACGTTGAGTGTTTCTAGTCCAAGATTTCAAACAGAAACTTTCCCAATTCTTTTCACCCCTTGCAAGACCAAGTAAAAGTGAAGAAAATCCCACATTTCAAACTTGCAGATACATTTGGCAACCTCATTCAAATCACAATTCAAAAATGAATATTTATCATATGTGAAGATCACACATTTTCAAAACCCAACCAAACCAGTGCCCCTTGACTAATCCAACTAACCAGATACTCCCTAGCATGTGCCTAGCAAACCCGCCAAGTTTGAATCCAAAATTCAAATTTAAAGTTCTTTCGGCCATTTCATCAAACACCTTGCAAACACAAAACAAACAAACATCAAACACTATTATGAGCAGTGATTTGGCCTATCTTGTCCCCTCTCTAGTTCACAGCAGACATTTAGTAGATCATCTAGCTTAGTTAGCAACCTCTAGCACCACTATTGTAACATCCCAAAAATACTGATCATCAAACACTAGTCATCAACATTTAGGGTTAACAAAAACTTTGCTAAATAAATTTTTGGAAGCATGCATATGTGTATGCATTGATTTTGAATTCTTTGGAACCACCTTGTTTGATTGTTTCATTGCTTGTAAAATGTTTCTTAGGTGAAATAAACATCATCTAAAACATTTCCAACACTTTTCCTAAAGACAAGTAAATCAAAACAAATATATAAAAGGAATGGTCATTTTGACCAATTTAACTCCCATGCCTACTTAGGCTGTCTCAAACTTTCAAAACCTAACAGAAACTTTTCTAGATCTTTGCACCCCTTGAATGTACTCCTAACAAAGTATCAAGTCCCATTTTGTGATCATCCAGAAACTTTCAAATGCATAGTTTAAATGACAATTCAAAATTGAATCTTTATCATATGGGAAGATCCCACTTTTACAAAAACCACTCAAACAAGCTCAACTTTCAAAACCCAAGCATCTGCAGACTCACCAGCACCAATCTAGCAAACCCACCAAAAATCTTTTCAAAATTCAAAACTTGATTTCATGCGGCCATTTCATCAAACAGGTTGCAGATACAAATCAAACAAACATCAAACACTATAGTGTGCAGTAAAATTAGCCTAACTTGTTCCCTATCTAGCTCACAACCAGCTCAGTAGATCATCTAGCAAGATTAACCAAGCACTAGCACCACTGTGAGCTTGCCATTGTCATAAATGGTGAATAGCCGAGCACACCCTTGCCACCCCATAGTCGACAGCAAGCTAGGAGCAGCAGCAAGCCTAGCCAGCATGTCTGGGAGGCAGCCCACCGTCCACCGCCACTCACTGTCCCAGCCGCGAGCGTTGCCAAGCCCTGGACCACACGCATGGACCGCGCCCAGACCGCCAGCAACCATGCCGAGCGTGCGCCAGAGCACCACCCTCGACCGAAGCCCATAGACCGAGTGCCGCCCTCGCCCATACACAATCCCCACCGACTGAGGAGACCGCCAGACATCCCCGTTCGCCGCCCCGTGACGCACAGCCACCACTCGCCGTCGAAGACGCCGCCGCCAGCAGAAGCGCCGTGTGTTCAGACCAAGCCGCACCGCCCCACGCCTTAAACCATGTCGTTGAGCATCGCCAGAGACACCGCACCGCCCCACCGTCACCCATGCCAATAGTCAGTAATATCGCTTCGACGAGCTCACCGTGCGCCCCGACGGTCCCCTCGCTCGACTATAAATAGAGGCCATCCCCGCTCGATTTCTTCACACCATCTCACTCCCCTCTCCTCACTGATCGTGCCACACCGTTCTCAGAGCAAGGCGAGCACCACCTCGCCGGAATTTCACCGGAGTCCGCCGCCTCTGGAGAAGAAGGGAGCCATCGATTTAGTCCACCCAGAGCCGCCACCACCCCGAAGTTCGCCGTCACTTGACTGCTCGCCCGCCGACCCTCACCAGCACCCCGGTGAGCCCCCAGCACCCCTCACTGGCCGTGCTAGGTTTCTTTCTCGCTGGCGTTGTCTCGCGTCGACGATGACTCCCAGCCATTGGATTAGAATCAGATCGAACGATCCACGTTGCCCCGTACCGCTTCGCCCCTCCCCGTGTCACTGACGAGTGGGGACACCCACTTAAGCAGCCCGCGGGAGCACTGCACTTAGTAGGCCGACCCAGTAACTTTTCCCGCGGAGCCCAGTTATTCAAATTAAACCTTTTTGTTTTTAATTCAAACACACTTCTGTACCCAACTTCAAAAATCAATCCAGATTGATTCAGTGCACCAAATTGAATGAAACTAATTTTGTTAGAAAGGTTTGTGAATGCTGAATCCAAGTCCGTTGGATTCAAGTCATTTGGATCTGTAGATCATCCTTAGTAAAAATAACAAGGCAGAAGCTTTTCTGCATTCAAACATTTTTCAAATTTAAACCAGAATAGATTTTGAGTTGATTCCAACTATCAAAAATCAAATTTAACCATACCTTTCAGAATATATAAAAATATATAGGTTTACTTGCAGAAATAATGTTCAAGTAATAAAAGAATGCTACATAGGCATTTCTAGCCACTTTAATTAATTAGAATAAAAGGGTAAAACCTTATTAAATTGTGACACCACTTTAAATCACATTCCCTTGGACTACAATATGTGGTGATGACATGTGTCAACATGATCCCATGTTTGGTTTGGAGAATATTAAATTTTAAGTAGTTTTTCAATGAGTAGAAATTACTTTTCTAAAAATAAAAGGAATTAAACTAAGCCTTAACCTTGTAATGTTAGAGATGATGCTAGATCATCTATAGGACCCTTGTGTGTGATGATTGCAAGTAGTTAAGTATTGTTTGGTGATTGTGTACCTCGTATTTATTCATAGACGCTAGTACCGACCAAGGATACGAGGAGGAAGGAGGATACTACGAAGAAGAAGCCGAGGAGAACTTCAACCACTGCTCTTCACAAGGCAAGCCTAATATTACTAGTTGATTGAGCAAGCTGAGACTATACCTATGCAAGCCAATACTTGTTACTATGCCTACTATATGCTTTAAGCATATGTGATCATACCCACTTGATAAACCAATCCTAGTTTTATTTGCAAGCTTCTTACTTTATCCCTTTATCAAAGCTAACTTAGAGTTTACTTAAGAGTTTGGTAGATACTAGAAAGATATTTTGAAGGTTGCATAAAGAGCATAAAATTTGGCCTAAGCTAGATAATCTTGATGTCATCTTAAGGCATGAGATTGAACTTAGTTAGAACTCCACTAGTTTACCACCTCTCATTAGTGCTTATCCCCACCTGTAGATGCTAGTGCTAAGCATAAAACTTGATCAACTTTAGATGGGAATAGTTGGTGAAAATGATTATGAAAACCTTAGAATGATGGATCATTCTATTGAAATGTTTTGGACATGTGTTTCCAAACACCTGATGATTTTGGTGATGAAAATGTTGAGGCATGAGCCTCAGCCCTTTTATAAAACTGATGGTTGTCTGGATGCGATACCATTCCAATTTTATCGTACAACCACAATACCCGAAGATTGGGTAGGGCTTGACTAGGAACTTATGTACCTTAGTATTAGCTCCCTCACGGCCAAGGTCTGAGCTGAGGCTACCTTGTGAAGATTGTCCACCTGTGCAGTACCCAAGATGACAGTTGGTCATGGTTGGGAGGCCAAACTCACAGGAGAGGTGCTTATACTAGGGAGTGTAATCGAAAGGTTAGGATTGATTATCCGCATACTGGGTATGGTGAATTCAGGATTTGTTCCTGACGGATGTATCGAATGTTGTGGTGAAAGTGTACAATCTCTGCAGAGTGTCAAACTATTCGAATAGTATCCCATGGTTATGGACAGTTGGAGTGGCCATACTGTTCCCCCGTCAGACTTTTTAAAATGACTCGTGAAATGAATGGAGACTTTGACTTGACCACAACAGAGTTGTGACATGAGTTACAAGATCCCACTTAGGAGTTATAAAATTGTGACTAGCTTTGGAACTTAGTAGAGATAAATCTGGCTTTTGCAAAACAACCCTAGAGCCTAGTGTCCTATTATCCAAAAACCCCTTTACCTGTTAGTATTAGTTTGCGAATACTTAAAGAGTACTCATGACTTTGTCCCTGGCTATTCCCATGGCCAGACTATGAAGAGGAGTACGTGGAAGATGGACCCCAGGAAGGTTACGACAACTAGGATCATCTCCCATCACAAGATTGCTCTGTGACCTCAAGATGGAGCTTAGCCACGCTACCATTATTATTACGTATTCCGCTGCTTGAAGTTGTATTAAGAACTGGATCACGAGATCCCTATTTGTGTAAGAACTTATGTATCGTTGTAATGGATGATGTACTATGGTATCCAATTCTGTTATGTCTCGCAAAAATGGTAATCCTGGGATTGTGATGTATGGCATAACAGGCATCTGGGATTAAAAATCCGGGTGTTGACAAGTTGGTATCAGAGCCATCCTGACCATAGGAGACCCTAGTTAGACTGGACGTTTGAACCAAAAACTTAGTTTCAAAACCAAAGAAAACAAATATTTACAAAAACTTATTCTCATTCTTTTCTCTTTGATTCCTTCCTAAAAATTCATGTTCCTCAAAAACTCTTGCAAAATACATAAAATTTTGACACACTTGATCACCCTGCTAACCTACTCATCCTCTATTCCTATAAATGGACGTGAATTACAACAAGTTTTACCAACTGGGGAATGGAGGAGACCTTATCTTTGTGAGGGATTTGGACCAGCTTTCGGAACTTCTGGAGCGTCTGCACCCCGAGTTCTTCGGTGCTCAGCTCAATGATCAAGGAGGAGAAGATCTGCAGTGGATAATTGTTGCAAGTCTCCGAGGAAAAATTGAACCTCCCACTGTGGAGGGAATTCAATTTACCTTGAGGGAAAACAACTGGCTCGATGGACTTGCCAGAGCAATGCAGGAAGCTCTTCCCGTCTGTGTGGGCAGAGCATCAATCAGATCAAGGGTACTCGCTTTGAGTTTTGCCCAAGGCGTGATGCAAATGGACAACCACTGGAAGCCCCATACCACCCCGAGCTTAAGACTCAATTGGACCACCTTAGCTTCATGATGTACGATCGTCAATAGGAGTTGGACAACTGCCGTGACTACTCCAACCACAAGTCTGCCATCATCAAGACAAAGGATCAGACCATCGCCATGCTAGCAAAGGATCGCAAGTCTCGCCGCCGTCAGCTCGACAAGAAGGAGCGCATTATTGCCCGTCTTCGCCACCGCATCTCATCTTTGGAGGAGACCATCCACAAGAGAGACATGCAGTTGGAGGAAAGGGAGAATGCCGGAGAGGATCTTCGTGGAGACCCTTACTCCTATCTCAGCGATGACGATGATTTTCTGGAGGATCAGGCTATGGATTTCTTCACCGATGAGGATGATTTCGCCTTCATCGATGATGATGAGGATGATGAAGCCATAGATTCCGAGGAGTAGTAGCACTTGAGCACTAGCGTAGTGAGTAGTACTCGGTCCCACTGTATCGTAGTTTCCAGAATGGTTCTTAAAACCATCTGTTTTTCCTTGTGTGGTGTGTGTTGTACTGTGTGCTATGAGTGAATGAATAAAAAAGCAAGTTGCTAGAAAAATCTGAATCAAACCGTTAAAACTTTTCAAAGTCCCCGAAACCTTAGAAATTTCCCTCTTTTCTCATGATCCATCTCAATCTTTAGATGCCACGTGGAGGAAGTGGTTCAGCCCCGCACCCGATGTTGCAGATACTACAAATGTTGACTTCTGACCGCGAAGCTGAAAGAGCGAAACGTCAAGCCAACCTAGCCACTCTGCAGCATATAGCCCAACTTGCCCACAATAACCAAGGCCACGGAAATCAGGACAACCATGGATCTAAGCTCAAGAATTTTCAGAATACCAACCCACCTGTTTTCACTAAGTCGGAAGAACCCCTAGATGCCGATGATTGGCTGCAAACCATGGAAAATAACCTAGAAGTCGCTGGAGTGGAAGCCAACAAGAAAGTTCTGTTTGCCACCCATTATCTAGCCGGAGATGCCAGGGCATGGTGGAACAGTGTTCGTGCCATGACCGGAGGACAGATGATGACCTGGGAGGAATTCAAGGTCAAGTTTAGCAGAACCCATGTTCCACCGGGTTTGATCAAGAGAATGAGAGACGAGTTCAGAGAGCTGAAGCAAGGAAGGATGACTATAGTGGAATACCGTGACAAATTTTTGTCATTAGCTAGGTATGCCCCGGACGAGATATACACGGAATCCAAGAAGAAGGAGAGGTTCCTGAATGGTCTGCATGAGGAGATGCAGACGGTGTTAGTCAATATCCCCTTTGCGGATATTGAAGCCCTTGTCGACTCTGCCATCTAGATGGAAGGAAAGATCAACCAAGCCAATGAGAACCGCAAGCGTCGCATGATGCACCAACCAGGAACCCATCAGACCCCAAAGTATCGCCCCAACCCATCTCCAGGATTTGCCCCAAGAACCAACAGACCCCCAATGAATCGTCCCACCTATCCCAATCGTGGAAACCCTAGACTCGGAGGAAATCACAACAACCCCGGCAATTCTAGCAATTTCAATCGTGCCCCACCCAAGTTCAACAACAACAATGTTACCGCCAACACCAACACTGCCTCGAGGACCGGAAGCAATGTTGTGCCTGTCGCAGCCAAGGACAAGTCGCAAGTGACTTGTTATGACTGTGGAAATAAAGGCCATTATTCCAACGAGTGCCCCAACAAGAAGAATGCCGCAGCACCCAATGCCAATGTCTCAGCTCAGCAGCAGCGTCGTGTTCAGCCAGGAAGAAGATTTGCCCCAGGGAATTCACTCAACCGCAATGGCCGTCTTTTTCTCATGCATGCTGAAGAAGCTCGAAGCCAGACGCCGTCTTGGGTATGTTTTCTGTTAATTCAGTACTTGCACGAGTGTTGTTTGACTCTGGTGCATCGCATTCATTTGTCACCGAAGAATTTGCCTGCACTAGTAAAATTCAACCAACCAAACTGAAGCATGTTATGATTGTTCAAATTCCCGAATCAACCACCAAGGCTAGGCAAATTTGCAAAGTCGTCCCAATCCGAATCCATGGCATAGATTTTTATGCTAATCTAATAGTACTCGAAACTAAAGGTTTGGAAGTAGTACTAGGAATGGATTGGATGTCCAAACATAAGGGATTGATTGACTGTGCCAAGAAAGCCATCACCATGACCGATACAACCGAATATCGATGAACATATATCTGAAACCTTACCTCGTCAATTCAAATGCAACAAGAGTATAGCCCAACCTACCATTGACCAAGTCCGGATAGTCTGTGAATACCCCGATGTGTTTCCAGATGTTTTGCCCGGTATGCCCCCAGATCGGGATATCGAGTTTATCATCAAACTAATCCCCGGAACAGGACCCATAGCCTAGAGACCCTATAGTATGAATCCGTCAGAGCTAGCAGAACTGAAGAAGCAACTGGATTCCATGTTGGAAATCAGATTGATTCAACCAAGTGCGTCACCATGGAGATCACCTGTCTTGTTTGTGGACAAGAAGTATGGAGGTAACCGTTTGTGTACGGATTATAGGAAATTGAATGATGTCACCATAAAGAACAAGTATCCGTTGCCCAAGATAGAAGATTTGTTTGATCAGTTGACCGATGCCAAGGTGTTTTCTAAGATTGATCTTAGAACTGGTTATCATCAACTCAAGATTCGTGCAGAGGATATTCCAAAGACTGCCTTTACCACCAGATATGGACTATACGAGTATACAGTCATGTCTTTTGGATTAACCAATGCCCCCGCTTATTTCATGAATCTCATGAATAAGATTTTTATGGACCTCCTGGATAAGTTTGTCGTTGTTTTCATTGATGACATTCTGATTTATTCCAAATCAGAAGAAGAACATGAGCTACACCTAAGGACCATTCTTGGAACCCTTAGAGAGCATCAGTTGTATGCAAAGTTTAGCAAATGTGAATTCTGGTTACAGGATGTAGGATTCCTCGGTCACATTGTATCAGCCGGAGGAATTGCCGTTGACCCTGCCAAAGTGAAAGATGTAGAAGATTGGCAAGCCCCAACCACTCAAACCCAAGTCCGTGCTTTTCTCGGATTAGCGGGATATTACCGCAAATTCGTAGAAGGATTCTCGAGTATCTCCAGACCCATGACCCAATTGCTGAAGAAGGACAAGAAGTTTGAATGGACCGACAAATGGGAAGCGAGTTTTCAAGAACTCAAGAGGAGATTGATTTCAGTCCCAATCTTGATCATGCCATATATCACGAAGCCCTTCGATGTGTATTGTGACGCATCCAAGATCGGTCTCGGATGTGTGCTAATGCAAGAAGGCAAAGTTATATCTTATCTATCCCAACAATTGAAGCAACATGAGCAAAATTACCCAACCCACGACCTCGAACTCGCAGCCGTAGTTCTAGCCCTGAAGACATGGAGACATTACCTGATGGGAAATTGTTGTGAGATTTATTCGGATCACAAGAGCCTAAAGTATATATTCACTCAGAAGGAACTGAATATGAGGCAGAGAAGATGGATTGAGCTAATCAAGGATTATGATCTGGACATTCACTATCACCCTGGTAAAGCCAACGTGGTAGCCGATGCCCTTAGCAGATTGCCGTGCCGCTTGAACTCCATGATTTTGAAGAAGCAACCAATCTTGCACAAGGAGATGGAAGATTTTCGGATGGAATTAGTAAGTGAAGGATTTTTGGCTAGCATAGAACTTCAGCCCACTTTGGTCAGCCAGATTAAAGAGGCGCAGAAAGGAAATGCTAGTATCGATGGAATCAAGTGTCGTATCGGTACAGGCAAAGTACCCGGATTCACCGAAGACGAAGAAGGAGTTTTGTGGTACAAAGGACGCCTTTGTGTACCAGCAGATTCTGAGTGGAAAGAAGTTATATTGAAGGAGGGTCATTATACTCTTTATTCTATCCATCCCAGAGGAACTAAGATGTATCAAGATTTAAAGGAGCAATTTTGGTGGCATAAGATGAAGAGAGAAATCGGAAGCTATATCGCCAAGTGTGATATATGTCAGCGAGTCAAGGCAGGACATCAAAGACCCGTTGGATTGTTGCAACCTTTGCAGATTCCGGAATTGAAATGGGATTCTGTAGGAATGGACTTTATCACTGGACTGCCTACTTCTAGTAGGGAAATGACTCTATCTGGGTCATAGTAGACAGATTGTCCAAAGTCGCCCATTTCTTGCCCGTCAAGACCACCTATCAGAGTTCGAAACTAGCGGAGTTGTACATCGCTAGAATCGTCAGTTTGCACGGAGTCCCTAAGAACATAGTATCGGATCAAGGAACTCAGTTTACCTCGAGATTCTGGAAGAAAGTCCAAGAAGGTTTAGGAACTCGCCTAGATTTCAGTACCGCGTATCACCCTCAGACCGATGGACAAACGGAGTGAGTAAATCAAATACTCGAAGATATGCTAAGAGCATGTGTGTTAGAATATGGATCCAAGTGGGAAGACTGTCTGCCGTTTGCAGAATTTTCATACAATAACAGTTACCAAGCCAGTTTGCAAATGGCCCCATTTGAGTTCATGTACGGAAGAAAGTGTCACACCCCTTTGAACTGGTCGGAAGTAGGAGAGAGTTAGATTTTTGGACCCGACATCCTACGAGAAGCAGAAGAGAAGGTTCACAAGATTCGTGGAGCACCTTAAGACCGCCCAATCCCGACAGAAGAGTTACGCCGACAAAAGACGTCGAGACCTCGCCTTCAACATAAGAGATTTTGTTTATCTGAAAGTGTCACCATTGAAGGGAATGCAGCGTTTCCAACTCAAAGGAAAGTTAGCCCCCAGATATATCGGACCTTTCAAAATTCTGAACCGTCGAGGAGAAGTATCGTATCAATTGGAGCTACCCGAAGTGATGTCAGTCGTGCACAAGGTGTTCCATATCTCGTTACTTCGCAAGTGTCTCGAAGTCCCCGAGAAGACCGAAGTGTTCAAGAATATCGATCATCGGACCATAGAGATCAACAATGACCTGACCTATCCCGAAGTACCCATCCGTATTTTGGAAGAAGCTTTTCGAACTACCCGAACCCGAAGCATCAAGTTTCTCAAGATTCAGTGGAGCAACCACACAGAAGAGGAACCTACCTGGGAGCGCGAAGATCACATCAGGACGGAGTTTCCCGATCTCTTCAAATCCTAGGTAATCTTTTCGTCCTTTTTCAAATCTCGGGACGAGATTTTGTTTAAGGGGGGAAGGTTTGTAACATCCCAAAAATACTAAGCTTGGATCATCAAACACTAGTCATCAACATTTAGGGTTAACAAAAACTTTGCTAAATAAAATTTTGGAAGCATGCATATGTGTATGCATTGATTTTGAATTCTTTGGAACCACCTTGTTTGATTGTTTCATTGCTTGTAAAATGTTTCTTAGGTGAAATAAACATCATCTAAAACATTTCAAACACTTTTCCTAAAGACAAGTAAATCAAAACAAATATATAAAAGGAATGGTCATTTTGACCAATTTAACTCCCATGCCTACTTTGGCTGTCTCAAACTTTCAAAACCTAACAGAAACTTTTCTGGATCTTTGCACCCCTTGAATGTACTCCTAACAAAGTATCAAGGCCCACTTTGTGATCAGCCAGAAACTTTCAAATGCATAGTTTAAATGACAATTCAAAATTGAATCTTTATCATATGGGAAGATCCCACTTTTTCAAAAACCACTCAAACAAGCTCAACTTTCAAAACCCAAGCATCTGCAGATTCACCAGCACCAATCTAGCAAACCCACCAAAAATCTTTTCAAAATTCAAAACTTGATTTCATGCGGCCATTTCATCAAACAGGTTGCAGATACAAATCAAACAAACATCAAACACTATAGTGTGCAGTAAAATTGGCCTAACTTGTTCCCTATCTAGCTCACAACCAGCTCAGTAGATCATCTAGCAAGATTAACCAAGCACTAGCACCACTGTGAGCTTGCCATTGTCATCAATGGTGAACAGCCGAGCACACCCTTGCCACCCCATAGTTGACAGCAAGCTAGGAGCAGCAGCAAGCCTAGACAGCATGTCTGGGAGGCAGCCCACCGTCCACCGCCACTCACTGTCCCAGCCGCGAGCGTTGCCAAGCCCTGGACCACACGCACGACACCGCACCTGCATCGCCAGAACCATGCCGAGCGCGCGAGCACCACCTCGACCGAAGCCCACAGACCGCTGCCGCCTCGCCAAGGCATACACAATCCCCACCGACCCAGAGACCGCCAGACATCCCGTCACGCCCCCATGACGCGACCACCGCCATTGCCGAAGACGCCGCTCTGCCAGCGAAGCGTCGCGTGTTCCAGACCAAGCCGCACCGCCCCACACCTCTAAACCATGTTGTTGAGCATCGCTAGGAGACACCGCACCGTCCCCTACCGTCGCCCATGCCAATAGCCGCCTGTAACATCGCCCCCGACGAGCTCACTGCGCCTGACGGTCCCTCGCCGACTATAAATAGAGGCCACCCCCGCCGATTTGTTCACACCATCTCACTCCCTCTCCTCACTGATCGTGCCACACCGTTCGTGAGCAAGGCGAGCACCGCCGGAATTTCACCGGAGCCCGCCGCCTCTGGAGAAGAAGGAGCCATCGATTGGCCCACCCCAGAGCTGCCACACCCCTGAAGTTCGCCGTCGACTTGCTGTTCGCCCGCCTCGCCGACCCTCGCTAGCACCCCGGTGAGCCCCCAACACCCCTCACTAGCCGCGCTAGGTTTCTTTCTCGCCGGCGTTGTCTCGCGTCGACGATGACTCCCAGCCGTTGGATTAGAATTAGATCGAACGATCCACGTTGCCCCTGCATTCGCCTCCCGTGTCACTGACGAGTGGGGACACCCACTTAAGCAGCCCGCGGGAGCACTGCGCTTAGCAGGCCAGCCCAGTAACTTTTCCCGCGCAGCCTAGTTATTCAAATTAAACCTTTTTGTTTTTAATTCAAACACACTTCTGTACCCAACTTCAAAAATCAATACAGATCGATTCAGTGCACCAAATTGAATGAAACTAATTTTGTTAGAAAGGTCTGTGAATGCTGAATCCAAGCCCGTTGGATTCAAGTCATTTGGATCTGTAGATCATCCTTAGTAAAAATAACAAGGCAGAAGCTTTTCTGCATTCAAACATTTTTCAAATTTAAACCAGAATAGCTTTTGAGTTGATTCCAACTCTCAAAAATCACATTTAACCATACCTTTCAAAATATATAAAAATATATAGGTTTACTTGCAGAAATAATGTTCAAGTAATAAAAGAATGCTACATAGGCATTTCTAGCCACTTTAATTAATTAGAATAAAAGGGTAAAACCTTATTAAATTGTGACACCACTTTAAATCACATTCCCTTGGACTACAATATGTGGTGATGACATGTGTCAACATGATCCCATGTTTGGTTTGGAGAATATTAAATCTTAAGTAGTTTTCAATGAGTAGAAATTACTTTTCTAAAAATAAAAGGAATTAAACTAAGCCTTAACCTTGTAATGTTAGAGATGATGTTAGATCATCTATAGGACCCTTGTGTGTGATGATTGCAAGTAGTTAAGTATTGTTTGGTGATTCTGTACCTCATATTTATTCATAGATGCTAGTACCGACCAAGGATACGAGGGGGAAGGAGGATACTACGAAGAAGAAGCCGAGGAGAACTTCAACCACTGCTCTGCACAAGGCAAGCCTAATACTACTAGTTGATTGAGCAAGCTGAGACTATACCTATGCAAGCCAATACTTGTTACTATGCCTACTATATGCTTTAAGCATATGTGATCATACCCACTTGATAAACCAATCCTAGTTTTATTTGCAAGCTTCTTACTTTATCCCTTTATCAAAGCTAACTTAGAGTTTACTTAAGAGTTTGGTAGATACTAGAAAGATATTTTGAAGGTTGCATAAAGAGCATAAAATTTGGCCTAAGCTAGATAATCTTGATGTCATCTTAAGGCATGAGATTGAACTTAGTTAGAACTCCACTAGTTTACCACCTCTCATTAGTGCTTATCCCCACCTGTAGATGCTAGTGCTAAGCATAAAACTTGATCAACTTTAGATGGGAATAGTTGGTGAAAATGATTATGAAAACCTTAGAATGATGGATCATTCTATTGAAATGTTTTGGACATGTGTTTCCAAACACCTGATGATTTTGGTGATGAAAATGTTGAGGCATGAGCCTCAGCCCTTTTATAAAACTGATGGTTGTCTGGATGCGATACCATTCCAATTTTATCGTACAACCACAATACCCGAAGATTGGGTAGGGCTTGACTAGGAACTTATGTACCTTAGTATTAGCTCCCTCACGGCCAAGGTCTGAGCTGAGGCTACCTTGTGAAGATTGTCCACCTGTGCAGTACCCAAGATGACAGTTGGTCATGGTTGGGAGGCCAAACTCACAGGAGAGGTGCTTATACTAGGGAGTGTAATCGAAAGGTTAGGATTGATTATCCGCATACTGGGTATGGTGAATTCAGGATTTGTTCCTGACGGATGTATCGAATGTTGTGGTGAAAGTGTACAATCTCTGCAGAGTGTCAAACTATTCGAATAGTCGCATCCGCGGTTATGGACAGTTGGAGTGGCCATACTGTTCCCCCGTCAGACTTTTTAAAATGACTCGTGAAATGAATGGAGACTTTGACTTGACCACAACAGAGTTGTGACATGAGTTACAAGATCCCACTTAGGAGTTATAAAATTGTGACTAGCTTTGGAACTTAGTAGAGATAAATCTGGCTTTTGCAAAACAACCCTAGAGCCTAGTGTCCTATTATCCAAAAACCCCTTTACCTGTTAGTATTAGTTTGCGAGTACTTAAAGAGTACTCATGGCTTTGTCCCTGGCTATTCCCATGGCCAGACTATGAAGAGGAGTACCTGGAAGATGGACCCCAGGAGGGTTACGACAACTAGGATCATCTCCCATCGTCAGCATTGCCTGTGACCCGGAAGATGGAGCTTCGCCTACGCTACCGTTATTATTACGTATTCCGCTACTTGAAGTTGTATTAAGAACTGGATCATGAGATCCCTATTTGTGTAAGAACTTATGTATCGTTGTAATGGATGATGTACTATGGTATCCAATTCTGTTATGTCTCACAAAAATGGTAATCCTGGGATTGCGATGTATGGCATAACAGGCATATGGGATTAAAAATCCGGGTGTTGACAACTATGAGCTTGCCATAGCCATCAATGGTGAGCAGGCCAAGCCTCACCTTGCCACCCCAATGTGGACAGCAAGCTAGAGGAAGAACTAGCCGCGCCAACCTTGGCTGGCATGCTGCCCATGCCTCACTGGTGCGGTGACCCATCATACCACTGCATGTGTAGTACACTATAGTCGTTGACATGACACCCACATAACACCGTTCCGTAAATATCACATCCCTCAGAGTGGTACAACAGAAACATTGCGGGCCCATTTTACAAACATTCACACATTATTATTATTACAATACCAGAAGTTCAAGACTTCAAAAGGTTTCAACTTACAATCCAAAATATAAAGTGTTTCAGCGGAATTTAAAAGTAGCAACTCTAACTAGGAGTTGAGCTCGGCAGCTTATTCTATAGAGTTCATGCTGCTCGGCTCTGTTGGTTACTACTAACTAGGATACTTAGTTGGACTCGTTATCATCGACACCATAGCGGATTTCGTAATCCACTCCTTCAACACCTCCTGACAGGTCAGGCTCCTCGTAGAACACATCTTCTTGACATTTGGCTGCATACATTGGCACGTCTTCGGGATCCTCAGAGTCTAAGCAAGGGATCAAAGGAAAGGACGAGTAACAACGTTACCCAACAAGTTCATTATATGCAAGGTGGGAAGTTTGATGCTCTAACTACCACCTCGGACTATAATCCTTGGCACTATGCAGTTTTTGTAAATCTGTCTTCAAAGGTTGATTTTATTATAAAAATCTTTAACCATCAGCCTTCACAGGTTGACCAGAACTTTCATGGAGTTCCTTTCCTGCCGTGTTCGTAGCTCCTTCCCGGAACAGGGAGTAACAAGTTACAATTCTTACACTCTGCAGAGGTGCGTTACTTTACCCATGAGAGATCAACTCCTTGTTGCACAACCGGGCGTACTTTCCCGTCCACAATTCCATGATGTGGGGCCCAGTAGTTGGTCCAAGCTAATCGCTGCCCCCTTCGCGACCTCGCATGCCTCCTTGGTGTACACCATGCCCACATAATGAATTACGACAATGGTTTGTACAAATCGTTAGATGCCAGAACTATCGTGGGACGTTGAGGGTCCCCACACATATGCTACATATCCTCTACGAATTACCAATTAATATGCACGCTAAGAGGATAACAGCCACGACCTGCACATCCGGCTTCATGCGAGAGGAAGAAGATACAACTGACTTCTCTGTCGCATTCCAAATCTCATGGCTAACGCGTAATATACGACGCTAGAATCACTGATATGAGGGGTTATTAAGTCTCTAATTGATCATCATTGTTGCCAATAGAACCCTATCATCACTTAGGATGATATATATGATTTCTGTAATTGTGAAAATAATATTTTCTTTCTTTGGAGTATATATGATAACACACAATTTGCAAATACTTTGATAAAGACTCTTCAAAGGATATGAGAAAGTGATGAACTTGCCTTGTGATGGTAAGGTAGTGAATTTTGATGCTTGCACTGGACCTTGAGCTTCTATGTCTACAAAAAACATCATTATTGCCTTGTAAGGAAATTTTTTAATGAAGCAAAATGATTATGCAAAGTAATGTAATGCATCATTTAGCTTTATATGTATTCTTCCCTATTGATTTAAGTTATAAAAATTCTTTTAATGAGGAAGAATTTATAAATATTTTCTTTAATATTTATTGAATATTGTATTCTTTTTATTTTATTTTAATTTATCTGCCTTTTATTTAATTAATAATTCCTTTAAGAATTATCATTAATTACCAAAAATTGACATTAAATATTTGTTTAATTTTTTTCTAAAATACTACAATATTAATATATAATGAAAGTGATTTTTATTTATTTTTATCAACTTTCATTAATTTTGTAAAATTCCATAAGGAATATATAAATTACAAAATTCTTAATAAAATTTATATGTCTAAAATTTTATCTCTTAATTTATTTGGATAGTTTGTATTATTGTGAATCCAAACATATCTTATTTATAATTTTTGGACTTTTATTTTATTTCCTAGAATTTATTTAGGTTCAGGGGCATTTTGGTCTTTTTCCAATTATTAAAACAGACTCTAAATGATTTGGGCTGGCTTATTTTTATTGGGCCCTTGTGGCCCATTAGGCAAAGTCAAAACAACCACTCCGAAGGGTCCCTGGCCTAACCCAGCCCATCACTCCCTGTCTCTCTCTCGAGCTCACCTCTCTCCTTCTCCTTCCCCGACCCCGTGGTCAGCGGTGCTGTCGGCGGCGATTCACGCCGTCGTGGACCGCCCTGGCCGCCACCGTGGTGCAGGAATAGGTTGTTGACCCTGCTCTGCCCTCCTGTCCAACTAGATTTGGACTTGGAGCCCTCCTATGGCCAGATCGATGCCGTCCCGAACCCTAGGGTTTGGGGTTGGCGTTGATCTGATGCCGTCGTTGCTGTCGTGTGCCATGGAGATGCTTCTCTCTCCCAAGCGTGGCTATGGTCGCCGCCGTGGCGCTGTATGGGTCGCAGCGCCCCCTTTGGGTGCTCCCCGTGCCGCCATGGTCGTCGGCCCCTCTGCCTCCTCTTCAATTCTACGGCGAGGACCTTCGGTGAGTGCTTCCTCTCCTCTCGTGCTCTCTGTGCTAGGCCCTCCCATGCTAGATGTTGGTAGTGGCCTTCCTGGTTACTGTCCTGGCCTGATTAGGGTTCTTGGTTCTGCTTAGGGTTCATACCCTGATGTTGATTAAGTAACTGATGAATTGGATCATGTGTTAATGATCCTTGAACCTGTTAAGTGGTGACTTGTTGTGGCTTACCGCTGATAATTAGCTGTGGTGATGCTAGTGGTTTATCAAATGATTCTATGGATTAATTTTGATATGGTCCGATGATAAAGTTGCTCTATAAGCAATACTTGGAATTCTAGTGGTTTAATAACACACCATTGTCATTACTTGGTTAATGACAGTGAGTGTTATGTGACGAAGTCACTGTATTAGCACTTGTTGGCTTTAAGAATTCATATGTAGTTTGAGATCAAATGGTTTCAAATAGTGAAGATATACATAGGGATTTTCTTAATTATGATTCTTGTGATGACAGGAAAATGATTTGTAGTTGGTTGGTTGAATCTGTGAAGATTGAATGCTTAATCTGATTAGTGTGGAACTGTTCTTGTGACACCATCTTTGTATGGCACACAAGATTAGATTCTATTTCTTGGTTTGGTTTGGTTTGGTTTGGTTCAAGCTTAAAATGAGTTTGGCATTAAAGATAAGTAGAAACTTCTTTTCTTAAATCCCTAAGACCCATGATGTTGGTTTGAGGTTTAGGGATTAATCCTTTAACTTGTTGATTCACATGGATGGGTTCTGGTAGTGATACCAACTACTGTTTCTTGAATCAAAGTTTGGGAAAAATGATGGTAGGCTTGATCACTTGTATAGATCCATAAGATTAAATTCTAAGGTGCTACTCTTGTCTTAGAGATGTGCCTAGAAGTTTAAATCTTAGCTATGTTCATGCTTGAATTGAAATATAGCTTGATAGCTAGATCAATGATGTTGTTCTGAGATTTAGTTGAATCCTTATACTTTTTTGATTGCTTTTAGAGTTTAAAACCTCAGTGATGGATTCACCCCACTTGGTTGCTTTCTGAGAGTTTGAATAAGAGACAGATCATGTATGCTTGTCTAATCTTAGACAGATAGATCATGTGATGGTCTATTTACTCACCACTGTCACTTGATGTGGGGTTTCCTGTGGTTGATCTTGATCTGATGCTCCCCTGGTATTTCCAGCTCATGGCTTGTCCTTGATCTAGCCCTTCTCCTCCTGGTCCTGATGGCTTGATCTTGGGCTTGCTATCCACCTGATCCACCCCCTCCTTATGTCACCATTTTGGTGGTGTGATCCAAGGTTTTGTTTGGTGTGATTTAGCTTGGCTTTGGCTGGGTTTAGCTGCTGGCTGTTGTTCTTGGTGTGTATGAACAAGAAAGTGATGTGGGGTTGTATTCCCACGGTTGTGCTGACGGTTTTGTTTGATTGTGCTGTTGTTGTGGTGCTGACAGCACACCCATGCAGTTTGGTGTGTGTGCTGCCTGTGTGCCTGCTGCACAAGATGTGGATATATTCTGAATTTGAGAGTTACTTTCACCATGTTACCATTTCCTTGGTTGGTGAAACTTGTCCCTCCTTGCTGTTTATTTGACTTATGGCTTATAAAATTATGAAAGATATATTCTTTCATATTGGTGAAATTTGCCCCTTTTTAAAAAAATACTCAATGATGAACCTTGATCAGTGCACTTCACTGTCAAGTCTGAGAGTAATATTCTTTTAACCTTAACTTTCTTTCTTTTGTTTATGTTTATTTTGCCCCTTTTTAGTTTAGGTTTTTATTTTTTATTTTTTAGAATAGTCACTTGTAATAACTCTCATATTCAATTGTAATCTTTAATTTATTCTTTTGTACTCTTTATTTTATTATTTTGTAATAAAGATTGTACTATCATCAATAAAGAAATATTATTCTTTATTTATTTACTATTGTAAAGATTGTGGATGATTTTCATAAGTTACATTTTTTGTAACTTATTTATTGAATAAAATAATGAAATGGAGATTCTTATTTTTAATTGTTTTCTTTATATAAAGTTTGAGTTATTATTGGTTAACTCCTAATTAAATCAAATACTCAAACATCATTCAAAAATCCTTTTGAATTATAATTCAAACACTCATGTTTTTTAAATTCAAATTTCATTTCCCAAAACATGTAAGTCCACCAAGATCATATCAAAGTCTATAACAATCATCCTTCAAGACTATACCTAATCTCAAAGTATGAAAGAAACCTTGATCACTTTAGGTTTTTTTTGTTTGGCAAAAAATTTACCCACATTTTCACAAATGAATGCATGCAACATTTCAAATTCCTAAATCTACCCTTCGTTAGTTCCTAAATGCTGGGATGTTACAATCGCCCCCTCTAGACCAACCCAATGTGGACAGCAAGCTAGAGGAAGAACTAGCTGCGCCAACCTTGTCCGGCATGCTGCCCATGCCTCACCACCCCCTCTAAACCAGCCCTAGCTCGAAGACAGAGACAGGAACCACCAGAAACGCCGTGCCCACGCCGCTGTCGACCATGGCGACGCGCACCATCGTGCACGCTTCGTTCCCACTGAACCCGACCACCTCGAGCCCTTGCCGCCCGCCAGCATGAACCCCACCGTCCCAGGAGACTGTAGGGTTTCGTAGCATGGAAAACAAAAATTTCCTACCGCATACAAACAAACAAGCCAAGATCTATCTACTAGATTGTAGCAACGAGTCGATGGAATAACTCACCCTCGAAGATTCCAAAGTGTTTAACAAGAGCGGATTCTTGTGGGTGATGTAGTCGTACTCTTCCCGATCTCAAGATCGCGTAGACGATCCTTCCGGCGCTGCGTTCCGGCAGTGCTCCCGCAGTCGGTCACACGTTCGGTACTCGACGAAGACCTTCCTCTCCCTTGTTCCAGCAGGCAACGGAGGTTGTATCACTCTCCTCGCGATTCCGGTAGCACAACGGCGTGGTACCGGAAGTAGAGGGGAGATCTCGCAGGGCTTCGCCTTAAGCCGGAGCGAGTATGGTGGACTATGAGAGAGAGCCTCGACGGTCTAGGGTTTAGACACACCGAGGAGGAGGTGCTAGGGCCGGCGGCTAGGGCTTGGGGTTGCCCAAGTCGGCGGCTAGGGGAGCCCTAGGCGGCGGCAACAGGAGGTGGCGGCGCCGGGCTAGGGTTTTGGGTGGAGAACTTGTGTGTCAGGAGGGGCAGCCCTGCCCCTTACTTTATAGGTGGGAGGCGCCAGCCAAGGGGAGGGGAGTCCCTCCCCAACTCGGATCCCTAGTGGGCCGGCGGTGGAGGAGGAACTCCTCCCAAACTCGGTTTCCCACTTTCCCACCACTTCACAAAATAGCCGTTTGACTTTTTCAAATTGGCATTTGACTTTTCAAACTAGGATTTGATTAAACCCTTTATTTTGTTCAGCGATGACACCTAGTACATGATGCAATCATACCAACTTGATATAACACATTCATGTACCCTTCCCCTCCGGAGTGCCGAACATTCCAGAACCTTCTAGAACATTCCCGATGAAAACACCAGAACCATTCTCCAACCCCGAAACAGGACTTTCCTTATATGAATCTTATTCTCCAGACCATTTTGGTTCTCCTCGTGATATCCCGGATCCCATCCGAGACTCCGAACAACATTCGGTCTCTTACTCATCATTCCATAACTACTCAAACAACGTCAAATCCTTAAGTGTGTCTCCCTACGTTTCGTGAATTATGCGGACATGATCGAGACACTTCTCCGATCAATAACCAATAGAGGAATCTGGAAATTCATATGGCTCCCACATATTTCTACGATTACTTTGCGATCGAATGAACCACTTACATACGATACCAATTTCCCTTTGTCTCACGATAGTTTACTTATCCGAGGTTATGATCGTCGGTATCTCTGCATGCCTAGTTCAACCTCACATCGATAAGTACTCTTTTCTCGTTCCCGTGATATGTGATCCCTTGTGAGCTAGTCACATGCTTGCAAGCTAATTGGATGACATTTCACCGAGAGGGCCCAGAGTATATCTATCTGTCATATGGATGGACAAATCCCACTCTTGATCCATGTGTCTCAACCAATACTTTCCGAACACTCAATGCCACCTTTATAGCCACCCAGTTATGGTGTGGTGTTTGATGTCATCAAAGCATCCTTCCGGAGAAGGTGATATGCATGATCTCATGGTCGAAGGAATTAGGTTACTATGTATCAGAAAGCATATAGCAATTGAACTATTAAAATGACTTGATCTTTATGCTATGCTTATCCATAGGAGTATGTCCACCATATCATTCTCCTAACGATATGATCTTGTTGTTAATAACATCTCAATGTTCATGATAGGGAAACCACAATCATTTATTATCCAATAAGCTAGTATTATAAAGAGGCTTTACTAGGGACTCTATTTTAGTTTACAATTCACACAAGTATCAATGTTTCCTTGTTAATACTATTATAGCATGAATGTAAACATTTATCATAAACACAAAGATATAATAATAACTACATTTATTATTGCCTCTAGGGCATATCTCCAACAGTCTCCCACTTGCACTAGAGTCATCTAATCTAGATTACATGGTAATATACTGAACACCCATGGCAGTTTGGTGTTGGTCATGTTTTGCCCTCGGGAGAGGTTTAGTCAACGGATCCGCCACATTCAGATCTGTGTGTACTTTGCATATCTTTATGTCCCCATCTTGGACATGTTCTCGAATAGCGTGAAAACGTATCTTGATGTGCTTCAGCTTCTTGTGTGACCTTGGTTCTTGCGCATTGGCTATGGCGCCCATGTTATCACAGTAGATAGACATTGGGTCCAGCGCACTAGGAACCACACCGAGCTCTGTAATGAACTCTTTCATCCATATCGCTTCTTGTGAAGCCTCCGAAGCAGCCATGTATTCCGATTCAGTTGAAGATCTCGCCATAATGCTTTGCTTTGCACTCCTCCAGCTAACTGCTGCACCATTCAAAATAAATACGTATCCAGATTGTGATTTAGAATCATCCGGATCGGTGTTCCAACTAGCATCGGTGTAACCATTAACAACGAGCTGTTCATCACCTCCATAAGAAAGAACCATATCCTTAGTTCTTCTCAAGTACTTAAGGATGTTTTTGACCGCTGTCCAATGATCCACTCCTGGATCACTTTGATATCTGCTAGTTAAACTAACAGCATATGCAATGTCGGGTCTAGTACATAACATGGCATACGGTAGAGATCCTATGGCTGAGGCATAGGGAGTCTTACTCATCCTTTCTCTATCTTCTCCCGTTGCCGGACTTTGAGTTTTACTCAACGTCGTATTGGGCAACATGGGCAAGAACCCTTTCTTGCTATCTTCCATTCCAAACCTCTTTAGAACTTTGTCCAAATATGTACTTTGTGACAATGATATTAGGCGTCTTGATCTATTTCTATAAATCTTTATGCCTAATATGTAAGCTGCTTCGCCAAGATCCTTCATTGAAAAACTATTATTCAAATATTCCTTGACACTATTAAGAAGGTCTACATCATTCCCAATCAAAAATATGTCATCTACATATAGTATTAAGAATGCTACAGAGCTCCCACTCACTTTCTTGTAAATACAAGCTTCTCCATAAGTTTGTATAAAACCAAAACTTTTGATAACCTTATCAAAATGTTGATTCCAACTTCGGGATGCATGCTTCAATCCATAGATGGACCGTTGAAGTTTGCATACCTTGTTAGCATCTTTAGGATCGACAAAACCTTTGGGTTGCATCATATACAACTCTTCATCAATGTCTCCATTGAGGAATACTGTTTTGACATCCATCTGCCATATCTTATAATCATAATATGCAGCGATTGCTAACACAATCCTCACAGACTTTAGCTTCGCTACCGGTAAGAAAGTCTCATCGTAGTCAACTCCTTGAATTTGTCGAAACCCTTTTGCGACAAGTCGAGCTTTATAGACAGTAACATTACCATCAGCATCTGTTTTCTTCTTGAAAATCCATTTGTTCTTGACAGCCTTCCGGCCATCCGGTAAGTCCACCAAAGTCCATACTTGGTTTTCGTACATGGATCCAATCTCAGATTTCATGGCTTATTGCCATTTATTGGAATCTGGGCTCATCATCGCTTCCTCATATGTCTCAGGGTCATCGGTGTTATCCACCAACATGATACTCATAACGGGATCATACCAATCTGGAGTGGTATGAGTTCTCGTTGACCCGCGAGGCTCTGTAGTAACTTTAACCGAAGTTTCATGATCATCACCATTAGCTTCCTCTCTTATTGGTGCAGGCACCACAGGAACTTCTTCTGGTGCTGCGCTACTCGCAAGTTCGAGAGAAGGTTCGACAACCTCGTCGAGTTCTACTTTCCTTCTAGTCACTTCTTTCGAGAGAAATTCCTTCTCTAGAAAGGATCCATTCTTGGCAACGAAGATTTTGCCTTCGGATCTATGATAGAAGGTATACCCAATAGTTTCCTTCGGGTATCCTATGAAGACGCATTTTTCCGCTTTGGGTTCAAGCTTGTCAGTAACTTCTTTACATAGGCTTCGCAACCCCAAACTTTAAGGAACGACAATTTAGGTTTCTTCCCAAACCATAATTCATACGGTGTCATTTCAACGGATTTAGATGGTGCCCTATTTAAAGTGAATGCGGCTGTTTCTAATGCATAACCCCAAAATGACGGCGGTAAATCTGTAAGTGACGTCATAGAACAAACCATATCTAAGAGAGTTCGATTACGACGTTCGGACACACCATTACGCTATGGTGTTCCCGGCGGTGTCAATTGTGAAAGTATTCCGCATTTCTTCAAATGCTCTCCAAACTCGTAACTTAGATATTCACCTCCACGATCAGAATGTAGAAATTTAATCTTCTTGTTATGTTGATTCTCAACCTCACTTTGAAATTCCTTAAACTTCTCGAAAGTTTCGGACTTATGTTTCATGAAATAGATATACCCATATCTACTCAAGTCATCCGTGAAGGTAAGAACATAACGATAACCACCGCGCGATGCTACACTCATTGGACCACACACATCGGTATGTATGATTTCCAACAAGTCCGTAGCTCGCTCCATCATACCAGAAAATGGAGTCTTAGTCATTTTACCCATCGACATGCTTCAGATCTTTCAAGTGATTCAAATCAAGTGATTCAAGAAGTCCATCGAATGGAGTTTCTTCATACGCTTCACTCCAATGTGACCAAGACGACGATTGCCACATATAGGTCGAGTTATCGCTTCGATTTCAAACGCTTAGCCTCAATGTTATTAATATGTGTATTTCCACTATCGAGATTCAATAAGAATAGAACATCTATCAAAGGTGCATGTGCATAAAACATATTACTCATATAAATCGAACAACCATTATTCTTGGACTTAAACAAGTAACCGTCTCGCAATAAACAAGATCCCGATATAATGTTCATGCTTAACACAGCACCAAATAACAATTATTTAAGTATAAAACTAATCCCGATGGTAGATGAAGGGTAGCGTGTCGACGCGATCACATCAACCTTTGATCCGCTTTCCCACGCGCATCGTCACCTCATTCTTCGCTAGCTTCCGCTTATTCAAAGACTGCTTTGAGTTACAAATATGAGCAACCAACCAAGATATCAAATGCCCAGACACTACTACGAGTACTAGTGAGATACACATCAATAACATGTATATCGGATATACCTTTCTTCTTGATGTTGCCGTTCTTCAAATCCGCCAAGTACTTTGGGCAATTCCGCTTCTAGTGACCTTCTCCCTTGCGAAAAGCACTCAAGATCGTGCTTAGGTCCAGCCTTGGTCTTCTTCGTCAGCGGTAACTTTCTTACCACCCTTCTTGAAGTGTCCCTTTGCTTAGACTTGCCTTTCTTGAATTTGGTGGTCTTATTGACCAACAACACTTGGTGCTCTTTTTGATCTCCACTTCGCAGATTTCAACATGGCGAAGAGTTCGCAACGCGTCTTGTTCATGTTCGCATGTTGTAGTTCATCACAAAGTTCTTGTAACTTGGTGGTAGTGATTGAAGGACACGGTAAATCCCCAAAGCATTAGGAATCACTATACCCAAGCTTTGAAGTTTGTTTGCCTGCACATCTTAAGCACATGCTCACTGATGGAGCTGCCTTCTTCCATCTTGCAGTTAAAGAACTTTTCAGAAGCCTCATAGCTCTCAATTGCCGCGTGAGTCTCAAAGATCAATTGAGATCACGGACAATATCATGTGGGTCTGAATTCTCAAACCTTTTCTGAATCTCCGACTCTAAACCATACAAGATAGCACACTGAACTGTGGAGTACTGAGTCTTCCGAGTGAGGTAAACATTCTTTACTTCATCGGTAGTAGTAGCTGCAGGTGGGTCACCCAGCGGTGCATCTAGCACATAGGTCAAATTACCAGCTGTGAGGACAATCCTCAAATTGCGGAACCAATCCGCGAAGTTGCTTCCATTGTTTTTCAACTTTTCTTTCTCTAGGAACGCATTAAAATTGATGGTAGGGGTCGCCATTGATCTACAACATATTTGCAATAGTTTAAACTAAGTTTATGACAAATTGAGTTCTAATTAATAGTTAAATTAATCTAGGTGAACTCCCACTCAAAACAACATCCCTCACATTGTTTTAGTGATCACACGAACCAAATCCACCACATCAAAACCGATCATCACGAGAGTTGATGTAGCTTCAATGGCGAACAATCGTCATGTTCATCATATCTACTATATGACTCATGCTTTACCTTTCGGTGATCCGTGTTCCGAGACCATGTCTGTACATGCTAGGCTCGTCAATATCAAACCTTAGCTTCCGCATGAGCAAATCTGGCTTGCTCACGTTGTATACACTTGCGGAACCTAACACACCCGATCATCACGTGGTGCTTCGAAACAACAAGCTTTAGCAACGGTGCTAACTAAGGGTGAACACTTTATGACTTGAAATTTATGTGCATGAGGGATCATCTTATAATGCTACCGTTGTTAACTAAGCAATACAAGATGCATAAAGGATTAACATCACATGCAATTCATAATATGTGATATGATATGGCCTTTCTTCTTTGTGCTTCCGATCTCCATCTTCAAGCACGAACATGATCTCCATCATCACCGACATTGCATCAAGGTCCATGACGCTGCTCCATGGTTGTCGTCCACCGCTTCAACTATTACAACTACTTTGAATAGACACGCGGGTCTTAACAGAATTTAAAGACAACCATATGGCTCCTGCCGGTTGCCAACTTACAATAAGGAACATTGCATATATCAAATATAATCACAATCATGGCCATATCACATCACAGCACACCCCTGCAAAACAAAGTTAGACGCCTCTACTTTCTTTGCATGTTTTACATGGTTTGGGGCTTTCAATAAGTGTCGTTCTAACTTACGAACAAGAACCACAACATTGATACTAGTATTGACAATCACCCGTTGTAAATTGAATCTTAACTATGCTGGAGAAACAGGCACCCGCAAAGCCACTTATGCAATACAAGTTACATGTCAAGCGTGGAGCAAGTCTCATGAACGATGTCATGTAAGGTTAGCCCGGGCCGCTTCATCCCAACATCCCGCAAGATGCAAAGTACACAAGAAGCAATCGACAATAAAAGCATCAACGCCCACAATGACCATTGTGTTCTAATCGTGCAACAGATCTACATATAGACACGGCTCTAATACCACTGTAGGGTTTCGTAGCATGGAAAACAAAAAATTTCTACCGCATACAAACAAACAAGCCAAGATCTATCTACTAGATTGTAGCAACGAGTCGATGGAATAACTCACCCTCAAAGATTCCAAAGTATTTAACGAGAGCAGATTCTCGTGGGTGATGTAGTCGTACTCTTCCCGATCTCAAGATCGCGTAGACGATCCTTCCGGCGCTGCGTTCCGGCAGCGCTCCCGCAGTCGGTCACACGTTCGGTACTCGACGAAGGCCTTCCTCTCCCTTGTTCCAGCAGGCAGCAGAGGTTGTATCACTCTCCTCGCGATTCTGGCAGCACAACGGCGTGGTACCGGAAGTAGAGGGGAGATCTCGCAGGGCTTCGCCTTAAGCCGGAGCGAGTATGGTGGACTATGAGAGAGAGCCTCGAAGATCTAGGGTTTAGACACACCGAGGAGGAGGTGCTAGGGCCGGCGGCTAGGGCTTGGGGCTGCCCAAGTCGGCGGCTAGGGGAGCCCTAGGCGGCGGCAACAGGAGGTGGCGGCGCCGGGCTAGGGTTTTGGGTGGAGAACTTGTGTGTCAGGAGGGGCAGCCCTGCCCCTTCCTTTATAGGTGGGATGTGCCGACCAAGGGGAGGGGAGTCCCTCCCCAACTCGGATCCCTAGTGGGCCGGCGGTTGAGGAGGAACTCCTCCCCAACTCGGTTTCCCACTTTCCCACCACTTCACAAAATAGCCGTTTGACTTTTTCAAATTGGCGTTTGACTTTTCAAACTAGGATTTGATTAAACCCTTTATTTTGTTCAGAGATGACACCTAGTACATGATGCAATTATACCAACTTGATATAACACATTCATGTACCCTTCCCCTCCGGAGTGCCGGACATTCCGAAACCTTCTAGAACATTCCCGATGAAAACACCGGAACCATTCTCCAACCCCGAAATAGGACTTTCCTTATATGAATCTTATTCTCCGAACCATTCTGGATCTCCTCGTGATATCCTGGATCCCATCCGAGACTCCGAACAACATTCGGTCTCTTACTCATCATTCCATAACTACTCAAACAACGTCGAATCCTTAAGTGTGTCTCCCTACGGTTCGTGAATTATGCGGACATGATCGAGACACTTCTCCGATCAATAACCAATAGAGGAATCTGGAAATTCATATGGCTCCCACATATTTCTACGATTACTTTGCGATCGAATGAACCACTTACATACGATACCAATTTCCCTTTGTCTCACGATAGTTTACTTATCCGAGGTTATGATCGTCGGTATCTCTGCATACCTAGTTCAACCTCGTTACTGATAAGTACTCTTTTCTCGTTCCCGTGATATGTGATCCCTTGTGAGCTAGTCACATGCTTGTAAGCTAATTGGATGACATTTCACCGAGAGGGCCCAGAGTATATCTATCCGTCATATGGATGGACAAATCCCACTCTTGATCCATGTGTCTCAACCAATACTTTCTGAACACTCAATGCCACCTTTATAGCCACCCAGTTACGGTGTGGTGTTTGATGTCATCAAAGTATCCTTCCGGAGAAGGTGACATGCATGATCTCATGGTCGAAGGAATTAGGTTACTATGTATCAGAAAGCATATAGCAATTGAACTATTAAAATGACACTATCTTTATGCTACGCTTATCTATAGGAGTATGTCCACCATATCATTATCCTAACGATATGATCTTGTTGTTAATAACATCTCAATGTTCATGATAGGGAAACCACAATCATTTATTAACCAACAAGCTAGTATTATAAAGAGGCTTTACTAGGGACTCTATTTTAGTTTACAATTCACACAAGTATCAATGTTTCCTTGTTAATACTATTATAGCATGAATGTAAACATTTATCATAAACACAAAGATATAATAATAACTACATTTATTATTGCCTCTAGGGCATATCTCCAACAGAGACCACTAGACATGCTCGTTTCCTCGACCGTACCCCGTAGCCGCCGCACGCCGCGAAGTTCGCCGCTGGTACCACGCAGAGCACCGCACGTTCTATACCAAATCCCACCGCCCTACGCCTCGCCTTTAAACTAGCAATGATCGCCAGGAGACCGCGCACCGTCCTCTAGCCTCAGCTACACCGATATCCGCCTGTACCGTCGCCTCCGATGAGCTCAGCCCACACCGTGCTGCCCCTCTTGCTCGCCTATAAAAGGAGGCCACCCCAGCTCGATTCCTCCACACCATCTCACTCCCCACCTCGCACTGATCCTTCTCACTTCTTCCCGGAGCAAGGCGAGCTCTCTCTCGCCGGAATTTGGCCGAAGCCCACCGCTGCTGGAGGAGAAGGGAGCCGTCGATTGAAGCCGCCCCAGGAGAAGCTGCCGGTATAAGGAGAACCGCCGTGGTCGACTTCATCATTCGCCCCCGTCGTCGACCATCGCCGGAGCCCCGGTGAGCCGCCCTAGACCCCCACTGGCCGCGTTAGGGTTAGTTCCTCGCCGAAGTAGCTCGTCGTCAACGACGACCCTCAGCCATAGGATTAGAATTAGATCGTAAGGCTCAGATTCATGGATACTGTTTCGTTTAGTTAGTTCCGCTGACTTGTGGACCCCATATGTCAGCTGCCCGCACGCGCGCTGTGCGTAGTGGGCCGGCCCAGTAACTCTCCCGCGCAACCCAGTTAGTTTAAACTTAGATTTTTCATTTAAACTCAAACCCTAGTTCTGTCTGTTGATTCAAAAATCAATTCAGGGAGTTTTGATAAACCAAATGGCATGAAACCAATTTTGTCAGAAAGGTATTGGAATTCTTAATCCAAGCCCGTTGGATTAAAACCATTTAGATTTGTAGATCACCCATGGTAAAAATAATAAGGCAGAAGATTTTTTGCATTCAAACATTTTTCAAAATTCAACCATAGGATCTTTTGAGTTGATTCCAACTCTCAAAAATCAAATTTGATCATACCTTTCAGAATATATAAAAACATATGGGTTTAATTGCAGAAATAATGTTCAAGTAATAAAAGAATGCCACATAGGCATTTCTAGTCACTTTATTTAATTAAAATAAAAAAGTTAAACCTTATTAAATTGTGACACCACTTTAAATCACATTCTCATGTACTGAAATATGTGGTGATGACATGTGTCAACATGATCCCATGTTTGAGTTGGAGAATATTAAATCTTAAGTAGTTTTTCAATGAGTAGAAATTATTTTTCTAAAAATAAAATAAATAAGACAAGTGCTTTAATCTTGTAATGCTAGTGATGGTGCTAGATCACCTAGTGTGAACCTTTGTGTGATGATTAGCAATAGTTAAGTATTGTTTGGTGATTGTGTACCTAGTATTTATTTATAGACGCTAGTACCAACCAAGGATACGAGGAGGAAGGAGGATACTACGAGGAAGAAGCCGAGGAGAACTTCAACCACTACTCTGCACAAGGCAAGCTAACACTTGCAATTTAGCAAGCTATTAACTTATCAAGCTTACACCATGTGATCAAAGCTTTCTCTTAGAATTTGCTTAGTGACTTGTAGATTCTAAGAAGATATTTGAAGGTAGCATAAAGAGCATAAAACTTGTTAGATAATCTTGATGTCACCCTAAGGCATGAGATTGAACTTAGCTAATCCCCACATGTTTACCACCCCTCTTTAGTATTTACCCCCACTTATAGATGCTAGTGCTAAAGCATGAAACTTGATCAACTTTAGATGGAAATACTTGGTGAAAATGGTTATGAAAACCTTAGAATGATGAGTCATTCTACTGAAATGTTTTGACATGTGTTCTTTAAAACACCAGATGATTTTGATGATGAAAATGTTGAGGCATGAGCCTTAGCCGTTTATAAAACTGATGGTTGTGTGGATGCGATACCCTTCCAATTTTACCGTACAACCACAATACCCGAAAATTGGGTAGGGCTTGACTGGAAATTTATATACCTTAGTATGGGTTCCCTTGCAGCCAAGGTCTGAGCTGAGGCTACCTTGTGAAGATTGTCCACCTGTACAGTACCCAAGATGACAGTTGGTCATGGTTAGGAGGCCAAACTCACAGAAGAGGTGCCTATACTAGGGCGTGTAATGAAAAGGTTAGGATTGATTATCTGCATACTGAGTATGGTAAATTCAGAATTATTCCTGACGGATGTATCGAATGTTGTGGTGAAAGTGTACAATCTCTGCAGAGTGTCAAACTATTCGAATAGCCGCGTCCGCGGTTATGGACAGTTGGAGTGGCCATATTGTTCCCCCGTCAGATGTTTTCAAAACAACTTGTGAAATGATTTATGACTTTGACTTGACCACAACAGAGTTGTGATATGAAATTCAAGTTCCCAATTAGGTGTTATTAAACTTTCAACTAGCTTTCTTTGCTTTTGAACTTAGCAGAGGTAAATCTGGCTTTTTGCAAAACAATCCTAGAGCTTAGTATCCTACTACAAAAACCCCCTTAACTTATTAGTATTAGTTTGCGAGTACTTAAAGAGTACTCATGGCTTTGTCCCTGGCTATTCCCGTGGCCACAGTATGAAGAGGAGTATCAGGATGACGGACCGCAGGAAGGTTACGACAACTAGGATCATCTCCCATCGTCAGCATTGCCTGTGACCATGAAGATGGAGCTTCGCCCATGCTATCATTATCTTTACATTATTCCGCTGCTTGAATTGTATTAAGAACTAGATCATGAGATCCTTATTTGTATAGGACCTTATGTATGGTTTGTAATAGATGATGTACTGTGATATCCAAATCTGCTATGTCTCGCAAAAATGGTAATCCTGGGATTGCGATGTATGGCATAACAGGCATCTGGGATTAAAACTCCGGGTGTTGACAATCATTCAATTCTGTCGTACTCCCTCCGTTCACAATTAGATCGTATTCTAGGTTTAGTCAAAGTCAATCTTTTTGGATTTTGACCAAATATTCAGCAAAAAATAGAAGTATCTACCATGTAAAACTTATAGTGTTAGAATCTTTGTAAGTAATATTTTTATAATATATGCATTTGGAATAATGAATGTTGATATATTTTTCTATATTCTTGGTCAAAGTTGACAAAGTTTGACTCTAAAAAAACCTAGAACGCGAAGTAATAAAAAACGGAGGGAGTAATATATTTTGTTGTCTCTTTTTTTCCCATTAGTTCTCATTTTTCTTGTTTAAGAATAACGTGCATGATATTTACTTCTAAAGTCAGTTAATATGTTTTTGGAAATAGAACAAGCCTACCTTACTAGATTGCTAGGTTTTAGTAGGAAGGAGAATTTTTTCGAAAAGAACTATTTATTTGTGTTGCTTAATGTTGTATCTAGAGAAATTAGGTTCAACTACAAGGAACACGGGAGCAACATTTGGAGAAAAGGAGAGCCAAAATATTAAGAAGCTATAGGGCCTATGTTAGGACTACACATGCCAGTGAAGGAATTGTGACGGTCATGTGGTACATCGAGTTGGAGAAATAGCAAATACTTGCTTTCTATACAAAATAGGATAGTTTTTTATTAGATTTAGGTTAGAGATGTTTCCAACATGTGAGCTTGTTGGTAGGTAAAGAGAAACACGGCCGACCAGCATTCAACAAATAGGTCGACCTGGAAGTGAGTAGAGAACAACAATTCTTACTGGATAATTAGAAACATGTTTTTTTTTTACTTTGTTGCTGAATTCAGTCGAACGAGTTTTTATCGCTAATTACATAACCGCTTTGCTTCATATTCCATATTAAATCTACATACATCAAAGAGGGGATAGAAATCATCTATGTTGTTATAGAATGCAAGCACACGATGAAAAACAACCCTAAGTGGAGTCAGGATTATCAAGGATCCAACAATGGAGGTGGAGGTGAAGATGGATGAATTGAGAAAAAAAATCAATGTGTACCGTAGTGACACGTAGATGGAGAAAGAGACGTCTTGACAGTATAGATGTGCAAGTTCTCTCTAGAGATGATTAATGGGGGAATATGTGATAGTTTGTAATAGAATCTCACACTGCAATAAACGGGTATTAGTATCTTGCTAGGTGAACTGATATAATGCAAGTAATCACGCGACATTGCAATAACAAAGATGGACACATGCAGGGGGACGCAGGAGAGGGTACATGGAAAAGCACGAGATGAAGCATAAGGGAGTAGAAACGACAAAGAAAAAGGTCGAATCATGGACTCTGGAAACAATGAAGCAAAATGGGATGTTGTGTTGTGGACATGTAACCAAGAGTAGTTAGGCGATATGAGATGATGTGAGCTAGCTACATGGAAAAATGAAATTTTTTATTAAAAATAATCTTTTATATATATTATTATTTTTCCGTGGCAACACACGGACACACGGGCATTCAACTAGTCACTCCTAATTGAGCACTGCCGTAAGTTCTCTCAACCATCATGTACATGTGGCGTGCCATGTTGATGCCATTTAGGCGGATCCTGCCGAACGGAAAAAAAAATATTGAGAAAACCCCATATACGTGACACCCTACTATCGAGACCCATGAACATATGTAAAACTTATAATGGTTAATAATTGGTACAACATTTGCTGATAGGGTATTAGAATGAAATCATGCTAAATGGGGTAGGAGATATCAGCTCATAATTTTATTCCAATTTTGGTTCTTAATGTGGAACCAAAGAATATATACTAGTACTAAAGAAGACCGCATTCATCATTCTTGATTGACGTAATCTTTGAGATGAGTCATAGTAATAATCTTAAAATGAGAAAGTAATCAATATAATTAAACATAGTGTATATGATTGGTGGTAAATACTCCTAATTACTCGTAGCTAACAATTAGGCAGTAACTCTCCTGAGGAGATAAAGCGCCGAAGGAATCAGAGGATACCATATCAGCCTCCTCTATCCGCATTGGCCTCCTATAAAAACCCACGACCTGCACCCATTGTCTTCCACCAAACACAGCATAACCAGAAGTACGTAGGGCAGCGCATCCGATCTACGATGGCGTCCAACCCAAAGAGAACATCCGTGGTGGTTCTGTGCTCTGTGCTTCTGCTGGTTGCCGGCGTGGCCCGCGGCGGCGACTTCAACCAGGACGTGGACATCACGTTCGGCGATGGGCGCGCGCAGATCCTCGGCGGGCGGCGACCTCCTGACGCTGTCCATGGACAGGGCCTCCGGCTCCGGGTTCCAGTCCAAGAACCAGTACCTGTTCGGCCGCTTCGACATGCAGATCAAGCTCGTCCCCGGCAACTCCGCCGGCACCGTCACCAGTTTCTACGTAAGCACGCTTTGCCTAACTCTGTCTACATGCATAAGTACGTCGGCATCGAACATAGATTATGTACTGACTCGTGTTCATATGTCTATGTATGTGCAGCTTTCTTCGCCGCCGCAGGGGGCGCACCACGACGAGGTCGACTTCGAGTTCCTGGGGAACGCGAGCGGGCAGCCCTACACGGTGCAGACCAACGTGTTCAGCCAGGGGCAGGGCAATCGGGAGCAGCAGTTCGTCATGTGGTTCGACCCCACCGCCGACTTCCACACCTACTCCGTCGTCTGGAACCCCACCCAGATCCTGTACGCTTCTTCTAGATATCATGTGTACATCATCATCTTCTCAACTTTCATGGAATCTCACACAGTACTCCTCCTCTGCTTGTTTGCAGTTTCTACGTGGACGGGACGCCGATACGGGTGTACCAGAACCTGCAAGCCACAACGGGGGTGCCGTTCCTGACGCAGCAGCCGATGCGGGTGTACGCGAGCCTGTGGGACGCCGAGGCGTGGGCGACGCAGGGCGGGCTCGTGAAGACGGACTGGTCGCGGGCGCCGTTCATGGCGTCGTACAAGGGCTTCGCGGCGACCGGGTGCACCTCGCAGGACGCGGCGGCGTGCGCTAGGTCCGACGGCGAGTGGATGCACCAGGACCTGGACGCCGCGGCGCAGGCCCGACTCCGGTGGGTGCAGAAGAACTACATGATCTACAACTACTGCGCCGACACCTGGAAGCGGTTCCCGAACGGCCCGCCGCCCGAGTGCGCCGCCGCGAAGTAGGGTTGGTCGTCGTCTATGCTAGCTATGGAAGTCGATTTTGGTTGCTATAGAATTTGCGTGTGTGCGTGTGGATCCAATGATCCAGCTTAGAGGGTTTTTACGGTAGGGACTGGGCCATATGAGCCGTCCAACCACTTGATTCAATGTTCTCGATTTATCAATACTAGCAGATGCAATTCAGTGAGTATTTGTTGACATAAGGGCAAAACAAGTACTTATTCGCTCTGTCCCAGATTAAACATATGGTGGCGATTGGATGTTTATCTAAAGATTTATAACTGTAACTGAGTCAAGAACAAAATTAAAGCATCTCGCGCCTCGTTGGATTGTCGAAATTCATGTGCATGGATCGTGGGGGGAATTAGTTCCGCATCTTTCCTCGTTGCATGTATTGGGAATTCGTGAAAAATATTTTGCACATCATGTGTTCTTATTTGATTTGATTATAATTTTGGAATATGATGTTGTGGATCTTTCTTAGTTTTAAACCAGCATTTCTTTCCTCTTCAATTTGTATTATTTTGTAGGGTTTGCCTTGCTCTAGGAATATTTATATGTCAATGGACTTTTAGGATTCCATTAATAATAGACCTAAGTTTTCGTACATTTCTTACCATATTCGGTAGTAGATTGTTACATATATAGAACTCCGTGTGGGTTTGATGCCAGCCTTAGCCTGAATAGTTCTAACCTTTAAATAAAAAAATAGTTTTGAAATATAGAAAACTAATGTAAACAGAAAGAAAATAAAGAAATGTGTAAAACTAATCTTATTGATTAATTAGTATGTGACATTTTGATCAGTTCGCCAAGAGTTCCAAGAGAAACCAGGAGAGTTTAAAAATCAATGGAGTCATGATTGAAAGGGTTCATAAGGTACTCTCTCCCGCTACAGTAAAAGAGAGGCTATTTCTGAACTCCTCCGTCGTCCCACCGCGCTCGCCTCCGATCTGCGGATCCCTCCTCCTCCGGCGGTCGCTTCGGCGGCGGGAGGGTGGGGAATCTGTAGATCGAGGCTTGTGTTGGAATTTGTTGAGTTTTGGGCTATTGGCCCATTAGACAAATTCTGAAATTCTCTTTGGCCCACTTGTATATGGCAGCATATGGCTGTGCTAGTGGTGCTAAAGTTTAGTCTCACATTGCTAGTTGAAGGGGAGTTGGAACACCTTATATAGTAGAGTGTTGCACCACTCACTAAGGTGTGACAAGAAGAGTAGCCCTCGCGCACTCCTCCTCCGACGCCGCCCGCCACGCCATGCCTCGCCTCGACGCGCGCGCACCGCGGGTTGCGGGAATCTCGCCGAGACGAGCTTTATTTTGCAGTCGCTTCCAGTTTTTATGGACGTGGACTATTACCGACTCGGACGTGGGCTGAGTCCCCCGATCTCCCTAACCTACACTATATAAGCGTCTACGCTAAACCTAATCGGAACAGAACCTTGCGCCGCCGATTTTGTCTTCCTCATCCCGGCTTGCGGCGTGCACCGCAAATCGGGACAGTAGCCTCCGGAACCCCGCCTCTCGTGAACCTGTACAGTTGAGGGGCGATCAGGTTTTTGGGGAGTGCTCAAGCGCGACTACTAGCAACTACGACGTTGTTCGACGACGAGTTCCCGGACGACGACTTCTTCCCGGACGTCACCAATCTCTTCGACAACCTCAACATGGGCGACGCTGATGCGACCGCTGCGGCTGCTATTCAGCCTACACTGTATGTGATCCTCAACTGCCTTTTTCGGATTATGCTAGAGTTCTTTGTTCTAGCGTTTGGTGTAGATGTGATAGGTTTATCTCCTATAGATGTGATCTATTCATCTACTTTGTTGATCTGCATAATTGGTTTTAGTACCGTTTGTATGATCATGCTTTATCAATTTATTATTCAGATTAAATCAACTTCTTCCCGGACGTCAGCGACCTCTTCGGCAACCTCAACATGGGCGACAGCTCTGCCGCGGCTACTCCTACAACTGCATCATATGTGATCTCAATCTCTCTCTTTCGAATTATGCTAGAGTTTCTAGTTCTAGCATTTGGTGTAGATGTGATAGGTTTATCTCTTATAGATATAATCTGTTCATCTACTTTGTTGATCTGCATAATTGGTTTTAGTACCGTTTGTATGATCATGCTTTATCAATTTATTATTCGGATTAAATCATATGGATTATTGATTATATTTTCAACAATCCAAAAACCTGATTATAGGCAACTGAATTCCACTGGAGTAGCCGCGGCTACTAGACCGCCTCCTTTTGATGGCATGCACTATAAGAGATGGCGCAAGAGAGCAGTTCTCTGGTTTGAAAACCTGAACTGCTATAGCGCCACTCTTGGCAAGCCTGAAGGAGATCCTTCTGCTGAGCAGTAAGCGAACTTTAAGAAAGCTGATACCATATTTATGGCGGCTTTGTTCAGTGTTCTTGGAGACAACATTGTTGACCCATATATGTCATTTGATAATGGCAAGGACGCGTGGGAAGCGCTCGAGGCCAAGTTTGCGGTCTCGGACGCTGGCACTGAGTTGTATGTCATGGAGCAATTCTATGACTACAAGATGGTTGATGAGCGCTCTGTCGTTGAGCAAGCTCATGAGATACAATCACTTGCCAAAGAACTTGAGCAGTTCAAATGTTCCTTACCGGACAAATTTGTGGTCGGTGGCATTATTGCCAAGCTTCCTCCCTCGTGGAGGAACTTTGCTACTTCTCTGAAACATAAGAGACAAGAGTTTTCGTTACGGATATCATTGGGTCTCTTCATGTGGAAGAGAAGGCGAGAGCAAAGGACAAAACTGCTCGAGGATTGGAGGGAGGTTCTACTGCCAATTTGGTGCAGAGGAAAAACTTCCAATCCCACAAGTTCAAGAATAAGAACAAAACTGAAGGAAAGGGGAAGTTTGATGGCAACAACAAGGCCACGCACTCAACCAACTTTAAGAAGAAAAATGATAAGAGGAAAGGTTCTTGCCACGTCTGTGGTGATCCTGATCATTGGGCTCCTAGCTGTCCTAATCGCTTTGACAAGCGTCAACATGGGAACAGCGACAATGCCGCTAATGTTGTTATTAGTGATACTGAGATGAAGGATGTTGGGTATGATATTTTACCTACTATCCTTCAGTATGTCACTCTCCTGATTGGTGGATAGACACGGGTGCTAATACACATATATATTCTGATATTTCCATGTTTTCCTCTTATCAGGTCTCAAGGACCTCTTCCGTGCTGATGGGAAACGGCTCACGTAAATCTGTTCATGGTATTGGTACGATAAATCTGAAGTTTACTTCGAAGAAGACCGTACAGCTGAAGAATGTGCAGCATGTTCCCTCCATCAATAAGATCTTGCCAGCGGATCGCTTTTATGTTGAGATGGCTTTAAGTTGGTTTTTGAGTCCAATAAAGTTGTGATTTCTAAGTATGTACAATTTGTTGGAAAGGGTTATGAATACGGAGGTATGTTCCGCTTGTCTTTGTCAGACTCATGTACTAAAGTTATTAATCATGTTTGCAATGATAATGAATCCAATGTTTGGCATTCACAACTCTGTCATATTAACTTTGTTTGCATGACGCGGCTAGCCAATATGAGTTTAATTCGGAAATTTACCACTGTCAAAGGTTCTAAGTGCCAAGTTTGTGTGCAAGCAAAGCAACCCCCGCAAGTCTCATACGGCTGCGGAACCAAGAAACTTAGCACCGCTAGAACTTATACATTCAGGTCTTTGTGAGATGAATGGTGTGTTGACAAAAGGTGGAAAAAGATAATTTATGACGTTGATTGATGACTCCACTAGATACTGCTATGTTTATCTTCTGAAATATAAAGATGAAGCTTTGAACTACTTCAAAATCTATAAAGCTGAGGCAGAAAACCAACTTGAGCTTAAAATCAAGCGGCTAAGGTCGGATCGTGGTGGAGAGTACTTTTCAAATGAATTTGATTTATTTTGTGTGGAACATGCTATTATACATGAGAGGACGCCTCCCTACTCACCTCAGTCAAATGGGGTGGCCGAAAGAAAGAACCGCACTCTAACTGATTTGGTTAACGCCATGTTAGATACATCGGGTCTTTCCAAGGAATGGTGGGGGGAGGCGCTAATGACTGCGTGTCATGTCCTAAACCGTGTTCCTATAAAGGATAAAACCATGACTCCATTTGAGGAATGGGAAAAGAAAAGGCTTAAACTCTCTTACTTACGAACTTGGGGTTGTTTGGCGAAAGTCAATATTCCAATACCCAAGAAGCGAAAGCTTGGACCAAAAACTGTTGATTGTGTTCTTCTGGGATATGCTTTTCATAGCATTGGCTATAGATTTTTGATACTAAAATCTGAGGTATCCGACATGCATGTTGGTACAATTATGGAGTCGAATGATGCGACTTTCTTTGAGGACATCTTTCCTATGAAAGGTATGTCTAGCTCATCAAATCAGGAGATGACTAGTTCATCTAGTCAGGAATTTTCTATAATTCCTGAACCCACTATGCCGATAGAACACTCTGATGATCCTGTGGAGGATGACAATGAAGCTCCCAAAAGGAGCAAGAGACAAAGGACTGCAAAGTCATTTGGTGATGATTTCATTGTGTACCTTGTGGATGATACTCCCACTTCTATTTTAGAAGCCTATGCATCTCAAGATGCTGACTACTGGAAAGAAGTTGTCCGAAGCGAGATGGGATCCATCTTAACTAATGGTACTTGGGAAGTCACTGATCGTCCTTATGGGTGCAAACCTGTAGGATGTAAGGGTGTTCAAGAAAAAGCTTAGACCTAATGGTATTATTGAAAAGTACAAGGCATGTCTTGTGGCTACGAATTATACCCAAAAGGAAGGTGAAGACTTCTTCGATACCTACTCACCTGTAGCCAGATTGACCACTATTCGAGTACTACTTTCCTTGGCTGCCTCACATGGTCTTCTCGTTCATCAAATGGACGTTAAGACAGCTTTTCTAAATGGAGAGATAGATGAGGAAATTTATATGGAGCAGCCTGACGGATTTGTAGCAGATGGTCAAGAAGGAAAGGTGTGTAAGTTAGTGAAGTCTTTGTATGGTCTTAAGCAAGCTCCTAAGCAGTGGCACGAGAAATTTGAAAGAACTTTAACTGCTAAAGGCTTTGTTGTAAATGAAGCTGACAAATGTGTGTACTATCGCCATGGTGGGGGCGAGGGAGTTATTATGTGTCTCTATGTGGATGACATATTGATATTCGGGACCAACCTCGCTGTTATCGAGGAGGTCAAATAGTTCCTATCTTGCTGCTTTGATATGAAGGACTTGGGAGTGGCTGATGTAATTTTAAACATCAAGCTACTAAAGGATGACAATGGTGGGATTACATTTCTTTAGTATCACTATGTGGAAAAGATATTGAGTCGCTTTGGGTATAGCGACTGCAATTCTTCTCCAATGCCTTATGATCCGAGTGTGCTACTTCAAAAGAATCGAAGGTTTGCTAAAGATCAATTGAGATATTCTCAAATTATTGGCTCGCTCATGTATTTAGCCAGCGCTACTAGACCTGACATCTCCTTTGCTGTAAGCAAACTGAGTCAATTTGTGTCAAATCCTGGAGATGATCATTGGCATGCTCTTGAAAGAGTTTTGCGCTATTTGAAAGGCATTGCGAATTATGGTATTCACTATACTGGGTATCCTCGGGTACTTGAAGGTTATAGTGATTCAAACTGGATATCTGATGCTGATGAGATTAAGGCCACAAGTGGTTATTTGTTTACACTTGGTGGTGGCGCTGTTTCCTGGAAGTCTTGCAAGCATACCATCTTAACGAGGTCAACAATGGAAGCAGAACTCACAGCATTAGACACAGCCACTGTTGAAGCAGAGTGGCTTCGTGAGCTCTTGATGGACTTACCTATGGTTGAAAAACCAATACCCGCCATCCAGATGAACCGTGATAATCAAACTGTGATCATCAAAGTAAATAGTTCTAAGGATAATATGAAGTCATCAAGACATGTGAAGAGGAGATTGAAATCTATCAGGAAACTGAGGAACTCCGGAGTTATTGCGTTGGATTATATCCAAACATCTAAGAACCTAGAAGATCCCTTCACAAAGGGTTTATCACGCAATGTGATAGATAATGCATCGAGGGAGATGGGTTTGATACCCACGCTATGAGTTGATCCCAGTGGCAACCCACTCTATGTGATCGGAGATCCCGTGAATTAGAGCTGGGAGACAAGCTGTTGATCAGCTGAGAGGAGAGTATCCCCATATTAAATTTACATCTCCATAAAGATGCAATACTCTCTTAATCTGCATGGCAGGTTGATATTTATCTTAATGTGTTCCAAGTGGCTTTTTATAAGCGGAGATCTTGTCCTGCAGAACATCTCTTGAGGAACACACCTATATGAGTCTGACTTTTAAACGCCGCAGTCCGTGAGAGTTGGGTGCTCTCTAATAAACTCATGAAAGGCCCTGGAGTATGACGCATCAGCCCCAAACCGCGGGGAAGCCGACGGTAGCCCTGTACCGGTCTAGATTTTGTGTGAAACTAGCGCGCAGAAAACTTGTAGTTCAATGCATAGTCAACTATTCAAGTTGCTAGCTAGCGTAGCATGAAGTTTAACATGGAAGTTCAACTTAACAGTCTCCACTACACACTGGTATACAAAACAATGTTCTCGAATAAAGGTGATGTGATGTGCCAATAAGAGTTTGTGGCGGATTGTTGGAATTTGGTGAGTTTTGGGCTGTTGGCCCATTAGAAAAATTCTGAAATTCTCTTTGGCCCACTTGTATATGGCAGCATATGACTGTGCTAGTGGTGCTAAAGTTTAGTCCCACATTGCTAGTTGAAGGGGAGTTGGCCCACCTTATATAGTAGAGTGTTGCACCACTCAAGTGTGTGACAAGAAGAGTAGCCCTCGCGCACTCCTCCTCTGATGCCGCCCGCTTCGCCTCGCCACGCCTCGCCTCGTCACGATGCGCGCGCTGCGGGTTGCGGGAATCTCGCTGAGCCAAGCTTTATTTTGCTGGTTGGGAAAACTGATTATGAGTCATTAACGGACACGTTAATTACAGCTGTTTCTAGTTTTTATGAACGTGGACTGTTACCGACTCGGACGCGGGCTGAGTCCCACGATCTCCCTAACCTGCACTATATAAGCGTCTGTGCTAAACCTAATCGGTGTATTAATCCACACACGCGCCTACCCTCCAGAACCTTGCGCTGCCGCTTTCGTCTTCCCCATCCCATCGTGCGGCGTGTACCTCAGATCGGGACAGTAGGCCTCCGGAACCCCGCCTCTCGTGAACCTGTACGGGTGAGGGGCGATCAGGTTTTTGGGGAGCGCGACTACTGGCAACCATGATGTTGGGGAGGTAACCCCGGATAGGAAAGGGCAGGACCCTTATAATGATGGCAAGGCATTACCCGGCCGAAATACTGCATAAGTCGGCCGGGTTAGCCCGAATAATCTTGATGCAGGTGAAGGACAAGACGAGTTACGCGAGGCAGGGCCGAATGATACGAAGCTTGCAGGAGAAGGAGAAGCCTAAAGTCAAACTCTAGCCGCAGGCTAGGGAGAATCTGAGCAGAGCCAAGCACTAGGGACAAAGACGCAGAGCGACAGAGAGGCAGAAGGAGATCACGGAGGTGACAGTCCTGAAGCCCGAGGCGCACAGGAGGGGCCCTCTGGAACCTTGCCGTCATTAGGGGAGCGACAGGGAAAGGGGGGCGCCAAACTACTATATTGGGACAAGCATATTCCTCAAATATGCTTGCCGCATCAGCCCTAAAGGAACCCAAGGCCCTCCTTTATAAGGGGAGGCTTGGACCCTGAGGAGGGCATGGGCTCATTTAGAACCGTTAGGCTGGTAACGTTCTTCTTTCCTCCTAGAACACAGCTCAAGGTAGGAGAAATAAAGATCTTTGCCTTTGCCTTCTGTGTGTAGAATCAACTGCATCTTCCCTCCCCAGATCCCTCTAGCATCCATTGGCCCCATACTTTAGCCTACCCATGGCATCTGCTGTGCCACCACCACGACAGTTGGCGCCCACCATGGGGCAAGCAGCGGTGCTAGCTGGAGTCATGATCCGGACGGGAAACTTCATCAACACTGGCGAGCGCGTGGTTTCTGGCCTAGTCCGGAGATTCGATCTCTGTGACTATGTCAGCGACAACGCGGGCAGCTTCAGGGGAAAAACTCCCCCGTGGAACGGTGTCTTCATCAGTTTGGGCGAGCACAAGGTCTACGTCGGCGTCGACACCTCCGGCATTTATCCTCACCAAATTGTTGTTGCAGGAGAGCCACCCCTTAGCGCTGCGAGCCATCCGTGCGGGGCGCATCCGGGGAGCAGCGTCGAGGTGATGGTCGCAGCCGGAGTGCAGGCGGGAGTAGCGGGTGCCGGATCAACCAGAGACCCCGCCGCAGGCGTGCAGATCACGCCTAGGCAGACGACACCACCCACCGAGGTAATCCCTCCAGTGACCAACCAGGCCGAAATACAGGACACTACCCCAAAAGCACCAAGAGTAAGAGGGCCACCTCTGGAAAGGCCAGAAAACATTCTTCGGGCAACCATAGAAAACTTGACCACACCTGTAGCGTCGATACTTGACCCGGCTAATGCTCAGGCAGAGTTAGAAGAAACCAGGCAAAAGGTGCTGGTAGAGGCAAAAAAGGTGTCGGCCCTGCGGGAGTCTCTAAACAGGACCCTGCGAGAATATGCTAAAGCTAATAAGCTTGACGTCGCCCCCGAACGGGTGGACGAGTTAAGATTGAGAGGGAAGAACCTCATAGATGATATCAACAAGGAGCATGATGCTCATAAGGCAGAGTCAGTTGATTTGGGCTTGCCGAGGTACAGTACCCCGACAAAGAACCTAAGAGCGGCAAATGCTGCAGCATTAGAGTTAGAGGGGTTGACCGGCGAAGCCCGGCAGAAACAACAAGAAAGAGTGAATGAGCTGGTGCACATCGCGAACCAGCAAAACAAAGAAATGCTCAGGGCAGACCCGGCGAGGCCGGGGGCTTCGCGAATGGTTCACTCGGCTGGAGCAGCACCTGCATTGTCCGCGGCAGCAGCATCATCACCCGGAAATAATGCACGAAAGGACAAAGCAGTAACTTCAGGAAAGAGAAACAAGCAAATTGTTCCGTATGATCTGGCAATAGCCGGGAAAGCAAAGGAGAACATAGGCAATGGAAGCCGAGGTAACAGTGGTGAGAGGAATCCTGGCCGTATTGAGAAAGACGGCGGAAGCCGAGGCAATGGAGACCTCGGCAGAAGAGAACTCGGAAGAGGCAATCACGAGAACAATACCCCGATTGAAGTAAGGAGAGAACCGCCGCTCAACCCACAGCCAAGACATGAACCTCGGCAGGAAAGAGAAGCGAGACCAGCTCGCCACAATCAAGTGAACGAAAGGTACAATGATGGTTATTCCGAGATGGAATATGCGATCCATGGTGGAAATAACCACTATGGAATGCAAGATGAGTTACATCTGATTTGCCATCAAATGATGCAAGAGTAAAGCTAGACAGGTTATACCGGTCCGAGTTCTTTGGAAGAAACGAGGTCCACCAGGTCCGACGTGCTTTGGACCACGGATCATGGGCGAACCACCTGTGCCGAACTTTCAGCTAGCGAGAGGCACGAAAACATATAATGGGAGTACCAAACCACAAGACTGGTTGATTGATTATGCCACTGCTATGAAAATAGCTGGTGGAAACTTACGATGGGCAGTACGGTATGTCCCACAAATGTTGGAAGGACCGGCTAGGGTATGGCTGAATAATCTACCAGCAGGCAGTATCAACTGTTGGTTAGATTTTGAGGAAATGTTCGTCAGCAACTTTACCAGCACATACAAGAGGCCAAACAGGCATAGCAGTTAGCCATGTGCAAGCAGAGGCCGAATGAAACAGATAGAGAGTTTTTAACTCGATGGTGTAACCTGAGAAACTCGTGTGAAGGAGTTATAGAGTCGCAGGCAATAGCTTGGTTCGCTCAAGGATGCCGTTATGCCAGTGTATTGTGGCAACGACTGCAAAGAGATATGCCAACCACATTGGCAGAAACTATCAGAATAGCGGACTCCTATGCGTTAGGAGATCCAACACAACCAGAATTAATGTCGGCAGATCATCGGGAGCAACAAGACCAATATGCAAGAGATTTGGCCGGGTCATCCAGGCGCAATGACTTTAGAGGAAGAAGAAGAGAAGAACGACCGGATTATAGATATAATTCGGCCCAAGTGGCAGTGGTAGCGCAGGATCAGCCGAGTCACGGAATGACTCAACGGCAAAAGAATGGTCCTCAGCAGTGGACACCAAGGAATGAAGGAAAAAGACAGTGGACCCCAGAACAAAAGAAGCAATGGCAGGAGAGGCCGAAGTACACATTCGAATATATGTTAGATCAGCCATGTAAATTTCACACGTCAAACCCATCCAGGCCAGCCAACCATACGACCCGCCAATGTGCATGGATGAAAAATGCAATGGGAAACCCCGCAGGCATTCAGGCAGCACCCCTTCAAATACATCAACAGCATCAGCCCACGGTTGGTGGAGCAAATGCACAGCAACTGATGTTACCACCCCCTCCCCCGAGATACGATAACTCAGACCGGAGAGATGCGGTACATCAAGTGATGAACCAAGGCCAGGATGGAAGGACAAATCCAGGAAATACCGGACGCAATGATTACAGAGAACATCATCAGTCTTATTGCGTGTTCACAACGGAACAGCAAGACAAGCAGAGTGTGCAACGCCGGCATATGGAAGTAAATGCAGTTATGCCGGCAGTGCCAAGATATATGCCTTGGTCAGATCAGGAAGTAACTTGGAGCATAAAGGATCACCCCAAGATAATGCCGAATCCAGGGTCGTATGCACTCGTGTTGGATCCGACATTTGTTGAACCAAGCATTAATGTGAAATTTTCAAAGGTTCTCATTGACAATGGGAGCAGTATCAACATCATGTACAAAGATACCATGCATAAACTCAGAATATCGCAGAACATGCTGCAATCCACGAGGACCACTTTCCATGGGATAGTGCCAGGGCTTTCATGCGAACCCATTGGTAAGGTCCGAGTGGATGTGTTATTCGGCACAAGAGATAACTGCAGAGCAGAAAACTTGGAGTTTGAAGTGGTGGATCTAGAGAGTTGTTATCACGCTTTACTCGGACGACCCGCGTTGGCCAAATTCATGGGCAGATGTCATGTAAGTTATCTGAAAATGAAGCTACCCGAACCACAAGGAGTGATAACAGTAGTAGGGGATTACAAGAAGTCAATGGAATGTGGTTCAGCCGGATCAAATTTGGCCGAATAATTGGTTATAGCAAGAGAAAAAAGAAGGATTCAGGAGGTAGCAGCCCTCGCTCAGTCAGCACAGCTGAATATGCCGGCACTAGCCAATCCACATGGAAGTGTCTCCTTTCAGCCGACTAAAGAAACGAAGAAGTTTCAGATAGATGAGCAATTCCCAGAGCGTACCGTTACTATTGGTGCAGGCCTAGAGGCTAAATAGGAAAGCGAGCTCACCAACTTCCTCCGTGAGAATCGAGATATCTTTGCATGGTCAACTCAGGATCTGCAAGGTGTTCCGAGGGAGTTGGCTGAGCACTCTCTGAATGTAAGGCCGGGAGCAAGGCCGGTGAAGCAACCTCTCCGCCGCTTCGCCGAAGACAGGAGAAAAATAATAGGGGATGAAATAGCTCGGCTCCTCGCGGCCGGGTTCATCATGGAGGTGCTGTATCCGGATTGGTTGTCAAATCCGGTGCTAGTAGAAAAGAAGAAAGATGATCCCAATGTAGCCATCGTATGGCGAATGTGTATCGATTACACGAACCTGAACAAGGCGTGTCCAAAAGATCCTTTTCCATTACCTAGAATAGACCAAGTCATTGATTCGACCGCTGGTTGTGAGTTATTGTCATTTGTGTAGCGTATTCTGGTTTCACGGATACCGTTAAATCCGGCCGATCAAATAAAGACTGCGTTTATTACCCCGTACGGGGCTTATTGCTATCGCACAATGCCATTCGGCCTGCGAAACGCAGGAGCAACGTATCAGAGATGCATGCAAAAATGTCTACACGACCAGATAGGAAAAAATGTACAAGTATATGTGGATGACGTGGTCATCAAAACCAAAGATAGCAAAACGCTACTAGATGATATACGACAGACTTTCGCGAACCTGAGAAGGTTCCGAATGAAGCTTAACCCGGAAAAATGCACATTTGGCGTGCCAGCAGGAAAATTACTCGGTTTTCTTGTATCTAGCCAAGGTATAGAGGCCAACCCAGCGAAGATAAAGGCAGTAGAAAGAATGGAGTTGCCAAGGTGTCTAAATGACGTACAAAAGTTCACGGGATGTTTAGCCTCGCTCAGCCGGTTTGTATGTCGGCTGGGAGAGAAGGCACTACCACTCTATCAACTGATGAAGAAATCAAATAAGTTCATTTGGACTCCACAAGCAGACAGTGCATTCCATGAGTTGAAAAGGATGTTGGTCACAGCACCCATTTTGGCTTCTCCATTATCAAAAGAGCCTATGTTACTCTATATAGCGGCTACCAACAGAGTAGTGAGTGTTGTAGTCGTCGTAGAACGATTCGAAGATGATAAGTCGGTACAGAGGCCGGTGTATTATTGAAGCGAGGTGTTATCCGCTTCAAAGCAAAATTATCCACATTATCAGAAGATGGCTTATGGAGTGTACATGTCGGCAAAGAAACTTAAACATTACTTCGAAGAGCACCCCATCAAAGTGATCTGTGAAGCACCCATAGCCGACATATTAAGCAACAAAGATGCAAGTGGCCGAATAGCAAAATGGGCAATTGAGTTGTCACCATATGCTCCACAATTCGATAGGAGAGATGCAATCAAATCTCAGGCGGTCACCGACTTCTTCGTAGATTGGGCCGAGGTGCAGTATGAGCCACCATTACCAGACCCAACTTATTGGACGATGCATTTCGACGGTTCCAAACTAAGAAATGGTTTGGGGGCAGGAATAGTGTTAACCTCGCCCAAAAGAGATCAGCTGAAATATATGCTGCAAATACATTTTGCCGCGTCAAACAACGTAGCCGAATATGAAGCTCTGGTCCATGGACTGAAAGTAGCAAAAGAGATTGGCATATGCCGAATCTTATGCTATGGGGACTCAGATCTAGTAGTACAGCAAGTCTCAGGCAATTGGGACACATTAGATGATAATATGGCTTTGTATAGATTTCATGTGCAAAAGATCAGTGGATACTTTGAAGGGTGTGAATTTCACCACATACCTTGGGCAGAAAATGATGCCGCAGACACATTGTCAAAGCTAGGATCAACCAGGCAGTCAATTCCCCCAGGTATTGCCCTGGAGCACCTCAGGAAACCATCAATAACCCCATCACCAGAGTCCGAATCCATCTTTATTCCGGCAAATTCAGCAGAAGATAATGTGCCGATGGAAGTAGACCAGCAGTATAACTCGGAACTCCCCAAGAGGAGGATAGCAGAGGCAAGCATAACTATGGAGAAATCCGAGGTAGTTATGTCGGCGGAAAACATGGAAATAGACAGTGAGACCACACCAGAGAAAATCACACCGGTATGGGCGCAACCCATATTCTCTTTCCTTAAAGATGCGATTTTGCCGAATAACGAAGTGTTAGCAAGACAGATAGTAAGGAGATCTAAAGCTTATACAATCATAAATAATGAGCTATATAAAAGAAGCGTCACAAGTGTATTGCAAAGGTGCGTGAGTTCGGCAGAAGGCCAGGAGATCCTCCTAGATATACATCAAGGAGAATGTGGACACCATGCCTCGTCTCGTGCCTTGGTGGCCAAAGCATTCAGGCATGGGTTTTATTGGCCAACGGTTGAAAAATGCAATGGTTGTCAGAGATATGCAACCAAGATACACATGTCGTCGTCCGAGTTAAAAACGATACCCATTACTTGGCCGTTTTCTGTGTGGTGCTTAGATATGGTGGGACCATTTAAGCCAGCCCGAGGGGGGATGACCCACATATTGGTTATGGTGGATAAGTTCACAAAATGGATTGAAGTGAAACCAATAAAAAAATGCGATGGGCCCACAGCAGTGAAATTCCTCAAAGATATTATCTTAAGATATGGGTACCCGCACAGTGTTATTACAGATAACGGCATGAACTTTGCAGAAGGAGCCTTCGCTAGGTTTTGCCAAGAGAAACACATAAGATTGGATGTTGCCTCTGTGGCTCACCCACCATCTAATGGGCAAGTGGAAAGGTATAATGGACTAGTATTGTCCGGAATAAAACCACGACTCGTCGAACCATTGCAAAGGTCGGCAGGATGTTGGATTGAGGAATTACCAGCAGTATTATGGAGCCTCAGGACCACTCCGAACAGATCAACAGGTTATACACCATTCTTCCTGGTATACGGGGCAGAGACCGTGCTTCCAGCGGACATAATACATGACTCGCCAAGAGTCACTCAATATACAACTTCAGAGGCAAATGAAGTAGCTCGGCAAGATACTGTTGATCTGCTAGAAGAAGCCAGAGAGCTAGCGCTATCACGATCAGCTATTTATCAGCAGAACTTGCGGCGATATCACAGCAAGAAGGTGAATCCAAGAGTGTTCAAAGAAGGGGATTTAGTTCTCCGACTGGTGCAACGCACGGCCGGCATGCACAAGCTGTCACCTCCATGGGAAGGACCATTAAAGTGAGCAAAGCATTGCACAATGATGCCTATTACCTAATCGATGCTCAATCCCCTGGAAAGAACAGGGCAGACAAAGCCGGCGAAGAAACGAAAAGGCCATGGAACGTAGCTTTACTTCGTCCATTTTACTCGTAGCATGGTATCTCAAGATCAAGCACCAATTATGTATTAGACCTCGGCATCCTGAGCAGTGAATCGGGGACTGCCATGTGTTATTTCAATTTTGGGTTATGTATTAAACCTCGGCATCCAGAGCAGTGACTCGAGAATTGCAATATATTATTTCAATTTCATCTTATGTATTAAAACTCGGCATCCAGAGCAGTGACTCGGGGACTGCCATGTGTTATTTCAATTTTGGGTTATGTATTAAACCTCGGCATCCAGAGCAGTGACTCGGGAATGCCATGTATTATTTCAATTTTGGGTTATGTATTAAACCTCGGCATCCAGAGCAGTGACTCGGGGACTGCCATATGTTGTTTCAATTTTATGTTATGTGCTAAACCTCGGCACCTTGAGCAGCGACTCGGCAACCATCTTATATTATTTCTGAAGTTTGGTTTACATACTAGACTTCGACGCTATAGGCAGTGACTCGGGGACTGCCATATATTGTTCCGAAGTAGTGGTTAGCCTTTGATACAAGGAAGGTATCAAACTTCGGCACTCAAAGTAAGAACAGCTAAATCTCGTATGATATTCGAAGCCCACACCCAGATTAACTGGCTAAACCACGAGAATACAAAGGCAGGAATATATCCCAAAATCAAGAAATCGCAGGCCACCAAAGCAAGGATTCGGACGAACAAGATCACATAAACTAACTGATAACAATTACAAACATATATGTCTCAGAAGCACATGGCAAAAGAAATTCATGCCATACATAAGACGGACAAATGTTCCACGTACATCATACGCCCGACATACCAGGGATAAGAAACGATTTAAAGGTTTTTAGCGGGAGAGGCAGTAACTTGGTCAGGGGCTGGGCACTCCGAGGTAGGCAGAGCTTCGGCCGAGGTTGCCTCACCCTCCACAGGACCAGGTGCGACTTCGGCGGAAGCCCGAGGCTGTTGAGTAGCATCGGTTTGTGCAGTTGAATGCCCAGTACCTTTGGAGGAGGATCGCGCGTCGCCATTGCCATCCGAGCTCGAACTGGAATCACCAGAACTAGCCGAGTCATCCTCATCTTCCCCTTGTTCAGCTGGATTGTTATCCGATGCATCCTCGACTACGACCTCGTCGTCCGGGTTTGGAAGGAAACTCAGACCTTCATTCCAGGTATGCACGTCGGCATACTCAACGAGATGGAAGGCACGAGCTTGCCGAAGAGCGACGAAGGTGGGGTCCTCAACCCAACGGGAACCAGTGCGCAAATTTCTCAAGATATCAAGAGAAATATCTTCATACCATGACATGATAACAGTGAGAGCCATATCAGCGCCAGCTCGTCCGGCTGATTCCCTCCAAAGACTTAGTTGCCTCTCGGACGCCATTAATATTTCCACCAGCAATTGGACCTCATTGATATCAGGAGTCCCAGAAGTATTCGGCCAGAGAACATGGTAGGCTCGGATAGCTGCCTGCACCAAATCCCTGCCCATAATCTTCATCGGACCAACTGCAGCGCCGACAGCAACCAGGAAATCTTCCATCGAGTACTCCGAATCCGCATCAACAGGGACACCTCGGTGCACACGAGCAGCAAGAACCGCTTTAGAGCTCACGGGCTTAGCTTCTGGAAAATGATCTGCACAAAACAGGAATGCGTCAGAGGGCAGCAGGAAAAAGGAAAAAGATAATCCGGCCGTGCTAAGAAGCTTACGATGAATATAACTCATCATTATCTGAAGGTCTTTAGCCCAGTCAATCTTGCTCTTCTCAAAGCGAGCGATCTCCTCGCTCATTCCCCGAGTTTTCAGTTCGGCAGCCTTGAGAAGCTCTTCATTCTTCTGCAGTTGCAGAGCTAGCCGATTTTTCTCCTCGGAGAACTCTTGGTCGACCTTTTCTAGTTCGGACCTCTGAGAAAGCTTAAGGGCCTCCACCTCGGCGCGCATAAGAGCTATTTCATCGTCCTTTTCTTTTAGCTGCGCTGAATGAGTAGCGCTTTGTTCTAAAAAATGCAGCATTACATCAGGCATGGGCGTGCAATCTTGGTGAGATGCTGCAAAGGTTTGTAACTCGGCTTTACCAAAACCAAACGAGATAAAAGAAACTTAGTGCACATTTTAAAGAAGGAAAGGTATAAGGTAAAAGGGAAACTAACCTTCCAGGTTCTTGACTTTCTTCTCAAGACGAATGTTGAGATTATTGATGTTACCTGTTCACCAACAAAGTGAGCCGACATCTCGCATACAAAACAATAGGAATGTCGGAGATGACGAAAAGAATTGTCGACTTACCAGCTTTTTTCACCACAGGAATAACTTTCTCATATTTTTCTTCCAATTTTCTATGCGAAAAAAGCAATCTTTGAAATTCAGCAGTCCGCCGGTCATGTGCAACCTGAGCAATAGAGCAAACGATGAGTGGATATTCAAAGCCAAAACAAATCCGAGTCAAGCAAAACTTAACTCGGATCTAGGTGGATGGATAATCAAAGCCAAAAAAGATCCGAGTCAAGCAAAACTTAACCCGGATCTAGGTGGCTGGATATTCAAAGCCAAAACAGATCCGAGTCAAGCAAAACTTAACCCGGATCTAGGTGGCTGGATATTCAAAGCCAAAACAGATCCGAGTCAAGCAAAACTTAACCCGGATCTAGGTGGCTGGATATTCAAAGTCAAAACATATCCGAGTCAAGCAGAACTTAACCCGGATCTAGGTGGCTGGATATTCAAAGCCAAAGCAGATCCAAGTCAAGCAAAACTTAACCCGGATCTAGGTGGCTGGATATTCAAAGCCAAAGCAGATCCAAGTCAAGCAAAACTTAACCCGGATCTAGGTGGATGGATATTCAAAGCCAAAGCAGATCCAAGTCAAGTAAAACTTAACCCGGATCTAGGTGGCTGGATATTCAAAGCCAAAGCAGATCCAAGTCAAGCAAAACTTAACCCGGATCTAGGTGGCGGGATATTCAAAGATCAGCTAGACAAAAATCAAACAAGGTTTAAGGCAGATCTAGTCGGATATAGGTTCGAACCCTAAAGTTAAATCCAATTAGGTAGAGCATCATAAAACTTCCAAGCGAATAACAAGTTACTCGTTTGCAAGTTTCGGGGACTAGAGTATATATAGTAGCATCTGGAGAATCAATCAAAACTCCGTGAAACAACAATTACCTCATTCATCTTGTTACTATCAAGGATGATCTTGGCAGCTTGATCCAAGCGGCTGCTAATGTCGGAAAGCTGAAATGGCTGACTGATTGGATTACCCTCAAGTTGATCGGCAGCATTCTAGTTATTGGCATATTCCACCAGTGAGCCGAGGCTGTTTCCACTAGCCGTCCGAGTGAGGACTTTACCCCGGACGTGCTGTGTAACCACCGCGGCTGCAGGGCTTTTATGAAGAGCAAGCTAGGTACCGGTGGCCGGAGTAACGGAGGCTTTGGTAGAGGCAGTTCCTTTGTGCAGCACATCGGCGATACTCAGCTGAGAAGAGCCGACAAGACCTTTCTGGGAAGTGGAAGCCTTGGTGGCGACAGCTTTTCTTGCTTTAGAAGAGGCATCAGCAGAAGCCGATACCTCGGCAATGGGAACGGTGCCTTTAGGAACCGGAGGGGTCACAGTCGCAGAGGGCGCCGAGATATTGACGACCTCGGCCGGGGCTGGAGTTACTACAGAAACAGCGGGGGGTAGAAAGAGGCTCGGTAGAGATGCTCGGATTCACAGAGGGGGCAACTGGTTCGGTAGAAATCTCGGAGGGCCGAGTGGAATCAACGTAAACAAGAGGAGTCTCAGGCACATTGTGGCGAGGGGGCGACCGATGCGGAGCTGGAGGAGATGCGGCACGAGCAGGACTGGGGATCCTGGTATCTTCAGTGGGCGGAGGAGACGGCTGCCGAGTCACACGGCCAGTCATGCTAGGACCGCCGGGCTTAACAGAAAGTGGAGCACTGCGAAAATAAAAAAGAAAGAAGGGCGTCAGGTTGGAAAGCAGAAACAGAGAAACAAGAAATACGAGCAAAAGGAACTTACCCTGTGACTCCAGGCATGGTCTTGCGCCTGGGAGGATTCGGAGCGGATTTCTTCATTCGTTGCTTGGGGGGCGCCTCTGAGGCACCAACAGGAGCCCCACGTTTCCCGGAGGTAACAGGGGGCCGGGAAGCAATAGGCTCGGCGTCGTGAACCTGACCGGCCAGATTAGCTGGGAAAGTAGAAGCCGGAAATGCATAAGAAATGGGCATTGCGGCAACTACCTCTAGAACTTGGACCTCGTCCGAATCACCTTCCTCCTCGTGGACCGAGGTCTTGCCACGAGCACGAGCCGGAGCGAGATCCGACTTGGGAACGAACTCTTCGGAGTCCGGCTCCCCAACGTCCGGGGTATTCCGGTCCGCAAACCACGGGAGCGACAAAACCTCGGCATCCTCATCCTTCTGCTCTGCAAACCTCTGTAAGGCAAGAAGGAGGAAAGTTAGTGAAAACAAGTACGAAAACAGTTGAAAAACAAAGCGTTAATGGTTAAGCTTACTGAGGGAGGGGGACGCTCGCGGGTGAACGGCTTCAATCCCCAAGCCCAGTCCTCAGGCATCTCCGTCTTGAATATAGCTCGGACACGTTTAAAAATGAGATAGTTGTCCAGCTCCACGGTCGAGACTCGGTTAGGGTCAAGAGGACCGCTCATGTAGCAGAGTTTGTGCGTCCTTTTCTGGAATGGGCAAATTTGGCTACTGATGAAGGTATCCATCAAATCCTCGCCGCGTAACCCGGTGCGGATCAGCTCCTTAAGCCGAATCTCAAAAGCCTCGGCCAAGGCGTGACTCTTCCTCGGATTATAAGTCCAATTCACCTTGGAGGGCGTACCAATGGAGAAGGCAGGGAGCCGAATCTTGTCCTCCGTTCCCGTGTTCTTGACATAGAAGAAGGACTTGTGCCACTTCTTGCACGACTCTAGCCCCGTGACACGAGGAAATACAGACTTCCTCCGAGGTGTAATGGACGCTGCTCCACATTGAGTAAGCAGTTTCTCGGAAGGGTGCAGAGACTTGTCAGGGACAACGTTAGAACAAAACTGGAAGAACTTCGACCAGACATGCACGGACGGCCATAGGCCAAAGTACCCCTCCGAGGCAGAGATAAAAGCAGAGAGAGAGGCGATGGCATTCACAGGAAGATAATGCGGCTGAAGGCCGAAGTAGTCGAGAAATTCCCTAGCAAAGTCGCTAAGAGGGAGACCAAAGCCGCGCGAGAAATGCGACATGAAAACTACATACTCGCCCTCTCTAACGTCCGGAGAGGACTCGCTGCCGGGTAAGCGACAGGAGACCTCGGCGGGAATCCTCCGAGTCCGGATAAGCCACTCGATCTCACGGCGAGTAACGGAGGAGCCCTGCCACGAGCCTCGCTCGGGCCTAGAGCCAGCGTCGTCATCCTCTAGCAGGGCACCGCTGAAGGAGCTAGACATGGGCTCGCCGGAGAAATCAACAGAGGAAGAACTAGCGGCGGAGGAAAGTTTAGAACTACAGGGCCCCGTCGTGATTCTACACAGAAACGGCGGCGGAGCAGCAAGGGAACCTCCGCGCGAAAACGAAAGGGAAACAGAGGAGCCTAGAGGAAAGCCTAGGCGATGGGGCCGGAAAGAACTCACCGGCGACGACGCTGGAGCTAGCGAACAAGGACGAGGTAGACGGAGCAACACGGCGGAGTCCTCATCGTCGGATATTCAGATGAACGCACGGCGGCGGAGCCGCGAACGGGCGCAGAAGCGAGAGGAAGAAGAAGGGCGCGGGCAGCGAAAAGGGGAAAGTGAATTCCCAGGCACCGCGCCCCTCTTTATAACCGAGCCGCCTACGAGGTAGTGGGATCGTGGGTGTGGCGGTTGATCCTCTAGATCGTGTACGCCGCACGACCGCACGTCGTCGAGCGGAACCGCACCAAGGACCACACGGTGGCAAAGGAGGTCACGATCCCCAACGGAAACGGCGCACGAGGCGTCACAGCGCCGACGAGCGCAGTAATCGCGCAATTACTGTAGAGGAACAAAAAACTAGAGAAACAATGATGGGGATGCCACGTAGGACAAGGCGTACGCAAGAAGATACGATGATACCTCGAACAAGAAAGAGATAACTCGGAAACAATGCAGAACGAGTGTCATAAAACTGATACGGCCCGGCCGAGGTTATCGGCGGGGCCATACCAGCTTCGGGGACTAATGTTGGGGAGGTAACCCCGGATAGGGTAAAGACGGGGAAAGACGAAAGGATGTCCCCCGTCTAGTTTCCGAGTTACAGTCTGAATCGGCCGAATCCTGTAGAAGTCGGCCGAGATAGGAAAGGGCAGGACCCTTATAATGATGGCAAGGCATTACCCGGCCGAAATACTGCAAAAGTCGGCCGGGTTAGCCCGAATAATCTTGATGCAGGTGAAGGACAAGCCGAGTTACGCGAGGCAGGGCCGAATGATACGAAGCTTGCAGGAGAAGGAGAAGCCTAAAGTCAAACTCTAGCCGCAGGCTAGGGAGAATCTGAGCAGAGCCAAGCACTAGGGACAAAGACGCAGAGCGACAGAGAGGCAGAAGGAGATCACGGAGGTGACAGTCCTGAAGCCCGAGGCGCATAGGAGGGGCCCTCTGGAACCTTGCCGTCATTAGGGGAGCGACAGGGAAAGGGGGGCGCCAAACTACTATATTGGGACAAGCATATTCCTCAAATATGCTTGCCGCATCAGCCCTAAAGGAACCCAAGGCCCTCCTTTATAAGGGGAGGCTTGGACCCTGAGGAGGGCATGGGCTCATTTAGAACCGTTAGGCTGGTAACGTTCTTCTTTCCTCCTAGAACACAGCTCAAGGAGAACTTGTAGCTCAAGGTAGGAGAAATAAAGATCTTTGCCTTTGCCTTCTGTGTGTAGAATCAACTGCATCTTCCCTCCCCAGATCCCTCTAGAATCCATTGGCCCCATACTTTAGCCTACCCATGGCATCTGCCGTGCCACCACCACGACACACGACGTCGTCCGACGACGAGTTCCCGAACGATGACTTCTTTCCGGATGTCAGCGACCTCTTCGGCAACCTCAACATGGGCGACAGCTCTGTCGCGGCTACTGCCGCAACTGCATCATATGTGATCTCAATCTCTCTCTTTCGAATTATGCTAGAGTTTCTAGTTCTAGCGTTTGGTGTAGATGTGATAGGTTTATCTCTTATAGATGTAATCTGTTCATCTACTTTATTGATCTGCATAATTGGTTTTAGTACCATTTGTATGATCATGCTTTATCAATTTATTATTCGGGTTAAATCATATGGATTATTGCTTATATTTTCAACAGCTTGTACATAGCGTAGGGTACGGTGGTATCTCAGCCGTCGTCGTCCTGGAGGTGGCGATGGCGGCGGTGTGGTGTGTGGTGGCGGCTGCTTTCCCCTCTCGCGTGGGTGGTCCTCAGAGCTCCTTCGCGTGGTGGCCGTCTTCGTCGAGGTCGCTGCTCTTCGGAGTGGCGACGCTCGGTGTGCCCCGGCCGGATCCGGTGCAACGGATCCATAGTATTAAAGTGGTGGAGATGGTGTTGAAGTCCAGCGCGATGGTGGCGGCGTTCCAGCGAGTATGATCTGCAGATCCGGTGATCGGCGACTTCCTAGCTGCCTCGGGGCTGACTCCTATCCAAGGCGTGAAGCGGAGCAGCGGCAGCGGCGCGCCATCAACGGCTTCCATGCGACGTCCCCGTCGAGATCTAGAAGAAGGGCCTTGTTGTAATTTTCAGTTTCTTCTAGGTTTATCTGTAAGATCGCTAGTTTAATATTATCTCCTCCATTCCGCAAAAAAGAGGGTTCATAAGGTGAAGATTGAGTTGCTAATGAGCAACCTTTTTTCTTTGAATAGAAAAAGGTCCCAAAGGACCTGGAATCTACATGATATCAACGGTGAGCGTACAATTACTGAAAGGACACCAGAAATATAGAAACTACAATGTTGTACTTCTTCTTTACAACCAACACCCTACAGAAAATCGTGGAAATGCGATCAAGTCCAAGATCAACCGCAATGAGAGATGACCTCCGGACGCGGCCGCCCTGCCTCCATCGAGGACAAAACCACTTGGGGAAGCACTTGCACCCGCTTTCACGCCAAGATCAAAGAAGATCATCCACCTAAGGAGGAAAAATAAACTCGAGTTGACATCATGCTCGAGCACAACAGGGCCATCCTCATGGCCGGAGATAGCATGGGCTAGAACACGTTGTCGCTTTGGAACTACTCCCTCTATTTTATAATATAATATGTATTAACTTTGTGAAGATAATATATCTAGACGTCTTTTAGTATGTAGATTCGAAGAGGTTCACTACGAATCTACACGGTAAAAGATGTCTAGATACATTACCTTCACAAACCTAAAACATCTTATATTTTAAAACAGAGGGAGTACTACAGTAGTCGCAGACTCCACTAGTTCCATGCACAATCTCCACATGACTGTAGAAACACAACTCCCTCCTTCGTTTCGCTCTCCATTGAGACCGGACGAGAGGAGAAGCAGAGAAACGAGGCCACAACACAGGAGATGGCCGTGCTTATTGCAGAGGGGGTGTCACTCTCATAGAGGAGAGGGGAGGAGGGGGTGTCACTTTACAACAACTTCTTTGTAGCTATGTGTGGTCCTCCACAGGCTAGTGATGCTAAGGAGACATCTAAGGATGTACCAAGTCTCTACATACTAGGACACCTTATCCATTTTCATTATCCTATAGCTACTACCGTTCCACACCCTCTACATCTTCCTGCTTGCTATCTGTGTCTTCCTACTCGCGATCTCACCGGAGCACTCACCTTCATAGCTAGTATATTAAAGGTATCGTCGTGTACCATCATCGGCTTAATTATTATTGTAGTGATAGGTATTAAGTTTGTGTATGACCTGTCTAAGAGTGGCTATGTCATTGAGTGGTTTGTTTCATTTTCTCAAGAGCACTGAAGAACAAGACCCTGCCATATCATACTCAATATTGTTAGAAATAATGGGCCAATTCATTTAGGCCCATGTGTATTTCAGATTTTCCCTAAATCTCAAAGCCCGAATTTGTGGCAGCTCATATGTGTTTGGGCATGGGTGGGCACAGGATATTTCCAATGGGTATTCAAGGTATAGAAAAATGCAATGCAACACTTGACAGTTCTGGTGTAGAGGCGGAACCAGTTTTTTTGGTGTCTTTAGAGCTCTCTCCCACAATATCTTCAAAACACCATTGTTCCTCTTCATTTCTGTGTCAGTATGTTCTTGCCACAAATTCAATACAGATGCAACCTAGATCATCATTGGATGGAGTCGCAATCAACCAATAAATAATCTAACCTGAAGAGCAAGCAATTTGCTAGTTCATAAATTAGAAAAGAAAATGCCTTGCCTCGGCAACTAAACCAATCGTTCGCCTCCTCGCATACTGTGTGTTTGAAGAGGTACCGAGCAGGCCTAGAGCTGGACTACTGGAGGATCACGACTAGTACTTGAGCCAAGCTACTGCTGCTACTGTTAGCTACAAATTTCATGGAGATGCTACTACATGATTTGTTTTGCCAAAAAATAATGGGTATTCAGCTGAATACCCATGAATACATGTGTGCCCGCCAATGTGTTTGGGCCCATGTTTGTGGCAGCTCACATGGGAGTGGAGTGTGAGCTAAAGTTTAGTCCCACATGGAAAGTTGGGGGAGAGTTGCACCACCTTATAAGTTTAGTCCCACGTGCGTGACTGCTCGAGTTCTCCATCACGGGTCGTCTTCCATCTAAGTCAGGCGGTGCTGCCTAACGTCGTCTTCGTCGCCATCTGCTTCGATCAGTCTTCCCTAAAGTTTCTACTACGACAACCGATCGGTACGTGCTACGTGCTCCTGTTTGGTTATTCATCATGTTCTGCGAGTACATGTTTAGCTGCTGTTTGTTTCCGTTCATCCTGTTGTTTAGTACATCTAGTATGTTCGAGTTACATGAGCTAGTAGCTAGTTTTGTCATGCTTAATATTCTAGAATTAATCATGGAAATTATGCCTAATATTCCAACAATACAAAAACCTTATTGTAGGAAATTTCCTGAATTAATAATGGATGGTTTTACCGATGCACTGAGGCCGGATAAGTTTACCGGTGTGCACTTTAAGAGGTGGTAGTACAAGGCTGAGCTTTGGCTGACCACGATGAAAGTGTTCCATATCAGTAAAGGCAAACCTGAAGGAACTATATCTGACAAGGATCAGAAGAAGTTCGAGGATGCCAATACTGTCTTTGTGGGATGTATTCTGAGCATTCTTGCTGACCGTCTGTGTGATGTGTTTATGCACATAAAAGACAGGAAGGAGCTCTGGGATGCCCTGGATGCAAAGTTTGGTGCTACAGATGCTGACAGTGAACTGTATATATCATGGAGAGCTTTCGTGATTTTAAGATGACAAAGGACCTTCCTGTGGTTCAACAAGCTCATGAGATACAATGCATTGCCAAAGAGAGCTCGAACTCCTTAAGTGTACCTTACCCGACAAGTTTGTGCCGGGTTGCATTATTGCTAAGTTGCCCCCTTCATGGAGGAACTTTGCCACAGCTCTCAAACACAAGAGACAGGAGACATCAGTTGAAAATCTGATAGCGTCCCTTGATGTTGAGGAGAAGGCTCGGGCTAAGGACACTACTGAGAAAGGAGAGAGTCATGCTACTGCCAACTTTGTGCAGATAGGCAAATCCGTAGGCAAGAACAAAGGGAACTTCAAACCCTCCTTTAACAAGCCTGTAAAGACTACAACCTTCAAGAAGAAGAAGACGAACAGGGACAAGAGTGAACTGTCTTGTTACACTTGTGGAGAGCCCGGCCACTTTTCCAAGGACTGTCCAGAATGCGCAGACCGCAGAGGGAAAAAGGCCAAGACTGTCAACATCGTGACCACTAGCAATACTGATGGGTATGGTAATTTATTTACTGTTCTTTCAGTATTTCAATCACCGTGTTGGTGGCTTGATACGGGTGCTAATGTTCATGTGTGTGCTGACATCTCTATGTTCACTTCTTATCAGGTCGCTCGGGATTCATCCGTCCTAATGGGGAATGGATCACATGCTTCTGTTCGTGGTGTTGGCACGGTGGATCTGAAGTTTACTTCCGGAAAGAACGTGCAGCTGAGGAACGTGCAGCATGTCTCTACTATGAACAAGAATCTCGTTAGTGGCTCCCTTCTTTGTAGAGATGGGTTTAAGGTTGTCTTAGAGTCTAATAAAGTCGTTGTTTCGAAACATGGACAATTTATTGGTAAAGGTTATGAAATCGGAGGCTTGTTCCGGTTTTTACTTTCAGAGTTTTGTAATAAATCCGTGAATCATATTTGTGGTGGTGTTAATGATGATACCAGTATTTGGCATTCTCGTTTATGTTACAATAATTTTGGTTTGATATCTCGGATGTCCAGTATGAGTTTAATTCCGAATTTCACTATTGCCAAAGGTTTTAAGTGTCATAGTTGTGTGCAATCAAAGCAACCTCGAAAGTCTCACAAGGCTTTCGAGGAGAGAAACTTGGCAATTCTAGAACTCATACATTCTGATCTATGTGAGATGAATGGTGTGTTGACAAAAGGTGAAAAGAGATATTTCATGACGTTGATAGATGATGCTACTAAATTCTGCTATGTTTACTTGTTGCAAACTAAAGATGAGGCTTTAGACTACTTTAAAATCTATAAGGCCAAAGTTGAAAATCAACTAGAGAGAAAGATCAAGCGTATTAGGTCGGATCGTGGTGGTGAGTATTTTCCCAAAATGTTTGACGAATTCTGTCAGGAACACGGAATTATTCATGAGAGGACGCCTCCCTACTCGCCCCAATCAAACGGGGTTGCCGAGAGGAAAAACCGCACGCTGACTGACTTAGTGAATTCCATGTTAGCCACTGCTGGTTTATCAAAGGCATGGTGGGGGAGGCTTTGTTGACTTCATGTCATTGTAGGGGTTCGTAGCATGGAAAACAAAAATTTTCTATCGCATACAAACAAACAAGCCAAGATCTATCTACTAGATTGTAGCAACGAGTCGATAATGGAACTCACCCTCGAAGATTCCAAAGCGGTTAACGAGAGCAGATTCTCGTGGGTGATGTAGTCGTACTCTTCCCGATCTCAAGATCGCGTAGACGATCCTTCCAGCGCCACGTTCCGGCAGCGCTCCCGTAGTCGGTCACACGTTCGGTACTCGATGAAGACCTTCCTCTCCCTTGTTCCAGCAGGCAGCGGAGGTTGTAGCACTCTCCTCGCGATTCGGCCTGGCGTGGTACCGGAAGTAGAGGGGAGATCCCGCAGGGCTTCGCCTTAAGCCGGTGCGAGTATGGTGGAGCTTATGAGAGAGGCTATTAGTGGTCTAGTAATTAGACACACCAATTAGAAGGCTCTAAACCAATTAGAAGGCTCTAAACCGAAATAGCTCTAAACCGGGGTTTAGGTCTAGGGTTTAGTTTAGAGGATAGGAACTTGTGTGTGTAAGGAGGGGAGCCCTGCCCCTCCTTATATAGGTGGGAGGGCCGGCGGCCAAGGGGAGTGGAGTCCCTCCCAACTCGGCTTGGTGGTGGCCGGTTGGAGGAGGTCTCCCTCCCAACTCGGTTTCATACTCCTCTTTTCCCACTTCCCAAAATGGCCGTTTGACTTTCAAACTAGCCGTTTGACTTTTCAATTTAGGATTTAAATAAACCCTTTATTTTGGACAGCGAGAACACTTAGTACATGATGCAATCATTCCAACTTACAATGACACATTCATGTACCCTTCCCTTCCGGAGTTCGGACATTCGGGACCTTCTAGAATGTTCCCGAGAAAACACCGGAACCATTCCCCAACTCAAATGGGACTTTCCTTATATGAATCTTATTCTCCGGACCATTCCGGATCTCCTCGTGATATCCGGATCCCATCCGAGACTCCAACAACATTCGGTCTCTTTCTCATAATACCATAACTACTCAAACAACGCCGAATCCTTATGTGTCTCCCTACGGTTCGTGAATTATGCGGACATGATCGAGACACTTCTAACAATAACCAATAGAGGAATCTGGAAATTCATATGGCTCCCACATATTTCTCGATTACTTTGCGATCGAATGAACCACTTACATACGATACCAATTTCCCTTTGTCTCACGATATGTTACTTATCCGAGGTTATGATCGCCGGTATCTCCGCATACCTAGTTCAACCTCATTCATCGATAAGTACTCTTTCTCGTTCCGTGATATGTGATCCCTTGTGAGCCAGTCACATGCTTGCAAGCTAATTGGATGACATTTCACCGAGAGGGCCCAGAGTATATCTATCCGTCATATGGATGGACAAATCCCACTCTTGATCCATGTGTTTCAACCAATACTTTCCGAACACTCAATGCCACTTTTATAGCCACCCTGTTACGGTGTGGTGTTTGATGACATCAAAGCATCCATCCGGTAAAGGTGATATGCATGATCTCATGGTCGAAGGAATTAGGTTACTATGTATCAGAAAGCATATAGCAATTAAACTATTGAAATGACTTGATCTTTATGCTACGCTTATCTATAGGAGTATGTCCATCACATCATTCTCCTAATGATATGACCCTGTTGTTAATAACATCTCTATGTTCATGATCAGGAAACAATGATCATATATTAACCAACAAGCTAGTTTAACAAGAGGCTTTACTAGGGACTCTTATTTTAGTTTACAAATCACACAAGTATTAATGTTTCCTGTTAATACAATTATAGCATGGTATGTAAACATTTATCATAAGTGTGAAGATATGATAATAACCTACTTTATTATTGCCTCTTGGGCATATCTCCAACAGTCTCCCACTTGCACTAGAGTCAATAATCTAGTTTCAAACCTTTGTGTTTTCAACACCTATGGCTTTCTGGTGTTGTATGTACCACGATTGCTAGTGGTTAATCGATCTCGGATCGACACTTCCGTGTCCGTGTGTAATTGCATGTCTTTGCCTCACGCATCACACATTCTCTAATGAGATGGCCTTGTATAAATTTGGTCTTTCGGTGTGACCTTTAGTTCTTTGGGGTTAAAACATGTTGACAATATTGTCGTACAATATATCTTCATAGTATTATCCCGCAGAGAACTACACCTAGTTTGATAACAAACTACTTGACACAAATGCCCTCTTTTGCTGCTATAATAGCAGTCATATACTTAGCCTTTTGTTGAAGTATCTGTCACAATGTCTTAACTTTGGAACTCATCCAAATCCATTATGGAACTCACTTTCCATTATATTGTGCCACCCTTAATGTAGATTGAGATAAACTTAATTTGTACTTTGTGACAAAACTAGTATCAATGTAGTACTTTTACAATGAACTAACCATCTATTTGTCACTTCTACAAATAATATACTCTTAGTTCTTCCAAAAGATCATAAGAATATCCTTACTATTGTCCAATGATCATTTTACAAATCATTCTGGTATATGCTCACAACATTTAGAGCATAGGACATATCTGGATTTGTACATATCACAGTATGATTGATATAAATACTCTTTGTGATTTCATACATCAAGTATCAATCTATACTTGAATCTTTGTTTCACTTACCAAATGTCAATACACTTGAATATATCATCAATATTGAATTTATTCAATCCTTTCTGTGCGACAAGAACCTTTCTTGTAGTTTCTATATTGAACTCATTCAATATCTCGTCTATGTACTTCTGGCACAACCATATTAGCATCTATTGATGCCAAATATTTGGGTTTTGCCTAAGTCTTTCATCGGGATGAAATTCTTAATATGTGTTAATAAAAGATACATTATTTCCAATCAACAATATGTCTTCCACATAATGTATTAGAAACATGTCTTAGCGCTCCCACTTAATTTCTTGCAAATGCAAGCATCTTCATTGTCTCCGATGAAATTAAACTCTTTTAACAGTTTCATCATAGTGAAGATTCCAACTCCGCTATGCTTACTTCAACCATTGAAGTTTGCATATGCTTTAGCATCCTTTGAATTAACAAAACCCTTTGGACCGTGTCATGCACACGTCCTAGGTAACCATTCTATTAGAAGAACTTGTTTTGTTTATTCTACTACCACATAACAAATTATATGTAGTGGTTGCTACATTAATCCGTCTAGACTAAAATCGCTATGAAAGATCAAATCTTGTCATATACAACCTTTGAACATTGTTGTGAACTCTTTCCCAACATGTCGACTATTTCATAGATGTGAAACATCCATGTCTACTTCTTTATAGATCCAAACACAACTGCAAGGTCTTACACCTTTTCCGAGGGTCCTTCAAGTTCAAAACTTGATTTCTCGTGTATGGAACTATCACGGATTATATGGCTTCAAGCCATTTGACGGAGTCAGGGCCCATCATCGCTTCTTTGCATGTAGTAGGTTCATTATTCTCAAATAATGATTCAACCCTCAAATCTTGGTATTTGATTGTTTACTTGACCTACTTGGTTCAATAGAAACTTAGACCTCCGTGACCACAACCTTTGAGGCACGTGAGCCATGAGCATTGTTGCTGCCTCCTAACACTTTTCGGTCTTCAAGACTCGATCACATAGCTAAGGTTCCTTTAACCTTATCAAAGTTCTATTGTCCTCCCACTTAACTTTTCACGAAAAATTCCTTCTCAAAGAAACTTGACGTTCTAAGCGACAAACACTTTTGTCTCCGGTGTTTATGGAGGAATACTTAACATTTATACAAAGACAGGTTTATCCGACTTTGGTTGCAAACATCTTTCTTATGCATAGCATACCAATGTTTAAGAAAGTACTACTTGGGTTTTATCCCAAACCATAACCTTATATGGTGTCATTTCAGCGGATTATGATGGAGCTCTTTTAGTGGAAAACAGTAGTCCCTAAAGCTTTTAATCTTTAAAATATAATAGCAGTTTTATGAATTATACCTTCGATCTTACCATGTCAAACAAGGTTTAATTACATATCTCGAACACTCCATACTCTTATGGTGTTTCGGGAAATGCAAATCCACGGACTGATTCCTTAAATCTTAGGTATTATGCTAAACTTGTAATTTAAATATCTTCCTTTATGATCTTATCATAAACTATTTATATTCTTGTTACAATGATTTTGCACTTCATCTTGAAAATCTTTTGAACTTTTCAAATATTTCACACTTCATCCTTATTAAGTAAATATTCACATATTCACTCAAATTTTCGGAGAAAGCATATGAAGTTGAAATCCATCGCTCTTGACTACACATAATGGAGTTCGTACAACAATATGCACAAGTTCCAATAAGCTAGTCTTTCGTTCCCTTTTGGCCTATGAACGAAGTTTCAATTATCTCTAGGAAAGTTTCACAAACGTCATTTGATCAAAAATCAAAAGACTCCAAAATTCCATCCACATGGAGTTTCTTCATGTTTTCTTTCCAATATAATTTAAACGGCGATGTCACTTCCTAAGTGATCTTTCAATCAATTTGTCTTTTGACAATTTTAGCACTAGTTTTATGGATGTGATTTCTCCAACGAGATTTGTGAATCATCCATCTTTTATGGATTACGGCAATTATTTGAACAACCCTTTTGTTCTCATAATACCTGATAAAACAAATCTTGAAGGCAAGCGTTGATGTTTAACGAGCAACACAATAACCCTTTATTTGTTTTCGATGAACATCATCACATATTCTTTTGCTAGTTACTTAGGCCATTGTAGTTCATGAATTGTGTTGTTTCGTATGACGATTCACACCAACAAATTCAGTATCAAATACTTAAGAACCACATTGTTTAATAAGCAAAGAATATAGCCATAACGATATCATCTATATACTTAAACTGAACAATTCTAGTCTTTTCTTTTCTGCCATATACTTATGAGATTCTCTTTCAGTATTTCCTTTTCTGTTTGAAAGAATCTATCAACATCAATAGTGGAGTCATACTTATGACACATAGTCCAAAGCGTGTATAGTTAAATACCAATGTCTTTGAATTTGCACTTTGAAGTAGATCACCATTATCAAATATTTGGTGTTCTTTCAAATTCCTTTCTTTAGTAATCTCTTGGTGTAGTAAACATTTTACCTACATCAAATATTCACCCTCATCATGGATTTATCCATGATCTAGATACTTTTAGCTTGTAACGGTGAATTGCGAGTATAATGTTGCTCTCCAAAACCTTTTGGAAGATTAGGACAACTAGTGTCTCCAACCTTTTGCAAATTCTCATCAAATATGAGAACATGACTTTTGCCATATTATACTCTATCATGTTGTAACCAAAACTTCATTTCAGATATCACAATATCTTCCACATCATGGTTTCAAACAACTCTTTCAGATCCTAGATAACCTTGATATTAAGACAATCCTTTGAATATCAAGAATCATGGAGACAAACATGATACTCAAACACTAACACTTGGAATTGTCACTCTTGTTTTAATACTAATTATTAAACTTTATGGAGTAACCGGAACTTACTGAAAGTTTGCAATAGGACTTTAAACTTTAGATTAACACTTCAAAACAATACGATACCAGTTCGTAAAGTAACTAACCAGAATTCTATAGTTCTATCATCTCAATTATAACTAAGCGCAAGGTGGTAAACGGATGCCAATGACTACAACAACTATGCAAATTCACTTTGATTTAGTTTATGATAAATTGAGTTCTAATTAATAATTAAATTAATCTAGGTGAACTCCCACTCAAAACAACATCCCTCACATTGTTTTAGTGATCACACGAACCAAATCCACCACATCAAAACCGATCATCACGAGAGTTGATGTAGCTTCAATGGCGAACAATCAACATGTTCATCATATCTACTATATGACTCATGCTCTACCTTTCGTAATCCGTGTTCCCGAGGCCATGTCTGCATACATGCTAGGCTCGTCAAGATCAAACCTTAGCTACCGCATAAGCAAATCTGGCTTACGTTGTATTCACCATGAATCAAAGACACCCGATCATCACGTGGTGCTTGAGCGACAAGCTTTGGCAACGTGCATACTAAGGGTGAACACTTTAGAACTTGAAATTTATGTGCATGAGGGATCATCTTATAATGCTACCGTCGTCTACTAAGCAATACAAGATGCATAAAGGATTAACATCACATGCAATTCATAATATGTGATATGATATGGCCTTTCTTCTTTGTGCTTCCGATCTCCATCTTCAAGCACGAACATGATCTCCATCATCACCGGCATAGCATCAAGGTCAATGATGCTTCTTCATGGTTGTCGTCCACCAGCTTCAACTATTACAACTATTTTGAATAGACACGCAGGTCTTAACAAAATTTAAAGACAACCATATGGCTCCTGCCGGTTGCCAACTTACAATAAGGAACATTGCATACATCAAATATAATCACAATCATGGCCATATCACATCATCAGACACCCCTGCAAAACAAAGTTAGACGCTTCTACTTTCTTTGCATATTTTACGTGGTTTGGGGCTTTCAATAAGTGTCGTTCTAACTTACGAACAAGAACCACAACATTGATACTAGTATTGTTGATTACCCGTTGTAAATTGGATCTTAACTATGCTAGGAGAAACAGGCACCCGCAGAGCCACTTATGCAATACAAGTTGCATGTCAAGCGTGGAGCAAGTCTCATGAACGATGTCATGTAAGGTTAGCCCAGGCCGCTTCATCCCAACATACCGCAAGATGCAAAGTACACAAAAAGCAATCTACAATAAAAGCATCAACGCCCACAATGACCATTGTGTTCTACTCGTGCAACAGATCTACATATATACACGGCTCGATACCCTTTGTAGGGGTTCGTAGCATGGAAAACAAAAATTTTCTATCGCATACAAACAAACAAGCCAAGATCTATCTACTAGATTGTAGCAACGAGTCGATAATGGAACTCACCCTCGAAGATTCCAAAGCGGTTAACGAGAGCAGATTCTCGTGGGTGATGTAGTCGTACTCTTCCCGATCTCAAGATCGCGTAGACGATCCTTCCAGCGCCATCGTTCCTAAGCGCTCCGTAGTCGGTCATCGCTCGACTTCGATGAAGACCTTCCTCTCCCTTGTTCCAAAGAAAATGGAGGTTGTAGCACTCTCCTCATGATTCCTAAAGACAACGCGTGGTACCGAAGTAGAGGGAGATCCCAGGCTTCGCCTTAAGCCGCGAGTATGGTGGAGCTTATGAGAGAGGCTATTAGTGGTCTAGTAATTAGACACACCAATTAGAAGGCTCTAAACCAATTAGAAGGCTCTAAACAAATAGCTCTAAACCGGGGTTTAGGTCTAGGGTTTAGTTTAGAGGATAGGAACTTGTGTGTGTAAGGAGGGGAGCCCTGCCCCTCCTTATATAGGTGGGAGGGGGCTGGCGCGCCAGGGGAAGGGAGTGGAGTCCCTCCCCAACTCGGCTTGGGTGGTGGCGCCCGGTTGGAGGAGGTCTCCTCCCAACTCGGTTTCATACTCCTCCTCTTTCACTTCCCAAAATTGCCGTTTGACTTTCAAACTAGCCGTTTGACTTTTAAATTTAGGATTTAAATAAACACTTTATATTGGACAGCGAGAACACTTAGTACATGATTCAATCATTCCAACTTACAATGACACATACATGTACACTTCCCCCTCAGGAGTTCCGGACATTCCGGACCTTCTAGAATGTTCCGATGAAAACACCTAACCATTCCCCAACTCCGAAATGGGACTTTCCTTATATGAATCTTATTCTCCGGACCATTCCGGATCTCCTCGTGATATCCGGATCCCATCCGAGACTCGAACAACATTCGGTCTCTTTCTCATAATACCATAACTACTCAAACAACGTCAATCCTTAAGTGTGTCTCCCTACGGTTCGTGAATTATGCGGACATGATCGAGACACTTCTCCTAACAATAACCAATAGAGGAATCTGGAAATTCATATGGCTCCACATATTTCTCGATTACTTTGCGTCGAATGAACCACTTACATACGATACCAATTTCCCTTTGTCTCACGATATGTTACTTATCCGAGGTTATGATCGTCAGTATCTCTGCATACCTAGTTCAACCTCGTTCTTGATAAGTACTCTTTTCTCGCTCCTGATATGTGATCCCTTGTGAGCCAGTCACATGCTTGCAAGCTAATTGGATGACATTTCACCGAGAGGGCCCAGAGTATATCTATCCGTCATATGGATGGACAAATCCACTCTTGATCCATGTGTTTCAACCAATACTTTCCGAACACTCAATGCCACTTTTATAGCCACCCTGTTACGGTGTGGTGTTTGATGACATCAAAGCATCCATCCGGTAAAGGTGATATGCATGATCTCATGGTCGAAGGAATTAGGTTACTATGTATCAGAAAGCATATAGCAATTGAACTATTGAAATGACTTGATCTTTATGCTACGCTTATCTATAGGAGTATGTCCATCACATCATTCTCCTAATGATATGACCCTGTTGTTAATAACATCTCTATGTTCATGATCAGGAAACAATGATCATATATTAACCAACAAGCTAGTTTAACAAGAGGCTTTACTAGGGACTCTTATTTTAGTTTACAAATCACACAAGTATTAATGTTTCCTGTTAATACAATTATAGCATGGTATGTAAACATTTATCATAAGTGTGAAGATATGATAATAACCTACTTTATTATTGCCTCTTGGGCATATCTCCAACAGTCATGTCCTGAATAGAGTTCCTAACAAGAATAAAGAAAAGACCCCTTATGAGGAGTGGGTTGGGAGAAAACCATCACTTTCGTATCTACGCACTTGGGGGTGTTTGGCGAAGGTCAACATACCGATCCCCAAGAAACGCAAGCTCGGACCCAAGACAGTGGATTGTATCTTTCTAGGATATGCTCCACGGAGTGTAGGCTATAGATTTCTAGTGGTTAAATCTGAGGTACCTGATATGCATGTTGATACTATAATGGAATCTCGTGATGCAACATTCTTTGAGAATATTTTTCCTATGAAAGATATGCATAGCATTGGTAGGATTTCTTCTAAAATACTTCCTGAATCTAGTGCATCTATTGAGAATTCTGAACAACCACATGAGGAATTCCTTGAGAAGGATGACGATGAACCTCTCACGAGGAGTAAGAGACAGAGGGTTGCAAAATCCTTTGGTAATGATTTCATCGTGTACCTTGTGGATGATACTCCTAGATCCATTACTGAGGCATATGCATCCCCTGATGCAGATGATTGGAAAGAAGTTGTCCAAAATGAGATGGACTCGATTCTTTCTAATGGAACTTGGGAATTATCAGAACGACCCTATGGTTGTAAACCTGTGGGATGTAAGTGGGTGTTCAAGAAGAAGCTAAGGCCTGATGGTAGTATTGAGAAGTACAAGGCGCGTCTTGTAGCTAAGGGCTACACACAGAAAGAAGGCGAAGATTACTTTGACACCTATTCACCTGTCGCTAGACTGACCACCATTCGAGTACTACTATCCCTGGCTGCCTCTTATGGTCTTCTCGTTCATCAAATGGACGTGAAGACAACTTTCCTTAATGGAAAGTTGGAAGAGGAGATCTATATGGATCAGCCGAATGGGTTTGTGGTAAAAGGTGAAGAGACAAAGGTGTGTAAGTTATTAAAATCTTTATATGGCCTGAAACAAGCACCTAAGCAATGGCATGAGAAGTTTGATGAACTCGCTTTTTGGCTTTGTCATTAACGAGGCTAATAGGTGTGTTTACTATCGCCATGGTGGGGGCGATAGTGTTATATTATGTTTGTACGTGGATGGCATTCTGATCTTTGGTACAAACATGAAAGTGATAAATGAAGTCAAGTCTTTCTTGTCAAAGAGTTTTGATATGAAAGATCTGGGAGAGGCTGATGTGATTCTGAACATCAAGCTTATTAAGAACGAGAATGGGATTACTTCAACGCAATCTCATTATGTTGAGAAGGTCTTGAGCCGATTTGGCTTTAATGATGGCAAGACTTCTCCAACACCTTATGATCCCAGTTTGACATTACGAAAGAATAAGAAGGAACCAACAAATCAGCTGAAATATTCACAAGTTGTTGGTTCTCTCATGTACTTAGCAAGCGCTACAAGACCCGATATCTCTTTTGCTGTGAGCAAGTTGAGTAGGTTCATGTCTAACCCGGGTATTGATCATTGGCATGCACTTGAAAGGGTCATGCGCTATCTATGTGGTACAATGAGCTATGGGATTCACTATTCAGGGAATCCTGCGTATGAAGGATATAGTGATTCGAATTGGATCTCTGACGTTGATGAACTCTACGCCACGAGCGGATATGTGTTTACCCTTGGAGGTGGCGCAGTGTCATGGAGGTCTCGTAGACAAACCATATTGACGAGGTCAACTATGGAAGCAAAACTTACTGCTTTATACATAGCCAATGTTGAGTCAGAATGGCTGCGTGAGCTCTTGATGGACTTGCCTGTGGTTGAGAAACCTGTGCCTGCAATCCTTTTGAATTGTGACAACCAAACTGTTATTGTCAAAGTGAACAATTCTAAGGATAACGCGAAGTCATCAAGACACGTGAAAATATGTTTGAAATCTGTCAGGAAATTGAGAAACTCCGGAGTAATAACTTTTACGTATATTCAAACAGACAAAAACCTGGCAGATCCCTTTACAAAGGGACTATCACGAAATGTGATAGATAGTGCATCGAGGGAGATGGGGTTGAGACCCATGGATGTCACACCTAGTGGTAACCCAACCTATGTGATCGGAGATCCGTGAATTAGGACCTGGGAAGAACAAGCCAGTGGGTGGACTGAGGAGAGTATTTTGTAACCCTCTCTATGTGAAGATGCATAACTCTCATAATCTATAAGGCAGGTTGGCAACATGCCTTAATATGTTTCTGTTGGCTTTAATTAGCAAAGATGCCGTCCTACGGGCATTCTTGAAAGAACACACCTATATGAGCTCGACTGCAAACGTCGCGGTCTATGAGATTTGGGTGATCTCTAGTAAACTCATGAAGAGACCAGGGAATATGACGCATATGCTCCAACCCGCGGGGTAGGATACTGGCAGCCAGGTACTAGTTATGATTTTGAGTGAAATCTATTGGCACCAAACTTGCAATTCAAGGTTCGTCCATTGTTCAAGTTGTTGATAGACGTAGTTCAAGATTCTAGGCAAAAGTTCAACTTAACAGTCTCTGCTGAAACACTAGTATATAAACAAGTAGCGAGGATTGGCAAATCTTCAAATGGGCATTTGAGATCTGGTGGGGATTGTTAGAAATAATGGGCCAATTCATTTAGGCCCATGTGTATTTTAGATTTTCCATAAATCTCAAAGCCCAAATTTGTGGCAGCCCATATGTGTTTGAGCCCATGTTTGTGGCAGCTCACATGGGAGTGGAGTGGGAGCTAAAGTTTAGTCCCACATGGAAAGTTGGGGGAGAGTTGCACCACCTTATAAGGTGGATTGTTGCACCACTTTGTAAGTGAGTGGCAATAAGAGAGATACACGCGCGCGCTCCTCCTCCGACGACGCTTGCCCGCCCACCCGTCCGTCTCGTCACGACGCGCGCCGCGGGTTGCGCGTTAGGGTTTCCTGAGCCGATCTATATAAAGTCCTGCGCGGCTACCGCCACAACACCACCGAAAACTAATCTAGGGTTTTGCCATCATCTCTACTTGCGACGTCACCGTAGTCTACTCCATCCCGCTTGTCGGCGTGCACCGGCGGATGGGAGAGCAGGTCTCCGGAACCACTCGCCCTTGTGATCCTGTACGGGAGAGGGCGAATAAGGTTTTTGGGAAGCGCTCCGCGCGACTGCTCGAGTTCTCCATTATGGGTCGTCTTCCATCCAAGTCAGGCGGTGCTGCCTACCGCCGTCTTCGTCGCCATCTGCTTCGATCAGTCTTCCCCAAAGTTTCTACTACGACAACCGATCGGTACGTGCTACGTGCTCCTGTTTGGTTATTCATCATGTTCTGCGAGTACATGTTTAGCTGCTGTTTGTTTCCATTCATCCTGTTGTTTAGTACATCTAGTATGTTCGAGTTACATGAGCTAGTAGCTGGTTTTGTCATGCTTAATATTCTGAAATTAATCATGAAAATTATGCCTAATATTCCAACAAATATAAATACACACATATTACCTCAAACCTCCACATGGGTGAGAGATGCCGGGTCCTCCTTGGCGAGTGACATTGATATGTTTTGATCATCTCATACTTGTCTTGTATGAAAACGCTTCCAGCCTCCCATATACTATCCCTGTTAGATGATATGGTTAGCGTAAAGTAAATTGAAGCAAATTCGGAAGATAGTAATTTTGGTAAACAAGAAATGTCAAAACCCAAAAGTGGCTTTATACTAGGCGTTTTCGGAAAGTAAACATGTAGACTGTATAAACTTTGGTAGTGCAATATCTTGGGATAATGCATTGCCAATATTTTACATATATGTTAACTAAATTTATGGCATACCACCTCCCTCCCTCTCCTCCATTTGGCATCTCCTATGTTCGTATGCAAGATCCAAACTTTGCAATGCTGGAAATACAGGAGGCTGGTACTTATTTTTTCACGGGTGGATGCCATGTTTTGAATTTTATCAATTGCCACTGCGTGCATGACTCGTGTTTTTGTCAAGGTAAGGAAAGTTGTTTGTTTCGAAACCTTTTCATGTTAGTTCAGTGAGTTGGTCCACAAAGTGGCGTCCAACCATATAACCTTTTTAATGAATGGAAGTCAATTCTCCTGATTCACCGTGTCTCCTGCAAGCATATCAATCGCAGAATTTTATTAGACCAAACAGAAGTGAGCAACTTTCTAACTCGCTGTCATGACAGTTTCAGTAAGCCATTTGATCACCATACATCTCAGGAAACTGTGAAGCACTAATGCCCAAAAAGAGATCGTTGATTCTCACTAGCACCCAACGCACAAAAGCAAGTAAAGAGCTGTCAAAACATAATGTAGTAACAAATCTTTGCGGTTTGGGGACAGGACGAGAATTTATCCAAGAATGCATCACAAGTCGTGTGTTCTCAGAGGTAGATCGTCTTCCAATACACAACAGCGCAGCAGGTAGAGGGAGTTGCAGGCGACTGCCACAAGCAGCTCGCCCGTGTCAAAGTTATTTACTAGTGCTAATTTACACATCTCGAGCTACTCATGTTGATGGTAGGAGAACCACAAAATTCCCCACTGTAAGCTTCAAGTGTATGATGCATTTGGTGTCGCTTGACACTCTGCTTCATCTGAGAACATGCCTGGTGACCTGGTGATTATTTCATTAGCCTCAGATAATGGTGAATCCTTTGCATCAGCTGCATAGAGTATCTTCCTTATCCCTTTTGTCATCTATCATTAAAAACGTCCATGTTAAAAGTAAAACCAAAATGAAGAAAAGCATGAATCGTAATAGCAATATATGAATTTCCAGTACCAAAGACACTACAAACTCAAGTGAACCAGGTTGTTAATGCCCAAAGGTTCAGTTTAGATATTAGATGTGAAAGGCAAATCATTTAATAGTCATGCACACATGACAGGAACCACACAATACCATGCCAACGCAGTAGTAAAATACTCCCTCCGTTTCAAAATATAAGATGTTTTAGGTTTGTGAAGAAAATGTATCTAGACTTGTTTTAGTGTGTAGATTCACTCCAAACCTAAGTGAACCTACATACTAAAAGAAGTCTAGATACATTTGTTTCACAAAGCTAAAACATCTTATATTTTGAAACGGAGGGAGTATTATGTTGTTGCTGAAGTCGTGAGAACTATTTGGAAGACCAACATGGTAGAAGAATATCTTTGGTACTGTAATTGAAGTGCCAATGAATGGCATGATGCAGGGGAACATGTTGCTTTTCATAGAGATATAATGTTTTGTGGAATTGATTAGGATTTAACAACGCCAAATGGAATTGGGGCGGGGGTCTCTGAGAGGCTTCTTGGTCAAATTAATAGGAATTCAGAAACTATTGCCCTTCGATGCAGATGAGTACAATAAACTAATAAACACAGAACTGTTAGATCTCCAAAAGATATTCATCTTACTGGTAGATGCTCCAACTCGGGTCTCTGACATAGTATCTCAATGTCACGCAACTTTGAGAAGTAGAAGTCCCTTTCTTTCTCAGTGCTGTCCACGGAAACCTTCAGGTCCGCAATCTGCATTCCAGTAGGACAGTATAAACATCAACACAAAGGATATAACTTGTGCAGATCCATAGCTGCAAAACAGGAACTCCACATGTTTCACTGGAAGAATGATTCAGGGCTATCAGTACAAACTATAGAACAGTGTGTTCTTTTTTTTGAGAGGTAGAACAATGTGCTCTGGATAACACTGGAGTTGCAGACTCATGTAACTGTCTATAGGATAGATAGCTGGACTTTTCCACAAACACAGTAAATAAGGATATAAAAATGAGACAAAAATTCAAAGCTATTACCTTCTCAGATAATTGTTGAATCTGCTCCATGTAATGCTCTTCGGTAACAGTGCTGATACAAACTTTTTCAGTTGTGGGAGCTGCATAATTGGATTCGCATAGAGTTATTTAACAACGTCATACGAAATAAGTTGGCATGCTCAGCACTTTCAAAAACTAAGAAGTGATGCCACCAACTTAAATTGAGACCCTGTGTTGATTTGTATTTATCAAGGAACACGACTTAATTATTCGTAATAGTGCGGAACTGATCTTATACTGTACATACTAAAATAAGACAAGTTAAGCCTTTATTTATTTATTTATTTATTGATTGACAAGTACCAACACTAATATTAGAATTCAGGGTACCTCCATCTGCTGAATTAGCACTAGACAGTCTGTTGGCTTGAAGTGATTTGGATGACTTGTTGGGACCCTTGTGGTTACGCTCTTTGCAACCCTTAGACCTTCTTTCTGCAGGATTGTAGTTCCTAAAACAAGAAATATTGTTATCAAATCAAGGGTTAGTGATGAACTACAGTTTTCTCTGGATTTAGCACATACTCATTCATGATTCCACCATTGACAGCATCACAGTATCTTTTCAACCATTGCAGAAACTCCAAGTTGTCCAATGGCCGCCCTTTAACAAGTTTGTTGACCTCAATATTCTGCAACGAACATACATTCATTAATTAGGACAACACTGAACTTTTATCCATTCATTACTACACATTATGCAGAACAATAAGAACGGAAGCTGAAGGACAGATATATAGCACCATTAGCTCCGTTGGATGAAATACAGGCCACAAAATTGGCACAATCTAATCCTTGTTTTGTGGGAATTTGCACACAGACAGAACAGTGAGAATTCCACTTGTTGTGACATATAAAACTAACCATACAAACAACACCCACCACTCTATCTAGCCTTACCTGATCCTGTGTCAAGTCCTGACTCCTGAGCATAGACAGACACAGAACACCAAACTCTGGCTTGTGATGTGCCATCATATGCTAGCATGAACCTACTTTGCACCCAACAAAATTGGTCCACTATAGCCTTCAATACACAAAAAACACATCTCTTAATTTCATTTCTGTCCCTCCTCAGTGAACCTACTTTGCATTGAACCCCTCCTTGGCCCAACCAAATTAGGCGCTATAGCCTTCAATACAGAAAATCACATCTCTTAATTGCATTCCCATCTCTCCTCATTCCTCACTGCTCACAACAATGTGCATAACTTCAATAGTGAATAACAGACTTAGTCCATTAATCGAATGGTTATTCGGCCATTATTGTGCACTATAGCCTTTTAGACACAAAACACAAATCTCTTAATTTCATTCCCATCTCTCCTCAGTCCTCACAGTGCACAACAATGAGCATAACTTCAGTACTGCAGGGTACTGCATGACAGACTTGGTACATTATCGAATGGTTATTTGGCCATTACCATACGCTACCATCATGAAGAGTTCCAGGTTGAATCTCAACACACCGTACTCACGCATGACAAACCGCAAGGCAAAATCATGACCAACTCGATGGAACAGGAGGGCAAAACGGCAAGGGGCGAGAACCGGTACCTTGTTGATGCGCAGCTTGTTGAACACATCCTGGAGGACCTTGTAGTTCTGGATCATGTCGTACTCCGTCTTGGCATCGAAATTCACCTGCGGGAAACACCTCCCAAAATCAGCATCGCGGTCATCTAATTAAGCCGGCTAATTAATACGGCACTCTAGAACGAACGGGGAACGCATCAGAAATCGTCTTAACTGACCTTGTGCATCGGCACCACTCCCGGGTGAACCATATCCAGCAGCTGGCACTGCACCGCCCCCGACGCCGCCTGCAGCGAGACAGAAATAGAGCCCCCCAAAATCAGCACAGAAATCTCCAACAAATCCTCGCCGCACCACCAACGGCCACGAATTTCAGCCACACGCGGGCCGACGCGAACCCAATCTAGGAGTACTAGGAGACGCAGAGAAGGGGGCGGGGTAGGGAATGGGGAATAGAGTGCGGGGTCTGGGTCTGACCTCCTCGACCTTGCCGAGGGAGAGCTGGAGCGTGGCATTGATCCAGCTGAGGATCTCCCCCCTGCCGACGAAGTAGGCGCTGTCCATCAGGCCGATGCTCGCCACCGCCGCCGCCGCCGCCATCTCCTCGCGGCCTCGATCGAGCTCGTGTTGGTGGTCTGGGGGTGGGCTGAGAGAGCCGAGAGGCTGCGAGGAAAACAACTTTTCGAAAACGCCTGCACGCGAAACGGCGAGCAAAGCAAAACGGCACGCGCACGCCCCCAGCCACAGCTAGTCGTTTTGTGCTACCGGTCACCTCCCGTCACCTTGCCCCGAGCATGTTTCTCGCGTGCGTGCGTGCGTGGGTTCATTTTGAAACGGCTTGGAGCGGAGGAGGTGACCGGTGATGGGACACAGAGAAAAATGTTTCGAAATGCCGCCGTGTCACCGGCTGCCTTCACTGGCTCCCGTCCACCCCGGCTCGCAAGCCCACGCGTCTCTCCATGCCGACAGATGGGTCCGAATTATGTGGGGCCACGATGCTGCTTCCGGGCCCGCACCACGCATGGTGGGCATAAATTCGGGTCAACTGCCCCAATGTTTGCATTTATGGATGTGGGCCGGATTGTGTAGCCTTAGATTTGGGGCCCGCCGTGTTGTGGGCACGTACGGGTGCACGCGGTCCTGGGCCGGGTCTGCTGGTCGCGCCATGTTATCCGAGTCGGTTTCGTTTAGAAATAGAGACGGTAGGTCCTACTCGAGAAAAAAACAACCTAAGCAGTGCAAGATTATGTCATGAAAGCGGAGAGCTTGAAGATTTGCTAGTATTTTTAGACTATATTTTGTAATTGTTAGAGTTAGCTCATGTATCCCTGTTATGTCCTATTTGCTTCTATTAATATAATATGGTATTGATTATAAAAAAAAGTGGCTACTAGCACTAAACCCATGCGTTTGCGACGGCTCTCTCAGTTTTCATCTTAGCCCTAAAAATAAGAACTTATAACTGGAGTCACTCGACCATATAAAATATGGGATACCCTTAGGGCTTAGGATACTTAGACAAAATAGTACAAACTCTTCCATGCACACATAAAAAACCTTGCACATGCTAACATGTTTTTTACTACCGCATGTCCTTCCTTTTTTGAGTATGCATCCAGGTGTTCGCCACTGATTGATCCTTTAGATTTTATGCTTTTATAGTACTGCTCACCCCTTTCCTTTACAAGGAAGAAGGAGCTTTCGGAATACATCTTTGGGTCTACTGCTCTGTTATGTCTATCCTTTATCCACTATTATTGTTGCTTACTTGCTTGTTTGCCATATAGGTTCATTCACATAGTTGCATATCTAGAGAACTTAAATTGTGTCGAGCCTTAAATCGAAAAGAAGCTAAAAATTGAGTAGAGCCTATTCACCCCTCTCTAGTCGCTTATACGATCTTTCACTAGGTATAAGAACATTGCTCCACAACTATAATATAATAATTACAGTGACACATAGAAACAAATAGTTCTAGCCGGATTCTAGTTTACAAATATAATGCAGAAAGTGGCGTTATAGGGCACCATTCCTAATAGTTAAGGCCTTATGTGAATGGGTTCTCCTACCCCCAACTAGTGGTGATCCAAGCATCCGATGCATGGTCAGGTTATTGTTACAAATAATGGGCTAAAATAAATAGGCACATGTATATTTCAGATTTTTCTTAAATCTTAAAGTTCATGTTTGTGGCAACTAACATGTGTTTGGGCCCATGTTTGGGGCAGCTCACATGGGAATGGAGTGGAAGCTAAAGTTTAGTCTCATATGGGAAGTTGAAGTAGAGTTGTACCACCTTATAAGGTGGAGTATTGCACCACCTTATAAGGTGGAGTGTTGCACCAATTTATAAGTGAGTGATAATAAGAGAGATACACGCGCGCTCTTCCTCCAACAATGTCGCACGCATGCACCGCCCATCACGACACCGGCGGCGCGGGTTGCGGGAATCTCGCCGAGCGGTGCTTTATTTTGCTGCTTAGGAAACTTATGAGGTTTTGACAGACATGTCAACAGTCAGCCTATGGGTCGATCCCGAATCATGTCAACAGTCAGCCTATGGGTCGATCCCGAATCATGGGCTACTGTAACCGACCCGAGCATTCGCAATGTAGACTCATCCCACGCTTGCCGGCGTGCACCGGCGAATGAGAGAGCAGGTCTCCGGAACTACTCACCTTTGCGATCCTATACAAGAGAGGGCGAATAAGGTTTTAGGAAGCGCTCCGCGCGACTTCTCAAGTTCTTCATCACGACGCGTCTTTCTGGGCGATCTCCTGGTCTGCGGGCAACTCGTCTTTAATGGCGTCTTCTTTGACAGGCTACGACAACCATTGCACCAACAGCGACTTCATCGGCAACCGATCAGTACGTATACTGTGATTCGATCTATTGTTATACTATGGTTGCTATTGCGTATGCGCTGATGTTACTCATGTTGATTGGTACATCTAGTATGTTAGAGTTTCATGTGATTATAGTTGTTGCTGTCATGATCTATATTCTGGATGGAAACACAGTGGTAGGCTCACCATCATCCATTTCATCATCTTCTTGTTCATCATCATCCCCACTGTACTTTGTTGTTTACTGTGATTGCTCCAACATTACGTACCCCATCACAAATCCCCTTGTGATCAAGTGTGCCTGGATCCTAGAAATGTCTCTACAACGTATCTCATGGGCAACTGACCTTTTGGTCATTTCTTCGACCCCTATCTTCTTCAGCAGCTTCTAAGAAACCCATAAGGCCATTGTTGAGCGCCTTGGATCCACGATTCTGGTGGTACATCCACTTTCGCTCCATCTGCAAGATAAGGCACGTCAAAATTTACATATTGTTCCAAGAAAAATCAAGGCAAAACATAACTACATGAACAAAATCATAGAAAACAAAGACGGAACCACCAGGTTGGATACACGGACGCCCTGTGTGTGAGGAATTCCGAATAATTCCGGCGTCTCTTAAAAATTCGACCGCTAAAGACTCTACCCCGCGTATCCCTTTCCTCCAACGACCACATTTCGCTCTCCTCAGGATCCCTCCCGACCCGCAATCTCAAATTGGCCCCACCGAGGTCAAATCCGCCATTGTCCCATGGCATTGGTGCATACAAACGAGGACGGTGAGGGCGACGTCGAGATCTACAACTCGTCGTCCGAGGAGGTACACTTTCCTTGATCCGATTAATTTGCGGCAAGCCCATGGCATTGTGATTTCCCCGATTCGATTTATTTTGCCGAATTTCTAGGAATGGGCATGTGGATGCGTGATGACCCACAAGTATAGGGGGTGTATCGTAGTACTTTCGATAAATAGAAGTGTCGATTCCAACAAGGAGCAAAAGATGTTGAACAGTGGTATGGAGCAGGAAATCCCTGTGAATACTTAGCAAACGGATTTTTAGTGGTTTTCTGATAAGACAACAAAACAAAGTGCAAGTAACAAAGAACAAACACAGCAAGTGTCCCAATCCTTTCTTAGCAAAGGATAAGCCGGTGCAAATACTTATAAGGACCAAACGTTCTCGAGGACACATGGGAATTCTGTCAAGTGTTTTCGCTTCAAATAGCTAAGTACTCTTCTCTGGTGTTGTAAGTGTTGTGTGGGTGAACCTGTGCTAATGTACCGATCTTACTTGGACTAATACATACTTGTGATTAAACCCCCTGCAAACATCCGTAACTACAGAAAAGTAATTAAGATATAAATCTAACCACGACCTTAAACTCTGAGATCCTACGCTCCCTTGTGCAAAGGTGTCCTAACGGGGTTCAGGTTTCTGTCACTCCGGCAACCCCACAATTAGTATCCAAATACACAATGCATTCCCCTAGGCCCATAAATGGTGAAGTATCATGTAGTCGACGTTCACATGACACCACTAGAAGAATAGCACCACAACGTAAATACTAAACCATTGAATAATAACTCATCACAGATTCACTACTAACAACATGACTTCTCCCATGTCCTCAAGAACTAAACGAACTACTCACGAGACATCATATGGATCAAGATCAAAGATGATATGGTAATGAATAACAATCTGAACATAAACAATAATCCAATGGTTCCACTCACAAGCATCAACTACAATAGTAATTAACACCGAGAAAGTTTCCCCTAAGAACTAAAGTAATATCCAACACAATTGTTATAGCGGGACGGAGTGGTGATGATGGTGCTGGTGGAGATGATGGTGTGGATGATGATGATGATCCTGATGAAGCCTAGCTTGACGATGGTGTTGATGGCGACGGTCTCCCCTCTCCGGGAAGGAATTCCCCTGGTAGAAATCTGTCTGCCAGAAAGATCTTTCTCTCTCGGTGTTTTTCGCCCCCCAGAGGCGGCGGAAATCTATCTGTGGTCGTGCCCTAGGCTTAGGGTTCCGTAGGGAAGATATAGGCGAAGGGGCGGAGTCGAGAGCCGGGCAGGTGGGCCACACCTGCCCTAGGCGCGACCCAGGGGCCCCGCGCCTAGGGGGTGTGTGCCCCCTGCGGCCCCTCTTCGCTCCTCCTTCTGGCTCCCTTCGTCTTCTGGGAAAATAATATGTTTCCATATTTTTCTATTATTTTTCTGATCTTCGCGAAATTGCACCGAAACGCCTTCTTTTCCATCAGAATCCAGACTCCGGCAATTCATCCTCCAAGAATCATCCAACATGCATAAACAGATGAAAAGTCATAAGTAATACCTCATAATAAGACAAATATCAATGAATAGAGGTAAATTATGATATAGAAAGGTGATGCAAATTACGATCAACTCCCCTGCTTAGACTTCGCTTGTCCCTGCTTAAAATCGAGCTCAAGAACATGTCCACATGTTTATGGAGTGAAGTGTCGATAAAAGAATACGAACAAGAAGCATCACACTTACCATTGCACAACTCATAGAAGAAAGCAACTCACCATTATATAACTTAGCTTGCAACCAAGTACATCAGTCACAATAGAGATGCATAAAGATAAATCATAATAGGAATTGGCAAACTTGTTCCTGGTCAGAGAACACCTGGCAAACAGTTTTTTTACAAAAAGCTGTTTGTAGAAGTTTCAAAACAGGATCACTCTTTGCTCAAAAAGGTCTTTCACAAGTGAAGGCTTTCAAAGTAATACTCAATAGATAAGAGTTTTGTGCAAACAAGGAAGATAAAAAACATGATTGAATAAATCACCATATGAATGCTTGAAACACAACAACTCAAATGCTTGCTGGAGATAGAGAGGAAGTAGGTTTACTGACTCAACTTGGAAGTGGGAGAAAGGTACCTTCTTAGAGGGAAGCAGGGATTACAAGTCATAAAGAGCTTTCAAAAGATTATGGTACTTACTAGCTTTGAGCCCTCATTGCCTCTATCATAGGCATCTTGAGATGATTAAGGTTAAAGTGCACAAAGATGGAGTATATGCTTGACGAAATATAAGTTGGCAATCTCATGTCCCTTGAATATGAGGGCCACTCCTCATGCTACTCAACTTTGTTCACAGGTAAGTTCTTGTCATTGTAAGTATTTGCATATCATTGAGAACCGCCAACAGGGTACCCCTTGCACATGGTACAGGAGCTTTCCCATAACCAAAATGACAAGGCAAGCAGACAATGAGCATCTTAGCAATATTTTTATTTACTATGTGGATAGCTTTTTATTAAGGATGCTTCATAGATAGCTCACTATGGTGATGCTGCAAGTTTCCACCATGATTAGGCATGGCTTAGGCTAGCGGCCCAGGCATTTCTCTAACACAAAATACACACTCCATGGACTTACAAGTTCCCTCTTTATTTCACACTGTTGACATCCATAGACAAAAGAGCACGATATCAACTATGTACAAAGTACAAGTGCAATGTTGAAAACGTTCCCCGTGACAACACGGTTCTGCTAATTCCAACGTATAGATGCAAGCATATACAACTTTGATGGCACAATGGTTCAAGTCTATTAGGGGCAAGAAAATAAGGTGTGCCATCAAGTTCGTGAGAGCTTTACTAACTAGTTTTCACATAACAAAATACTTTTTAATTCGAAAGGTAGATGAAGCTTGAGAATTTGCTTGGAATAGCAAAAATGCTACTAGGTATATATGGTGGACACAAATGGCATAGGTTTGGTTCAAAGGATTTGGAAACATGAGAAGTATGCCTTCTCAAAACAGGTTTTTGGCTAGCAAGGCGTGGTAGCAAGCAAGAGAGTTGAAAGAAACAAGAAAACATACAAGTAATAAAGCCAAACATGCAATCTTTCTTGAAAACACAAAAGATCTTAAATAAAGAATACTAAGCTTATGAGCCAACAAGAAAACAAATGATACAAAATACCTGTAAGCTTTTTCTCTTTCTTTCAAACCTCAAAAAGTGTTGCTACTGACCAGAGCTCGGTTTGCCAAAACCAATTTAGATCCACTTGATGATCCCAAAGTGATGCCAATACTGATCAACAAGATCCATCATAAAATAGAGATTGCAAACTAAAATAAGAAGTGCAAAAGTAAAACATGAGACTCCTCATTAATATTCAATAAAGGCACTCACACCAAGGGATACATATATAATCAACTAAAGGAGAGATATTTCCACATGCAAACCAAACTATAAGATAACCTCTCTACCACATATATGAATCCACTAAAAAGGTAAAAGATAAAAGATAATGGTGGTGATATCGCGACACTCCCCCAAGCTTGGGACAAGCCAAGGGGATGCCAAACCTGATGATGAATTACTCCTTTGGTGGTGGTGGTGTTCTCTTGTCACAGGTCAGAAAATCTTCCAGCATCTTACGAAGCCTGTTATTCTCCTCTTGAAGCATATCCACCTTCATCCTTAAAGCACGGTACTTATCACAAAACTCGTTAGTGGTTCGAAGGGCTTCCGCTGCCTCAGGGTAGTATCTGAAGTCTGGACCAAAGGCTATGATTCCCTGCATGTTACGAGAAAAAGCATCCCCAGTGTTAATTTCTCCTACAAAAGTAGCTTTCCTTGCCCTTTTCCCTGCAATGGTTTGTTATTCCAACTTTATCTCCTCCACGGGATTCTTGCATTTGTCGTTGGCGGAGGCCATGGTGCTCTAAACTTGAGAAGATTTCCTGACATAAACATATTGAAACGAAAACACGATGCACGAACCTCGGGGAACCCAGAGGGTTATATATTACGAAGTTTCAAGGCATAAGGAAGGTACTGACACGGAAACGAAGCGGAGAAGGAGTTGAGGGTGGCACACCCCCTCCAGGCGTGGCCAGGCTGGAACCGCGCCTGGGGTGGGTTTGTCCATCCCGGACTCTGTTTCCTCTTCAGTTCCGTCTCGTAGTCTTCCTTATGTATTAAAAACATCAAAAATAAAAAAATATTGGAGTTTCACGAACCTTCTGTTTTCACCATTTTTACCTATTCAAAGACGAACTCTATAGATTCCTTTTCTCTTTCTCCTGAGAATTTCCTTCATACAAAAGCCCTTGCACAAACTCAATGACAACATTAGTGTAAGCAAAAAAATAAACCTTTAGGTACACACTTCAACTGAAAACCCATCAAAACAAAAGCTTTTGTAAGAGGCAAATGCAAATGATGGCAAAAATCTGTCAAAATAGACCAGCAGGTAAAGATTGATTTTTTCGAAAACCTTCTGTTACTCAAATCAAAAAGTACAGAACTGATGAAAGTTGGGTAATAACTTGGAGAACAAGCACAGAAAAATGCAGCTCCATCCGAAGTACTGAGCTCCCTCACGAATGTTTACAATACAGCACAAAAATCTGTCCCAGGATAGCCACTTTTCACAACTCCTCTACTTCACAAAAGTAGTTGAACTTGACACAAAAACCAAAACAAAAAGGATAAGGAGCAGTTATTACTGAAGTAATAACTTCCAAGACTCGACAAAACTCTTGGGTTATCTCCCAACAAGTACTTTTCTTTAATGCCTTTAAGTTAGGCTTGAAACTTTCAAAGATTCTCACATAGGATATCTATATTTGAAGTGAAAGAGAGCATCAAGAAGCAAATAACCAACACATTTGAGTCTAACCCACTTCCTATGCATGGGGGTATCATGAGAAAACAAATTGTTGAAACAAAAATCCACTAGCATAGGAAGACAAAACAGATGCAACTTCAAAGCTTTCAACATAAAACGGGGAAACTTAACATCATTGAGATGCATAAAACCATGTTTCCCTCTCTCAAAATAACTTTCAGTAGCACTTTGAATAAAGTTGACAATATAACTGTCACTGGCAACAACTTTATCTTTAGAATAAGCATACTTACAGTCACCAAAAAGAGGTCCAAGGTCATAAACTGGATCAATAGAAGCAAGTTGTTCCATCCTGAAATCTTTATTAGGCAAGCTATTTTCACAAGGAGCTTTGGCAAATTTGGAAAAGTTAAACTCATAAGAATTTCCATCAAACTTAGTTAAAACTTTTTCCTTCTTACAATCAATAATAGATCCACAAGTGTTCAAGAAAGGTCTACCAAAAATGATAGGAAAAGTTTTGCTAGCTGCTGAATTAAGCACTAGAAAATTAGCACGATATTTAATCTTACCACAGAGAACCTCCACATCTCTTACAATACCAATGGGGCAAATGTTTTCCTTATTATCAAGGTGGATAACCACATAAATGTCCTCAAGCTCACAAGGACCAATTTCATGCATAATTTCCCTGTAAAGCTCATAAGGAATATTACTAGAACTAGCACCAATATCACAAAAAACCATAATAGCAATGATCACCAATTTTAACAGAAAGCACAGGAACACTAGCTTTTCTAGCCTTACTAGGATGAGAGATAATATTAGAAGCATCTTAACAGAAGACAATATGCTCATCCTATATATTTCTAGTAACAGTGTCTTTCACAATAGCTACCACAGGTTCATCACTCAAATGCTTACCAGGCTTCACAGTTTTCTTTATACCTTTGTTATTTGCACTAATAATCATAGAATACTCCTTTACCTTAGCTAGGAAAGGCATTTTCTCAACATGAGGTTCAGGCACAATATGATTAGTAGTACAAACTTGAGTACTTCTAACAGGAACATGACTAACAACATATTTATAAGGAACATGGTACTTATTCCACTTCTTTTTGGGAATTTCTATGTAAGGGGCAAAGGCTTTAAAACAGTTGGCAATACTTGGGAATCAAGACCAAACTCATTGCTAATATCACAGAAGCTATCAGTTCCCATAAAGGATTTAATGCATTCATAATCATAGTTTATACATGACTTTCTTCCTTTGTCATTCTCCCAAGCTTCAGTGTTATCTTGAATACGGTCTAGTAGATCCCATTTAGCTTCTTCCTTCATACGTGTGAATGATCTAGCACAAGAAGCATCTAGTAAATCTTTATCATGAAGAGAAAGCCTAGCATAAACGTTATTGAGAATTATATTGTTAGGGAGTTCATGAATAGGACATTTAAGCATTAGTAACTTCAATCTCCCCCAAGCTTGAGCTGTACTTTCTCCATCAAGAGGCCAAAAGTTATATATAAGATTTCTATCCTTATGAATCTCACTGGAAGGATAAAATTTAGAGTAAAAGAGAGATGTCATCTCCTCCCATTCCATGGATTTTCCATTCTTCAGCAGCTTATACCATTCTTCATCTCTCTCTTTCAAGGATATGGAGAGTAACTTCTTGTTCACCTGTTCATTTGTGATACCTGCACACTTAAACAACCCACATAATTCATGGATAAAAAGCAAGTGATCACCGGGATGGACAGTTCCATCCCCAAAATAATAATTATCAATAACACGATCAACAATACTTGTAGGTATCTTAAAAGGATATATCTCAACAGATGGTGGTTCATCTACTACCCTAGCAGTGGTAGTAGTTTCCCAAACAAAAAAACAAGTGGGTTATCCATATTGGAAACAAAGTAACAAGCAGTAACAAGAGCAATACTCACAGTAAAAAATTTCCTTACCAGTTCCACTCTTCAATAGCGCTTCACTCCCAGGCAATGGCGCCAGAAAATAGTCTTGATGACCCAAAAGTATAGGGGGTGTATCGCAGTACTTTTGATAAATAGGAGTGTCGATCCCAACGAGGAGCAGAAGGTGCTGAACAGTGGTATGGAGCAGGAAATCCCTGTGAATATTTAGTAAACAGATTTTTAGTGGTTTTCTGATAAGACAACAAAACAAAGTGCAAAAACAAATAACAAACACAACAAGTGTCCCAATCCTTTCTTAGCAAAGGATAAGCCGGTGCAAATACTTATAAGGACCAAACGTTCTCGAGGACACATGGGAATTCTGTCAAGTGCTTTCGCTTCAAATAGCTAAGTACTCTTCTCTGGTGTTGTAAGTGTTGTGTGGGTGAACCTGTGCTAATGTACCGATCTTACTTGGACTAATACATACTTGTGATTAAACCCCCTGCAAACATCCGTAACTATATGAAAGTAATTAAGATATAAATCTAACCACAGCCTTAAACTCTGAGATCCTACGCTCCCTTGTGCAAAGGTGTCCTAACGGGGTTCAGGTTTCTGTCACTCCGGCAACCCCACAATTAGTATCCAAATACACAATGCATTCCCCTAGGCCCATAAATGGTGAAGTATCATGTAGTCGACGTTCACATGACACCACTAGAAGAATAGCACCACAACGTAAATACTAAACCATTGAATAATAACTCATCACAGATTCACTACTAACAACATGACTTCTCCCATGTCCTCAAGAACTAAACGAACTACTCACGAGACATCATATGGATCAAGATTAAAGATGATATGGTAATTAATAACAATCTAAACATAAACAACAATCCAATGGTTCCACTCACAAGCATCAACTACAATAGTAATTAACACCGGGAAAGTTTTATCCAACACAATTGTTACAGCGGAACAAAGTGGTGATAATGGTGCTGGTGAAGATGATGGTGTGGATGATGATGATCCCGATGAAGCCTAGCTTGGCGATGGTGTTGATGGCGACGACCTCCCCTCTCCGGGAAGGAATTCCCCCGGCAGAAATCTGTCTACCGGAGAGATCTTTCTTTCTCGGTGTTTTCCGCCCTCCAGAGGCGGCGGAAATCTATCTGTGGTCACCCCCTAGGCTTAGGGTTCCGTAGGAAAGATTTAGGCGAAGGGGCGGAGTCGAGCGGGCAGTGGGTTACCACTGCCCCTAGGCGCGCCTGTGGGCGCGCTTAGGGGTGTAGGGCCCTACGCCCCTCTTCGCTCCTCCTTCTGGCTCCCTTCGTCTTCTGGGAAAATAATATGTTTCCATATTTTTTCTGGTATTTTTCTGATCTTCGCGAAATTGCACCGAAACGTCTTCTTTTCCATCAAAATCCAGACTCCGGCAATTCATCCTCCAAGAATCATCCAACCTGCATAAACAGATGAAAATCCATAAGTAATACCTCATAATAAGACAAATATCAATGAATAGAGGTAAATTATGATATAGAAAGGTGATGCAAATTGGGCCTGTCAATGCGGTTTACAGGGTAGATGCATCGAGTATCACCTTGTTCTAGATAGCAAATTGAATGTTTTGAAAGATTTAGAGTCCACAATGGAAGCAATGAGGAAATCAGATGAAGATAGGGGGAAAGCAGAGGAGAATCTTGAATTAGCTATCGAGGCAAACTAAAAGATTGATGAAGCAATGAGGAAGGCCATAGAAAATGCAGAGATAGTGCACGAGGCTAAACAGAAGACTGAGGAAGCAATGAAGAAGGCCAAAGAAAAAACAGAGATGGCGCACGAGGAAAAATAGAAGACTGAGGAAGCAATGAAGAAGGTCGAAGAAAAAGCAGAGATAGTGCAAGAGATAACCCGCAAGATGAAGGAGCCAATGGAGAAAAAATATGTGAATAAAAAAATGTGGATGGAACTTCAATTTGTGGATATCCTCGATGAGAACAAGAAGGACACCATGGATTCTAGGATGAAGATAAGAAAGATAAAAATATATACTCTCAAAAAGGAAAGATGTCTACATTACTCTTTCGATGCTATTGTTATCCTAGTTGGGGTCTTAATGGAAATGTTAGAATTTGTTAGATGCGGGGTGAGGTAGTCAATCTGCTTCTCTATATGGCTGAGGATAGAACAATTCAATTAAGTGTGATGTATAGACAATCTAGGTAAATCCAATTATGTGTATTTGAAAAGGAGAAAAATACGTACCTTCTATAAATGCGGATGAGCCGGGGTTGTCCAGACACCCTAGATCGCCAGCAACCAGCTCTGGCTATATACCTGTCGGCCGACGACGCAGGATATATATGCCTGGTCAGCGAGCCCTCAGTCGGGCCACATTTCATGCTGACTCCAAAAATTGTGCTCCGGAGAGGGATGCTGTTTTGGGCTGTCTCTCGGACAAACGGAGGAGGCCCCTTATTCCAACCATCTCCAGTATTATGATTTATTGAAGGAGATTAGTTTTCGAGCCGATTCTCACATTACTGGAGGCGATTTTTTATCTTGACCCCCTCTGATCCGGTATTAGCGGGTAAATTATTGGTAGCGTTTTTTCTAGAAAATCTGCCGGCAGAAGTGATCTTAGGAGGTGGTTCATTTTTTTGGGCAAAAACACACTCCATCCAGTGCTAGAAAGCTCGATTCTGTAGTAGTGATTCCACTCGAGCTTGATGTAGACGATATTGTCCTCTTCAAGATGGAACATTATTCTTGATTGCTCTTGCCTGCGCTTGATGAAGACTTACAAATTGCTCCCCCATACATATGGGGAAACACTTTCTTATAACTTGTCTTTATCGATCCATAATCATCGAGTATGGCAGGATTCAAGCATGAGATCTTCTAGAGATGGCGCATATTTAATTTGCACTTCAGTTGTATGATGTTTTGAAGATACACATGAGAAACTCCATCTTCTTCTTCAAGACACTCTTGATCTTCTTTTCTTTATTCTTCTTATTCTACATGATTCCAATAGGACATTGCTTCTTTATTTCTTCTATCTTGAAGCCAACACATGATCCAAAAGATGCCAATGGACAATTTTTATAAGTACAACTTAATACAAGTATTAGTCCATAGAAATTATCATTAATTACTAAAACCACACATGGGGGGTCCACATGCTCTTTTAGACCCTTTATCTTCCAACCTCATGTTCGTCTGCGCTTACTCCTACCTCCAGCGATGGATCAAAGAGAGGCGACTGATCAAATCACTTAGCCGACCTTGAGGATTTTAGGCTCCACTTGACTCCTGTGGTTTAGTAGAACACAGTTCGTCTGTTTCTTCCAGTGCAGCCGCTCCTTCTCACTTGCTTGTAGGTTTCCATCACCATGTACTTCCGTTGCTTCTAGGGAGGGCGTTAACCGTCTTATACATCTTCCAGGAATGGTGCAACGGTATTTCATCAACTTAAGTCTGGATCCTTTGCGTCCATGGCTATCGAGGACTCGTCGTCTGAGGTTAATATGACGGTAGCGATGACTAAAGCCAGTGAAAAATACCGCCATATGGATGTGTTTGCTAAGGCCGCGAGAGTGGCATCTCATGAATTGCCAAGACCGGCGTATGATGACCGATCTTTTGACGATCCGTCTTCTGGCGGCGAAGTAATCGCTCTCCCGCCAAGTAGAGAGGTAGGCACATCTTTTGGGTTTTTATCCTTCTTCTCTGTACTCCATTCTTCGTTGTTGATGAATTTGCCATGTTGGATCATGAGGCTCAGGACGCAAGAGAGCCGACTATTGAAATCCGGCAAACTGTTGCACACATTAGATCCCACGCCACGGTCCATAGATCGACGTTTCACCACCTAGCCCATGCTCCATGGTCCTCCTGCTTCTCCCACGGTGCCCTTGTTCTGCCTCTGTTTCTCTGCGCTCCTTGGCTTGGGTCTGTCCGGTTAGACCGGACCGACCGAAGCCTAAATTGCTCGTTCATCTTACTCTCCGATGAACGATTGATTGTTGTTTCTCAATGACCAAAGTTTCTAGTCCCTGTCGGTCCGTCCAGGACCGTGCACCGAGGTTGAAATGTGATTGTGGAACCGAGGAGATGTCCCGCTTGCCGCGCATGTTGTTGTCGTGTCGTTTGGCTATAAAAGGAGAAGTTTGAATTGTGTGAGGCTAGCAAATGGATTTGTTTCAACAAAATTTCGGTGGAGGTTGAAATTATCCCCTTTTTTCGGACCTAAAGTTTGGAGTGCGTTCAAAACTTTTATGAAATTTGGTTGAATTAATAGAGGTCAAGCTAGCAAACACGGGCATAGTTGAGAAACAAATCGGAGGCCGAAATTTTCCATAGGTTGGAAACAAATTAATTGATGCACGTAGGCGGACACACATATATATGGTAGATGAGAAAATGAAGATCACGATAAGTACGTACAGATTTGTGCTGCAATACTTGGCAGCGTTTTCTGTCTGTCTTTTCTTTCATTTATAATAACGAATATTCATAGTACTATATATATAGGCACATCGCACACAGAGTAGAGACTCAACAGTCACACAAAGTACGGACACTGATTACAGCTGACCGGAGAACAAGTGAAAGAGTGTCTAGAAGGAACTAGACATTAAAGATGAGTCTTGAACTCGGGCTACCTAGCACACACCACCTCTTGTGCTAGCTAGAAGATCCCAAGTCTTTTTCAGCTGATGGAGAGCAAACTATATATATATGGAAACAAATAAGTGGAAAAAAAGTTTATTTTCAACACTCACTCTTTTAATTAACTGCCGAAATAGTCAACAGCATCTCCAGCCATCGCAAAAAGACCTGCGCCATCGAAACATAGGAGATAGTAGCTCAACTTTGCAACGATCTTGGTGATCTTCCAAACACTCCTGTACCAGGTCATCCGACCAGGCGCGTTCTGCAGTTCTGTTGGTACGCTTTCGACTTCGCTCTGGACTTGGCTGCCGGCGCCGTTTATTATGCAGCCCAGGTGCAGGTACACCAGTTTGCCGTCGTCGTCGCGGGCACGATAGGACCAGAAACTGTTGCGGCGGCCATTCTGCTTGCACCGCCCGCAGGTATGGGCCGACGAGTCCTTCTCCGTGTGGAGGTTGAACATGAGGCCTTCCAGGTTGACGCGCTGTGGATTGGTAGCGCAGGCGGGGTGGAGGTCGATGTCGCGGTCGCGGTTGTAGTACACGAAGCCGAGCACTTCCTCGCCGCAGGCGTCGCACATGCGCCGGGGGCCTGGCGGCTTCAGGAGGAAGTCGAGCTTGCAGCCGTTAAGCAGAGGGTGCTTGAGGCTGGTTTCGGGAGGCACGCAGCATGTGTGGATGTCGTAGTCGCATGGCTCGCACCGATAGCTAATTCCCTTGCCGTGCTGCTTGCAGCCGTTGCACTCGAACTTTTGCTCGGCCGCCGCCAGCACAAGCTCATGCTCCGGATGTGCGGGGTGGGATATCAGTGCCGGACGAGAGCTTTCCCCGGTTCTAGTCATGGCTGTCGATCGGTGTGCTTCTAGCTAGCTAGCTAGCTTCTTCGCCACGAAATTAATACCTTCCTGTATTTATGGCCTGAGGTGGAGGGATGCTAGGTCGGCCTATATATGCTGGACACGGAACGCGTCCAACCGTCATGAATTGGTGCGATTCTTACAGTGCGCTTAGGATACAAATGAATTCAAAATAAATCAAATAAAAATGATACTAAATGAAGTAGTAGAAAAATTAGCTTTCATCATGCCAAAGGTGTGAGATTTGTTTTGAATCATCTATACTTCTGCTCTTCAGTTATTAGTTTTTCATGTTCAACTTAGTATCCTCACAAGAATTTTACATGCATATTTCAAGTAGGGAAAGTGCATGCAATGAATTCCATATTTCGATTAATAACGAGCAAAATAATTGGTGATAATATATAGCAGCGGTAAATTGTAAGAAACTTGAACGAGTTTTCTCAAAAGGGTGCTTTAGGTAATAAATATTTTGTGCCAAGTCGTCACACATAAATATAGCGAGAGAAGTCATGGGAAAAAAATGTAGTACTGAAAACTTCAATGAGTTACAGAATTTAGGAAGAAAAAAACACAGACAATGAATTAACTTTGTAAACTATTTGTCCTTGCAAATGGGCCAGCCACAAGAAGAATGGCTGCGGTGAAAAAAAAAAACCCGTTGTGAGATGAACTATTTCCTTCGGTTCATATTAATGTTTCTCAGATTTGTCTAGATTCGTATGTACCTAGCTAGATTAGATGTATTTGTATTTAGGCAAAAATTGAGAATATTAATATGTACCGGTGGAGTATGTGATTCAGTACTTGCAACATAGAGAACACGTCGACTACACAAGGAAGTTCCAAACAACTAGTAATTTCTCCACATCAAAGGTCCTGGAATGCTAGCTGATCCATTTTGGAATAAACGGATCTATGGGCGCCATGGAATGCCGTTGACTCGTAGAAGGAGGCATGCGGCATGCCTCGTCTAGCACGGTCGTCGGTACTCGGTAGTGCAAGATGTCTTGGTCGATCCCTCATTCCTATACCGTCAAGTCGTCGCCCACTTGGGGCCTCCAAGTTGCCGGCCGATATACTCGTATATATGTACTACTTCTTCGTATGCCGACCGGCGAAGCCCATCGCTGCCGTGGTGACGACCAACGGGCGTACAGGCTGCCATGCCGTGAGCAACACTACAGTCTACAGTGGACTTTGATTTGTTCCGGCAACGCGGTCAGGACAGTGGCATTTGCCGTGTTGGCCGAGTGGCCTTCCAATCATCACCTTTTTCTGCGGGGATTTTTTTTTTCGTCATCACCATTGACGGGGGAGCTGCGAAAATTACGATCATCAAGTCCTGATTTACTTAATAACAGGGATTACTGCAGCAATGAAGCACACCTTACTCGACTCAATTTCTTTGGCTCGACTGTCAAAACAACAGTTTCTAAAAACTACATGAAAATATGTAAATTCATAAACTTTCACATGTCATCTTTACGCACCGTGTGACGTAGAACGCCGATGTTTGGCAAATGCCTCCGACCTTTTAACAAGCTCACATTTCCCCAACGAACGATAAATAGTATGGTCGGTAGTCTTCCTCCTTGTCCGCAACAACGTTTCGTTCTGTGTCAAAGGGTGTTCCTCTTCGTAGAAGAAATGTGTTTTCAGACTCTTGTGGTCAGTCGAACACATCGTCCAAGTCGGCACCAAATTGTTCGTCGTGGCCCGAGAAATGTAATTGTTCCACACACGAGAACAATCAGCTACTCGTACCAACTCTTTGTACTCTCGTAGTTTCATAATTTCCTCGTATGAGTACGCTTCATTCGTTTATTCTAGTTGATGGTCTTCATGAAAGATAAAAGAAGCTGACATAACGATATTATCCATTATGGGCAAGCGGATCGTGGTTGGCTGCATGGATTAGGAGATGCAAACCACTTTGATCTTGCAACTGTAGATACCACTTGCGGACGTTTGGTTGGTCATGGAGCGGATGCAGGTGTAACATATATACCTATTTTAGTTAAACCCTAATGGGCTTTGTTAATATGCATCATAAGCATTGCATGCATTATTTTGAGCCTTATAAAATTTTGCATTTAATTTGAAGAGGTAAAACCTACTTTGGCATAACCCTCTCACTATTTTGCTATATATGTTTTTTATAACACAACTCATATGTGGGCAGCCTAAAGAATTCGACTCCCCTCACCCTAAAATATATATATATATATATATATATATATATATATATATATATATATATATGCTCTGATCCCGATCAACATTCGTCTTGTATCCGTCACTGCAATCTCTAGTTGACAGCCCAAGCGCTCATGAATAGCTCAACCTGCATCCTGAAAATTCCCATCGAGATGTTGTATCGCTCTCTTCATGGCATGTCTAACTAAGCCCCGAAGCGATCCCGCCTCATAAGGTTGAGTCTATGTGTATAGTGTTAATCTCTGAATCGGTTCATTAGCTCACACACAATATCGTTAGATATCAAATATAATAGTGCATCATAAATCTGGTGCATATTTGCATCATGTTTTAGATTATTTTTTTGCATTGTAGTGGTAGGATCTTGGTATTTTACGGCGTTTGCACGCACTTTTTATGTTTATTTTCACCAGGATCAGGACATATGATGGATCCGATGGACACAATTCTTGGACCAGTTATATTGGAGTGAAAAGGAGCCAAAAACTACGTAAATTGCTTATTTGGAGAATATTAATAACACCAGAAGAAAACTCAAAGCAATTGGAGGGTACAGAAGGGTTAACGACCAACTATACGGCGGGAGGAAATATTTCGGCCATATAGTTCCCGCCGTATAGTTGGCGCCGACACCGCCTCCTCAAATAGTTTCACCCCGTGCAACTGGATCAGAGAGACGACATACAGAACACCCAGAAATCACCGAAACCTAACCTCCGGAAGGCATCTAGAGGGGGAACTCATCCATCGGGGATTCATCTTCGCTCTGCGCAGATCCAGGAGGCTAAGGCATCGATCTTCATCATAAACCGCTGCATCGCCACCATCTCCATCCATACCATCTACATCTTGTCTAGATCTTGTTATAATTTTCGTACTCGTTGTGGATTTATACAAGTACTATTTATCTATGATAGATTCCATTACTTTTGCCATGATGTCGATTACCTCCATGTCTGAGTAGATCATTAGTTTTTGGGGAGATGGAGAAACCCTAGCATGAGATTGCAATAAGATAAAGTTTTTTATGATATTTAACGCTGCGACCATGTGTTAGATTGTCTACATCTTGATGTTGGAAGAAGTCGACCTCTCAATATTTGCTTCTTGTAGGGACTTGATGTAAGGAACTACTTGTTGGTAGACGGAGGTATGTTAGCACTTATAGTGACTATAAATCTGTTGTCACCCCTTACGTATCAACTTGGAAATCAAGGAAACTCATAAAACACCGTCCATGCCATTGGATACGTCCTGTGGGATTTTGTCCCTTAATAGCGCAATAATTTAATTGATGTTGATTACTGTCTGTTGTGATAATGAGGATGATTTGAGATGTGGTTGTTGCCTCATTGTCCAAATATGGAGTTCCTCCCACACATACATAGTTGAGAATGTTCATGATAATAATCTTTACCTTAGCCCTTTATATTGCTAGTGGGGTATCCGTTAATCCCTAAGAACGTTCTTCTCCACTAAAGTTTCAAATCGCTTTTATATACGCGATACTTATTTTATGTATTCAGTTTTGCTTATTTTACTTATTGTTCTCTTAAACCAAAAACCCAAAAACACATTTTTACATAATACTCGCATTTTATCTTGTCACTTCGAACTTTATTTAGCATTTATATTTTCAGTATTTATTTGAAGAATTCTTAGACTTCAGACTCCTGCTTCCTGTGGGATCGATATCTTTATTTCGAAACTAGATACATACGATCTGTGCACTTGCAGTCATCAAGCTATTTTCTGGCGCCGTTGCCGGGGAGCTAAGCGTTGTAAGTCTTTTAGTTTTTTGCTTATTTAATTTTGTTTTATTAAGTTTTGTTTTGAGTTACAAGTTTTCACCAACATAATGGAGTTTGTGTTGGATATATGCCCAAGATGCAATAATAAAAGTAGTTATTATTATATCTTTGTGTTTATGATAAATGTTTACATTCATGCTATAATTGTATTAACTGGAAACATTAATACTTGTGTGATTTGTAAACTTGTAAGAGTCCCTAGTAAAGCCTCTTTGTAATACTATCTTGTTGGTTGATAGATCATCATGGTTTCCTAATCATGAACATTGAGATGTTATTAAAACCAAAATCATATCATTAGGATAATGATGCGATGGACATACTCCTATAGTTGACCTATGTGCTGGATGTACCGCTGGGTGACCCTCCTGTAGATGATGCTACCGATGAGGTGAAGAATGTTTTCCTTGCTCGGAAGCGTCAGTACTCCACAGTTCAGTGTGCTATCTTGTATGGTTTGAAATCGGAGCTTCAAAAGAGGTTTGAGAACTTTGATCCACATGATATTGTCCGTGAACTCAAAATGATATTTGAGGCTCACGCGACAGTTGAGAGTTATGAAGCTTCTAAAAAGTTCTTTAACTGCAAGATTGAAGAGGGCAACTCCGTCAGTGAGCATGTGCTTAAGATGTCTAGGCATGCCAATAAGCTCCAAAGCTTGGGGATAGTGATTCCTAATACATTGGGAATTCACCGTGTCCTCCAATCACTACCACCTAGTTATAAGAACTTTGTGATGAACTACAACATGCAGCTCATGGATAAGTCGTTACCAGAACTCTTCTCTATGTTGAAGTCTGGGAAAGTGGAGATCAAGAAAGAGCACCATGTGTTGATGGTCAATAAGACCATCAATTTCAAGAAGCAAGGCAAGCCTAAGAAAAATGGTAACTTCAAGAAGGGCGGCAAGAAAGCTGTCGCGTATGCAAAGAAGACCAAGGCTAAGCCTAACCCTGATACTGAGTGCTTTTACTGCAAGGGAGAAGGTCACTAGAAGCGGAATTGCCCCAAGTACTTGGTTGATCTGAAGAACGGCAACATTTAGAAAAAGATATATCCGATATACATGTTATTGATGTGTATCTTACTAGTAATCGTAGTAGTGCCTGAGTATTTGATACTGGTTCGGTTGCTTATATTTATAACTCAAAACAGGTGATATAGAATAAATGGAGACTAGCGAAAGACGAGGTGACGATGTGCGTTGGAAACGGATCAAAGGTTCATGTGGCCGCGGTCGGCACACTCCCTCTTCATCTACAATCGGTATTATTTTTATACTTAAATAATTATTATTTGGTGCCTGCGTTGAGCATGAACATTATATCAGGATCTTGTTTATTGCGAGACGGTTACTTGTTTAAATCCGAGAATAATGGTTGTTCGATTTATATGAGTAATATCTTTTATGGTCATGCACCGTTGATAGATGGTCTATTCTTGTTGAATCTCGATAGTAGTGATACACATGTTCATAATATAGATGCTAAACGTTTGAAATTAGATGATAATTCTACATACATGTGGCACTGTCGTCTTGGTCATATTGGAGTGAAGCGTATGAAGAAACAATATTTCGATGGACTTCTTGAATCAATTGATTTCGAATCACTTGAAAGATGCGAAGCATGTCTGATGGAAAAAATGACTAAGACTCTATTTTCTGGTATGATGGAGCGAGCTACGGACTTATTGGAAATCATACATACCGATGTGTGTGGTCCGATGAGTGTGGCATCGGTTTATCGTTATGTTCTTACTTTCACGGATGACTTGAGTAGATATGGGTATATCTATTTCATGAAACATAAGTCCAAAACTTTCGAGAAGTTTAAGGAATTTCAAAGTGAAGTAGAGAATCAACGTACCAAGAAGGTTAAATTTCTTTGATCCGATCGTGGAGGTGAATATCTAAGTTACGAGTTTGGCGAGCATTTGAAGAAATGCGGAATACTTTCACAATTGACACCGTCGGAAGCACCACAATGTAATGGTGTGTCTGAACGTCATAATTGAACTCTCTTAGATATGGTTCGGTTTATGATGTCACGTACAGATTTACCATTGTTGTTTTGGGGTTATGCATTATAAATAGCCACATTCACTTTAAATAGGGCACCGTCTAAATCCATTGAAATGACACCATATAAATTATGGTTTGGGAAGAAACCTAAATTATCATTCCTTAAAGTTTAGGGTTGCGAAGCTTATGTAAAGAAGTTATAGCCCGACAAGCTTGAACCCAAAGTGGAAAATTGCGTCTTCATAGGATACCCGAAGGAAACTATTGGGTATACCTTCTATCATAGATCCGAAGGCAAAGTCTTCGTTGCCAAGAATGGATCCTTTCTAGAGAAGGAGTTTCTCTCGAAAGAAGTGACTTGAAGGAAAGTAGAACTCGACGAGGTTGTCAAACCTTCTCTCGGATTTGAGAGTAGCACAGCACCGGAAGAAGTTCCTGTGGCGCCTACACCAATAGGAGAGGAAGCTAATGATAAATATCATGAAACTTCAAGCGAAGTTACTATAGAACCTCACAGGTCAACAAGGACTCGTACCACTCCCGATTGGTATGATCCCGTTATGAGTGTCATGTTGGTGGACAACACCGATGACCCTGCAACATATGAGGAAGTGATAATGAGCCCTGATTCTAATAAATGGCAAGAAGCCATGAAATCCGAGATTGGATCCATGTACAAAAACCAAGTGTGGACTTTAGTGGACTTACCGGATGGCCGGAAGGCTGTCGAGAACAAATGTATTTTCAAGAAGAAAACAAACGCTGATGGTAATGTAACCGTCTATAAAGCTCGACTTGTCGCGAAAGGGTTCCGACAAATTCAAGGAGTTGACTACGATGAGACTTTCTCACCGATAGCGAATCTAAAGTCCGTGAGGATTTTGTTAGCAATCGCTGCATATTATGATTATGAGATATGTCAGATGGATGTCAAAACGGCATTGCTCAATGGAGACATTGGTGAAGAGTTGTATATGGTACAACCCAAGGGTTTTGTCGATCCTAAAGATGCTAACAAGGTATGCAAACTTCAGCGATCCATTTATGGATTAAAGCAAGAATCCCGAGTTGGAATCAACGTTTTGATAAGGTGATCAAAAGTTTTGGTTTTATACAAACTTATGGAGAAGCTTGTATTTACAAGAAAGTGATTGGGAGCTCTGTAGCATTCCTAGTACTATATGTGGATGACATATAGTTGATTGGGAATGATGTAGACCTTCTTAAAAGTGTCAAAGGTTGTTTGAATACTAGTTTTTCAATGAAGGATCTTGATGAAGTTGCTTATATATTAGGCATAAAGATTTATAGAGATAGATTGATACGCCTAATATCGCTTTCACAAAGTACATATTTGGACAAAGTTCTAAAGAGGTTTGGAATGGAAGATAGCAAGAAAGGGTTCTGCTATGGCAGAAGATAGAGAGAGGATGAGTAAGACTCCCTATGCCTTATCCATAGGATCTATCATGTATGACATACTATGTACTAGACCAGATATTGCATATGCTGTTAGTTTGCCTAGTAGATTTCAAAGTGATCCAGGAGTAGATCACTAGAGAGCGGTCAAAAACATCCTTAAGTACTTGAGAAGGACTAAGGATATGGTTCTTTCTTATGGAGGTGATGAACAACTCATTGTTAATGGTTACACCGATGCTAGTTGGAACACCGATCCGGATGATTCTAAATCACAATCTGGATACGTATTTACTTTGAATGGTGCAGCAGTGAGCTGGAGGAGTGCAAAGCAAAGCGTTGTGGCGAGATCTTCAACTGAATCAGAATACATGGATGATTTGGAGGCTTCACAAGAAGCGATATGGATGAAGGAGTTCATTACGGAGCTTGGTATGGTTCCTAGTGTGCTGGACCCAATGGCTATCTACTGTGATAACATGGGTGCCATAGCCAATGCACAGGATCCAAGGTCACACAAGAAGCTGAAGCATTTCAAGCTACGTTTTCACGCTATTCAAGAGCATGTCCAAGATGGTGACATAAAGATTTGAAAAGTACACACAGATCGGAATGTGGCGGATCCGTTGACTAAACCTCTCCCGAGGGCAAAACATGACGAGCACCAAACCGCCATGGGTGTTAGGTATATTACCATATAATCTAGATTATTGACTCTAGTGCAAGTGGGAGACTATTGGAGATATGCCCAAGAGGCAATAATAAAAGTAGTTATTATTATATCTTTGTGTTTATGATAAATGTTTACATTCATGCTATGATTGTATTAACCGGAAACATTAATACTTGTGGGATTTGTAAACTTGTAAGAGTCCCTAGTAAATCCTCTTTGTAATACTAGCTTGTTGGTTGATAGATGATCATGGTTTCCTGATCATGAACATTGAGATGTTATTAACAACAAGATAATATCATTAGGAGAATGATGTGATGGACATACTCCTATAGTTAAGCGTAGCATAAGATCAAGTCATTTCAATAGTTTGTTTGCTATAAGCTTTTTGATACATAGTAACCTAATTCCTTTGACCATGAGATCATGTTAATCACCATCATCGGATGGATGCTTTGATGACATCAAACACCACTTCGTAACTGGGTGGTTATAAAGGTGGCATTGAGTATTTGAAAAGTATGTGTTGAGGCACATGGATCAAGAGTGGGATTTGTCCATCCATATGATGGATAGATATACTCTAGGCCCTCTTGGTGGAATGTCATCGATTAGCTTGCAAGCATGTGACTGGCTCATATGGGATCACATATCACAGGAACGAGTAAAGAGTACTTATTGGTAACGAGGTTAAACTAGGTATGCAGAGATACCGACAATCAAACCTCGGATAAGTAAAGTATCGCAAGACAAAGGGAAATTGGTATCGTATGTAAATGGTTCATTCGATCACGAAGTAATTGTAGAAATATGTGGGAGACATATGAATTTCCAGATTCTTCTATTGGTTATTGATCAGAGAAGAGTCTCGATCATGTCTGCATAATTCACGAACTGTAGGGAGACACACTTAAGGATTCTATGTTATTTAGTAGATATGGAATGTGAGTAAAAAGACCGAATATTGTTTGGAGTCTTGGATTGTATCCGGGACATCACGAGGAGATCCGGAATGGTCCGAAGAATAAGATTCATATAAGGAAAGTTCAATTCCGGAGATCGGGAATGGTTTCGGTGTTTTCACTGGAATGTTATAGAAGGGTCTAGAAGGTCCACTGATCCGGAGTGGCAAGGGTACATGAATGTGTCATGACAAAGTGGAATGGTTGCATCATGTACTAGGTCACTTGGCTGGGCAATGGGAAGAGAGAAATCAAACTCTAGTTTGAAAAAGTCAAACGCCAACATTGATTGCCTAGTGGAGGGAGGGAAGGAATCCTACCTAAGGGAGGATTCCTCCCTCCTCCTTGACGCCGGCCACAAGGTGGACTTGGGGGAGCATTCTGATGTAGCGCTGAGTTGATGTAGGAGCGCTTCGTTGGGAACCCCAAGAGCAAGGTGTGTAGCAGCACAGCAGCAAGTTTTCCCTCAGTAAGAAACCGAGGTTATCGAACCAGTAGGAGGAAGGAAACACCCCAAAGGTGCTGCAAGCAACGTGCAGACCTGCACAACACAAACTCAAGACTTTGCCCCAACTAATAGTGAGGTTGTCAATCTCACAGATTGCTGTAACAAAGGATTAAACGTATGGTGTAGAAGGTAATGGTTTGCAGCAAGTAAACAAGTAATAGTGGAAGATGTATCAATGGTAAAGATTGGACCGGGGTCCATAGTTCACTAGAGGTGCTCTCCTTAGATAAACAACATGGCATGAAGGGTAAACAAATTACAGCAGGGCAATTGACAGGAACTAAGCAAGGCATAACAATGCAATACCAGACAAAAAGATCCTATGAGATTTGATTGGGCAATACAATAATATACATAGATCGCCATCCAACTGCATCTATGACTAAAAATACACCTTCAGGTTATCACCCGAACCCCCTCCAGTATTAAGTTGCAAGCAACAAACAACTGCTTTAAGCAAAGTGTGTAAGGTAAACAATCCACTTGTTCCATGAACAAGAGACCATTGTTTTCTCCCTAGTGGCAACAACACATCTACAACCGAAGAGATTTCTGTCACTTCCCTTGGAAACTAGAGGCATGAACCCACTATCGAGCATAAATACCCCCTCTTGGAGTCACTAGCAACTACTTGGCCAAGATAGCTACTAACAACAGAGAGCATGCAAGATCACAAACAACACAGACATGATAGAATCAAATAGACAAAACCATTAATCAATCTAACATAGTAATCTCAATATCCATCGGATCCCCGCAAACACAACATGCATGATTACAAATAGATTAGATCTTGATCATGAATGGAGCTCACAAGATTTATACATGAAAGTACAAAGGAGGAGATACAACCATCTAGCTACTACATGGACCCATAGTCCAAGGTGGAACTACTCACGCTTCATACCGAAGAAGAAGGCCTCCGGGATGATCTCCCCTCCGGCAGGGTGCCGGGAAGAACTTTAGATCCCCCCGACCTAGGGACGATGGTGGCGGCGGCTACAGAAGGTTTCGTGGAGTTTTGATCGGGTGTGTAGGGTTTCTGCATCGGGGGCTTCTTATAGGCGAAGAGGCAAGACTGGGAGGCGACCAGGGGCCCCACGCCCTACCCCAGCGCGGGGTGGGCCACCTATGCCTAGGGGGTGTGGCAGCCCTGGTTCGCCTCTCCGTCTCTCCTCTGGACTTCGTGTCGCCCACAGTAAAATATTGACTTTGGATTTTGTCCCGTCCAATTCCGAGAATATTGATTTTCTGCCTTTCTGGAACCAAAAACAGAAGAAAACAGGCAACTGGCACTATGGCAACTTGTTAATAGGTTAGTTCCAAAAAAGATATAAAAACACCTCAAAGTGTAGACAAAGCAAAGTAGATACTAAACAAGCATGGAGCATAAAAAATTATAGATACGTTTCCGACGTATCAAGCATACTCAAGCTTAACTCCTGCTCGTCCTCGAGTAGGTAAGTGATAAAGGAATAATTTTTGAGGTGACATGCACCATCAAAACCAAGATCAAACCATTTGCAAGCATTGAAAGCTGGGATCAAAGAACTCTAAACATGTGCATGAAAGATGGAGTTCTAACATTAAGACAAAGTAACTATGTATGCAACATGAAATGCTACAAACAAAGATCATGAATAACATGCATTGAAAAATGTTTGTTTGTTTCACATACAGAAAACATGGCATAGTGGCAATCAGCTTGTCCCTCATAGAGTAGAAAATAGATGCATAGGACACCTTCAAAGTTCATAAGAGTGACTAGATACAAGTAGCACAAGAACAAGTAATATCACAATATGCATCAATCAATAAGTTTTGGGACACCGCACATAGAATGACAACTATGCTCTCTTAATGGTGCCTAAGGGTAGAAGGTGGAGACTCAATAATAGTGGAAGAAAGGACCTTCATAGGGAAGCAGGGATTTCAAGTTTCAAAAGGAGCTTCCAAAAATTATGGTACTTGTTAACTTTCATCCCTCATTGCCCCTATCATAAGCATCTTGAAGTGATTAAGGTTAAAGTGAACAAAATATGGAGTATATGTTTGACGAAGTATAAGTTGGCAATCTCAAGTCCCTTGAATACGAGGGTCACACCTCATGCTACTCAACTTCAGTCACCTGTAAGTTCTTGTCATTGTAAGTACATGCGTATCATAGAGAAACACCAATGGGTTACCCCTTGCACATGGTACAGGAGCTATCCCATAACCAAAATAACAAGGCAAGTAGACAATGAGCATCTCAGCGATCTTTTTATTTACTATATGCATAGATTTTTATTGAGGATGCATCATAGATAGCTCACTATAGTGATGCTGCAAATTTCCACCATGATTAGGCATGGCTTAGGCTAGAGGCCCAGGTGTTTCTCTAGCACAAAATACTTGATTCCACATTTAAATATCAAGATAAAAATGTGTTCTTCCTTAAGTATGCATCGACAATGTTTCGCCGTTTCAAGACATCACGTGATGATCAGGTGCACTTGAATCCATGAGCATATCTCGGGTGTAAGACAGTTTTACACACGCGAATACTAAGGTTCTTGCTTGGCGAGCCTAGCATTTATAGACATGGCCTCGGAACATGGACCGAAAGGTTAAGCATGATTCATATGTTTGATATGATGACCATTTAGATGCTCGCCTTTGAAGCTACACCGACTCACTTGATGATCGGACTTGTGCGGTGACCCAGCATACCACTGCATGATGTAATATACTATATTCGTTGACATAACACCAATGAAACACCATTCACTAGTATTACATCCCTCAAAGTGGTACAACAGAAACACAGCAGGTCCAATACATGGCTAAAGGTTACAACTCACTCTATACACAAGATCCAGAGAACACTCTAGGTAAAAGAGAGAGAAATAACTTCTTACAAAGAAGAATCAAAGACAAACCAAGCTAGAACTATTATACTATTAAGACTAGTATTTTATCTAAGGGGTTGGCATTGCTTCTATCGCAATACACCACAGAAATAGGTTTCTTGGCTAGAGAGTATATCCCTATCTAATCAATAACTTTGTCTTCACTGGATTTGATATATATGTTGACTTCCTTGTCTTCGTTGAAGAGATTTAGCTTTGGATGATGATTCCTGTAGTATAACTTGATGTAGATGTCGTCTCAATGGTTTCAGAATCTAGCAAGGGTTAAGAAGATACGTTGAGTACGAGCGTACTCAGCAAGTCCACTAGAAAAGGAGTGTTTGATGCCTCTATAACTATAGCCATAGACCATAGGTCATAGGCAATGCCAGTTTTCGTAAACATTTCTTCAAAGGTTGCTTTTATTCTGAAAATCTATGTCCGTCAGCCTTCACGGGTTTACCAGAACTTTCATGGAGTTCCTTTCCCGCCGCGTTCGCAGCTCCTTCCCAGAATAGGGAGTAACAAGTTACAGTTCTTACACTCTGCAGAGGTGCGTTGCTTTACCCATGAGAGATCAACTCTTTGTTGCACAACCGGGCATCTTATTCCCGTCCACAATTCCATGATGTGGGGCCCAAAAGATGATCCAAGCCAATCACTGCCCCCTTCGCGACCTCGCATGCCTCCTTGGTGTACACCATGCCCACATAGTGAATTACAGCAATGGTTTGTACAGACCGTTAGATGCCAGAACAATCGTGGGACATTGAGGGTTCCCACCCATATGCTGCATATCCTCTACGAATTACCAATTAATATGCATGCTACGAGGATAACATCCACGACCTGCACATCCGGCTACATGCGAGAGGAAGAAGATACAGCTGACTTCTCCGTCCCATTCCAAATCTCATGGTTAACTCGTGATATACGCTGCAAGAATCTCTGGCGACATTGGTTGTTAAGTCCTAGATAATATGTTTCTTTACCACCGGAACTTTCATAGTAGGTTATTACCTCAAGGTAAATAACCTATATTCACATTATTATGAAAATAGTGTTTTCGAACCTTTTTCAAATGCAGGTGATGACAACATTGGATTTGTAAAATAATTTACAGAAAATAACCAAAGGACATGAGCAAGTGTGAACTTGCCTTTTGTGATTGCAAGATTATGAACTCACGGTCTTCAAGACAATATAAGATCCAATATCTAAAATCAGCATCATTGGTCCGGTAAGGACTAATGTTTAAAGAAGCAATATGATTTTATGCATAAGTAATGTGATGCACTTTATAAACGCGAATTCCAGGGGTAACGTGGTTCTAGGGTTTGGATATTGGAAAGGGTTTCCTTGGAATGTGTTGTACTTTTAGTTAAGGTTCACAGTTGTGTTTCTTGTTAAGGTTTGTGAGTGTGTGGAACAACATGAACTTATAATAACATGGAACAATGAGATACACACTAACATGATATGTTACTCAAGATTGCTTACATTATAATTGTTTATCTTTGAATTTTAATTTACAAGTACTAGCCTTAATAAGGAATTTAAGTGTTTACAATCCTAAGTCTACAAGTAAAGTTGGAAACAATGTGATTGTGATTAATTGTCATCTGTTGCTTATAATGAGAACTCCTTGAATTTAATTTGTTAAGAGTTGGAAATATTATTATGAGGTTTGTTGAGTGAAGTGGCAAAACGAATAACTTTTGAAGAAAAGATTCCTTTTCTAAGGTCTACACAATCTTTGTAATTAATCAAACATGGTTGAGGTTGTTTGTGTTTGCTTGAATAGCTTGGACTTGAGATGTTTTAACTTATTTATAACAGACCAAAGTTAACTATAAAACATATAGCAAAGTCTTTAGTCTTATATTGAAAATTTTGTAGACTAAAGTTAACTTTAAAGAACATGGTAAGATTTAAGGTGTAATGCTTATTATATTTATACTTTGTTCACTTCATAATGTTTCATTAAAGTTATTTAAGAATGGTGTTACTTCTATTTGAGTGGTGGTTTCTTAATTTTATAATGGAATAGAGTCTTTTATCTTTTTATAGATATGTGGTTATAGTTTGTAAACCCTAGATTAATGTTACTTAATTGCTTATGAGTTCATTATAGTATTTTGGTATGTTGATAAACTTGTGGTTAAAGTAAAAGAAAAGATTTAATTTAGTCCCAATTATTCTTGAAGATTTTATATTGGATAAGGATCCTTTTTGGAAAATAAACTACACATATGGTTGAAAGATAATTCAATAAAATTGTTTTAAAATATTTTGAACCATTATAAATTTCATACTATTAAATTTTAAGACTGGTATTACTTATTAGACTTTAATTGGTGGATTTTAGGATTTAACAATTTTTTATTTACCCTTATATGAATTAACATTTAAGGAAATTTTAAATTCAAGTTATTAAAGTATTTAATTTTTTATTTACCTCAAAGTGGAATATTATACTTTTAACATGTAGATATTATTTTTGTGACCATTTTGATATATTATAATTATTTTTACCATTTCTAAATAATAAGATATGTTTTTATAAGATTTATCACTATATAAATACTTAATAAGTAGTAATAATAATGCATGATTATTGTTTTAAATTATAGTTTTTAATTTTTTAAATTTTTTTGGTATTTTATTTATATTTTTCAGATTTACTAATATTAAAATATGAATTTTCCAAAATATTATTAGTTATAAAACCTTTATTAAATAATATTTATTTAAATTGTTAACATCATAATGTTTGGTAATAGTTTAATGTTATAGGTTTTATTTTTCTGAACATTTTCATATATTCTACATATTTTTCTGAATTATAAAACAAAGGTTGTTAATTAAACAAGATTTAATCATTATTTTATTTCTAGAATATTGATATACAATTTATATTATTTTCTCACTTTACTTAAATAGTAAATACTTTTCTTACCGAGGCTAAACCTACCAAAGGTCACTAACCAGTGGGCCTATGGCCACATCATCAACCACACAAGCGAAGACTAGGTCAAACGGTAGACTAGGTCAAGGGTGACGTTGGCATGACGTCGCTATGACATCAGCACCACCACCGTCGTCAGTGGGTGGTCGCCGGTGTTGGAGATATGCTCTAGAGGCAATAATAAATGTATTTATTATTATATCTTTGTGTTTATGATAAATGTTTACATTCATGCTATAATAGTATTAACAAGGAAACATTAATACTTATGTGATTTGTAAACTAAAATAGAGTCCCTAGTAAAGCCTCTTTATAATACTAGCTTGTTGGTTAAAAAATGATTGTGGTTTCCCTATCATGAACATTGAGATGTTATTAACTACAAGATCATATCGTTAGGAGAATGATATGATGGACATACTCCTATAGATAAGCCTAGCATAAAGATCAAGTCATTTTAATAGTTCAATTGCTATATGCTTTCTAATACATAGTAACCTAATTGCTTCGACCATGAGATCATGCATATCACCTTCACTGGAAGGATGCTTTGATGACATCAAACACCACACCGTAACTGGGTGGCTATAAAGGTGGCATTGAGTGTTCGGAAAGTATTGGTTGGGAAACATGGATCAAGAATGGGATTTGTCCATCCATATGATGGATAGATATACTCTGGGCCCTCTCAGTGTAATGTCATCCAATTAGCTTGCAAGCATGTGACTGGCTCACAAGGGATCTCATACCACGGGAACGATAAAAGAGTACTTATCAGTAACGAGGTTGAACTAGGTATGCAGAGATACCGACGATCAAAACCTCGGATAAGTAAACTATCGTGAGACAAAGGGAAATTGGTATCATATGTAAGTGGTTCATTCGATCGCAAATTAATCGTAGAAATATGTGGGAGCCATATGAATTTCCAGATTCCTCTATTGGTTATTGTTCGGAGAAGTGTCTCGATCATGTCCGCATAATTCACGAACCGTAGGGAGACACACTTAAGGATTCGACGTTGTTTGAGTAGTTATGGAATGATGAGTAAGAGACCGAATGTTGTTCGGAGTCTCGGATGGGATCCAGGATATCACGAGGAGATCCGGAATGGTCCGGAGAATAAGATTCATATAAGGAAAGTCCTGTTTCGGGGTTGGAGAATGGTTCCGGTGTTTTCATCGGGAATGTTCTAGAAGGTTCCGGAATGTCCGGCACTCCGGAGGGGAAGGGTACATGAATGTGTCATAACAAATTGGAATGGTTGCATCATGTACTAGGTGTCATCGTTGAACAAAATAAAGGGATAAATCAAATCCTAGTTTGAAAAGTCAAACGCCTATTTTGTTTGCTGGAGGGAGAGTAGGAAACCTACTTGGGGAGGAGTTCCTCTCCCTCCACCGCCGGCCCACTTGGAGACCGAGTTGGGGAGGGACTCCCCTCCCCTTGGCGCACCCCCTCCACCTATATAAGGAGGGGCAGGGCTGCCCCTCCAAGACACAACACACACCCCGCAAACCCTAGCTACTAGTCGCCGGCGCCGCCACCTCCTGCTGTCGCCGCCGCCTAGGGCAAGCCGTCGCCGCCTAGGTTAAACCCTAGCCGCCGGCCTTGCCTCTTCTCCTTAGTGCGTCTAAACCCTAGATCACCGAGGCTCTCTCATAGTCCACCATAGTCGCTCCGGCTTAAGGCGAAGCCCTGCGAGATCTCCCCTCTACTTCCGGTACCACGCCGTCGTGCTGCCGGAATCGCGAGGAGAGTGCTACAACCTCCGCTGCCTGCTAGAACAAGGGAGAGGAAGGTCTTCGTGAAAATCGAACGGTGACCGATCATGGAAGCGCTGCCGGAACGCAGCGTCAGAAGGATCGTCTACACGATCTTGAGATCGGGAAGAGTACGACTACATCACCCACGAGAATCCGCTCTCGTTAAACACTTTGGAATCTTCGAGGGTGAGTTATTCTATCGACTCGTTGCTACAATCTACTAGATAGATCTTGGCTTGTTTGTTTGTATGCGGTAGAATTTTTTTGTTTTCCATGCTACGAACCCCTACAGCCGGCGGCGATCCACGATGCCCTAACAAACGAAACTAACCTAGCTCGAATCGGCGCAACATGCTGGACCCTAAAGTGGCGGTGCCGCTCGGAAATGGTCATCGGAGCCTCGGCTCCAACAAGCTTCGACGGTGGCCGACGGTGGCATACGATGTGACGACGATTGACAACGAGATGAGGCAATTTAGGAGTACTGGAAGGTTCAGAATCTCACCCTGATGATGATAGAGAGGTCTATGATGACCGGCGCGTTCGGAGATGAGCACACGGTCTACTTCTCCGGCGAACCCCGACGGAACGAGGTGATGAAATTCGCCCCAACTCGTACTCCCCTAGTCTCTGCGTTCTTCCCAGATGGTCTATAAGCGACGGTGCTTCTCCTCGTCCACTTCACTGCCTCCCGGACAAACTCTACCGATGACGAGGCGTGGCTCTGGTGAGCTAGGGTTTCGGCCCCATTTTAAACAGAGAGGATAAGGAGGAGTGGAGATGCGCGAGTGAGAGGATGAGGACGAGGGCTTTGCCGTTGCATTCTTATCCTCTTAGAGCGACCTCGGCGGTGGCGGGAATCACAGCGGTGACGGCGAACGGCATCGGCGCCACCCACGCAGCTGCCTGCCTGCGTGAGGATGACGAAGGGGTGACAAACGACGAACCGGTATGGGCCAGACTTGGGCCAAGTGGGCCGTGGCGTGACGCGCGGGAGTGACGGATAGGGCGAAGAAAAATTGGGCCATGGGCCAGGATTGTCTGCTGTTTTCTTTCTTTATTCTTTTCTGTTTTCAATTTCCTGTTTTATTTTCAGATTTGTATTTTTAACATTTGGTTTGAACTTTATTTTATAAAGTTTATTTGTTGAATACTTGCAGCAACAATTTGTAATAAGTGTGAGTCCTTTTGTGAGTCCTTATGATAATGTTTTTATATTTCTTTAATTTATTTATATATATCCTTTCTAATATTTTGAATAAGCCTTTGTTATTAATTTTCTTTCTATAGGTAATCATGACTTGATTATATGATATTTCCTTATTTGTTTAAAGAAAACTCAATTCTTGTTTTAGCTCATAGGTTGAATGGAATTTTTTTATATAATGATCCTCTATCATTATTTGATGCATGATATGCAGAGGAGATTATTTGGTTAATATTACTCCCATAGATCTTGGGAATAATAAAGTATATATATGTATTAGTATAGCTAACATAATAGTTAGGGTTTGAGTTGTAAGTGCTTACCCTAGAGTTTAGGGTTCTTAACATATTTATGTTCTTCTGTTGAATAAAGTTTCTAGCTAAGCATACTGTATTTTTGTTTGTGATCTTTAATGATATCATCTTTTAAAATAAAACATTATTAACTAAAATGTTTGATGGAAAATAATTTATAAAGATATTCCTAAGCACATATAGTTATGATAATTGGAATTGATAGAGATGTGCTTAAGTGATTTATTATATAACCTATTCCTATAAAACATTGTGGAAATAATGTGATTTATCCGATAAATGAGATGGATATTAAACTTGATTATGGATTTAGGGTTTAGTGTTTACCAAGAATTCCTATCCTCCATAATTCAAAATTCTGGACTTCTAATTAAGGAATTCCTTTCCTAGATATATTACTTCTTCCTATCAAGCATCATGGTTAACATGATGAGCTTTGCTTCACAAGAATATTTTTATCCACCTTTTATTCTTCTAAACCTATTTACAAATCCCATGAGCTTGCCACTAAAGCTTTTCATAATCTTTCATCTATCCAGACTTGGGTTATATCAACTACTCTTCTGTGGTAATTCCCCAATTCAACAAGTAGCTATTTCTAGCTACATTCCTATTCTTCCATAATTATCCACCTACTAATATTACTTCAGCAGATGTATTTATAATTAGATATACATCAAATCCTACTTCACCTCAAGGGTTGACTCTTTTTCTAGAGGAAAATACTAACTCTATAATTCAATGCTGCTCTAACATTATTTTAATCATACAATGTTATCTTTACTTGACTCCAATATCTCATATTAGAGTTTAATCATGTTTACCCACCAATGTCACTTATACTAGATATAAGCATTCAATCTTGGTGATCTAAGCATGATCATTATAATCCTTTGATCCCTTATGGTTTATGTTTCTAATGAGCTAGTCAAGGCTTCATCAATGCAACACTATAGTTGTATTATAATTATCTTCTTAATATCTCTAGTGGATTAGGGAATGTTCTTCATGGACTATACCTACTTAGTCCAATAGGATTACTCCTGATAACTATCTTCAAGGTTTATCCCTATGATCTACTTTATCACCATATAAATATATAATCTAAATAACTCTTCTATTCATTCAGGAGTGATTTAACTCCACCAATAATCCTATTGATCTTATTTACTTCCAACACTCCCATCCTATAGATGATATCAAATCTAGCATTACTACTTACCTCTTCTTACTATTTTATTTATAAACTTTAAGTGAATACTTTGATATGGACAAGAGTTGATAGGTTAGGAATTGGTGAATCAATAGTTGATTACAAAACATTGATGAACCATAAATATAAGGATAGGATTCCACAGAGATGGCAAGGATTGGTATGGAAAGAAAGATATGGGGTGAATGGTCTTGGTTTAGTTTCCTTCCTAACTAAAAAGTTAGGGTGAAGTGTTACCATGTTTCTCATGGTAGAATGGATAAGGATTGAATAGGTCAATAGTTGGTTATTACATTCTTGTTACTTGGTATTCATGAGTTATTGTAATGAATACTAGGATATGATTACTTGAGGCTCAATTTATAAACCATTAAGTAATGTATTAGGGTTTAACTTTTATTACATTTGATCTACTCTTAGATCAAATCTCCTTTACCCAAAATAAGGTTTTAGCAAAGGTCATTCTGAATCTTATCACAATCAACTTGATGATCTACTTTAATTCCATCAAGTTGAGAGAGGCTTTAATCCCTTTCACAAGTTTTATTCAAAAGCGCGAAAATTATTTGGATTTTCTATGCATGAATGCAATGCACACATCTGGGTCCAGCTTATTTCTAAGCTCTAATGCTGGGATGTTACAGAATCTCCCCCTTAAAATCAACTTCATCCTCGAAGTTCGCATACTCTCATGTTTTGGAGTAAAGAATTGACTTGTATTGGTGGTGACCTTTCTCCACTCTAGGGTAACCTTAGATGGAAATAATTGTAGTATTCCGTATCGAGATAGTTTTCTTGTAAACTTTGCATACTTGGAATTCCCAATTTGCTGCCTCAATCTTTCAAAGTTTCTTTTACAATCCTCCTTAAGAGATATGTACTTATTCTAACTTCTTTATTTTGGGGTCTCTTCTTCAGTTCCATTTCCTATTTAAGTATCCTAATCCAACTTTTGAACTTTTTACTAAATGATGTAAGGTTTAGGAAGTATCACTAAAACAGATTTTAAATTTCAATTTGCCAATAGTTATGGTCAAAATATTATCTTTTTGTTCTGTTCATAGAATAGTTGGTACTGGTTTCCTTTCAAAAATTGGATTTGAATTCATTTAGTTCATACACATTGGAATTTCTTGTTCCGCTACACCTGTCCAATTTGGATGTACTTTATTCTTTCTTAAGGGTCACTTAAAAGTTGTTTCTTTTAGGATTAGTCTGTTAGGACTATCCTATTGTATTACTTCAAGCTTTTACCTTATCAGGCTTTTAGACAATCTTTCGTTATTATCTTAAGTACTTTTATACTAATGGCTTTCTTTCAACCTTATGAAAATAGGACTTGCTATTGTTGTAGGTTAGTCTTTTTTCTCCTACATGTATTCGGAAAGTCAGACAACAAGACTTCCATTTCTATTGTTTACTCTCCCCCTTAGGGTTTACTAATGGTCTTTAACTGCATATATATATAGTAACCATTGGCTTTATAGTTAGAATGTGGGACTCTGTCTATCTTATTTTCTACTTAGTTAAGTCTTATAAAGAATTGTACGGTGTATCCACATAATTGTGGATCTCTGAAGCAAATCTTTTAGCATATTAGTATTACTTACTACTTGGATATTTTCGCTTTCATAAGCTGACTTCGCAAAATGCTTCGAATGACGATCGCTTTAATTAATTTTATTTTATTTTATACTTCTCTGTGTCTTACTTATCTTAGGCCAAATTTTATGCTCTTTATGCAACCTTTAAAATGATCTAATTAGCTATTTTAACCGATACATGCCGCGACAAGTTGCCGACTGTGGACCATCCTAGGGTGTATGTATTACCCTACGATTTCCGACATATTTCCGATATTCACTCTGACTTATTAGAGTTTGGATACCACCCACTTCTGGTGAACTTATTTTCACTATTTGTTGTTATTTTATTCTAGATGTAAACCTCCTTGGTATACGAAATCCGTCACTCCCTTACACAGATTCTCATTCCTATCTAGGTCTATAGCATCAAGTAATAACTGGGTGTTACATCATGCTTTTGCACATCTAATTAAACTTCATGTATAGATCTAGCCAATCAAGAAGATTCAAGAAAATCCAAAAGTCGAATAACAACAAAACATATACCATGTATTATACATAGGTTTTAAATAATTTACAATTTCTCTAAACGTTCCAACGGTTTGCCCCTCACATACATTACACAACTATATTACAAGAATTCCTGATCTTGTGAGTATATCCTCACTTATTTCGGCAAACCTTTCAAACTACAATACGCATTACCTTATATGTACATTATTCAAGCACTCATCCCTTGGGATGTCGTTCCTTACTTACTTTCATCTTCCTCTAGTACTTCCTGGAGTTCCGTCCATGATGATGTGAAGTCCTACGATTGCCTTCTGGAGCGTAAGAGCATCCAGGAGGTGCGTATTCTTGATTAGAAGTACCAAGACTGAGATTAGTCATTGAAAAATGACAAGAGTTGGCATAGTCTTCTACAAGATATTCCTGCGTTTCCGGCAATGCTTCCTCAAAGTAATATGGTTCCTTAGCCTTTTGTTGGATCCACTCATACATATTGGTATAGTAGCTATCAGAATACTCTTCTAAGTCAATTGGATTGGTATTTCCACCATATGGTTCATAAGGCTCTCTATGGTTATAGTTGGTCTCTTCTCCGATACCTGTATCACAAGGTATAGGATTTCCTATGGTTCCACCTTGAGATTCTACTCCCCATTCATACTAGTTTTGCTCATGGTTATTTGGAATAACTCCAGCCCATTCCTATTGTTCGGAGTTATACTTGGTCCATAAATCTTCATGTGGCTGGGTTTCATTTTGGTAGTAGGCATAGTTTTTTGAGTGTGGATCATCAAACTCAGTTTCCTCATACACATCTCCTGAAAGTATATATTTAGGATGCCTAGCTTCTTTATCTAACTTCTTCCTACGTTCCATTGCCTTATCAGGATCAGTAAAATCCTCAATGACCATATCCAGTTCCGGAATTAAGACTTGGTGAGTGTTATGGTAAGTGTTTAACAAAGACCGATAATGATCCAGATACTCTACCGCTAGAGTAGGTTTAGTTTGGACTAGAGTAGAGTGATCTAAATCATGCTCTTTGTTTGAGGTTTCATGGGGTATAATGGTGTGAGTACTACCTTCTAGAGCTTGGGATTTCTGTTCTCGGATCATGGTTATGGCTTCTGCTACGGCAATCTGGTATGCAGATGCCATGCACCTTGCCTCTCCTGATGGCATTTCTCCCTTAAGTCCTAACTTCTTGGGTAACATGATCATGCCACGGTATTTAGATAATACCTGCCCATCATAGTAACTGTAAATCTTGACCAAAAGTCTCAATTCACATTCCAAACTCCATAGAAGTTTTTGGAGATTATCTGTCCAATCCCCTCCGTAGTCATTCAACGTCATGTTCATCACTTGAACATTCCGGGGTGGATACCAAGGTGCCATGTGGAACTGTAGATGAGAAATTATCATCAGTCACATAGAGTTAAAACTCTTGGGTAATGGTCAGGATTGCAATCCTACTAAATAATTATCGCACTAGCAACATGACAGGATTATTCTCAAGTGAATATCCCTCATATCACTAGAGAACTCTTTATTATTGCAGGTATGTATCCTACAGGTTCTACCCCTTTACTTGGTTTCCAACCTAAGGTCAAAGCATATGCTCTGATACCAGCTGTGGTGACCCAGCATACCACTGCATGTAGTATACTATAGTCGTTGACATAACACCAACGAAACACCGTTCACTAGTATTACATCCCTCAGAGTGGTACAACAGAAACACAGGAGGTCCAATACATGGCTAAAGGTTACAACTCACTCTATACACAAGATCCATAGAACACTCTAGGTTAAAGAGAGAGAAAGAACTTCTTACAAAGAAGAATCAAAGACAAACCAAGCTAGAACTATTATACTATTAAGACTAGTATTTTATCTAAGGGGTTGGCATTGCTTATATCGCAATACACTATAGAAATAGGTTTATTGGCTACAGAGTATATCCCTATCTAATCAGTAACTTTGTCTTCACTGGATTTGATATATATGTTGACTTCCTTGTCTTCGTTGAAGAGCTTTAGCTTTGGATGATGATTCATGTAGTATAACTTGATGTAGATGTCGTCTCAATGGCTTCAGAATCTAGCAAGGGTTAAGAAGATACGTTGAGTACGAGCGTACTCAGCAAGTCCACTAGAAAAGGAGTGTTTGATGCACTATATCTATAGCCACAGACCATAGGTCGTAGGCAATGCAAGTTTTCATAAACATTTCTTCAAAGGTTGCTTTTATTCTGAAAAGCTATGTCCGTCAGCCTTCACGGGTTTACCAGAACTTTCATGTAGTTCCTTTCCCGCCGCGTTCGTAGCTCCTTCCCGGAACAGGGAGTAACAAATTACAGTTCTTACACTCTGCAGAGGTGCGTTGCTTTACCCATGAGAGCTCAACTCTTTGTTGCACAACCGGGCAGCTTATTCCCGTCGACAATTCCATGATGTGGGGCCCAGAAGATGATCCAAGCCAATCACTGCCTCCTTCGCGACCTTGAACGCCTCCTTGGTGTACACCATGCCCACATAGTGAATTACGGCAATGGTTTGTATAGACCGTTAGATGCCAGAACTATCGTGGGACGTTGAGGGTTCCCACCCATATGCTGCATATCCTCTACGAATTACCAACTAATATGCACGCTACAAGGATAACAGCCACGACCTGCACATTCGGCTACATGCGAGAGGAAGAAGATACAGCTGACTTCTCTGCCCCATTCCAAATCTCATGGTTAACGTGTGATATACGGTGCAAGAATCACTAGCGACATTGGTTGTTAAGTCCTAAATTATATGTTCCTTTACCACCGGAACTTTCATAGTAGGTTATTACCTCAAGGTAAATAACCTATAATCACATTATTATGAAAATAGTGTTTTCGGACCTTTTTCAAATGCAGGTGATGACAATATTGGATTTATAAAATACTTTACAAAAAATAACCAAAGGACATGAGCAAGTGTGAACTTGCCTTTTGTGATTGCAAGATTATGCACTCACGGTCTTCAAGACAATATAAGATCCAATATCTGAAATCAGCATCATTGGTCCGGTAAGGACTAATGTTTAAAGAAGCAATATGCTTTTATGCATAAGTAATGTGATGCAATTTATAAACGCGAATTCTGGGGGAAATGTGGTTCTAGGGTTTGGATACTGGAAAGGGTTTCCTTGGAATGTGTTGTACTTTAAGTTAAGTTTCACACTTGTGTTTCTTATTAAGGTTTGTGAGTGTGTGAAATAACATGAACTTATAATAACATGGAACAATGAGATACACACTAACGTGATATGTTACTCAAGATTGCTTACATTATAATTGTTTATCTTTGAATTTTACTTTACAAGTACTAGCCTTAATAAGGAATTTAACTGTTTACAATCCTAAGTCTACAAGTAAAGTTGGAAACAATGTGATTGTGATTAATTGTCATCTGTTGTTTATAATGAGAACTCCTTGACTTTAATTTGTTCAGAGTTGGAAATATTATTATAAGGTTTGTTGAGTGAAGTGGCAAAACGAATAACTTTTGAAGAAAAGATTCCTTTTCTAAGGTCTACACAATCTTTGTAATTAATCAAACATGGTTGAGGTTGTTTGTGTTTTCTTGAATAGCTTGGACTTGTGATGTTTTAACTTATTTATAACAGACCAAAGTTAACTATAAAACATATAGCAAAGTCTTTAGTCTTATATTGAAAATTTTATAGACTAAAGTTAACTTTAAAGAACATGGTTGGATTTAAGGTGTAATGCTTATTATATTTATACCTTGTTCACTTCATAATGTTTCATTAAAGTTATTTAAGAATGGTGTTACTTCTATTTGAGTGGTGGTTTCTTAATTTTATAATGGAATGGAGTCTTTTATCTTTTTATAGATGTGTGGTTATAGTTTGTAAACCCTAGATTAATGTTATTTAATTGCTTATGAGTTCATTATAGTATTTTGGTATGTTGATAAACTTGTGGTTAAAGTAAAAGAAAAGATTTAATTTAGTCCCAATTATTCTTGAAGATTTTATATTGGATAAGGATCCTTTTTGGAAAATAAACTACACATATGGTTGAATAATAATTCAATAAAATTGTATTTAAAATGTTTTGAACCATTATAAATTTCATATTATTAACCTTTAAGACTGGTATTACTTATTAGACTTTAATTGGTGGATTTTAGAATTTTAACAATTTTTTATTTACCCTTATATGAATTAACAATTAAGGAAATAGGTTTTAAATTCAAGTTATTAAATTATTTAATTTTTATTTACCTCAAAAGTGGAATAATATACTTTTAACATGTAGGTATTATTTTTGTGACCATTTTGATATATTATAATTATTTTTATGATTTCTAAATAATAAGATATGATTTTTATAAGATTTATCACTTTACAAATATTTAATAAGTAGTAAATATTTAGTTAAGTGAAATAATAATGCATGATTATTGTTTTAAATTTTATTTTTTTATTTTTTTTGGTATTTTATTTATATTTTTCAGGTTTACCAATATTAAAATATGAATTTCCAATATATTATTAGTTATAAAACCTTTATTAAATAATATTTATTTAAATTGTTAACATCATAATGTTTGATAATAGTTTAATGTTATAGGTTTTCTTTTTCTGAACATTTTCATATACTCCCTCCGTCCCAAAATAGATGTCTTAAATTCGTTAAAATTTGAATGAATCTAGACACTATTTAGTATATAGATTCATCCAAAATTTAAAAAACCTAAGACATCTATTCTTGGACGGAGGGAGTATTATACATATTTTTTTGAATTATAAAACAAAAGTTGTTAACTAAACAAGATTTAATCATTTATTTTATTTCTGGAATACTGATATACAAATTATATTGTTTTCTCACTTTACTTAAATAGCAAATACTTTTCTTACCGAGGCTAAACCTACCCAAGGTCACTGACCAGTGGGCCTATGGCCACATCATCAGCCACGCAAGCGAAGACTAGGTCAAACGGTGGACTAGGTCAAGGGTGACGTTGGCATGACGTCGCTATGACATCAGCACCACCACCGCCGTCAGTGGGTGGTCGCCTGCGGCGATCCACGACGTCCTAGCAAATAAAACTAACCTAGTTCGAATCAGCGCAACATGCTGGACCCTAAAGTGGCGGTGCCGCTCAGAAATGGTCATCGGAGCCTAGGCTCCGACGAGCTTCGATGGTGGCCGACGGTGGCATACGATGTGACGATGATTGACAACAAGATGAGGCGATTTAGGAGTACTGGAAGGTTCAGAAGCTCACCCTCATGACGATAGAGAGGTCGACGATAACCGGCGCGGTTGGAGATGAGCACACGGTCGATTTCTCCGGCAAACCCCGACGGAACGAGGTGATGAAATTCGCCCCAACACGTACTCACCTAGTCTCTACGTTCTTCTCAGATGGTCTATAAGATATGGCGCTTCTCCTCGTCCACTTCACGGCCTCCCAAACAAACTCTACTGACGGTGAGGCATGGCTCCGGTGAGCTAGGGTTTCGGCCCCATTTGAAACAGAGAGGATAAGGAGGAGTGGAGATGCGCGAGTGAGAGGATGAGGACGAGGGCTTTGCCATGGCGTTCTTATCCTCACAGAGCGACCTCAGTGGTGGCGGGAATCACATCGGCGACAATGACAAGATTTGCCGCCACCACGCAATGCCGCCTGTGAGGATGTGAGGATGACGAAGGGTGACAGACGACGAACCGATATGGGCCAGACTTGGGCCAAGTGGGCTGTGGCGTGACGTGCGGGAGCGATGGATAGAGCGAAGAGAAATTGGGCCATGGGCCAGGATTGTCTGATGTTTTCTTTCTTTATTCTTTTATGTTTTCAATTTCCTGCTTTATTTTCAGATTTGTATTTTTAACATTTGTTTTGAACCTTATTTTATAAAGTTTATTTGCTGAATACTTGCAGCAATAATTTGTAACAGGTGTGAGTCCTTTTGTGAATCCTTATGATAATGTTTTTATATTTCTTTAATTTCTTTATATATATATCCTTTCTAATATTTTGAAGAAACCTTTGTTATTAATTTTCTTTGTATAGTCAACCATGACTTGATTATATGATATTTCCTTATTTGTTTAAAGAAAACTTAATTCTTGTGTTTGCTCATAGGTTGAATGGATTTTCTTTATATAATGATCCTCTATCATTATTTGATGCTTGATATGTAGAGGAGATTATTTGGTTAATATTACTCCCATAGATCTTGGGAATAATAAAGTATATATATATATGTATTAGTATATCTAACATAATAGTTAGGGTTTGAGTTGTAAGTGCTTACCCTAGAGTTTAGGGTTCTTAACATATTTATGTTCTTCTGTTGAATAAAGTTTCTAGCTAAGCATACTGTCTTTTTGTTTGTGATCTTTAATGATATCATCTTTTAAAATAAAAAGTTATTAACTGAAATGTTTGATGGAAAAGAATTGATAAAGATATTCCTAAGCACATATAGTTATGCTAATTGGAATTGACAGAGATGTGCTTAAGTGATTTGTTATTCTCCCTCCGATCCTAAATAAGTGTCACGGTTTTGAACTAACTCTAGTTCAAAATGGCGACACTTATTTAGGATCAGAGGTAGTATAAACTATTCCTATAAAACATTGCGGAAATAATGTGATTTATCCCATAAATGAGATGGATATTAAACTTGATTATGGATTTAGGGTTTAGTGTTTACCAAGAATTCCTATCCTCCATAATTCAAAATCCTGGACTTCTAATTAAGGAATTCCTTTCCTAGATATATTACTTCTTCCTATCAAGCATCATGGTTAACATGATGAGCTTTGCTTCACAAGAATATTTTTATCCACCTTTTATTCTTCTAAACCTATTTACAAATCCCATGAGCTTGCCACTAAAGCTTTTCATAATCTTTCATCTATCCAGACTTGGGTTATATCAACTACTCTTATGTGGATAATTCCCCAATTCAACAAGTAGCTATTTCTAGCTCCATTCCTATTCTTCCATAATTATCCACCTACTAATATTACTACAGCAGATGTATTTGTAATTAGATATACATCAAATCCTACTTCAGCTCAAGGGTTGACTCTTTTTCCAGAGGAAAATACTAACTCTATAATTCAATGTTGCTCTAACATTATTATAATCATACAATCTTATCTTTACTTGACTCCAGTATCTCATATTAGAGTTTAGTCATGTTTTACCCACCAATGTCACTTATACTAGATATAAGCATTCAATCTTGGTGATCTAAGCATGATCATTATAATCCTTTGATCCCTTATGGTTTAGGTTTCTAATGAGCTAGTCAAGGCTTCATCAATGCAACACTACAGTTGTATTATAATTATATTCTTAATATCTCTAGTGGATTAGGGAATGTTGTTCATGGACTATACCTACTTAGTCCAATAGGATTACTCCTGATAACTATCTTCAAGGTTTATCCCTATGATCTACTTTATCACCATATAATTATATAATCTAAATAACTCTTCTATTCATTCAGGAGTGATTTAACTCCACCAATAATCCTATTGATCTTATTTACTTCCAACACTCCCATCCTATAGATGATATCAAATCTAGCATTACTACTTACCTCTTCTTACTATTTTGTTTATAAACTTTAAGTGAATACTTTGATATGGACAAGAATTGATAGGTTAAGAATTGGTGAATCAATAATTGATTACTCAACATTGATGAACCATAATCATAAGGATAGGATTCCACAGAGATGGTAAGGATTGGTATGGAAAGAAAGATATGGGGTGAATGGTCTTGGTTTAGTTTCCTTCCTAACTAAAAAGTTAGGGTGAAGTGTTACCATGTTTCTCATGGTAGAATGGATAAGGATTGAATAGGTCAATAGTTGGTTATTACATTCTTGTTACTTGGTATTCATGAGTTATTGTAATGAATACTAGGATATGATTACTTAAGGCTCAATTTATAAACCATTAAGTAATGTATTAGGGTTTAACTGTTATTACATTTGATCTACTCTTAGATCAAATCTCCTTTACCCAAAATAAGGTTTTAGCAAAGGTCATTCTGAATCTTATCACAATCAACTTGATGATCTACTTTAATTCCATCAAGTTGAGAGAGGCTTTAATCCCTTTGACAAGTTTTATTCAAAAGCGCGAAAATTATTCGGATTTTCTATGCATGAACGCAATGCACACATCTGGGTCCAGCTTATTTCTAAGCTCTAATGTTGGGATGTTACAACTTGGTGTAGTGGATTTGGTTCATGTAATCACCAAAAAAAGACAGGAGGGATGTCGTTTTTAAGTGGGAGTTCATTTCTAATTTGGATTAGTAGAACTCAATTTATCATAAATTAAACCAAAGTGAATTTGCATAATTTGTTGTAGTCATTGGCATTCGTTCACCACCTTATGATTAGTTGTAATTGAGATAATAAAAATATAGAATTCTGGATATTTACTTTACAAACTGGTATCGTATTGTGTTGAGTGTCAATCTAAAGTTTAAAGTCCTATTGCAAACTTTCAGCAAACTCTATTTACTCCATGAAATTTGATAATTAGTATTAAATCGAGAATAACAATTCCAGTGTTAGTATCTTAAGTATCATGTTTGCCTTCATGATTCTTGATTTAAATATCGAGATTATCTAGGAGCTGAAAGAATTGTTTCAAAAACCATCATATGTGGCAGATATAACGATATCTGAAACAATGTTTTGGTTGCAATATGATAGAGTATAATATATGTTCTCATATTGGATGAGAATTTGCAAAGGTTGGAGATGCTAGACATCCTAATCATCCAAAAGGGTTTTGGAAAGTAACGTTATACTCACGATTCACCTTTGTAAGCTACATTAGCTTGATCATAAAAGTCGTCATGATAAGGATGAATAGAAGATGTATGTAAAGTGTTTGCTACACTTAAAGACTACTAAAGAATGGATTTTGAAAGAACGCCATTCATTTGATGATGGTGATCTACTTCAAAATACAAGTCCAAAGGTATTAGTATTTGAATATACACGCTTTGGACTATGTGTCATGTATATGGCGTCAGTTTTGATGTTGATAGATTCTTTTAAAATGAAAGTAAATGCTAAAATAGAACCTATAAAATATATTTGGTAGAAAAGAAAAGACTGGAAATATCCAGTTTAGGTATATAGATGATATACATGTTATGGTTATATTATTTGCTTGTTAAACAATATAGTTTTTAGGTATTGAATACCGAATTGGTTGGTATGAAATTTCAAATAGAACGACGCAATTCATGAACTACAATGGCTAAGTAACTAGCAAGAGAATATGTGATGATGTTCATCGAAAACAAACAAGCTGCTGTTTGTATTTCTCGTTGACATCAAAGCCCGCCTTCAAGATTTGTTTTAATCAGGTATTATGAGAACAAAGATTGTTCAAATAATTACCGTATTCCATATAAGATGGATGATTTAGAAATCTAGTTGGAAAAATCACATCCATAAAAACTAATGCTAAAATGTCGCAAGACAAATGATTAAAAGATCACTTACGAAGTGACATCGCTGTTTAAATTATATTGGAAAGAAAACGTGAAGAAACTCCATTTTCATGGATTTTTGGAGTCTTTGATTTGATCAAATGAATATTGTGAGACTTTTCTCGGGATAATTAAAACTTCATTCAAATGCGAAAGAAGAACGATCGACTAAATTATTGGAATTTATACATATCGATGTATGTAGTCCATTATGTATAGTCGTAAGCGATGGATTTCAACTTCATATGCTTTGTCCAGAAATTTGAGTGAATATTCACTTAATGAAAAAGAGGTATGAAATATTTGAAAATGTTCAAAGACTTTCAAGATGAAGTGGAAAATCATTGTAACAAGAAAATAAATAATTTATGATTTTATCATAAAGGGATTTATTTGAGTAGCAAGTTTAGCAAAACACGTAGATTTGCATCTCATGAAACACCATAGGAATATGGAGTGTTTGAGATTTATAATGAAACCTTTTTTGACATGGTTAGATCAAAGGTGTTATTTATAAAACTGCCATTATGTTTTAAAAGATTAAAAGCTTTAGGGACTACCGCTTTTACACTGAAAAGAGCTCCATCTTGATCCATTGAAATGACACCATGTAAGTTATGATTTAGGATAAAACCCAAGTTGTCCTTTTTTAAATTTCGGTATGCTAAGCATAAGTAAGATGTTTACAAACAAAGTCAGATGAGCATGTCTTTGTAGGTTATTCCGAATAACCATTGGGTATTCCTCCATAACACCAAAGACAAAAGCGTTTTTCACTTAGAACGTCAAGTTTCTTGAAAAGGGAATTTTTTGCAAAAGTTAAGTGGGAGGACAATAGAACTTTAATAAGGTTAACGAACTTTAGCTATATGTGCTGAGTTGCGCAGCGCCGGAAAACGTTCCAGAGGCAGTAACAATGCTCATGGCTCACATTCCTCAAAGGTTGTGGTCATGGAGATCTAAGTTCCTATTGAACCAAGTAGGTCGGATAAACAATCAAATGCTGAGATTTGAGAGTAAGTCATTGTTGTTTGACAATGATGAACCGACTACATGCAAAGAAGCGATGTTAGGCCCTGACTCCGCAAAATGGCTTAAAACCATAAAATCCGTGATAGTTCCATACGCGAGAAATCAAGTTTTTTGAACTTGAAAGACCCTCCGAAAAGGTGTAAAAACCTATCGGTCGTACTTGGATCTATAAAGAAACATACATGGATGTTTCACATCTATGAAATAATTAACATGTCGATAAAGTTTTTATGATAATGTTCAAGGAGTTGACTATGACAAGATTTGATCTTTCATAGCGATATTTAGTCTGAACGGATTAATGTAGCAACCACTACATATAATTTGGTATATGGTAGTTGAACAAACAAAAAAAGTTCTTCTAATAGAATGGTTACCTAGGACGTGTACATGACACAGTCCAATTGTTTTGTTAATTCAAAGGATGCTAAAAAGGAATGCAATCTTGATAACATCAAACGTCACACCATAACAGGGTGACTATAAAGATGGGTTCAGTGCTATGAAGGTGTTATGTTGAGGCTCATGGATCAAGAGTGGAATTTTTCCATACCGATGATAAAGAGATATACTCTGGGCACTCTCGCTGATATCACATTAGTTAGCTTGCAAGAAAGTGATTTGATCACTAGAATGTTATATCACGGGAACGAGAAAAGAGTGCATGTCGGTAACGAGATCAAACTAGGTATGAAGATAGCGATGATCGAATCTCGGACATGTAATATATCGCGAGACAAAGGGATTGAGTCACATGCGTATAAGGTTCACACGATCACAGAAGTCATTGTTGAATGTGTGGGAGTCAGTTTGGATCTCCAAGTCCCGCTGCTGATTATTGATCGGAGAGGGGTCTCGATCATGTCTGCATTATTCGCGAACCGTAGGGTGACACACTTAAGGGATACCGACGCTGTTTGGAGAAAATAATATGCCAGAGAAAGAATTAGAAAATGCAGGAATTATTTCACTAGACACCGGAACTGTTTTGGTTGAAATTGCTGAAATTGGTTCTGCATGTGAAATTAAATACTTGTAAGGGGTTTTATGTGAATGTTTGTTAATCAGAGTAATTAACGAAATTCTGAATAAATAAATAAAATGAGTTTTATTTAAAGAGAGATTACATTAAATTTGGTGTAAATTTAATGGGAATTTGCGTGGAGAAAATGGAGGGTCGTCTTTATGTGAGTGGAGCTTCCACCACATGAATGAGGGAGAGGTGGGGGCACCCTCCATGGCCGGCGGCCATGCCCCCTTGGGATGCCCCTCCCCTATATAAGGACCTCCTCCACTCTCACACCTCCTCGTGAAGATCTCTCTCCCCCTTTAGAATTCCCCATGGTCTCGGATCCGCGAGATACATGTTCCCGGTGGCTTTTTCTGGAAGGATTTGTTGCTTCCGCTGCTTTGCTAGAGCGAGGGCACGGAGGTTGTCGGGATACCCGGACGTGTGTGTGATCACGGATGCACCACTGCTTTGAGGTGCTGGACTTGATGGTGCTGGACCGGCTGGACCAGATGGACTTCATCACGATCTTGAGATCGGCAAGCGTTTGACTACATCATCAACGAGTACAACCTCGTTAATGCTATTCGGTATTCGAGGGTATGTATTTTATGGATGTATATCCACCCGTTGCTTGTATCTAGTAGATAGATCTTGGTATATAGTTGTTCCCATCATAGAAATTTTTTGTTTTCTATGCTGCGAACCATTCATCGCCAACCCGCGGGGTAGGCTACTGGAAGCCATGTACTAGTTATGATTTTGAGTGAAATCTATTAGCACCAAACTTGCAATTCAAGGTTCGTCCATTGTTCAAGTTGTTGATAGACGTAGTTCAAGATTCTAGGCAGAAGTTCAACTTAACAGTCTCTGTTGAAACACTGGTATATAAATGATTAGCGAGGATTGGCAAATATTCAAATGGGCATTTGAGATATGGTGGGGGATTGTTAGAAATAACAGGCTAAACCAAATAGGCCCATGTATATTTCATATTTTCCCTAAATCTTAAATCCTAAGTTTGTGGCAGCTCACATGTGTTTGGTCCCATGATTGTGGTAGCTCACATAGGAGTGGAGTGGGAGCTAAAGTTTAGTCCCACATGGGAAGTTAAAGGAGAGTTGCACCACCTTATAAGGTGGAGTGTTGCACCACTTTGTAAGTGAGTGACAATAAGAGAGATACACGCGCACTCCTCCTTCGACGATGCCGTCGCTCGCACGCCCGCCCGCCTGCTCGTCTCGTCACGATGCGCGCGGGTTGCGGGTTACGGGTTGCGGGAATCTTGCTGAGTCGAGCTTTATTTTGCTGCTCAGGAAAGTTGTGAGGTTTTGACAGACGTGTCAAACAGTTAGCTTTTTCGGGTCGCTCCCAGATCGCGGGCTACTATAACCGACTCGAACATACGTAACGTGGACTTTGCCCATGTTTGCCTCCATTAGGGTTTCCTGAGCCACTCTATATAATGTCCCGCGTGGCTACCGCCACAACACACCGAAAACTAATCTAGGGTTTTTCCTCCTCTCTGCTTGCGCCGCCACCATAGTCTAGTCTATACCGCTTGTCGGCATGCACCGGCATATGGGAGAGCAGGTCTCCGAAACCGCTCGCCTTTGTGATCCTGTACGGGAGAGGGCGAATAAGATTTTTGGGAAGCGCTCCGCGCGACTTCTCGAGTTCTCCATCACGGGTCGTCTTCCGTCCAAGTCGGGCGGTGCTGCCTAACGCCGTCTTCGTCGTCGTCGTCTGCTTCGATCAGTCTTCCCCAAAGTTATTGCTGCGACAAACGAACGATACGTACTATGTGTTCCTGTTTGGTTATTCATCATGTTCCGCGAGTACATGTTTAGCTGCTACTTGTTTCCGTTCATCATGTTGTTTAGTACATCTAGTATGTTTGAGTTACATGAGCTAGTAGCTGGTTTTGTCATGTTTAATATTCTGGAATTAATCATGGAAATTGTGCCTACTATTCCAACAAGGACAAGGCCACACACATAACTCCCACATCGTGATTGATCTCCCATGAAGGAAATCACACATGCAAAGTAGCTCAGGCATGTCTCAATATGAGTGAATATGAAGCTGCCCCAGTACTCTACGTGACAAGGAAGGCCAGCTCCAACCATGTCTCCAACAAGATCCTGCAATCTACACTACAATAAGGCGGACAACACGAGCGAAACCACGACATCAAGCTGTACGACTACATCAGTCTACAAGCCAAGATCTTCTCGGGCATACACCGAGAAGCGACATCAACATTATCCACATGCCAGGACGGTGTGAAACACAACTTTGTGGACTTGTCATGTGCAGAACGACATCGCCACTATCGTTGCCACAAGAGACGCCTCAAGCGACAATCATCACCGACATGACTACTGCTTTCATCACCGACACATCATCGCCAAGGTCTACATCAACATGGTCTTCATCAACATCTTCGTCGACACATCGCCGTCGCCTCTATACCCATCCACATGATGGACATACAACTACGATACCCTTTGACAGTAAAAATGCAAGGCATGACGATGGCATGGCCGTGTCCATGATCTCGACGACTACATCAATAAATCGGCATCACAATTGTGATGTCCTATGATTGCGCATGCGGTTCTGTCAAAACCTTGTGTATTTGGTGGGTTCCTCCGATCCTGGAAATACTGGTGGTCTCACTTATGACCGCGTCCAAGAGACGCCCCTGACGGTACCTTTATAAGGTGCAAAACGTCCACAACTATAGCTTCATAAATAAAAAAAGGTGCATTTTTTTGCGCCCCCGACAATGGCGGACACACCACTACGACGACTATGACAGCGACCACACCTACATCAACTATGGCTTCACGATCGGCTACCTCGACAACAACAACAACAACAAGAACAACAACAACAACAACAATGACGACAACAACGACAACAACAACAACAACAACAAAATCAATAACAACAACAACAGCAACAGCAACAACAACAACAACAATAACAACAACAACAACAATAACAACAACAATAACAACAACGTCTACGGCTACACAACAACAACAACAACAACAACACCAACAACAACAACAACAAAATCAACAACAACAACAACAACAACAACAACAACAATAACAACAACAACAACAACAACAACGTCTACGGCTACACAACAGCAACAATTCCAGTCAACAGCGTCCGCTTCACCACCTACGTCCATGACACTCCTGCTGTGACTCTAGGAGGGAAGAGAGTCACCAGAAGGGGACGCAGTCACCGCTCCTAGGTGCTGGCCATGATCATCCGAGATATAGTTGATGGTAACAAGGAGAACAAGACGATGGACTTTAAATCCAGTCGCAAATGTCCGTTTCTCTCTCGCCACGACCGATGGGGAATGTTAGAATACATATACGACTAGAGATAGACTACAATAATAGACACCTTCTTATATTCCAAGTTTATCCCCTCCTCCATGTACTTCTATATATATACCTTCGAGGGTCAACCAAATCAAAACAAAATGTGAACAAATTTTATTTCATATACCATTACATAAGGACCATTGTTACATTGATAGATATCATAGTGAACATTATATCTTAATAAAATTATCCCTCTTCTACTCCTCATCGTAGGAGGAGATGTAGATGATATCCTCCTTGCACGTGGATCCATAGGCCTTGGCTTCGGTGACACCTGGTGGATTGGCAGTCTTCGCTACGCACACTATGTCTTCCTCACGCTTCGTCGCAAAGGATTCCACCACTAAACAATGCTCCTCGAGCATCTCCTCCTCCTCCGCTGCCTCACACTCAGCCTCCTCCCACAGCTCCAACATGTAATGTTGCGGCATAGCCGTCGCCAAATCCCCGTCGTCCTCCAAATTCCTTTTGGAGTCATTGTTAGAGGGGAACCGAACAAAGTACGAGGGGGAGGAGTCGGCGAAGAGGTCCTACGATGGGAGGGGCTGCTCCTCCTCCCGCACCGCAGACACGTACTCAACACAACGACACCGCATTAGCAGGCACTGACACACGCAAGAGAGGCAAGCAGTCGTTTTACTACGAGCCATGTTGATCTACCGTTGAATTGTTGTGTACCTATAGTTTTCTTGACATCTCTGAATCTAGTTTCATCTAGTGGTGCTCCTAGTATAAATCCACAACGAGTACGAAAATTACAACAAGATCTAGACAAGATGTAGATGGGATGGATGGAGATGGTGGTGATGCAGCGGTTGATGATGAAGATCGATGCCTTAGCCTCCTGGATCTGCGCAGAGCGAAGATGAATCCCCGGTGGATGAGTTCCCCCTCCAGATGCCTTCCGGACGTTAGGTTTCGGCGATTTCTGGGTATTCTGTATGTCGTCTCTCCGATCCAGTTGCACGAGGTGAAACTATTTGAGGAGGCGGTGTTGGCGCCAACTATACGGCGGGAACTATATGGCCGGAATATTTCCTCCCGCCGTATAGTTGGTCGTTAACCCTTCTGTACCCTCGAATTGCTTTGGGTTTTCTTCTGGTGTTATTAATATTCTCCAAATAAGCAATTTACGTAGTTTTTGGCTCCTTTTCACTCCAATATAACTGGTCCAAGAATTGTGTCCATCGGATCCATCATATGTCCTGATCCTGGTGAAAATAAACATAAAAAGTGCGTGCAAACGTGTCACATCCCAAGATTTTCCAAATCTTGTAATGTGAAAAATAAATGAATAAAAGAAAACTTTGTTGATTTTCAAGGTGAGAAGAAACTTTTTGAAACCAATTAGAAACTTTCAAAACCTATTTGGATCAAATAAAATCCTAAAGGGATTTGAAAAGATAAACAATTAATAAAGAAAATATTATATGTGTGAAAGTACTATTTTGGATCTTTTAATAAAAAGATTTGGTTTTCAAATGAAAAGGTAGAAATATAAATAAGGAATATTTTATAAACCAAATTAAAACTTGGCCAAGCCTTTGAAATAAAATATTTCTATTTGATAAAAATAGAAAAGGTTTATTTAAATAAAATAATAAGGATTTAATATCCAATTTTATTAGAAATAAAGGTTTTACTATTTTAATTAAACATCAAAACTTGTTAATATATTTTAAACAAGTTTTCCAAGTATTTTACATTCTCAAATAAAAATTACTGAAGTGTTTTTGGTTTTATTTAGATTTCAAATGGAGATTTTAAATAAATCAAAATCCATTTGATTTAATAACTAATGTCCATTTTATTTAATTATAAATGGACCCTAAAATAAAAATATTATATTATTTTGGGACATGGAATATTTTTGTTAAACAGAACCAAAACTCAATGCAAAATTTGGAGGAATTTTGAATTGATTTGTTGATTGATTGTTTGATTGAATTTCAAAACAGAAAATAGAATTAGAAAAAGATAAAGCAATCAGAAAGAAAAAATAGAATAATCAGACAGCAGCCCAACTGGCCAAGCCCAATGAGCCCAGTTAGCCCAACTCCCTCTCTCCCCGCAAGAAAACGGTTTGCACCAGAGAAAGAACCCGCACCCTCACTGACCGGTGGACCCTGCCCTCTATCTCGCTCACTCATTGACACCAGGACCCCACAGCACTATACATCGTCTTCAAACTCGCGCCGATTACTCCTCGCCGTTACTGTCTTGAATTGCAGCGATCAATTCGCGTCAATGAAGGCATTAATCTCTCCAACGTCTACGCCCTTTTAATCGCCTCTGTCTCCTCCTCCTTTCCCCTCAAACACTGTTGCACGAGAGCCACCAGGCTGCCCTGAATCGAATTTGCACTGCCGCTGCTCCGACGAGCCTCTCCAGCAATTCCGGCCAGTAGACACCGCCCCTTGCCTCATTGACCAAGCTCACACACTCCCCAGACCTAGGCGCACCTCCCTCAGAAGGCCAGCCACTCACTCGACGCCCAGAGCCTCGGCCGACAACCTCTGCGGCCATGCCTGCTTCTCTCTCCGGCGAGTTTTCCTGGTAAGTCTAGACCGCCCCGAGCCCTCTCAATCATGCTCACGTGAACCCCAGGACTGTATGCGTCTAACCGTGCCCTTGTCTTGCCTCGGAGTGAACTGCAGGCCCATCCTCGACGACCTCGAGAACCACCTGACGCCGTCCCCCACTCCGGCGAGCAATTCCCTTCACTCCAGTGCGCCCCTCGACCAACCTACCATGCCTCGAGCATCATCATAACCCTGCGAGCACGGTGAGCACCTCCCCTTCTCTCTTTGCTTCCTGCATCGCCGATCATTATCACCGAAGCTGCCGCCACGCCACCGCCACGCAGCGCCGCCAGTTCTTGGCAAGTTGATAGGAGCCGTTCGATCCAGATCGTAGTGATGCGATAGAAACCACTTAACGGCGAAGGGGTACGCAATCTGAGCCGCACGATCTGTTTAGATCCAACGAACCACAGAGCGCAATCCGCGCGAACCAGTACCGACGAATAGGAAAGCGCCGCGTGGCCCAGCTTTTGTTTTAAAACAAATTTAGAATCTGATTTGTTTGCAAATTTGAAAAATCCATAAATTTAGTTCTACAGGTCCAAATTTTGCAAAATTTATATCAATGGAATCAGTGGAACAAGCCCTAGCCAACCATGCAATTGGTTTAGTAAAAAGCTTCTGGTAAAATGTTTGTTTTTGCAGAAACATTTGCATGCTAGTTTAGGTTATAAAAATTATTCCAAAATGATTTTAGGGTTGAAATCTTTGCAAAATGGTTTGTTGTGAACCTACTGACCCTAGGAACCGACCCATGGATTTAAAAATGGATTTTGTGAAGTTTAGAAATAAAAACCTAGTCAAATAAAAATATTGATTTTGCTATGGAAATGATTTTTGGGTAAAATCTTTGGAAAATGTTTTGATTCACACCTACTGACCCTAAACACCAAGTTTTGTGAACTAACAACTTATTTGGTGAACAACATAAAATTGTTGCTGTGCTAAAAACATTTTTCACCACATGAAATAATGATTTGATTTAAAAATGATCTATAGATAAAACCCTTTTGCAAATGGTTTTGCCACTTTGGAAAATGACCACTTTGAACCTTACAAAGTTTAGAGCCTAGTAGAAACCACCTTTGCAAGTAAAACTATCTTTTGCATGCTTGCATGCATGACTTGGTTTCTATTATTTTATGTGTGATGAATTGTTTGAATATTGGTTGGAATGCTAGTTGAATTTGTGTTTGCTTGATTGATTTGTAGTGAAGTTAGAAGAGTGTGATATTAGCAAGATCAAGAAGTGAACCAACATCCCCTACCAAAAAGGCAAGTGACACTATCATCTAAAGTCCTACTATTTTCATTACACTTAGTAGATTTTGAAACATGCATGAAAAGAATTTCTATACCTTATGCTATGCTAAATCCTAATAGGATACCCTTATATATTCCTTAGTGAAAACAATGTAGTTGTAAAATGCTTAGCCCTGCAAAATATTTTGAGAAGAGATACATGTTGAGATTTTATGAAGTTGAGAAAAGGCTTGTGTTTTATATAATAAAAAAAGTACTCAATGAACCACCTGGGTAGACAAGGTTACTCAAGTTTTGGACAAGGTGGCAACAAAAGGAACCATGTTTATACGACAATCTCTTTTGTTGTGCACCAGATGAAAACCACCCAGGGACTTAGAGATTGAACATGTTTCTCCAATAGTGGCTTCCGTGTACAGCCACATGCTATATGGCTCTGGCTTAGTCAACTACATTGGGAAGACCCATGCATTGGTTTTCAGGTTAACTGGAAATGAGGGAACTAGGAACCCTACATTGGTGCCCGAAGACAAGCTAGCTTTGTGTATGGGAGGACCCTATGGAAAGACTTCGTCACATTCTCAATCTGCCAGTACTCCATCTTGGTGAGTACTTATCCAGCGGCCACTGGTGGCAACAAGATGAGATTGTGTCATGTGGGTAAAGTGTACAACTTCTGCAGAAGATAAAAATTCTAAGTACTTAGTCGTGTCCCCGGTTATGGACAATACTGAGCAACTAAAGCCTGAAGCAATGGGAAATCTCGACATTCCAATTTCTAAAAGAAAAACTTTAAAGTGACAACAAAAGGCTTGAAGCACTTGGGGTGTACCAAGGAGCTCAAGAGATTTTGATAAAAACTTGAAACACTTGGGGTGTACCAAGGAGCTCAAGAGATTTTGATAAAAACTTGAAACACTTGGGGTGTACCAAGGGAGCTCAAGAGATTTTGACAAAAGACTTGAAACACTTGGGGATTTACCAAGGAGTTCAGAAAGATTTGATAAAAGATCAAAACTATTTTGAAAAGATAGGATAAATTATTGCTTTCTGCAAATGAGCCTAAAACCCTACTTAGCCAAATATGCATGTAATGATAGGATCCACTTATAATTCTACATAGTAGTGAAACTTGCCAATACAATTCAAATGTATTGACCCTTGTGGCTGTAACTTGTTATGTTGCCGGTTTGTTTGATATTAGTGAAGTTGATTGATTAGGATTACAAAGTCTACAACCAACATGTTTGCCTGTGGCACTTTGAAGATGAAGGACCCCATGCTTATAGATATTCTGCTGCAATGTAATGTAATAGCCAAAAGAGCTATGTAAGATGTAATAAAATTATGTTATTCCTGGTTATAAAGTTATATTATGACCTTTGTTTCTTGATATTACATCTTAACTGTGGATGCTAGCTATTGATCCAGGGACTAGCATTGTAAACACAGGGTTCTCTACCTTATTAAAGGTTGGTACCTCTACAAAACGCCGTAAAATACCAAGATCCTACCACTGACGGAGTTGCCCTCTTCAATCTTGCAGTTAAAGAACTTTTTAGAAGCTTCATAACTCTCAACTGTCGCGTGAGCCTCAAATATCATTTTGAGTTCACGGACAATATCATGTGGATCAAAGTTCTCAAACCTCTTTTGAAGCTCCGATTTCAAACCATACAAGATAGCACACTGAACTGTGGAGTACTGACGCTTCCGAGCAAGGAAAACATTCTTCACCTCATCGGTAGCATCATCTACAGGAGGGTCACCCAGCGGTACATCCAGCACATAGGTCAACTATAGGAGTATGTCCATCGCATCATTATCCTAATGATATGATTTTGGTTTTAATAACATCTCAATGTTCATGATTAGGAAACCATGATGATCTATCAACCAACAAGATAGTATTACAAAGAGGCTTTACTAGGGACTCTTACAAGTTTACAAATCACACAAGTATTAATGTTTCCAGTTAATACAATTATAGCATGAATGTAAACATTTATCATAAACACAAAGATATAATAATAACTACTTTTATTATTGCATCTTGGGCATATATCCAACACAAACTCCATTATGTTGGTGAAAACTTGTAACTCAAAACAAAACTTAATAAAACAAAATTAAATAAGCAAAAAACTAAAAGACTTACAACGCTTAGCTCCCCGGCAACGGCGCCAGAAAATAGCTTGATGACTGCAAGTGCACAGATCGTATGTATCTAGTTTCGAAATAAAGATATCGATCCCACAGGAAGCAGGAGTCTGAAGTCTAAGAATTCTTCAAATAAATACTGAAAATATAAATGCTAAATAAAGTTCGAAGTGACAAGATAAAATGCGAGTATTATGTAAAAATGTGTTTTTGGGTTTTTGGTTTAAGAGAACAATAAGTAAAATAAGCAAAACTGAATACATAAAATAAGTATCGCGTATATAAAAGCGATTTGAAACTTTAGTGGAGAAGAACGTTCTTAGGGATTAACGGATACCCCACTAGCAATATAAAGGGCTAAGGTAAAGATTATTATCATGAACATTCTCAACTATGTATGTGTGGGAGGAACTCCATATTTGGACAATGAGGCAACAACCACATCTCAAATCATCCTCATTATCACAACAGACAGTAATCAACATCAATTAAATTATTGCGCTATTAAGGGACAAAATCCCACAGGACGTATCCAATGGCATGGACGGTGTTTTATGAGTTTCCTTGATTTCCAAGTTGATACGTAAGGGGTGACAACAGATTTATAGTCACTATAAGTGCTAACATACCTCCGTCTACCAACAAGTAGTTCCTTACATCAAGTCCCTACAAGAAGCAAATATTGAGAGGTCGACTTCTTCCAACATCAAGATGTAGACAATCTAACACATGGTCGCAGCGTTAAATATCATAAAAAACTTTATCTTATTGCAATCTCATGCTAGGGTTTCTCCATCTCCCCAAAAACTAATGATCTACTCAGACATGGAGGTAATCGACATCATGGCAAAAGTAATGGAATCTATCATAGATAAATAGTACTTGTATAAATCCACAACGAGTACGAAAATTACAACAAGGTCTAGACAAGATGTATGTGGGATGGATGGAGATGGTGGTGATGCAGTGATTGATGATGAAGATCGATGCCTTTAGCCTCTTGGATCTGCGCAGGGCGAGGATGGATCCCCGGTGGATGAGTTCCCCCACTAGATGCCTTCCGGAGGTTAGGTTTTGATGATTTCCGAGTGTTCTGTATGTTGTCTCCCCGATCCATTTGCACGGGGTGAAACTATTTGAGGAGGCGGTGTCGGTGCCAACTATACAGCGGGAACTATAGGCCGGAATATTTCTTCCCGCTGTATAGTTGGTCGTTAACCCTTCTGTACCCGCCAATTTCTTTGGTTTTTTTTTCTGGTGTTATTAATATTTCCAAAATAATTAATTTACGTAGTTTTTGGCTCCTTTTCACTCCAATATAACTGGTCCAAGAATTGTGTCCATCGGATCCATCATCTAATCTAATCCTGGTGAAAATAAATATAAAACGTGTGTGTGAACACCGTAAAATACCAAGATCCTACCACTACAATGCAAAATAATAATCTAAAACATGATGCAAATATGCACCGGATTTATGATGCACTATTATATTTGATATCTAACGATATTGTGTGTGAGCTAATGAACCGATTCAGAGATTAACACTATACACATAGACTCAACCTTATGAGGCGGATCGCTTGGGCTTAGTTAGACATGCCATGAAGAGAGCGATACAACATCTCGATGGGAATTTTCAGGATGCAGGTTGAGCTATTCATGAGCGCTTGGGCTGTCAACTAGAGATTGCAGTGACGGATACAAGACGAATGTTGATCGGGATCAGAGCATATATATATATATATATATATATATATATATATATATATATATATATATATATTTTAGGGTGAGGGGAGTCGAATTCTTTAGGCTGCCCACATATGAGTTGTGTTATAAAAAACATATATAGCAAAATAGTGAGAGGGTTATGCCAAAGTAGGTTTTACCTCTTCAAATTAAATGCAAAATTTTATAAGGCTCAAAATAATGCATGCAATGCTTATGATGCATATTAACAAAGCCCATTAGGGTTTAACTAAAATAGGTATATATGTTACACCTGCATCCGCTCCATGACCAACCAAACGTCCGCAAGTGGTATCTACAGTTGCAAGATCAAAGTGGTTTGCATCTCCTAATCCATGCAGCCAACCACGATCCGCTTGCCCATAATGGATAATATCGTTATGTCAGCTTCTTTTATCTTTCATGAAGACCATCAACTAGAATAAACGAATGAAGCGTACTCATACGAGGAAATTATGAAACTACGAGAGTACAAAGAGTTGGTACGAGTAGCTGATTGTTCTCGTGTGTGGAACAATTACATTTCTCGGGCCACGACGCGAACAATTTGGTGCCGACTTGGACGATGTGTTCGACTGACCACAAGAGTCTGAAAACACACATTTCTTCTACGAAGAGGAACACCCTTTGACACAGAACGAAACGTTGTTGCGGACAAGGAGGAAGACTACCGACCATACTATTTATCGTTCGTTGGGGAAATGTGAGCTTGTTAAAAGGTCGGAGGCATTTGCCAAACATCGGCGTTCTACGTCACACGGTGCGTAAAGATGACATGTGAAAGTTTATGAATTTACATATTTTCATGTAGTTTTTAGAAACTGTTGTTTTGACAGTCGAGCCAAAGAAATTGAGTCGAGTAAGGTGTGCTTCATTGCTGCAGTAATCCCTGTTATTAAGTAAATCAGGACTTGATGATCGTAATTTTCGCAGCTCCCCCGTCAATGGTGATGACGAAAAAAAAAATCCCCGCAGAAAAAGGTGATGATTGGAAGGCCACTCGGCCAACACGGCAAATGCCACTGTCCTGACCGCGTTGCCGGAACAAATCAAAGTCCACTGTAGACTGTAGTGTTGCTCACGGCATGGCAGCCTGTACGCCCGTTGGTCGTCACCACGGCAGCGATGGGCTTCGCCGGTCGGCATACGAAGAAGTAGTACATATATACGAGTATATCGGCCGGCAACTTGGAGGCCCCAAGTGGGCGACGACTTGACGGTATAGGAATGAGGGATCGACCAAGACATCTTGCACTACCGAGTACCGACGACCGTGCTAGACGAGGCATGCCGCATGCCTCCTTCTACGAGTCAACGGCATTCCATGGCGCCCATAGATCCGTTTATTCCAAAATGGATCAGCTAGCATTCCAGGACCTTTGATGTGGAGAAATTACTAGTTGTTTGGAACTTCCTTGTGTAGTCGACGTGTTCTCTATGTTGCAAGTACTGAATCACATACTCCACCGGTACATATTAATATTCTCAATTTTTGCCTAAATACAAATACATCTAATCTAGCTAGGTACATACGAATCTAGACAAATCTGAGAAACATTAATATGAACCGAAGGAAATAGTTCATCTCACAACGGGTTTTTTTTTTTCACCGCAGCCATTCTTCTTGTGGCTGGCCCATTTGCAAGGACAAATAGTTTACAAAGTTAATTCATTGTCTGTGTTTTTTTCTTCCTAAATTCTGTAACTCATTGAAGTTTTCAGTACTACATTTTTTTCCCATGACTTCTCTCGCTATATTTATGTGTGACGACTTGGCACAAAATATTTATTACCTAAAGCACCCTTTTGAGAAAACTCGTTCAAGTTTCTTACAATTTACCGCTGCTATATATTATCACCAATTATTTTGCTCGTTATTAATCGAAACATGGAATTCATTGCATGCACTTTCCCTACTTGAAATATGCATGTAAAATTCTTGTGAGGATACTAAGTTGAACATGAAAAACTAATAACTGAAGAGCAGAAGTATAGATGATTCAAAACAAATCTCACACCTTTGGCATGATGAAAGCTAATTTTTCTACTACTTCATTTAGTATCATTTTTATTTGATTTATTTTGAATTCATTTGTATCCTAAGCGCACTGTAAGAATCGCACCAATTCATGACGGTTGGACGCGTTCCGTGTCCAGCATATATAGGCCGACCTAGCATCCCCGGGAATTACGAAGGCCAAACACTATACATCGAGTGGCTTTGTAAACTTGTGGTTGTGTTAGCCTGAGGGTTCTGCTTGTAAAACTTAAGCCGACAATCCCAGCATGTTTGAAAACGAGACGCAAACCCTTTTTTTTTTTTGCATTTTGCGACCTTCTTTTTATGTTGGCATGAACCAAACTTGATAATTTTTCAGCATTTTCACCATTAGTGATGCATGTGTACAACCTATGTTATCCTTACTTGTGGATCCACCTGTCTGTTGTCAATTGGGTGATTTTGGATCTAAAAAAGGGTGATTCGGTTGTCAATCGGTCTCTAAAGTTGTGGTTTTGTGATACTACCACCCACATTAATGAAAAATGGGCAAAAAGAAACCATGAATGCATAGTTTAGTACTATGTGAGATTAAAAAAAATGCTTTGTCATATTTTGTAATCAATTGGTTACGATTAAACTTAACTACAAGGAATGAAACAAAATATTAGTGTGTAAACTTAACCCGGATGAATGTACAGGTTGAGAACTAGTTTGTTAACTTGTGCCACTACTAGTACTACATAGTTTGCACTAATAAGCGTAAGATAATAATTAACATCCTTAATTTAGGTCCACTGGCATGCGTTTGAAAAAGAGAGGGGCCGTTGAGCCTTAAGACATGTTATAACTTGCGTCATGACAACGTTGAAGGTGGAAGAACCTTTCAACGCGTAATTAACCTTCTCTGCGCTCTTTTAATTTTCGTCTTATATATAAATACAGGAAGGGTGTGCTGCTGTTCGTTTTCCAGGGAACGTATCTGGTTAGTTTGAGAGCACACAGAAAACCATGACTAGAATCCAGGACGCTGCTCAGGCGCGGACCTCGCACACGCTTGAGCTGGTGGTGGCCGACGCGACGTTCCACCGCGACGTTCGAGCTGTGCGACGGCCGCAGAGAAAGGACCTCTACGAGGTGCTTGGGGTCAGCCGCGCCGCCACCATCCAGGAGATCAAGAAGGCCTTCCAAGCCATGGCGCTCAAGTAATTAAGCTCACATCTTCCAACGCCTTTATACGTAGTATTTGTGCTAGACAGGAACACTTTCTGTACTGAACTGAACTCCGAGCGTGTTTTTTTTACAAAGGAAACGCTGAATTCAGTGATTTTTACCTGTAACTCGCGTCAGGTATCATCCGGACAAGAATGGCGACGACCCAGTGGCGTCAGACATGTTCCTAGAAGTCAAATTCTCCTACAGCATTCTGTCAGACCCCAATAAAAGGCGGCAGTACGACAGATCGGGATTCGAGGTACTAATTCCCTATTGATTTGCGGTGTTTAAACTACTATTTCTTCGGTTAGAAGGGCTTACATTTAGGAACGCAGGTAGTAGTAGTATGCTATAGGGAAATCCACTTAATTTGGCTTATAGATGCAGCCCATATATTTAAACAATGTAAAAAATTCTCAAAAAAATCTCCCTATGTACTTTGGATATTTTATGTTTGTACGCAAAGTTTCCGTATAAAAGAAAAAAATTGTGGCTTCGGTAAATTTTTTGATGCTCCAATATGACTATCTACAAGACATTTTTTGTCCTTTTTTGCACAAGCCACAAAAAATATTATTTTCTTGCGAAACATTGTGCATCAACATAGAATGTTAGGATGTACACCGATTTTTTTTCAGAATTGTTTTTAACATTTTGACATTCGTTTTTTATGCATTTTTAATAATTACGTGTATATTTAAACCTATGAGGCAAAATACCACCTCCGAAGAAATCCACTTTGGCTCATTGTTTAAATACATATATAGGATATTTTTATGGCAACCGTTGCTGTATATTTCAGGCAATTGAATCTGATAGACAGAAATCGGAGCTGGACCTATCGAATCTCAATCTAGCCAGCACCATGTGTGTCGCCCTTTTGAGGTAACATTTGTAAATGAGGCAATGTTTGTTAAAATATTGTGCTAGCCTGTGTTGTGATGTTGTTTTGATTGTACGTAATATATCTGTGCCTGGCATGTGTAGTAAACTTGGTGTGCCGATTAAGACAACTGTTCCAGTAACGGTTTTGAAGGAGGCATTGAATAGGTCGGTTAAGGTTTTTCAGCTCGAGCTAGGACACTCTGAACGCTCGAAGGTTGGTATATAACTAGCTGTCCATTATGCAATTTCTTTTTCCATGTCAGTAAGTAATGGAATAATGGGGACTTACTTGTTGCATGCATATGTCGCCAGGTGGAGAAGCTATCAGCCCATTTTTATTGTGTGGACATAACAGAGCAGGAAGCCAAGTCGGGGTTAGTTTGTCGCGTGCACTCGAACGATCGAAGCAAATTTAAGGTTGACTTTGTACTCCTTAATTACTAGCAAATTAGTTGTTTTCAAGTTTGATGCTTTGCTGCAAATGCAATATTCACATCACTAATTATGCAATATTACTATCTATATATGTACTCCGACCTTTTGGAATATCAGTTTTCTTCCATTTAATTTCAGCTGCTTTATTTCACGCTCGAAGAAAATGGAGGGCTGGACCTTGCACTACAGGTATATAGTAACTTACCCCTCTTATTTCCCAGTGAGACAGAATAAAGAAAATAAACTCTTATAGCATGTTCCTGCAACAAATGTGCAAGCAAAGCAATGCTGTAAATATTTTTTTCAGTGTGTATTTCACTTAACATACATAATGCTGCAGGAGGACAGTGTGGACACAGGAGAAGAGACTTCAGCAGGGATGTACTTTCTTGGCTTTCCTGTGTATCGTTTTGAGCATAATTACTCGGTGAGTTGCTAGTTTTTATTTATTCTTATCGTTCACCTTTTGCTTTTCCCCATGTCATTCTTTCTTGTTGATTCCCTTTACAAGCTCCACTTATTTTCAGGCAGCTGCTACAAAGAATTCTCATACGGCATTCTTTAAAATGTTGGATAGCTTCCAATCATGTGATATTAATGAACTGAATCCTGGAACCCACTACTTCGCAGTCTATGGTAAGTAGTATATCAATTGATTTGTTGCTGCATTTTTAATTAATGGTGTCAGTGTCGAGCTTCTAAACTGTCTGTTCCCTCAGGTGACAATTTCTTATATCCTGCAAGCTATACTATAGAGATTGTGTGTGCTCAATCACTCTCTGCCAAAAAGGAGCTGCAAAACGTGGAGGCAAAGATACTCACAAAACGAGCTGAGTATAGGGAAGTATGTGCTCAAGTTTCACATGATTTTATTTTCTATCAGGTCAATTCTCTGCATACGTCGAAGGGTGGCATTTTCTCAAACGCACCACGCTTTGATTTGCAGGTCTTTGCAAAGCTCACTGAAATGAAAGGCGGATACACCCAAGACCAGGAGATGCAAACGGTATATGTACGTGCTGTCCTGATGACGAGTCATGTTAGTTTCCAACATAGTTTCTGAGTCATATATCTTTTTATAGATCAACGAGCTTCTGAAGAAAAGGAATGTGATCCATGCATCCTTTATTACCGATAATTCATCTCCAAAATGGAGTCCCAATAGGCATAAAGCGAAATCTCCTTCAAGAGGGTCCAAAGCAGACGAAGAAAAATCTCCAAGAAAGCAAAAGAAAGCAAAGGATCATCAAATGGACGACTATTCAAGTGATACGAAAACTAACGCAAAGAAAGGATGGCGTAGTAAGCTTCCTTTTCAACCTTGGAAGATAGGGTACAAGCATTCTTAAAAAGCAAGAAAGCTCTCCTTACATATTCCGTGCACTTCGACGCAATTAAACGAATGAATACGTACATAGAGAAATGTAATTGTTCTTCCTTACATGTTCCGTCCAAATGTTCATCTATACTAGTACGTTTATGGAACCTGGAGTTCTTACTGTTTGTATTTTCATGTTTAAATCAATCGTGTTTTTTTTAAACTAGCGCTTTTATTACTTATAGTAATGTTTGCGGCCGGCCTCTGCATAGATAGTATGCATACATCCGATAAATCCACAGGACTAAAGAACAAAAATAAAGACCAATATTACAAAAAGCTTCTAGAAAAAAAACGGCCTCGAGCTAAGGAGGATCGATCCGCAAATCACGCGGCCATCCATGTCGGAAGAAAATAAGTCCTCCAATCGCATAGACCCTCCGCAAATAAGCTGCAAAACTCCATACAATAGAGAGTAGTCCATGAACGAAGAATAGCCGTAGCCCGATATAAAACCCACAGAGGAAAAGAAACAATGTCATTAAAAAACTTATCATTTCTATATATATAGCCAGAGCGACCAAATAATGGCAAGCACTCCCACCCATAAACAAAGTCTTGTATTTATCATCTATCCCACGCAACCAATTACCAAATACATTGGCAACCGAGCATGGCGGAGATAAACCAGAGCTAATTGGATGATTAATCATATAGAGCGAGCAAATTTGCAATGGAAGAATAAATGTCAAATTGTCTCCTCGTGATAAAATGAAACGCATTGTGTACTTCCATGCCAATTTATCTTTACAAGATTATCTTTTGTAAGAATTACACCCTTACGAAGATACCATGCAAAAATCTTCGTCTTTAGAGTTATTTTCATCTTCCAAATTTTACTATTATCATCGACCGAAATATCAGGTTAAATCAAAGCTCTATACATTGAGTCCACAAAAAATTTACCACTCTCTAGTAATTTCTATTTAAACTCATCCACACCATCCGACAGCTGTATCATGGATAATTATAATAATAGTTTGTTCCAAGATACCAGTCTAGTGCCGATGAGGTTTCGTCTAAAAGACACATTAGGAGGGGTTAGATTCCATTACTTTGGATAGTGTGTCCCCATTATGTCTAACAATCAAATATAAAGTTAGATATTGATCATGAAGATAAGTTTGTCCAAGCCACTTACCTTTCCAGAATCTAATCTGTGATCCATCCTTAATATTGAAAACACCAAAATGGAAGAACTGCTTTTTGGACGCCATTAGTCTAGCCTAAAAGTGTGAATCACCGGGTTTGCAAACCACTTGAGACACGGCTTTGGAACCAAAATGTTTTCTCCATAGAATGGTTTGCCAGACACCTTCTTCTATAAGAAATTTAAATAGCCATTTGCCCAGAAGCGTGGTATTTTTGACTTGCAAATCATGTATGCCAAGGCCACCGTATTCTTTCGGTCGGCAAACCACAAGCTAGTCGTTATTTTTTATGCTCACTATCTCCTTGCCAAAAGAATCTTGATCGAAAATAATTCACTTTACTCAAGACACCTTTTGGTAACTAGAAAAACGAGATCATACAGTAGCATATTGGGTTTGATGCCCTGGAATATTTCCTTTACCTACCCTTTCGCCCCTGGCACTATAAATAGCCCCTTGGGCTCACCCCTTAGACAGACTTGATATTAGGCTAGAAGAAGACTCCCTCTTGAGGATCTCTATCTAGTTAGTCTCATGCTCCTATACGAGGGGAACCTAGTATCACAAATCTATCGGATTTAGCTTAATAGCGTTCATTTGTACAAGATATTCGTATTGGGTTTGCCCTTATGAAGTTATCAAGATCTCATCAAGTTTATCTTGCCCAATACAGATTTCATAGGATTGTATTGGACCGGTAGCCACTGGTGCGAGTAAACGGTGATTTAATTGCGTTTGTGTTTTGCGTGAGTTCGTCGTGTTCTTCGTGGCTCGTGTTCATCGAGTTCATCCTCTTCCCCTCCCCCGCTCCAATCCACTGCAACTCCCTTGTGAAATCGTGAAAGATCGGCCATCCCAAGGGTCATACCCTTAAAGTACTTGGAGCTTCCCTTGATATCACTAAGAGTGTTTTGAGAGAGTTTGGTTTGTTGCAAAAAAAAGAGTAAAGATTGTAGTAAAGTAAACGAGAGCAGTGTAAGGCTAAATGTTCTCGGGGTTCTAGGATCACCTCTAGCATTGGTATTAACTATGAGTAGGATAAATCTATATCTTCTTTTATGATATGTGTGGGGAGAGCTCCATAATAAGATGTGCCCAGAAAACCATCAGTCTTTGACATGGTTATACCCCGCGGGTACATGATCTCAGCATACCTGGTCCAGCCCAAGGAAGGCCCACGGCAAATATACGCCGGCCCATGAAGACTTTCGGGTGGCCAAGGCCCATGACGCCATCAGATCCTTGGAGAGCAAGACTAGAGTAGATAGAAAATTCAAAAGGGATAAACCCTAAAACCTGTAACCGACTAGGTCTGTGTCTGGGACCTGCCTAAGTCTATATAAAGGCTAGGAGGGCACGACCTAGATCTCTCACCTCATACTTTCGCATAGACACCTCCACGCCAGATCGCATCTGCGCACACCTGTAATCTTCGGTTCTGCCGTAATCAAGAGCAAACAAGCAGGAGTAGGGTTTTCCCTCCGGGGGCATGAACCTGGGTAAACCTCGTGTCCCGTGTTGCTTGTTTGCTAACCGTTCCGCGATCTCCAGCATCCCCATCTTCTCCAAAACCCAAGTCCATAACAATAGGCATTGACGAGATTAAACCTCGTCAATTGGCGCCGTCTGTGGGAACTGGGGAAGCTGATTGTGCGATCGTGACGGTCCCAACCCGAGCGATCTACAACTCCGCGGCGACAGAGAGTCATCTCCTCTTTGGCGCCTTCGACTTCACCGCCCACTCACCGGCCACCATTAAGGACTTCGAGCCCGTAGGCGACGGTCTCGAGATCCTATTCAGGAGCTTCTGCTTCCAGGTGGGGCAAACCGGCACCCTCCGCCTCCCAGAGCGGGTGCCCCTGCCATCAATCAGGCCCGCTTCATGGGCCCCACACCCTGTGCTACGCACATCGCCATCAACAGATGAGTCCTATGACAGCAGTAGCTACAACTCCGATCTGTGCGATCCGGCATCGGACGAAGGGACCTACGATTCCGGATCTGAAAGCTGCGGCAGCAACAGACCAATCTACGAGTGCTACCAATGCGCCGTAGTCATCTAGAGCGACGTGGATCAGCGAGCGCCCAACCCGCCACCTAACCCGCAGGACCGAAACGGCGGGAACAGAAGAAGCCAGTCCCCCCCACCTGAAGGGGACGACGTTGGTCAGGTCATCCGCCTCAGCAAAGAAGGATGGGCCCAGGCACGCGACGGCGTGGCGGGTAACACGATCCTGCCCATAGACACCTCACGGGCCCTGCTGATGGCATACCACTTGCTCCTGATCGAGGAGCACAAGAAGCAGGTCAAGATGCATGAGGTGCTCGACAAACGCAAGCAAGCAGCCTCGGAGTCCAGTGCGCGACGAGCTGCGCTCTCCGCCATGGGCATCGGCTCCAGCTCGAACGGCAACACGGCAACAAGCACCTCTCCTGGACGGAGAACATGGACCCTAAAGAGCGCCGTGAGGTGACCCGAACCCTCCACGCATCCTTCATGGAGATGGATGCCGACGGCAACATCATCCCGAAAACGCCGCAAGCTGTGATCATGGCAGCCACCGCGTACCTCGCATCCCACCCACCTCCGGAGGGGGACCCGAAAAGAGCCATGCACAAGTCCGCACTTACCGGACTCGGACTCGGACTCGCCGAAGAAAAAAGCTACGGTCAAGTTCGACCGCAGCCCTACTCCTTCATTCGAAGAAGAGGACCATGACCTTCCTCGAAGGCACAAGAGCTCGCGCCATCGCAGCCGCGACATCACAGCCAGAGACGCTGGCCACAAAAATAAATCGACAAAGCGCGAGCCAAGCGCGCATGCTCGTCTGAATCCGAGATGGACAAAGACGAAGGAGAACTCTGCGGGGGCCGATGCTTCAGCAGATTTGTTCGACGAACACGGATGCCGCGAAATTTCAAGCTTCCTTCGGATACTCCGAAGTTTGACGGCACACAAGACCCCGAGGCGTGGCTCAACGACCACCTGTCGTCCGTCAAGCTGCACGGTGGAAACAAGGAAATCTCCATGCAATGCCTTCAGCTGCAGCTGACTAGCGCAGCTCGGATCTGGCTTAGCAGCCTATCTTTAGGATCCATCCGAAGCTAGGAGGAGTTGGCTTACAGTTTCATCCGAAACTTCAAAGGCACCAGCAAGAGGCCCGCCTCGATCGAGGAGTTGCGAGCTTACACTCAACGAACGGGCGAATCCATTCGCTCGTACATATTGCGTTGGTCCAACACCAAGAACTCCACGGCGCACATCTCCGAAGAAAGGGCCATCGACTCCTTCAAGGACAGCGTCAAGCGCCAGGACTTCAAGGAAGAACTCGGGCGCGTCAAGCCCAAGACACTCGACCACCTCATGGACATCGCCAACAGGTGGGCCGACGGCGAGGATTCCATCCACCGGGCACACTCGGAGGAAGAGGACGACTACGGCCGACAACGGGAGCGCCGTAGCAAGAGGAGATCGCGCGTCTACGACGATCGCGATGGACCCGACATGGTCGCGGCCGGCTACGCCGATCGCCGCAACGATGCCAACCGCAACAGCGGCGGATACCGCGTAGGCAATTTCCGCGATGGAGGACGCCCAGCCGCATCGGGCAGCGCCATGGTCATGACGGACCCTCGAGATACGAAAAACTGTCGGGTCCATGCACCATCCACTTCTACATCGACAAGCGTGATGGTAAGAAGAAGGCAAGCCACATGCTCAAGGATCGCCATGAGTTCCGGCTTCGGCAAAAGCATGGTTCAGATGAGGCAGCAAGCCCCAAACCCTGGATTTGGGAACGCACCCGTACCAGGAGAGATAGCGCATGGAGCTCCTCCACCGCCACCTGTAGGAGGCCCGAACCACCCAGTCGCACCAGCACAGAACAACGGTGGGCACGGGTATCCCCCGCCGAAAGGAGCGCTTGATGGGTTTCGCGGCATAGTAAATCAAAATTTTCTACGGATGCAAACATAGGGAAGCCAAGATCTAATCTAGGAGATGCAAACAACGAGAGAGATTGGATTAGATCTTCATACCCTTGAAGATTCGCACAGCGGAACGTTCGTCGGAATGTGGGTGATGTAGTCATACTCGCTTCTCCTCCTCACGATCCGATCCGATCTAGCACCACAAGTGGCGGTGCCTCCGTGAGATGCACACGCAAAGACTGACGTCTCCTCCTTCCTTGGTCCAGCAAGTATGGTGGAGAGATGGGTTGGATCTACAACGCAACGGCGCGGTGCAATTGGTGGAGAATTTCTGCAGCAGGGCTTCGCCTACAAGCAGTCGGGAGGGAGAGAGGAGGGCAGCAGGGCGGCTAGGGTTGGAGGGGAAGGTGTGGGGCCCCCCCTTCTAGAAGCTCTATCTAGAGTTTAAACCTCTCTTGGCCGGCTGGGCCCTATGGGGCCTTGTGCCCCTGGCCCAATGCGGCCAGGACACTCCCTCATAGGCCCACACCCCCTCCCGACAAGTGGGGCCACGTTGGTCCCATTTCGGAAGGTTCTAGAAGCTTCCGGTACAATACCGAACAATCCGAAACAATTCCGAAATCCAAAAACTGCTTTCCCGTATATGAATCTTATTCTCCGGACCATTCCGGAACCTCTCGTGACGTCTTGGATCTCATCCGAGACTCTGAACAAAAACTCATAAACCAATTATCCATTCTATCCTAGCGTTGAGGCACGTTAAGTGTGTGACCCTATGGGTTCGAGAATATGCAGACATGATCTTCTATCAATAATCAACAGCGGGGTCTGGAAACCCATATTGACTCCCACACATTCATCGATGATCATATCGGATGAACCATGATGCCAGGATTCAATCAATCCTATATATATATTCCCTTTGTCTCGCGATATTTTACTTGCCCGAGATTCGATCGTCGGTACCGTCATACCTAGTTCAATCTTGTTCACAGCAAGTACTTTACTCGTTCCGTAATCCGATATCACTTTGTGATTAACTCCTTAACCACATGCTTGCAAGCGGTGTTGATATCGATTACCGAGTGGGCCCAAAGTATATCTCTCCGACTTGGGAGGGACAAATCCCATCTCGATACATACAACCCAAGAGGTACTTTCCGATCACCTGAGAGACACCTTTATGATCACCCTCTCATAGGATGACGTTTGATGACCTCAAAGCTTTCTTCTGATACCAGGGAGTTGTATTATCTCATGGTCTAAGGAATACAATATTTGACATAGGAAAAGCTTCGCAAAGATGAACACGATGACACGATCTAATTGCTTCGCTTAGTTTGGGTCTGTCCATCATATCATTCTCCCAATGATATGATCTCATTATCAATTGACAACTCATGTCTATGGTTAGGAAACCTTAACCATCATTGATCAATGAGCTAGTCCATAGAGGCGTACTAGGGACACGGTGTTGTTCACAAACCACACAAGTATTAAAGTTTCCGCTTAATACAATTCTAGCATGGAATATAAACATTATCATGAACAAGAATTATAATAATAACATCTTTATTATTGCCTCTAGGGCATAATTCCAACAGTCTCCCACTTGCACTAGAGTCAATAATCTAGTTTACATTTGGCAACAATCTCACACCCATGGCAATCGAGGTGCTGATCATGTTTTACGCGGAAGAGGTTTAGTCAACGGATCTATGACATTCAGATGTATGTACTTTGCTAATCTTGGATCTCCATCCGCTATATAATCTCGGATTATATGAAACTTGTGTTGATATGCTTGGTCTTTGGATGATATCTTGGTTCCTTAGCGAGTGCTATGGCGCCGGTGTTGTCACACAATATCTACAGTGTGTCCAATTCACTTGGAACCACGCAAAGCTCTGTGATGAAGTTTCTGATCTAAACTCCTTCACTTGACGCTTCTGCAGCAGCCATGTATTCCGCTTCTACTGTAGATACCGCGATCACGCTTTGCTTGCAGCTTCTCCAGCTCCTCCATTCAAAATATAAACGTATCCTGTCTGAGATTTGGAATCATCCTTTTCGGTGTCAAAACTAGCGTCGACGTAACCTTTTACGACGAGCTGTTCATCACCCCCATAGACTAAGAACATTTCTTTAGTCCTATTTAGGTACTTTAGGATGTTCTTCACGGCTGTCCAGTGTTCCACTCCTGGATCACTTTGATACCTGCTCGTCAAACTAAGAGCATTGGACACATCCGGTCTAGTACATAGCATGGCATACATGATAGAACCTATGGCCGAGGCATAAGGCACTTTGCTCATAGCTTCCCTATCATTTACCGAATGGACACCGAGCCTTGCTCAATATCTTACGACAACATAGGCCTTTGAACCTTTCTTTGCCTTATCCATTGAACCTTTTCGTAACTTTGTCTAGGTATGTACTCTGGCTTAAAGCTATCAGGCGTCTTTGTCTATCTCTATAGATCTTGATACCCAATATATAAGCAGCTTCACCTAGGTCTTTCATTGAAAAACACTTGTTCAAATAACTCTTCACATCGTTAAGCATGTTAATGTCATTTCCAATAATCAATATGTCATCCACATATAGTACCAGAAATGTCACCGAGCTCCCACTCACTTTTTGTAGATACAAGCTTCGTAGCTATTTGGAACAAATCCAAAGCTCTTGATCACTTGATCAAAACGAAGGTTCCAACTCCGAGATGCTTGCTTTAGTCCATAAATGGAACGCTCAAGCTTGCATACTTTATCAGCATCCTTAGGATCGACAAAACCTTCGGGTTGCATCATATACAACTCTTCATCAATGTTGCCATTGAGGAACGCAGTCTTGACATCCATCGCCAAATTTCATAATCATGAAACGCAGCAATTGCTAATAAAATCGAATGGACTTAAACATCGCACGGAGAGAAAGTCTCATCGTAGTCAACACCTTGAACTTGTCGAAAACCTTTCGCGACAAGCCGTGCTTTATAGACGGTAACATTACCATCTGCGTCCGTTTTCTCCTTGAAAATCCATTTGCACTCAACGGCCTTTCGGTCGCTAGGAGGGTCCACCAAAGTCCATACTTGGTTTTCGCTCATGGATCCCAATTCGGATTTCATGGCCTCTAGCCATTTCTTAGAGTCCGCTCATCATCGCTTCCTCATAGTTCAGGTTCACCTTCTACCAACAAGACAGTTAAGACAGGTTGCCATACCACTCAGAGGGCACGCGACCTTGTCGACCTCTGACGCTCAAGAGCAAGATCGTCTCAAGCTTCATGATCCTTGTCATTAGCTTCCTCTATTATTGGTGCAAAGGCATCGAACAATTTCAGGTGCTGCGCTACTCTCCAATTCAAGAGAAGGTTCAATAACCTCGTCTAGCTCTACTTTCCTCCCACTCACTTCTTTCGAGAGAAACTCCTTCTCAAGAAAGGAACCGTTCTTTGCGACAAACACTTTGCCTTCGGATCTGTGATAGAAGGTATACCCAATAGTTTCCTTAGGGTATCCTATGAAGACGCATTTCTCCGCTTTGGGTTTGAGCTTGTCCGGCATCAACTTCTTGACGTAAGCTTCGCATCCCCAAACTTTAAGAAACGACAACTTAGGTTTAGCACCAAACCACAGTTCATACGGTGTCGTCTCAACGGATTTAGATGGTGCCCTATTTAAAGTGAATGCAGCGGTTTCTAATGCATAACTCCAAAATGATAACGGCAAATCAGTAAGAGACATCATTGATCGGACCATATCTAATAGAGTTCGATTCCGGCGTTCAGACACACCATTGCGCTATGGTGTTCCGGGTGGCGTGAGTTGTGAAACAATTCCGCGCTTGCTTTAAGATGCGTGAGAAAATCATAACTCAAATACTCGCCCCCACGATCGGATCGTAGAAACTTAATCTTTCTGTTACGATGGTTCTCCGCTTCATTCTGAAATTCTTTGAACTTTTCAAACGTTTTAGATTTATGTTTCATTAAATAGATATACCCATATCTACTTAAGTCATCGGTAAAAGTGAGAAAATAGCGATATCCACCGCGCGTCGAAACACTCATCGGTCCGCATACATCGGTATGTATGATTTCCAATAAGTCCGTTGCTCGCTCCATCATACCAGAGAACGGGGTTTTGATCATCTTGCCCATGAGGCATGGTTCGCATGTGTCAAATGATTCAAAATCAAGAGACTCCAAAAGTCCATCAGAATGGAGTTTCTTCATGCGCTTTACACCAATATGACCTAGACGACAGTGCCACAAATAAGTAGTATTATCACTATCTACTTTGCATCTCTTAGCCTCAATGTTATGGATGTGTGTTTCATCCCTTTCGAGATTTAGAAGAAATAAACCATTCATAATAGGTGCATGACCATAAAATATGTTACTCATATAAATAGAACAACCATTATTCTCCGATTTAAATGAATAACCGTCTTGCAATAAACAAGATCCAAAAATAATGTTCATGCTCAACGCAGGCACATAATAACACTTATTAAGGTTTAAAACTAATCCCGAAGGTAAAACTAAGGAGAGCGTGCCGACGGCCATCACATCAACTCTTGATCCGCTACAACGCATCGTCACCTCATCCTCGCAAGTCAGCCGCTTATTCCGTAGCTCCGTTTGAGTTACAAATATTAGCAACCGAACCGGTATCAAATACCCGGGCACTACAACGAGGGCTAGTAAGGAAAACATCAATAACATGTATATCAAATATACCTTTGATGGTGCCAGCCTTCTTGTCCGCTAAGTACTTGGACAGATTCGCCCAAAGGACCCTTGTCCTTGCAATAGAAGCACTCAAAGGTCCGGTTTAGGACCGACTTGAGCTTCTTCTCGCAGGGCAACGCGCTTGCCGCCACCTTTCTTGAAGGGCTTCCTTGCACCCTTACCTTTCTTGAAGGTGGGGGCTTGTTGACCATCAACACATGATTATTCTTTTGATGTTCACCGCTACTTTCATCTTAGCAAAGAGCTCGTGATCATATCAAGGAACCAATCTGATTGTGATCAACTACAAAACTTTTGTAGCTAGAGTGTCAATCTTGAGCTCCTCCGAATCTTGCGTCCAGGTTGCTCAAGCGTTGAGTGTAGCCCGTCATCTCAATGGCGTGCTCACTACCGAAACTCCCTTCCTCCATCTTGTAGTTAAAGAATTTCTTAGATATCTCATATCTCTCAGAACGGGCCTGAGTCTGAAACATGGTTTTCAGCTCCTCGAGAATCTCAAAGGGCCCGAACTCCTCAAAACGATTTTGAAGATCCGATTCCATAGCATACAACATGGCGATCTTAATCAAATCATAATCATCCTTCTTGTCGATAAACAGCTTTCTCATCAGCCATGCATCTATAGCAGGGCGTCACCTAGCGCTTTCTCAAGGGCATAGTCCTTTTGTCCGCCAAATGAGAATGATTCTCAGATTATGCGAACCATTTGGTGAAGTTAGACCCATTGTTTCTAAGCTTTTCTATCTCAGCAAAACGTTGAAGTTGATGTTGGCCTTGGCCATTGGATCTACAGTATTTGCAAGTACAATTTAGACTATGTTCATGATAAATAGTTCAACTTAATCAATTTACTAGATGAACTCCCACTAAATTCAACATCCCTCAAGTTGTTTAGTGAACATGATCCAAATTCACCACACCTAATCCGATCATCACGAGAAGAGATGTGGTTTCAATGGTGGACAACGAAGTGTCGATCATATCATTCATATGACTCATGCTTAACCTTTCGGTTCTTGTGTTCCGAGGCCATGCAGTACATGCTAGGCTCGTCAAGTCAAACCCAAAGTATTTCAGCGTAAAACTGGCTTGCACCCGTTGTATGTGAGTGTAGAGTCTATAGCACCCGATCATCACGTGATGCTTGGACACGATTTAACTTCATAGCGGTGCATACTTGGGGAGAACACAGTTTTATCTTGATCTTTATGAGGAATCATCTTATAATGCTACCGTCATGATCTAAGCATAATAAGATACATAAAAGGATAAACATCACATGCATATAACTTTATGTGACATGGTATAGCCAATATTCGCAAGAATGATCTCCATCTTGTGCGTGTCATTATGATCTCCATCACTCCACCATGATTGCCTCCACCACGAATAGCAACTACAACTATTGCTAACTACTTAGCGATAAAGTAAAGCTATTACATGGCGTATAAGAAGTTGACTCGGGTCATACACAATTGTAAAGACAACCATATATTCTGCCGGTTGTGTACTCATCGACATGCAAGTCGTGAAACATTACAAAACATGATCATCGCATACATTATACACATCACATCTTGGGCCATACCATATCACGTAAAACACTCCTGGAAAAAACAAGTTAGACGCCTCTACTTTGTTGTTGCATGTTTTACGTGGCTTATGGGAGTAGATGCTAAGAACGATTCTTACCTACGGAAAGCCTCAACGGTGATATTATGGTTGCCAAACTCCGGTGTTAAACCCATGACAACTATAGTGAGAGAAACAGCATCCACCACCGCATGTGTGGAACAAACACACGCCAAGTGGAGCCGGTCTCGCTAACGACGCCGCATAAGGTTGGCCTGGACCACTTCAATCTCACTATCCCGCCATAAGAAGAACACAAACAAGAGGCTTGCAACAAAACATCAACGCCTCGCAACAACCATGTTATGCGTTCTACTCGTGAATCACATCTACGCATAGATCTAGCTCGATACCACCAAGGGTTTCGGCATAGTAAATCAAATTTTTCACGGATGCGAGCAGAGGGAAGCCAAGATCTAATATAGGAGATGCAAACAACGAGAGAGATTGGATTAGATCTTCATACCCTTGAAGATTCGACATGGAACGCTCGTTAACGTGGGTGATGTAGTCGTACTCGCTTCTCCTCCTCGCGATCCGATCCGATCTAGCACCACAAGTGGCGGTGCCTCCGTGAGATGCACACGTGCAGCACCTCGACGTCTCCTCCTTCCTTGGTCCAGCAAGTATGGTGGAGAGATGGGTTGGATCTACAACGCGACGGCGCGGTGCAATTGGTGGAGAATTTCTACAGCAGGGCTTCGCCTACAAGCAGTCGGGAGGGAGAGAGGAGGGCAGCAGGGTGGCTAGGGTTGGAGGGGAAGGTGTGGGGGGTTGGTGCGCCCCCAACCCTCTATATATAGAGGGGTGGGCGCAGCCCTAGCCCCTCCCCCAAGCCAAGGCCGGCGGCCCCAAGGAGGAAGAGTGGGGGGCAAGGAAACCCCCCCTTCTAGAAGCTCTATCTAGAGTTTAAACCTCTCTTGGCCGGCTGGGCCCTATGGGGCCTTGTGACCCTGGCCCAATGCGGCCAGGACACTCCCTCATAGGCCCATGCCCCCTCCCGGAAGGTGTGGCCACGTTGGTCCCCTTCCGGAAGGTTCTAGAAGCTTCCGGTACAATACCGATTAACCCGGAACAATTCCGAACTCCAAAAACTGCACTGCCTTATATGAATCTTATTCTCCGGACCACTCCGGAACCTCTCGTGATGTCCCGGATCCCATCCGAGACTCTGAACAAAAACTCATAAACCAATTATCCAATCTATCCTAGCGTCGAGACACGTTAAGTGTGTGACCCTGCGGGTTCGAGAATATGCAGACATGATCTTCTATCAATAATCAACAGCGGGGTCTGGAAACCCATATTGACTCCCACACATTCATCGTGATCATATCGGATGAACCACGATGCCAGGATTCAATCAATCCCATATATATATTCCCTTCGTCTCGCGATATTTTACTTGCCCGAGATTCGATCGTCTTGCATCATACCTAGTTCAATCTTGTTCACAAAGAAGTACTTTACTCGCTCCGTAATCCGATATCACTTTGTGATTAACTCCTTGACCACATGCTTGCAAGATGTTGATATCGACACGAGTGGGCCCAAGTATATCTCTCCGACTTGGGAGGGACAAATCCCATCTCGATACATACAACCCAACAGGTACTTTCCGATCACCTGAGAGACACCTTTATGATCACCCTCTCATAGGATGACGTTTGATGACCTCAAAGCTTTCTTCCAATACCAGGGAGTTGTATTATCTCATGGTCTAAGGAATACAATATTTGACATAGGAAAAGCTTCGCAAAGATGAACACGATGACACGATCTAATTGCTTCGCTTAGTTTGGGTCTGTCCATCATATCATTCTCCCAATGATATGATCTCATTATCAATTGACAACTCATGTCTATGGTTAGGAAACCTTAACCATCATTGATCAATGAGCTAGTCCATAGAGGCGTACTAGGGACACGGTGTTGTTCACAAACCACACAAGTATTAAAGTTTCCGCTTAATACAATTCTAGCATGGAATATAAACATTATCATGAACAAGAATTATAATAATAACATCTTTATTATTACCTCTAGGGCATAATTCTAACAGCGCTGATGATCCAGAAGGGGCGCCCAACGAACAGGGTGCAGAAGAAAATCACCCGTCAGATCAACCTGGCCATGACAGCTCCACCAGCCATCCCTGAGTACCTCAACGGATCGGAGTCCTACATCACGTTCAGCCGTTCGGATCACCCTTTCCAGGTCCCTCGCCCAGGTCATGCTGCCCTGGTGCTTGAGGCGCATATCGGAGGTTTCGAGATGAGCCGCATCTTCAAGGACGGCGGCAGCGGCATCAACCTGATGTTCGCAAGCACCCTAGCAGCAATGCGGATCCCGCTGTGCAGCCTGGAACAGCCAGACACAACGTTCCATGGCATCGTTCCAGGAAAGGGCATATTCCCCCTAGGAAAGATATGGCTCGATGTCATCTTCGGCAAACCGGACAACTTCCGATGCGAGCGGCTCGAGCTCGAAGTGGTGGACTGGCCATCACAATACCACGCCATCCTCGGGCGTGTAGCATTTGCAAGATTCCTGGCAGTACCACACTACGCGTACCTGCTACTCAAGATGCCAGGACCCAGGGGAGTCATCACGGTCCACGGGAGCTTCACCCGATCGGACCACTGCGACATGGACTTCAACAGAATCTCCCAGTCATTCGGCATGCAAGAGGAGCTCGTAAGGCTCCGCGGGGTGACGGACAATGGGGCACCCCCAGTCGCACGACAAAACGCACCTGATATGTCTTTCGACTCCACTGTCAACACAAAGAAGGTGCAGGTCCACCCGACGGATGCCTCCAAGACGGCGCTGATCGCCAACGATCTCAGCCCCGCATAGGAAAGCACGCCACAAATTCCTCCGTGGCGCTGGAAATTACCTGGTGTCCTGCGGACATGCCAGGAGTTCCTAGGGAATTTGCCGAGCACGCACTCAACGTATTTCCAGACACCAAGCCCGTCAAGCAGTCCATCCGGAGACTGTCCGAGCCACGGGCCGAAGCAATAGGGATTGAAATCAACAGACTACTCCCTGCAAACTTCATCAGGGAGATTAAAGAAAGCGAGTGGCTCGCCAATACAGTGATGGTCCCCAAAAACGACACGGACATCCTGCGGATGTGCGTGGACTTCACGTCGCTGAACAAGCACTGCCCAAAGGACCACTTCCCCCTCCCTCGGATCGATCAGATCATCAATTCGACTGCAGGATGCGAGAAACTCTCCTTCCTGGATGCCTACTCAGGCTACGACCAGATTTGACTCAAGGTCGAAGATCAAGAGAAAACGGCGTTCATCGCACCGTTCGGAGTGTTCTGCTACAACACAATGCTCTTCGGGCTAAAGAACGCAGGTGCCACGTACCAGCGGCGCATGCAGGCATGCCTGAAGGACCAGATCGGTCGCAATGTCCAAGTCTATGTCGACGACATAGTCATCAAAACCAGGGAGGCGAGAACGCTCATCGACGATCTCCGCGAGACGTTCGATAATCTCGATCGCTACAGGATCAAGCTCAACCCCGAAAAATGCGTCTTCGGTGTCCCATCAGGTCAGCTGCTTGGCTACTTCATCTCCCAGCGAGGGATTGAGGCGAACCCGAAGAAAATCCGGGCCATAATGGCCATGGATAAGCCGAAGAATCTCAAGGGTGTCCAGCAGCTCGCAGGGCGAATAGCGGCATTAAGCAGGTTCATCAGCCGCATGGGCGAGAAAGCCCTGCCATTCTACCAGCTGCTACGCAAGGCAGACAAATTCGAGTGGACGCCGAGGCGGACGACGCATTTGAAGATATAAAGCGGCTGCTCTCCACCTCGCCCGTCTTGGTTACGCCAAAGGAGCGTGAGCCCCTACTGCTGTACATAGCAGCCACACACCAGGTGGTAAGCACCGTACTGGTGGTCGAGCGACCCGAAGAAGGCAAGACCCATGGGGTCCAATGCCCAATCTACTACCTCAGCGAGGTATTGACACCAACAAAGCAGAGGTACCCTCACTACCAAAAACTCGCCTACGGCATGTTCATGACGGCTCGTCGGTTGAGCCACTACTTCCAGGAGCACCAGGTGATGGTCGTCAATGAAGCACCCCTGAACAGCATCCTGAACAACCCAGAGGCCACAGGATGCGTGGCCCTGTGGGGCATCAAGCTGTCACCTCTTGACATCATCTACGAGAAACGCCACTCGATCAAGTCTCAAGTCCTCCCGGACTTCCTTGTACACTGGATGGAGCTGCAGCTGCCAGACACCCCAGACATGACGCAGTCATGGACGATGCACTTCAACGGCTCCAAGCGTGAAGCCGGAGCAAGAGCCAGGGTCATACTGACCTCCCCGCAGGGCGATAAGATGAAGTACGTCCTCCGGATGAAGTTTCGAGCCTCCAACAACGAGGAAGAATACGAGGCCCTCATCCACGGCATGAGGATGGCAAAAATCTGCGGTGCAACGCGCCTGGTCATCTACGGTGACTCCAACCTCGTCGTCCAGCAGACGATGAACGAGTGCGACGCGCATGCCGCCAACATGATTGCGTACCGCGCACTCTACAACGCACTCGAAGGAGACTTGGACGGCTGCGAGCTTCGGCACGTTGGAAGAGAAAGCAACGAGGAGGCCGACAGACTCGCCAACATCGGCTCCACCTGCGCAAGGGTGTCGCCAGGTGTGTTCCTCGAACAGATCTGCGTGCCATCCATCAAGCGGAAATTCCCAAGGGATCACCCGAAGAAGCAGAACACTCGGGGGCCACGCTACCCGAAGGTCATGAAGGACCCGAAAAACTAGACACAGAGGTCGCCGTGGTCAACCTGATGCAGGTCATGGCAGTCGAATAAACTTTGACCCGAATGTACCTCCAGTACTTGATAGACAGAGAACTGCCTGATAGCCCGACGGATGCCCGGCGCATATCTCGCCGGTCAAAATCCTTCACCATCATCAATGGCGAGCTATACAAGCGCAGCATTTCGGGTGTACTACAAAGGTGCGTCACCATCGGTGACGGGAAAACCATACTCCAAGACATCCACGAAGGCATCTGCGGCCATCACGCAGGCAGCCGCTCCCTTGTCGCCAAAGCTCTACGAGCTGGATTCTACTGGCCAACGGCCATGAACGACGCAAAGGACATCGTCCGAAGTTGCAAAGGGTGCCAAAGGTTCGCCGACAAACCACACGCACCCGGGTCAGAGCTCAGGCCCATACCTTTGGCCTGGCCTTTCGCCCAATGGGGCCTCGACATGATCGGCAAACTGCCAAGGTCCTCGAAAGGGGGGCATGTCTACCTCCTGGCCGCAGTCGACAAATTCACCAAGTGGATCGAAGCCATGCCGGTCACTAACCAAAAGGGCAAGACTGCCGTCAAGTTCTTTGAATCCATTGTTCATGTGTTCGGCATCGCATAGCATCATCACCGACAATGGATCGAACTTCATCTCCAAAGAATTCCAAGACTTCTGCGAAGGCCTCGGAATCAACATCACATACGCCTCCGTGGCGCACCCGCAAACAAACAGGCAGGTGGAAAAGGCCAACGGCCTAATCGGCGCTGGCATCAAGAAGCTCCTCATGAGCCCACTCGAGCGACTCGCCGGAGCCTGGACGAAAGAGCTACCCTCCGTTCTATGGAGCCTGTGTACCATGCCAAACAGCTCAACCGGCTACATGTCGTTCTTCATGGTGCATGGAGCCGAAGCCGTGATACCAGCCGAAGTACGCCACCAGGCCCACCGGGTCATCACTTATAGCGAAGCCGAATCCACGGCTGCACTCGAAGACGCCGTCGACACACTCGACGAGGCACGAGACATAGCAACAGCTCGATCAGCGGTGTACGAGCAAAGTCTCCGCAACTACCACAGCCGACGGCTGCGCCCAAGGTCCTTCGTCGAAGGAGACCTAGTCTTGCGACTTAAGCAAGAGCGACCGAAAAAATTCGAGTTGTCATGGGAAGGACCCTACATCGTCACCGAAGTCATCCCAGGTGGCGCCTATCGCCTCAAGCACGTGGAGTCTGGAGACGCATACTCCAACCCATGGAACGTCGCACAGCTGCGACGATTCTACCCCTAGCTACCTCCCTCTTTACTTTCAATAAGGCTATTCAGCCAAGGCTACTCAGCCGAACAATGTACCTCCTCCATTACGATATGAATAAAGCTAAGTGTCTCGCCCCAAAAAAAATTTACTGTTCGCACTTTTACTCCATGCTACAAACGCACTCGGAGGCTCCCCCCACCTCACGACTTCGTCGACTGAGGATAACACGTGTACACCTGAGTAGCTGACCACGTCAGGCTAACGAAAAGGGCACGCATACGAACAAAGCACTACGTGCTAAAACAACAACCAAACCTTTATAACAAGGGGCAAAACACGCTTAGTCAAACATATACAAATTTTACATCTATCTTTTTTACAGGCACTACCTATTCTGAAGAATAACTTGAGCACGCTGCTCAAACAGAGCATACTGCCTTACAGCCGCATAATGCGGACGCATATCCCACTCGCCACCATCTGGCCGAAGAGGCGGCCCAGCCGCCACAACAGATAGATATAAATCAGGGCGATGTAGCCTCACGAGGGACAGTGCAGCCTTCACCCCTGTGACGAGCTGATGCCGCACCAATTCCTTGACATGATGCATGTTCCGAAACTTCGACAACAGACCAGAGAGAGTTGACGGCGCATCATCCAGCGGAAACATCACATGCAGAACCGACGCGAGTGAAGTCTTCACCTGACGAAGCACCCGTGATACTTGGTGAACGCGATCTTGCACCGTCGCAAGGACCATGGCACGGTCACGGTCCATCCAGAAGAACCCGCCGGCTTCCATGTCCTGCTGAGTCAGGCAGTTGATCCGAACAGCAACATGCTCCTTCTCCTCCCTTGGAGCAATGTTAGCACCTGCAGTACTTGCAAAAGAGTAAGATGAAATGCCAACAGGCGCATCCGAAGTAACGGGCAACAGCTCGAGAAACTCACACTGAAGTTGTTCGGACAAGCGAAGCAACTCCTCCATCAAGTACTCCTCTCTGGCAGCGCCTCGATCCGCCTTGGATTTCCAAACGTTAGCATGGCCACGCACCGCTAGCAACTCTTTCTCGAGGCTACAGATACGGTCTCAAAGAAACACAAGCTGCGACGCATCATCCAAGGATGGCCGCAGCTGCGCCGCAGACGAAGTGTCAACACGATCATCACCCGAAGGACCCTAGAGTAACAGAAAGACAAAGACATGAACACGCAAGATAAAGGAACAAAGAACTCAACAAATTCATTAAGAGCAGCAAAAGCCACTACGTGGCACAAGGATTGTTCATCAAAATAATTACAACAAAAGAAGCTACAACTATCCTACAGCTACAATGCCTATAAAGCAGCACCCTGAGTCACCTCGGAGCCGGACTGCCTCGCCTTGGCTTCTCCTGCCGCCTTAACACGTACTCGGCCAGCAGATCAATCAGCTTCGGCCCGTAACGCTTACAGCAAGCAGCATAGGTGGTGAAGACTACCTCGGATCCGTTAGCAGTCGTCGGCATCCGGGAAGTGACCTGATGAAGGTCTAGCTCCGCTCCAGCCGCCAAGGCCATCGCCAGCCTGACGGAAGCGCCGATGCCCTTCTGCTTGTGCTTGTACGCCGTAGGTGCTTTGGCTGACAGCGCCTCCACCAGGGCATCAACATCATCAAGGGCCACGCCCTTGGGGATAAGCTCCTTGTAGAAGCGCCCAAGGACCTCCTTGGCCTTGGCAAGCGAGTTGACGATAGTGCTGCAGCGATCTTCGATCGCCGCAGAGGCATCATCCAGAGCACTCCCGTGCTCCAGAGCACCGCGATCAAACTCGATGCCTGCGGCATCTGAGACAATAAGGAAGTAGAATGAACGAAAGCACTGCAAAAGAAAGACAAGGAAACCAAAAAGATGAAGATGAAGATGAAGATGAAGATACTCAATCGAAACAGCCTTGGCAGCCGCCATAAGCTTGTCGGCCAACTCTCTTTCGCGTGCAGCCGTGGCGGTGGCGAGCTGCTCCTCGCGGTCCGTAGCCTCCTGATGCAGGCGCTCTTTCGCCTCGGCCGCATTGGCCAACTCCAGCTCGAGGCGCTCCCTTGCACCAACGGCGACCTCGGCCTTCTTCTCCGCTTGACCGAGGCTCTTTTTGAGAGCATCAATCTCATGAAGGGAGGTGTTGTGTTCATCTGCAATAAAACAATACAAATGTCGGATGACAGGACAAGAATGCAAGAAGAAACAAACACCAAGGCATAAAAGTACCATGAAGCTGTTTGAGGCTGGCCTCCAGCGCCAGGTGTTGCTGCACCAGTCGATTGGCATCTTGCACAAAAGGCTGCAGAAAAAAGACCTACTAGTCAAAAGAAGGGCTCGGGGGCTACACCCAAAAAGAACGAGCAGAAGCAAATTACACACACGAAAGTGCTCGGGGGCTCCCCCCGAGACTCGAAGGAAGAATGAACGACAAACTACCATACAGATGCCCGGGGGCTCCCCCCGAGGTAGGAAGAAAGGAGAAAATCAATAGATCATCCAAAAAGGCTCGGGGGATCCCCCCGTGGCAGGAAGCAGAATAACTTACATGATTCGACGGCGACGCCGAAGGTCCGCTTGCAGCCTTCTGAGGCGCAACCACCCGAACCTCCTGCGGAGAAGGGTCTGGAGCAGCGCCTTCAGAGGTGGCCACCGTCTGAGGAGGAGGAAGCACGACTTTTGACTCCCCCATCATCTCCCGAGCACCATCACTGGAGGAGTCGTTGGAGGAGTGGCTGCACAAGGACAAATTAGCACAAGTACAAAGTAAATAGGCAAGAAAAGGCCATACAGGACTAAGGAAACTTACGAGTCAAGCTCGCTCAGGTCAAAGACGGGAGGGGTCCTCCGGACCTTCTTCTCCTCTTTCTTCTCTTCCTTCTTTTCTTCCTTCTTCTGCTTCGCTGGCGGGTGCGGTGCCACAGCCCGCACAGGAACGGCAGGAATCAGAGAGGAAGAGCCCCCATGCCCATCACTATGATGGTCAAGGCACAGTGGGTTCCTAGGAGTCGGCGGAGTCAAGGCATCCGAAGACTCACTGGAGCTCCGTGTCCGCTTACGAGTATGGTCCTCGCTCGACTCGTTGGCCTCTTCAGCCGGAGATCGCGCCGATGGTAACTCGGACATGGAATCCACCACCTCATTGTTTAGTGCAGCCGGAAACAATTTGGGAAGCGGTGGCGACATGTCCGGCACCTTGAACTCCTACATAGAAGAAGAAAATTTGTTAGCAAACAAATACAAGAACAATGCAGTCGAAAATAGCGCTACACGCACGTCCCGGATCTACACCTGTGGAACAGGACGCGAAGCAGAGAACGGAGAAGTCAGCGACTTCCCCGGGATATCCTCTCCAGCCTTGAACTTCAGCAGCGGGCGAAGGACACCGTCGAGATCTCCCCTGGAGAATTCTTCAGCCAAAACCCTCGTCGGGTCACGACGACCAGCATAAAGGAACATCGGGTGCGCCCTAGCCTGGAGCGGTTGCACCCGACGTTTGAGGAAAGTGCGGATGATATCCACACCATTCACCTCCTTATTAGGAATCAGCTGGAGATCCTCCACTCGACGATAGAGAGACTCTATCTCCGCTACCTCGCCATCCAAGATCTGGTTCTTCCAAGACCTCTTCGGCTTGATCTTTTGGGAGGGGTCTCAAGGAACAAGACCAAAATCTTGCCTAGCCACCGTGGAGTCGCGAATGTAAAACCATCGCCTCCGCCAATACTGGATAGATTCAGATATGGAAAAAGAGAAGAAAAGAAGATTGGGTTTGAGAGAAAGGATGCAACCCCCAATGGGATAAACACCATCAGAACCAGACAGCCTCTTCACGGAATAGAGTTCCCAGAAGAGGCCAAAGTACGGCTCAATACCGAGCCAGCACTCGCAGAAAGTGATGAAATAGGCAATGTGCAGAAGAGAATTGGGGGAAAGATGATGCAGCTGGATGCCGTAAAGAAAAAGCAGTCCATGAAGGAAGTCGTGGACTGGGAAGGAAAAGCCCCGAAGAACAAAATCAAGGAACATAACCCGAAACCCAGCGGGCGGACGGGGAATTACCTCGTTGCTGTTGGAGATATGCCCTAGAGGCAATAATAAATATGGTTATTATTATATCTTTGTGTTTATGATAAATGTTTACATTCATGCTATAATAGTATTAACAAGGAAACATTAATACTTGTGTGATTTGTAAACTTAACTTGAAGTCCCTAGTAAAGCCTCTTTATAATACTAGCTTGTTGGTTAATAAATGATTGTGGTTTCCCTATCATGAACATTGAGATGTTATTAACAACAAGATCATATCGTTAGGAGAATGATATGGTGGACATACTCCTATAGATAAGCGTAGCATAAAGATCAAGTCATTTTAATAGTTCAATTGCTATATGCTTTCTGATACATAGTAACCTAATTCCTTCGACCATGAGATCATGCATATCACCTTTACCGGATGGATGCTTTGATGACATCAAACACCACACCGTAACTGGGTGGCTATAAAGGTGGCATTGAGTATTCGGAAAGTATTAGTTGAGACACATGGATCAAGAGTGGGATTTGTCCATCCATATGACGGATAGATATACTCTGGGCCCTCTCGGTGAAGTGTCATCCAATTAGCTTTCAAGCATGTGACTGGCTCACAAGGGATCACATATCACGGGAACGAGAAAAGAGTACTTATCAGTAACGAGGTTGAACTAGGTATGCAGAGATACCGACGATCATAACCTCGGATAAGTAAACTATTGTAAGACAAAGGGAAATTGGTATCGTATGTAAGTGGTTCATTCGATCGCAAAGTAATCGTAGAAATATGTGGGATCCATATGAATTTCCAGATTCCTCTATTGGTTATTGTTCGGAGAAGTGTCTCGATCATGTCCGCATAATTCACGAACCGTAGGGAGACACAATTAAGGATTCGACGTTGTTTGAGTAGTTATGGAATGATGAGAAAGAGACCAAATGTTGTTCGGAGTCTCGGATGAGATCCGGGATATCACGAGGAGATCCGGAATGGTCCGGAGAATAAGATTCATATAAGGAAAGTCCTGTTTCGGAGTTAGGGAATGGTTCCGGTGTTTTCATCGGGAATGTTCTAGAAGGTTCCAGAATGTCCGACACTCTGGAGGGGAAGGGTACATGAATGTGTTATATCAAGTTGGTATGATTGCATTATGTACTAGGTGTCATCGCTGAACAAAATAGAGGGTTTATTCAAATCCTAGTTTGAAAAAGTCAAACGGCAATTTGAAAGTCAAACGGCTATTTTTGGGAAGTGGAGAGGGAGGTGGAAACCGAGTTGGGGAGGAGTTCCTCTCCTCCACCGCCGGCCCACCTCCAAGCCGAGTTGGGAAGGGACTCCCCTCCCCTTGGCCGGCCCCTCCACCTATATAAGGAGGGGCAGGGCTCCCCTGCTGGACACACAACTCCTCCACCTCTAAACCCTAGCCAAGCGCCACACCTCCAGCACCGCCACCGCCTAGGAAACCCGCCCGCCTAGGTCAAACCCTAGTCACGGCCTAGCCCCTCCTCGGCGTGTCTAAACCCTAGATCGCCGAGGGCTCTCTCATCGTCCACCATACTCGCCCGGCTTAAGGCCTGCGAGATCTCCCTCTACTTCCCGTACCACGCCAGTTGTGCCAGAATCGAGGAGAGTGCTGCAACCTCCGCCTGCTGGAACAAGGGATAGGAAGGTCTTCGCCGAAAACGAACGTGTGACCGATCAGGGAGCGCCGAACGCAGCGCCGAAAGGATCGTCTACGTGATCTTGAGATCGGGAAGAGTACGACTACATCACCCACGAGAATACGCTCTCGTTAAACACTTTGGAATCTTCGAGGGTGAGTTATTCCATCGACTCGTTGCTACAATCTAGTAGATGGATCTTGGATTGTTTGTTTGTATGCGGTAGAATTTTTTTGTTTTCCATGCTACGAAACCCTACAGTGGTATCAGAGCCGTGTCTATATGTAGATCTGTTGCACGAGTAGAACACAATGGTCATTGTGGGCGTTGATGCTTTTATTGTCGATTGCTTCTTGTGTACTTTGCATCTTGCGGGATGTTGGGATGAAGCGGCCCGGGCTAACCTTACATGACATCGTTCATGAGACTTGCTCCACGCTTGACATGCAACTTGTATTGCATAAGTGGCTTTACGGGTGCCTGTTTCTCCTAGCATAGTTAAGATTTAATTTACAACGGGTGATTAAAAATGCTAGTATCAATGTTGTGGTTCTTGTTCGTAAGTTAGAACGACACTTATTGAAAGCCCCAAACCACGTAAAACATGCAAAGAAAGTAGAGGCGTCTAACTTTGTTTTGCAGGGGTGTGCAGTGATGTGATATGGCCATGATTGTGATTATATTTGATGTATGCAATGATCCTTATTGTAAGTTGGCAACGGCGAGCCATATGGTTGTCTTTAATTTATGTTAAGACCCGCGTGTCTATTCAAAGTAGTTGTAATAGTTGAAGCCGGTGGACAACAACCATGAAGAAGCGTCATTGACCTTGATGCAATGCCGGTGATGATGGAGATCATGTTCGTGCTTGAAGATGGAGATCGGAAGCACAAAGAAGAAAGGCCATATCATATCACATATTATGAATTGCATGTGATGTTAATCCTTTATGCATCTTGTATTGCTTAGTAGACGACGGTAGCATTATAAGATGATCCCTCATGCACATGAATTTCAAGTCATAAAGTGTTCACCCTTAGTTAGCACCGTTGCTAAAGCTTGTTGTTTCGAAGCACCACGTGATGATCGGGTGTGTTAGATTCCGCAAGTGTATACAACGTGAGCAAGCCAGATTTGCTCATGCGGAAACTAAGGTTTGATCTTGACGAGCCTAGCATGTACGCATGGTCTCGAACACGGCTCACCGAAAGGTAAAGCATGAATCATATAGTAGATATGATGAACATGTTGATTGTTCGCCATTGAAACTATATCAACTCTCGTGATGATCGGTGTTGATGTGGTGGATTTGGTTCGTGTGATCACTAAAACAATGTGAGGGATATTGTTTTGAGTGGGAGTTCACCTAGATTAATTTTATTATTAATTTGAACTCAATTTGTCATAAACTTAGTCTAAACTATTGCAAATATGTTGTAGATCAATGGCAGCCCCTACCATCAATTTTAATGCGTTCCTAGAGAAAGAAAAGTTGAAAAACAATGGAAGCAACTTCGCGGATTGGTTTCGCAATTTGAGGATTGTCCTCACAGCTGGTAATTTGACCTATGTGCTGGATGCACCGCTGGGTGACCCACCTGCAGCTGATGCTGCCGATGAAGTAAAGAATGTTTACCTCACTCGGAAGACTCCACGATTCAGTGTGCTATCTTGTATGGTTTAGAATCGAGCTTCGTAAAAGGTTTGAGAATTCAGACCCATATGATATTGTTGAGGATCTCAAATTGATCTTTGAGACTCATGCGGCAATTGAAAGCTATGAGGCTTCTGAAAAGTTCTTTAACTGCAAGATGGAAGAGGGCAGCTCCGTCAGTGAGCATGTGCTTAAGATGTCTGGGCACGCAAACAAACTTCAAAGCTTGGGTATATTGATTCCTAATGCTTTGGGGATTTATCGTGTCCTCCAATCACTACCACCAAGTTACAAGAACTTTGTGATGAACTACAACATGCAAAACATGAACAAGACGTTGCCAGAACTCTTCGCCATGTTAAAATCTGCAGAAGTGGAGATCAAGAAAGAGCGCCAAGTGTTGTTGGTCAATAATACCACCAAATTCAAGAAAGGCAAGTCTAAGCAAAAGGGACACTTCAAGAAGGGTGGTAAGAAAGTTACCACGCCAATGAAGAAGACCAAGGCTGGACCTAAGCCTGATACTGAGTGCTTTTACTGCAAGGGAGAAGGTCACTGGAAGCGGAATTGCCCAAAGTACTTGGCGGATTTGAAGAACAGCAACATCAAGAAGAAAGGTATATCCGATATACATGTTATTGATGTGTATCTCACTAGTACTCGTAGTAGTGCCTGGGTATTTGATACTGGTTCGGTTGCTCATATTTGTAACTTGAAACAGGTGTTGCAGAATAAACGGAAGCTAGCGAAGAACGAGGTGACGATGCGCGTGGGAAACGGATCAAAGGTTGATGTGATCGCGGTCGGCACGCTACCCCTTCATCTACCATCGGGATTAGTTTTATACTTAAATAATTGTTATTTGGTGCCTGCGTTAAGCATGAACATTATATCGGGATCTTGTTTATTGCGAGACGGTTACTTGTTTAAGTCCGAGAATAATGGTTGTTCGATTTATATGAGTAATATGTTTTATGCACATGCACCTTTGATAGATGGTCTATTCTTATTGAATCTCGATAGTGGAAATACACATATTAATAACATTGAGGCTAAACGTTTGAAATCGAGCGATAACTCGACCTATATGTGGCAATCGCTGCCTTGGTCACATTGGAGTGAAGCATATGAAGAAACTCCATTCCGATGGACTTCTTGAATCACTTGATTTCGAATCACTTGAAAGATGCGAAGCATGTCTGATGGGTAAAATGACTAAGACTCCATTTTCTGGTATGATGGAGCGAGCTACGGACTTATTGGAAATCATACATACCGATGTGTGTGGTCCAATGAGTGTAGCATCGCGCGGTGGTTATCGTTATGTTCTTACCTTCACGGATGACTTGAGTAGATATGGGTATATCTATTTCATGAAACATAAGTTCGAAACTTTCGAGAAGTTTAAGGAATTTCAAAGTGAGGTAGAGAATCAACGTAACAAGATTAAATTTCTACGTTCTGATCGTGGAGGTGAATATCTAAGTTACGAGTTTGGTGAGCATTTGAAGAAATGCGGAATACTTTCACAATTGACACCGCCGGGAACACCACAGCGTAATGGTGTGTCCGAACGTCGTAATCGAACTCTCTTAGATATGGTTCGTTCTATGATGTCACTTACAGATTTACCGCTATCATTTTGGGGTTATGCATTAGAAACAGCCGCATTCACTTTAAATAGGGCACCATCTAAATCCGTTGAAATGACACCGTATGAATTATGGTTTGGGAAGAAACCTAGATTGTCGTTCCTTAAAGTTTGGGGGTGCGAAGCCTATGTAAAGAAGTTACAGCCGGACAAGCTTGAACCCAAAGCGGAAAAATGCGTCTTCATAGGATACCCGAAGGAAACTATTGGGTATACCTTCTATCATAGATCCGAAGGCAAAATCTTTGTTGCCAAGAATGGATCCTTTCTAGAGAAGGAATTTCTCTCGAAATAAGTGACTGGAAGGAAAGTAGAACTCGATGAGGTTGTCCAACCTTCTCTCGAAATTGCGAGTAGCGCAGCACCGGAAGAAGTTCATGTGGTGCCTGCATCAATAAGAGAGGAAGCTAATGATGATGATCATGAAACTTCGGTTGAAGTTGCTATAGAACCTCGCAGGTCAACGAGAACTCGTACTCCAGATTGGTATGATCCCGTTATGAGTGTAATGTTGGTGGACAACACCGATGACCCTGCGACATATGAGGAAGCGATGATGAGCCCAGATTCCAATAAATGGCAAGAAGCCATGAAATCCAAAATTGGATCCATGTACGAAAACCAAGTATGGACTTTGGTGGACTTACCGGATGGCCGGAAGGCTGTCGAGAACAAATGGATTTTCAAGAAGAAAACAGATGCTGATGGTAATGTTACTGTCTATAAAGCTCGACTTGTCGCAAAAGGGTTTCGACAAATTCAAGGAGTTGACTACGATGAGACTTTCTCACCAATAGCGAAGCTAAAGTCTGTGAGGATTATGTTAGCAATCGCTACATATTATGATTATGAGATATGGAAGATGGATGTCAAAACAGCATTCCTCAATGGAGACATTGATGAAGAGTTGTATATGATGCAACCCAAAGGTTTTGTCGATCCTAAAGATGCTAACAAGGTATGCAAACTTCAACGGTCCATCTATGGTTTGAAGCAAGCATCCCGAAGTTGGAATCAACGTTTTGATAAGGTGATCAAAAGTTTTGGTTTTATACAAACTTATGGAGAAGCTTGTATTTACAAGAAAGTGAGTGGGAGCTTTGTAGCATTCTTAATACTATATGTAGATGACATATTGTTGATTGGGAATGATGTAGACCTTCTTAATAGTGTCAAGGAATATTTGAATAATAGTTTTTCAATGAAGGATCTTGGCGAAGCAGCTTACATATTAGGCATAAAGATTTATAGAGATAGATCGAGACGCCTAATATCATTGTCACAAAGTACATATTTGGACAAAGTTCTAAAGAGGTTTGGAATGGAAGATAGCAAGAAAGGGTTCTTGCCCATGTTGCCCAATACGACCTTGAGTAAAACTCAAAGTCCGACAACAGCAGAAGATAGAGAAAGGATGAGTAAGACTCCCTATGCCTCAGCCATAGGATCTCTAATGTATGCCATGCTATGTACTAGACCCGACATTGCATATGTTGTTAGTTTAACTAGCAGATATCAAAGTGATCCAGGAGTGGATCATTGACAATGATCAAAACATCCTTAAGTACTTGAGAAGAACTAAGGATATGGTTCTTTCTTATGGAGGTGATGAACAACTCGTTGTTAATGGTTACACCGATGCTAGTTGGAACACCGATCCAGATGATTCTAAATCACAATCTGGATACGTATTTACTTTGAATGGTGCAGCAGTTAGCTGGAGGAGTGCAAAGCAAAGCGTTGTGGCGAGATCTTCAACTGAATCAGAATACATGGCTGCTTCGGAGGCTTCACAAGAAGCGATATGGATGAAAGAGTTCATTACAGAGCTGGGTGTGGTTCCTAGTGCGCTGGACCCAATGTCTATCTACTGTGATAACATGGGCGCCATAGCCAATGCGCAAGAACCAAGGTCACACAAGAAGCTGAAGCATATCAAGCTATGTTTTCACGCTATTCGAGAACATGTCCAAGATGGGGACATAAAGATTTGCAAAGTACACACAGATCTGAATGTGGCGGATCCATTGACTAAACCTCTCCCGAGGGCAAAACATGACCAACACCAACCTGCCATGGGTGTTCGGTATATTACCATGTAATCTAGATTAGATGACTCTAGTGCAAGTGGGAGACTGTTGGAGATATGCCCTAGAGGCAATAATAAATATGGTTATTATTATATCTTTGTGTTTATGATAAATGTTTACATTCATGCTATAATAGTATTAACAAGGAAACATTAATACTTGTGTGATTTGTAAACTTAACTTGAAGTCCCTAGTAAAGCCTCTTTATAATACTAGCTTGTTGGTTAATAAATGATTGTGGTTTCCCTATCATGAACATTGATATGTTATTAACAACAAGATCATATCGTTAGGAGAATGATATGGTGGACATACTCCTATAGATAAGCGTAGCATAAAGATCAAGTCATTTTAATAGTTCAATTGCTATATGCTTTCTGATACATAGTAACCTAATTCCTTCGACCATGAGATCATGCATATCACCTTTACTGATGGATGCTTTGATGACATCAAACACCACACCGAATCGGGTGGCTATAAAGGTGGCATTGAGTATTCGGAAAGTATTAGTTGAGACACATGGATCAAGAGGGATTTGTCCATCCATATGACGGATAGATATACTGGGCCCTCTCGGTGAAGTGTCATCCAATTAGCTTGCAAGCATGTGACCGGCTCACAAGGGATCACATATCACGGAACGAAAAGAGTACTTATCAGTAACGAGGTTGAACTAGGTATGCAGAGATACCGACGATCATAACCTCGGATAAGTAAACTATCATGAGACAAAGGGAAATTGGTATCGTATGTAAGTGGTTCATTCGATCGCAAAGTAATCATAGAAATATGTGGGAGCCATATGAATTTCTAGATTCCTCTATTGGTTATTGTTCGGAGAAGTGTCTCGATCATGTCCACATAATTCACGAACCGTAGGGAGACACACTTAAGGATTCGACGTTGTTTGAGTAGTTATGGAATGATGAGAAAGAGACCGAATGTTGTTCGGAGTCTCGGATGAGATCCGGGATATCACGAGGAGATTCGGAATGGTCCGGAGAATAAGATTCATATAAGGAAAGTCCTGTTTCGGAGTTGGGGAATGGTTCCGGTGTTTTCATCGGGAATGTTCTAGAAGGTTCCGGAATGTCCGGCACTCCGGAGGGGAAGGGTACATGAATGTGTTATATCAAGTTGGTATGATTGAATTATGTACTAGGTGTCATCGCTGAACAAAATAGAGGGTTTATTCAAATCCTAGTTTGAAAAAGTCAAACGGCAATTTGAAAGTCAAACGGCTATTTTTGGGAAGTGGAGAGGGAGGTGGAAACCGAGTTGGGGAGGAGTTCCTCCCCTCCACCGCCGGCCCACCTCCAAGCCGAGTTGGGGAGGGACTCCCCTTCCCTTGTCCGGCCCCTCCACCTATATAAGGAGGGGCAGGGCTCCCCTCCTGGACACACAACTTCCGGTACCACGCCGTTGTGCTGCGGAATTGCGAGGAGAGTGCTGCAACCTCCGCTGCCTGCTGGAACAAGGGATAGGAAGGTCTTCGTCGAAAATCGAACGCATGTGACCAATCTGCGGAGAGCGCTGAACAGCCACGGAAGGATCGTCTACGCAATCTTGAGACCGGGAAGAGTACGACTACATCACCCACGAGAATCCGCTCTCGTTAAACACTTTGGAATCTTCGAGGGTGAGTTATTCCATCGACTCGTTGCTACAATCTAGTAGATGGATCTTGGCTTGTTTGTTTGTATGCGGTAGAAATTTTTTGTTTTCCATGCTACGAAACCCTACAGTTGCCTGGGAGTTGGAAGGCCTCCCTATCTTGCGGGATTAAGCCCCGCTCACGAAGCTTGCGGAGATCACTCTCCCGCGTCTCCGATCGCCGCCAGCCACCGTCAGTGACACGGATAGCGGTAGCACTCTTCTTGCCTCCAGCAGCGCTGGTACCAACCGCATAAGAAGACTTCTTAGGCTTCCCCATTGCGGTGCGGCGGCGCCGGCAGTGAGAGCGCAGGATCGAGGAAGGAAATGCCCGAGGATATTCTGAAGGGTTTTGCAACATAGTAAATCAAAATTTTCTACGGATGCGAACGGGAAAAGCCAAGATCTAATCTAGGATATGCAAAAAACGAAGGGGATAGATGAGATCTTCATACCCTTGAAGATTCACACAGCGGAACGTGGTTGATGTAGTCGTACTAGCTTCTCCTCCTCGCGATCCGATCCGATCCAACACCGCTAGTGGCGATGCCTCCGAGAGATGCACACGTGCGGCACCTCGACATCTCCTCCTTCCTCGGTCTAGCAAATGGGGTGGAGAGATAGGTTGGATCTGCAACACGACGGCGTGGTGCAAACGGTGGAGAGTTTCTGCGGCAGGGCTTCGCCTACGCGCAGTCGGGAGGGAGAGAGAGAGGAGGGCAGGAGGGCGGCTAGAGCTTGAGGAGGTGTGTCGGGAAGGTGCGCCCCCAGCCCTATTTATATAGAGGGGTGGGCGTCTGCCCCTTGCCCCTACTCCAAGCCTAGGGCCGGCGGCCAAGGGGGAGGAGTGGGGGCAAGTCCCTCCCCCCTTCTAGAAGCTCTCCCTAGGGTTTCCCCTAGGGCTTGGCCGGCTGGGCCTATGGGGCCACGTGCCCCTGGCCCAATGTGGCCAGGGCACTCCCTCGTAGGCCCACGCCCCCTCCCGACAAGTGGGGCCACGTTGGTCCCACTCCGGAAGGTTCTAGAAGCTTCCGGTAAAATACCGAACAATCCGAAACAATTCCGAACTCCAAAAACTGCTTTGCCTTATATGAATCTTATTCTCCGGACCATTCCGGAACCTCTCGTGATGTCCTGGATCACATCCAAGACTCCGAACAAAAACTCATAAACCAATTATCTATTCTATCCTAGCGTCGAGACACGTTAAGTGTGTGACCCTTCGGGTTCGAGAACATGCAGACATGATCTTCTATCAATAATCAACAGCGGGGTCTGGAAACCCATATTGACTCCCACACATTCATCGATGATCAGATAAGATGAACCACGATACCAGGATTCAATCAATCCCATATATATTCCCTTCGTCGCGCGATATTTTACTTGCCCGAGATTCGATCGTCGGTACCGGCATAGCTAGTTCAATCTCGTTCACAGTAAGTACTTTACTCGTTCCGTAATCCGATATCACTTTGTGATTAACTCCTTAACCACGTGCTTGCAAGCGGTGTTGATATCGACACGAAAGGGCCCGAAGTATATCTCTCCGACTTGGGAGGGACAAATCCCATCTCGATACATACAACCCAACAGGCACTTTCTGATCACCTGAGAGACACCTTTATGATCACCCTCTCATAGGATGACGTTTGATGACCTCAAAGCTTTCTTCCGATACCAGGGAGTTGCATTATCTCATGGTCTAAGGAATACAATATTTGACATAAGAAAAGCTTCGCAAAGATGAACACGATGACACGATCTAATTGCTCTGCTTAATTTGGGTCTGTCCATCATATGATTCTCCCAATGATATGATCTCATTATTAATCGACAAATCATGTCTATGGTTAGGAAACCTTAACCATCATTAATCAATGAGCTAGTCCATAGAGGCGTACTAGGGACACGGTGTTGTTCACAAACCACACAAGTATTAAATTTTCCGCTTAATACAATTCTTGCATGGAATATAAACTTTATCATGAACAAGAATTATAATAATAACATCTTTATTATTGCCTCTAGGGCATAATTCCAACAGTCTCCCACTTGCACTAGAGTCAATAATCAAGTTTACATTTGGAAACAATCTCACACCCATGGCACTGAGGTGCTGATCATGTTTTGCACGCGGAAGAGGTTTAGTCAACGGATCTGCGACATTCAGATCTGTATGTACTTTGCTAGTCTTCAGATCTCCATCTGTTATATAATCTTGGATTATATGAAACTTGCGGTTGATATGCTTGGTCTTTGGATGATATCTTGGTTCCTTAGCCAGTGCTATGGCGCCAGTGTTGTCACACAATATCTCCAGTGGGTCCAAGGCACTTGGAACCACACCAAGCTCAGTGATGAAGTTCCTAATCCAAACTCCTTCACTTGACGCTTCTGTAGCAGCCATGTATTCCGCTTCTACTGTAGATCCCGCGATCACGCTTTGCTTGCAGCTTCTCTAGCTCACAGCTCCTCCATTCAAAATATAAACGTATCCTGTCTGAGATTTAGAATCATCCTTGTCGGTATTGAAACTAGCATCGACGTAACCCTTTACGACGAGCTGCTCATCACCTCCATAGACTAAGAACATTTCGTTAGTCCTATTTCAATACTTTAGGATGTTCTTCACGGCTGTCCAGTGTTCCACTCCTGGATCACTTTGGTACCTGCTCGTCAAACTAAGAGCATTGGACACATCCGGTCTAGTACACAGCATGTCATACATGATAGAACCTATGGCCGAGGCATAAGGCACTTTGCTCATAGCTTCTCTATCATTTACCGTAGCTGGACACTGAGCCTTGATCAATATCTTAACTGACAACATGGGCACTGAATCTTTCTTTGCTTTATCCATTCTGAACCTTTTCAGAACTCTGTCTAGGTATGTACTTTGGCTTAAAGCTATTAGGCGTCTTTGTCTATCTCTATAGATTTTGATGCCTAATATATAAGCAGCTTCCCCTAGGTCTTTCATTGAAAAACATTTGTTCAAATAACTCTTCACATCGTTAAGCATATCAATATAATTTCCAATAATCAATATGTCATCCACATATAGTACCAGAAATGTCACTGAGCTCCCACTCACTTTCTTGTAGATACATGCTTCGTAGCAATTTGGAACAAATCCAAAGCTCTTGATCACTTGATCAAAACGAAGGTTCCAATTCCGAGATGCTTGCTTCAGTCCATAAATGGAACGCTGAAGTTTGCACACTTTATCAGCATCCTTAGGATCGACAAAACCTTCGGGTTGCATCATATACAACTCTTCATCAATGTTGCCATTGAGGAACCAGTCTTGACATCCATCTGCCATATTTCATATCCATGAAACGCAGCAATTTCTAATAAAATCCGAATGGACTTAAACATCGCTACGGGAGAGAAAGTCTCATCGTAGTTAACACCTTGAACTTGTCGAAAACCTTTCGCGACAAGCCGTGCTTTATAGACAGTAACATTACCATCCGCGTCCGTTTTCCTTTTGAAAATCCATTTGCACTCAACGACCTTTCAGTCGCTAGGAGGATCCACCAAAGTCCATACTTGGTTTTCGCTCATGGATCCCAATTCGGATTTCATGGCCTCTAGCCAGTTCTCAGAGTCTGGGCTCATCATCGCTTCCTCATAGTTTGCAGGTTCACTGTAAGACAGTTAAGACAGGGTTGCCGTACCACTCAGGAGGCGCACGTGACCTTGTCGACCTGCGACGTTTAGTAGTATCATCGTCTGAAGCTTCATGATCCTTGTCATTTGCTTCCTCTATTTTTGGTTCAGACGGCACTGGAACAATTTCAGGTGCTGCGCTACTCTCCAACTCAAGAGAAGGTTCAATAACCTCGTCTAGCTCTACTTTCCTCCCACTCACTTCTTTCGAGAGAAACTGCTTCTTAAGAAAGGATTCGTTCTTTGCGACAAACACTTTGCCTTCGGATCTGTGATAGAAGGTATACCCAATCGTTTCCTTAGGGTATCCTATGAAGACGCATTTCTCCGCTTTGGGTTCGAGCTTGTCCGGCATCAACTTCTTGACGTAAGCTTCGCATCCCCAAGTTTAAGAAACGACAACTTAGGTTTAGCACCAAACCACAGTTCATACGGTGTCGTCTCAATGGATTTAGATGGTACCCTATTTAAAGTGAATGCAACGGTTTCTAATGCATAACCCCGAAATGATAACGGCAAATCCGTAAGAGCCATCATTGATCGCAACATATCTAATAGAGTTCGATTCCGGCGTTCAGACACACCATTGCGCTGTGGTGTTCCGGGTGGCGTGAGTTGCGAAACAATTCCGCTTGCTTTAAGATGCGTGAGAAAATCATAACTCAAATATTCACCTCCACGATCGGATCGTAGAAATTTAATTTTTCTGTTACGATGATTTTCCACTTCATTCTGAAATTCCTTGAAATTTTCAAATGTTTCAGATTTATGTTTCATCAAATAGATATACCCATATCTACTTAAGTCATCGGTAAAAGTGAGAAAATAGCGATATCCACCGCGCGTCGAAACACTCATCGGTCCGCATACATCGGTATGTATGATTTCCAACAAGTCTGTTGCTCGCTCCATCATTCCAAAGAACGGGGTTTTGATCATCTTGCCCATGAGGCATGGTTCACACGTGTCAAATGATTCAAAATCAAGAGACTCCAAAAGTCTATCAGAATGGAGTTTCTTCATGCGTTTTACATAAATATGACCTAGACGGCAGTGCCACAAATAAGTAGTATTATCACTCTCTACCTTGCATCTCTTAGCCTCAATGTTATGGATGTGTGTTTCATTCCTTTTGAGATTCAGAAGAAATAAACCATTCATAGCAGGTGCATGACCATAAAAGATGTTACTCATATAAATAGAACAACCATTATTCTCCGATTTAAATGAATAACCGCCTTGCAATAAACACGATCCAGATATGATGTTCATGCTCAACGCAGGCACATAATAACATTTATTGAGGTTTAAAACTAATCCCGAAGGTAAAACTAAGGAGAGCGTGCCGACGGCCATCACATCAACTCTTGATCCGTTGCCAACACGCATCGTCACCTCATCCCTCGCTAGCCGCCGTCTATTCCGCAGCTCCTGTTTCGAGTTACAAATATTAGCAACTGAACCAGTATCTAATACCGAGGCACTACAACGAGGGCTAGTAAGGAAAACATCAATAACATGTATATCAAATATACCTTTGATGGTGCCAGCCTTCTTGTCCGCTAAGTACTTCGGACAGTTGCGCTTCCAGTGACCCTTGTCCTTGCAATAGAAGCACTCAGTGTCCGGCTTAGGTCCAGACTTGAGCTTCTTCTCAGCAGGGGCAACGCGCTTGCCGCTGCCTTTCTTGAAGGGCTTCTTTGCACCCTTACCTTTCTTAAAGCTGGGGGCTTTTTGACCATCAACACATGATTATCCTTCTTGGTGTCCACCTCCGTAGCTTTCAGCTTAGCAAAGAGCTCAGTGATCATATCAGTGGAACCAATCTGATTATGAGTAACTACAAAACCTTTGTAGCTAGGAGGGAGTGATTGCAGAACTCTGTCAATCTTGAGCTCCTCTAGAATCTTGCAGTCCAGTTGCTCAAGGCGTTGAGTGTAGCCCGACATCTTAAAGGCGTGCTCACTAACGGAACTCCCTTCACCCATCTTGCAGTTAAAGAATTTCTCAGAGATCTCATATCTCTCAGAACGGGCCTGAGTCTGAAACATAGTTTTCAGTTCCTCAAGAATCTCAAAGGGCCCGAGGAAATCCTCAAACGATTTTGAAGGTCCGATTCCATAGCAAACAACATGGTGCTCTTAATCACACCATAATCATCTTTGCGCGACTGATAAACAGCTTTCTCATCACCATGATCTACATCGAAGCCACCTAGCACTTTCTCAAGGACATAGTCCTTTTGTCCGCCAGCGAGAATGATTCTCGGATTGTGGAACCAGTTGGTGAAGTTAGACCCATTGTTCTTAAGCTTTTCTTTCTCAGCAAAAACGTTGAAGTTGAAGTTGGACTTAGCCATTTGATCTACAAAATTTGCAAGTACAATTTAGACTATGTTCATGATAACTTAGTTCAACTTAATCAAATTACTAGATGAACTCCCACTAAATTCAACATCCCTCAAGTTGTTTTAGTGAACATGATCCAAATTCACCACACCTAATACGATCTTCACGAGAAGAGATGTGGTTTCAATGGTGGACAACGAAGTGTCGATCATATCATTCATATGACTCATGCTTAACATTTCGGTTCATGTGTTCTGAGGCCATGTCTGTACATGCTAGGCTCGTCAAGTCAAACCCAAGTATTTTCGCGTGTGCAAAAACTGGCTTGCACCCGTTGTATGTGAGCGTAGAGTTTATAGCACCCGATCATCACGTGATGCTTGAACACGACGAACTTTCGCAACGGTGCATACATGGGGAGAACATATTTTTATCTTGATCTTTAAGTGATGAATCATCTTATAATGCTACTATAGCGATCTAAGCATAATAAGATACATAAAAGGATAAACATCACATGCATATAATTCTATGTGACATGGTATAGCCAATCTCCGCGCAATGATCTCCATCTTGTGCGTGCCAGCATGATCTCCATTACTCCACCATGATTGCCTCCACCACGAATAGCAACTACAACTATTGCTAACTACTTAGCGATAAAGTAAAGTTATTACATGGCGTATAAGAAGTTGACACACAGGTCATACACAATTATAAAGACAACCATATGGCTCCTGCCGGTTGTGTACTCATCGACATGCAAGTCGTGAAACATTACAAAACACGATCATTGCATGCAACATACACATCACATCTTGGGCCATACCATATCACAGAAACACTCCCTGCAAAAACAAGTTATACGCCTCTACTTTGTTGTTGCATGTTTTACGTGGCTTATGGGAGTAACAAGCTAAGAACGATTCTTACCTATGGAAAGCCACAACGGTGATATTATGGTTTCCAAACTCCGGTGTAAATCCCATGACAACTATAGTGAGAGAAACTGGCATCCACCAGCCGCATGTGTGGAACAAGCCACACGTCAAGTGCGGAGCCGGTCTCGCGAACGAGGTCGCGTAAAGTTGGCCTGGACCGCTTCGATCTCACTATCCCGCGTCATAATAAGCACACAAACAAGAGGCTTGCAACAGAAAACATCAACGCCCGCAACAAGCATGTTGCGTTCTACTCGTGAAACACATCTACGCATAGATCTATCTCTGATACCACTGAAGGGTTTCGCAGCATAGTAAATCAAAATTTTCTACGGATGCGAACGGTAAAAGCCAAGATCTAATCTAGGAGATGCAAACAATGAGGGGGGATAGATAAGATCTTCATACCCTTGAAGATTCGCACAGCGGAATGTTCAACGGAACGTGGTTGATGTAGTCGTACTAGCTTCTCCTCCTCGCGATCCGATCCGATCCAACACCGCAAGTGGCGATGCCTCCGAGAGATGCACACGTGCGGCACCTCGACGGCTCCTCCTTCCTCGGTCCAGCAAGTGGGGTGGAGAGATAGGTTGGATCTGCAACACGACGGCGTGCTGCAAACGGTGGAGACTTTCTGCGGCAGGGCTTCGCCTACGCGCAGTCGGGAGGGAGACAGAGAGGAGGGAAGCAGGGCGGCTAGAGCTTGAGGAGGTGTGTCGGGAGGGTGCGCCCCCAGCCCTCTTTATATACAGGGGTGGGCGGCTTCCCCTTGCCCCTCCTCCAAGCCTAGGGCCGGCGGCCAAGGGGAGGAGTGGGGGGCAAGTTCCCCCCCTTCTAGAAGCTCTCCCTAGGGTTTCCCCTAGGGCTTGGCCGGCTGGGCCTATGGGGCCTTGTGCCCCTGGCCCAATGCGGCCAGGGCACTCCCTCGTAGGCCCACGCCCCCTCCCGACAAGTGGGGCCACGTTGGTCCCACTCCAGAAGGTTCTAGAAGCTTCCGGTACAATATCGAACAATCCGAAACAATTCCGAACTCCAAAAACTGCTTTGCCTTATATGAATCTTATTCTCCGGACCATTCCGGAACCTCTCGTGATGTCCTGGATCACATCTGAGACTCCGAAAAAAACTCATAAGCCAATTATCCATTCTATCCTAGCGTCGAGACACGTTAAGTGTGTGACCCTTCGGGTTCGAGAACATGCAGACATGATCTTCTATCAATAATCAACAGCGGGGTCTAGAAACCCATAATGACTCCCACACATTCATCGATGATCATATCGGATGAACCACGATGCCAGGATTCAATCAATCCCATATATATATTCCCTTCATCGCGCGATATTTTACTTGCCCGAGATTCGATCGTTGGTACCGGCATACCTAGTTCAATCTCGTTCACAGCAAGTACTTTACTCGTTCCATAATCCGATATCACTTTGTGATTAACTCCTTAACCATGTGCTTGCAACCGGTGTTGATATCGATTACCGAGTAGGCCCGAAGTATATCTCTCCGATTTGGGAGGGACAAATCCCATCTCGATACATACAACCCAACAGGCACTTTCCGATCACCTGAGAGACACCTTTATGATCACCCTCTCATAGGATGACGTTTGATGACCTCAAAGCTTTCTTCCGATACCAGGGAGTTGCATTATCTCATGGTCTAAGGAATACAATATTTGACATAAGAAAAGCTTCGCAAAAATGAACACGATGACACGATCTAATTGCTCTGCTTAATTTGGGTCTGTCCATCATATCATTCTCCCAATGATATGATCTCACTATTAATCGACAACTCATGTCTATGGTTAGGAAACCTTAACCATCATTAATCAATGAGCTAGTCCATAGAGGCGTACTAGGGACACAGTGTTGTTCACAAACCACACAAGTATTAAAGTTTCCGCTTAATACAATTCTAGCATGGAATATAAACTTTATCATGAACAAGAATTATAATAATAACATCTTTATTATTGCCTCTAGGGCATAATTCCAACATATTCCAGCGCGCAGCAAGAAAATTTCAGAGAACAACGGAGCAGTGAAACGAGAATGGTTGCGGTGAAAACAAACTAAGTTTTTCCCCAACGATTATAAGGATGAAGAAGATGCACGATAATCGTCCATCAAGAAGACCTAACGCCAACGGCAAGATCTGACCATACACGTGTCAGCATCGCAACGAACCGTCGCTCACACGCCGTCCACTACGCACGGAAATCGAGGAGACACCATAATTATCTCCACGCCGCGCGTGACCGGTCAATTCAAGGTCAGAAGGTGGGACCCATGTTTGTCCAGTCACGTCATCTCTGGCGCAGCAGACGCTTGAGGTCACTGATCGTCAGCAATGACGTCATCAACAGCTATGCTAGCAACAGTCACAATTTCTTCGGCTTCAAAGCTAAGAGTACTCACTCGAATCTACGATTCGACTAACTACTCGGGGGCTACTCCTATCAGGAGCGCTGGCCGCGCACCCAAAAAATGAACAACACATTACAACACTGAACTGTTTCTTCAAGCCCTACGTCGAGTCTGCGACTCCACTATGGACTCGGGGGCTACTCCCATAGGGAGGATGGATTTAAGCATCTGAAAAATTTGTGTCCTACGGACCTGACACTGAACAACGGCAGAATTAAAGTCTGTGCTCGAGTCACACTGTAATGACACTCGGTTACTCCCATAGGAGGCGCGTCAAGACCCTATGAATTCTTCGACTGCGATCCTTCGGATCAGCATGCAAAAACTTTTCGGCAACTCTGCCCCAATTAAACGCTAAGTGAGCAACATTCTCCTTGGCCATCCTAAACACCTCTGCGGTGATAAAATTCGGATGATGTGTCTGCGACGCAAAGATAATACCTGCAGGTATCATCTGATGGCCTGGTAACGCACATGACTGCACTCTGCTAGTATAAATTCGTGCCAACAAGCGCGATAAAAAATCCTGTCGGACGCGTTGGGTACATCATTTAAATTCACTGGAATTCCACTCATGTAAGTCCTCCGCGGCCTGAGTCAAATTACGCCAGCATATGTTCCGGGTTCGAGTCGAGGACTCGAACCTGAAGAAGATCGTGTTGTTTCATCCTAAGACAGTTAACTGACCCTGATCCGTCGGGTGAGTCAGGCACACGCATCAAACAATCCCTACACATTTTCTCTTGAAAGACAGAGTTGCACCCGAAGGATTGAAGAGTCCTCACCCGAATCTACGATTCGACTGATCACTCGGGGGCTACTAACATGGTTATACCCCGCGGGTACATGATCTCAGCATACCTGGTCCAGCCCAAGAAAGGCCCACGACAAATATACGCCGGCCCATGAATACTTTCGGGTGGCCAAGGCCCATGACGCCTTCGGATCCTTGGAGAGCAAGACTAGAGTAGATAGAAAATTCAAAAGGGGTAAACCCTAAAACCTGTAACCGACTAGGTCTGTGCCTGGGACCTGCCTAACTCTATATAAAGGCTAGAAGGGCACGACCTAGATCTCTCACCTCATACTTTCGCATAGACACCTCCACGCCAGATCACATCTGCGCACCCCTGTAATCTTCGGTTCCGCCGTAATCAAGAGCAGAGAAGCAGGAGTAGGGTTTTCCCTCCGGGGGCCTAAACATGGTAAACCTCGTGTCCCGTGTTGCTTGTTTGCTAACCGTTCCGTGATCTCCAGCATCCCCATCTTCTCCAAAACCCAAGTCCATAACAATGGTCATTGACGAGATTAAACCTCGTCAGTCTTCGCATCTCTAAATAACCACTGCAACGATCTTCGGCAACCACCTATGGATCCATTGCAATTAAGGGTTACCCCATGGATATTGATATGAGTATAGTGAATCTCTCATTATCCCTCTTTTCCATATGGTAAAGCACCGAGCATGGTATGTAACTTCCTGTCATACACAATTCCATACTTCCCAGGGTAATTCCCTCTCTAGTCCCGAAGGCAAATATTATATGGTCTACTTCATATAATATCTAGAGAGAGAACTAACACATATTCATAGCACTAAGTTATAAATCATCTTCATTTCATATCATAATATAGCTAGGGTTTCTCCATCTCTCCAAGAACAAGGTGAACTACTCACACATGGAGGCAATCAACAACATCATCATAATCATGTAAAGTGTATGGATGAATTCGAATGGAAATCCACAATATCAATTGCCAATACATCTAATTGAGATAAGTAAGATGGGGGAATAGTGTAGACGATGGAGATGTAGCGGTTGATGTCTTGTCCTCCAATGATCCGTGTAGCAGCGAGGATGATGCCTTTGTGCGAGTTCCTCCTCCAGATTCCTTCCAGAGCTGAAGTTTCAGTGTTTTTTGGTGTGTCTCAATGTCAGATCGCAGATTCGTCTGCGCCAGGTGAAAGTATTTGACGAGGCAAAGTCAGTGGCGATCCGTACGGGCGAGTGGTACGGAGGGGTCTGCCCATACCGATGCTTGTTATGAGATGCTTCTCCTTGCGTCCTCCTTTTACCCAGTTGTGTCGAAAATTATTAAGATGACCTTTATCACGTCAAAATATCATATTAAAACATAATATGATAGTTCTTATTGATATGTTCATCATGAACTTGATATTTTGGGATCAAGCATAAAAGATGCGCGCAAGCATGACAAATTCTACCACTACACATGCAACAACATATATGATAAAAATGCTTCAAATATGCACATGAAGCTGGATTTTAACCCAAAATCCATTCGTTGACCCGTGTTGTTAATGTTCAAGCATTACCTCGGGATGGTTAATTTTTAGTATAGCCTTTAAGCTTATGGTTATTGTCGCGATTGAATTATGATAATTAAGGACTTCCACTACCACATGATATGGCAGATGTTCTTTAATGGAACCAAATAGATCACGACAAGAATGCCACCTTGAGTCTCCCATCTATACTCGTGACTCTGCCACAACTCCTCTCTTCTGCATTGATTTTCGGAAGATTGACAATCTATGTGTCCACATCTTGGGATTATGTCCTAAACATGTACGTCCTCTCTTGTTGTTTTCCGACATTTGTCTACTAGTTGGTAGCCAAATAGTAAATGTGTATTGGTGCCTACTGATGCAAGATACTCTCATGGTCCATCAAGACAAACCATTTCGGGCTGTTACACGGGTAGAGATTTGTTCATAGGTGGCACTTTACTAATGGTGTTCTCAGGAAATCACACGCAACCAGTGGCATGTCAGCGATCTGCACGCCACTGTGGCGTGGCCAACATGACATGTCATGTCATTCTACACAACATGATCATAAAAGATAAGAAGGACATGAATTTAGAGTTCTTGTGTGATAATATTGGTAGCCGAGTCAAGCCAGAACGCAACCCCGACAAAATTCAAGCATTTCTTGAGATATCGGGATATTAAGAACTCTTGCACGCATACCCAACTCCAACAAGACCTCGTCCAGCATCATTGGCCACGGCATGAAACGATGACGAAGTCTCGCTTCTTTTATTCAATGAGTTGAATTATTTATTTGTCCTCAGATACATTGGTTATTTGAACTGATGTTGTAATTTGATTTGAAGTCCTGTTGTTGTAATTTGGTTGTGATTAAACATTGAATAATTTGATGTATGTTGTTGTGAGTTTAGCATTGTGTGCAGAAATTGGTAAAATCTAAGTCTAGATTGTGTACGATCAAAAAAAAAAGTCTAGATTGTGTGCCTGAAACACACGAATTTGCTGCTTAACCAGTAGTATCTGCCTTTTACAGCATCACTAAAGAACAGCGTGGCTACTGCAAAATTCCAGTGCATTCAAAACTTGTCCTGGAGACTGGCAGTTGTATCGTCTCATCATCGTATTTTTTGCCAAATCTACCCAAATTTAGAAAGTTCAACCAAATCTGACCCTTCACCGAAACTAATTTGGAATCTGACCCTTAGGTTCGGCGTCATTTAAAATGGCGCCGAAGTTGTACAGGTCGGCGCCAAGATGAAGCAGTTGGGAGGCAAACTAGGAAGGTCGGCTCCGACCTCCTTCATGTCGGTTTTCTGTTTTGTGTCGTCCGCGTAACGTCGGCGCCCATTTAACGGCGCCGACCAGTCGAATTCGTGGTTTCGAAAAAAGGTCAGACTTGGTTGAACTTTTCAAACTTGGTCAGATTTGGCAAAAAATACCTCATCATCTGTTTGGGCCTGTGTCACGATGCGCCGCTGCTGCTGCCTGGTGTGGTAACAGTCTAGTGGAGTAGTACACAGGTAGTAGTAGTACGGCTGGAAAGCCACGTTTAGTGCGTTGCAGTACTTGCAAAACGATAAAGGTGGGCGCAGGGTGACAAGATCTCGCAGAGAGTACACAGCGCCATGCTTGTCGTCGCGGAATGAATGCCCATCATTATTTTCTTCTGCGATCTCTCTGCATGGCGTTTTTCCTAGGAGAGTAGTAGTAAAATTTTCCTGTATCTGAACCTCTGCTATCGCCCTTAATACAGCGTGTGGGTACTCATGGGGCGATCATGGCTCTCGCAGACAGTACATTCGACTGCCTGCGGCCATCCATAATCCTCGTTCCTATTGTTCAGTGGCCAAGCCACCGTTCAGAGATTCAGAGACGCAGTGCTAAATATATCCGCTCGCCATTCAACACGGCCACACACACATGACCCATCTACTCCATCCCTTTCAAAATATAAGATGTTTTAGGTTTATAAAATAATATATCTAAACTTATTTTAGTGTGTAGATTCACTCCAAATCTAAGTGAACCTCATATTAAAAAAATTTAGATACATTTACTTTGCAAAGCTAAAAACATCTTATATTTTAAAATAGAGGGAGTAGCACTGTAAACACACGCAACGCACCTACGAACTAGTAATCCTGTAGAACGATCTCGCGATTTCAGCAGCACGCACGCGTGACAGCGTGCATCGACGAGCAGTCCATCTCGTGTCACCTGTATGGAACAGTTTCAGGATCTAGACACGAAACAGTAAGCAGCAGCTCTCAGCCTAGTTTCATTCGCCGACAGGGGTTAGTGGCCATAATCCGCACTTCCGCAGCTAAGCTAAGCTAAGCTAAGGTCGTGTCGTCTCATCACGGCCACCGCACCGCAGCGCCGATCCAAGAGGAGATACCCGTCCGTGCATCTGCAGGAACTGAACAGGAGAAAACTGGGGAGGCTGTCTGTCGATCCGGCGAATCCGAGGACGGACGGACGGACGGGACGCGCGTGTGGGCGACAGACAGACGAACAGAGCCGCGCGACACGTCGCGTCGCGTCCAACAGCGCCGTCAATCATTCGCTCATGGTTCACTCTACTCTACTCCGCCGTCTACTCTCTCGGTCTCGTCGCTCCTGGCTCCGGCCTCCGGGAGAAGGGAGGAAAAGGTACAATCATGCAGCATATGGGGTGGGCGCGCACACGCCCCCTGGCCGGCTCAGCTGTGGCGAGCACGGAACAGCCCCCAGCAAATTGGACGCACGCGGCCTGGCCTGGCCATGCGCGCGTGGCATCACCAGTCCCCCCTCCACAGTGAACGCCTACAGCGGCCGTGACGCGCTGCCGGGGAAGAAGACTAGCTGCTACACAGACCACACCATGCTACTACCATGTTCATGATGTGATCCGTGAACCGTCGTATAAGCCTGAAACACACCAATTTCTGCTTAACATGACAATTTTCATTCAATTTTTTACGTTGCAAACGACATCTGTTAATTAGAGAGACAATTTTGCACTGGTAACTTAATTCCAGCGGGTTCCTGTTCCCCACTCTTGATCAGCACGTACACTCTTCCTTCCATCGCCCCCCTGTAATACGACTTGCTGGGCCTGGGTACAGCGGAACGACGCTGTCGTGTTCGTGTCTTTAGGCGATTAGTTAATGGAGGCGCTAGGATTAGTTAATGGCCACGCTGCTAGGATTAGCCAGTGCACGTTGTGGGAGAGCGTGCGCTTAGCGGTGTCACACAGCTCGGAGCTTTGTTTGCTTTCCCCTAACCTTTTCTGCTCGCCGAGCATATGCCAGGCGGAGAGTCCCAAACAAAGCAATACCAAAGCACATTACCGCAAGGGAAGCTTCGTAGTAAGCAGCTAGCGTCGCCTATGGCACAATAGCTAAGCTAGCTAGCTAATCAAGTGCGCGCTAACCTTAATCATGGACGCCCTACTACGTCGCAGGCAGGGACCAGCTCTGAGCCTAGGAATGTATTCTAATTTCTAATGATCATAGCTCCCCTGCGGATCATGCCATCCCACGAACCCTAATCATGGAACCAGCCCTGCCGCCATTTAGCGCTATATATATCTTTTCGGCCGAGAAGAAGATCGAAGAAATCGTACGTACGTAGAGAGCTGTACAAATGAATAAAAATGTTTCTGGACATTCCCCAACTTGTGCAGCCAGGAACCACCCGAGCGTGCATCCATCCGTCAGTGAGTCAGTCCATGTGCCCAACAGCTAGCTCAGTACAACTCCAAAAACACAGATCCTTTTCGCCGTAATCTGAATGTGAACAGAGACAACTCGTGGCATGTGAAATGAGTAATCTGAACCCTGAACGATACAGGCTGTTTGGGAGCACGCAGAAAAACGCCGTGCGCAGAGTTACCACGGCAACGTTGGCCTCGGCTGCATCTGACGGCAGGGCAGGAGGCAGACAGGGCGTCGTGTGCCGTCCAGGACGGCGACGCTCACACACGACCGGCGCCAGCCTTTCTTTAATCCCAGCTCCACACTTTGATGCTGTGCTGAAAAGCGAAGACGATGAGCGGGCAAAATCTCGCCTGCTTTATCCAGGTCCAGGCAGGCACATGTTCTTCCCCTTCTGTAAAGCGTACTGTGTACTTCTGCTAAACATGCCAGGCACTGATGACTGACCATTAGTAGTATACTACTAGTACTAATCTGTATGTATGTCGGTTTATTGTATTCACCTGTTGCGCTGCAAATTCTGCGAAAGTGAAAAATAACATTATTGTCCTGACGTATGTGGGACTGCCATGATCGTATCTTCAGCAGTAACCTGGCCATGCTGCCAAAGCGATCGATCTTCGAAGCGTTTGTACGGCAGGGCTGTTACTGTCTTCGATTTGATTGACTAAGTTGTATACACAACTCTGCATACTACCCCAGTTTCGTAATATACTAACTCTTTTCAACAGTTCAATTGCTAACAGCTCAGTTTCACAATGAAGAATCGAACTGCTAGAAAGGATTACATTTTGAAATAATTAGAGGTCATGCTAGACGTAAGGAGAAGAACAGTTTGGGATAGTAAACATACTGCACCTGATATTCCCTGTACACATCTAATTTACCTGAATTAGACAGCGGAGGCAAGAAATACAATACTTTTTTGCCCAGACATACGTTCCGGAAGCTGGGGCTATAGCCCAAAATGCCAATATCTGGAGAATGGACGTCAACGTCTGGATCGACAGGCCAAATCATGCGGGCGACTCCATGTACTACGTCGATCCATGAGGATATGCATCGATCACGCATGGGGCGGTCAAAGAAGATCGCTGTCAATCGATCAGTAGACCTAATGTTGTGTCAAGCTTTTCCAGTAGTACGTTTTCAAAGATCCCCATTATAACGAAAGCGGCCGCTTAGTTTGTCCGGGCAGCGGTAGAACTCACAAGTGCTCATCCTGATCAGTCGTAGACAGTAGTAGTGACTAGTACTATATAAGTACCTTTCTGTGGTGACTGACTGTCAAAGCAGTCTCGGTTCGCATTTGATTTACAGAAAGCGTTTGATTAGTCTAAGTCTAAAAGCGCTTGTTCCCACGTGGTGGTAACATTATTTAAGTAGTGCTGCTGATAGTGGAGTGTAACTTCTTTTTCGCTCACCCCCTGCCAGCCATCATTCATCGCTGGAGCAGCAGGAAGCTCGCTTAATTAGTTGCATCGCTGACAACATCATTACTCGGTCGATCCGCATCAAATTTGATTCTAGTACGACTTTGCGGTGAAAGTTTAGGCTCCAAGCTAGGTCCTACATGTTAGTTTTGCTAGGACCTCTAGCGGTAGATCTAGGGGTATGCGAGAGAGATAAGCTTACCATCGGCCTTCGGGGTCGACGATGAGGTCGCCATCGAGCTTGTCGGAGTGGTGGCGGCGGTCAGGGGTGATTCCCGCCGCTACAGCGCAAAGCCGGATCGGTGGCTAGGGTTTAGGGTTTCGGTGAGATCAGTGGGCACGACGAACCTTGGCGTTCGTGCCCCCGGCCCCCACCTCTATTTATTCCGCTGCGCGACGGGGGCCCACCAATGATTGTGACGTTGGGCGCCCCCGATCAGGACGCAAGACTAAGGGTTTGTTCAGGCCGTTGGGCCCGAACGGGAGATCAACCTAACATTCTCCCCCCTTGATCTCATCTTTCACTTAACTTATACTTTGGTACCAATTTCATTACAGATGACATATAGAGCATGTCTCGTCATAATGGTAAGTTACGCACCATAGATTCAACAGTCACTATACACCTCTCTATTTGAAAACAGATTCTTGTTTTAAGCCCTTAATATCCAGGTATCATAGGCTTTTTCTTAAACCCATGCCGGCTAAGTGTTCTCTGAACACACTGGGTGGTAAGCTTTTTGTGAGCGGATCCGCGAGCATTTCTTTTGTACTTATATGCTCTAAACTTATGGTATGATCCTGGATTCTTTCTTTCACAACATAAAACTTAATGTTAATGTGTTTGGCAGCAACACTTGACTTATTGTTGTGAGCATAGAATACTGTTGGCTCATTGTCGCAGTACATCTTGAGTGGTCTTTGAATGCTGTCTACCACTCTCAACCCGGGTATAAACTTCTTTAACCAGTTTGCCTTCCCCGTGGTCTCATAACATGCTACATACTCAGCTACCATCGTGGACGATGCCGTGATGGTTTGCTTGGAGCTTTTCCACGATATAGCTCCACCCGCGAGAGTAAATACATATCCTGACGTGGATTTTCTTTCATCTACATCTCCTGCATACTCAGCATCTAAATACCATTCTATCTCGAGGGAATCAGTTCTTCTGTATGTTAGCATGAGGCCTTTTGTTCCTTTTGCATAATGCAATGCCTTCTTCACCATTTTTCAGTGATCTATCCCTGGATTACTTTGGAATCTTCCAAGTACCCAGTAACAAAAGCTAAGTCAGGGCGTGTACACACTTGAGCATACATCAAGCTTCCGACAGCAGAAGCATATGGAACCGCTTTCATTTGATCGATCTCATATTGGTTCCTGGGACACTGAAAGTTCCCAAATCTATCGCCCTTGACTATAGGAGCAGGCGTGGGATTACTCGCATGCATACTATACTTCTTCAGAATCTTCTCTAAGTATGCCTTCTGCGATAACCCTAAAACCCCCTTTTCTCTATCTCGGTGAATTTCAATTCCTAGAACGAATGAAGCTTCACCAAGATCTTTCATATCAAAGTTCGAGGACAAGAACTTTTTCATCTCCAATAGTAGACTAACATCACTACTAGCGAGTAGAATGTCATCCACATACAGGATAAGGAAAATGAATTTCCCATTCTTGAACTTTGCATATACGCAATTGTCCTCCTCATTCTCATCAAACCCAAACTTCCTTATTGTTTCATGGAACTTCAAGTACCATTGCCTGGAGGCCTGTTTGAATCCATAAATGGACTTTCTTAGACGACATCCCATACGCTCTTTTCCTTTCACAACAAAACCCTTGCGCTGTGCCATGTAAACATTTTCTTCCAAGTCTCCATTTAGAAATGTTGTCTTTACATCCATCTGATGCAATTCTAAATTGTAGTGTGCCACTAAAGCCATTATGATTCTAAAAGAATCCTTACTTGAGACTGGAGAAAATGTCTTATTGTAATCTATTCCTTCTCTTTGGGTGAAGCCTTTAGCAAAAAGTCGTGCCTTATATCTTTCAATATTCTCTCTAAAGTCACATTTGGTTTTGTAGACCCATTTACAGCCTACCGTTTTGGCTCCTTTAGGATTTTTTTCTAAATCCCAGACTTTTTTGCTACTCATGGATCTCATCTCATCTTCCATGGCTTCAAGCCACTTCGACGAGTGAGGACTTTTAATGGCTTCTTCAAATGTGGTGGGATCACCCTCCATTTGAACTTCTTCACTGACATAGATCTCAAAGTCATTAGGAATAGCTGACTTTCTAGTTCTTTGAGACCTTCTAAGGGTCTCGCCTTCTGGCACATTCTCGGTGTGGGGCTGTTGCGGCTCTCCCTCATGTGTGGTAATAGGGTCTTAATTTTCATTCATTGTTACCACACGAGAACCAACGACAGGTGTCACATCGACATTGTCCTGTGCCGGTGCAGCAGCAGGTATCGAGAAAAATGGTTCCTGAATCATCGGAGTGGGTGCATGCACCCGCTTCTCCTCAAGGTTGATTTCCCGGGATACCGTGCTCCCCCTGATCATCTGATCCTCCAGAAACACAGCGTGTCTCGTTTCTACAAACTTAGTAATTCTATCTGGACAATAGAAACGATAGCCTTTTGACTTGTCTGGATAGCCAATGAAATGGCAACTTACTGTCTTGGGATCTAACTTCCCAAGGCTTGGGTTGAAGAGCTTTGCCTCAGCTGTACAACCCCACACTCGCAGATAATTGAGTGAAGGGTTCACGACTAGTCCATAACTCATATGGTGTTTTAGACACCGATTTACTTGGAACTCGATTAAGTATGTGAATGGCGGTTTTTAACGCCTCCATTCACAAACCAATCGGTAAGGTGGAGTAACTTAACATGCTTCTCACCATATCCATCAAGGTACGGTTTCTTCTTTCAGCTACTCCATTCTCGAGGCTGCTTGGGTGTTGAATACTGGGCGACTATACCATGTTCCTGTAGAAACCTTGCAAAGGGTCCAGGAACTTGGCCATATGGGATATGTTGGCCGTAGTATTCGCCTCCACGGTCGGACCTTACTACTTTAATCTTTAAACTATGCTAATTCTCAACTTCAGCCTTAAATATCTTGAATTTATCCAGTGCTTCTGAACTTTCTTTAATAGGATAAATGTAACCATAACGCGAATAGTCATCCGTGAATGTTATGAAAGAGTCATAGCCATCCACAGATGTCACAGGAAACGGACCGCATATATCCGTATGAATTATTTCTAATACTCCTGTGCTTCTTTTGGCGTCTTTCTTAATGTTCTTTACAAACTTTCCTTTAATGCAATCGATGCATTGCTCTAAATTTGAAAATTCTAGAGGCGGTAGAATTGATTATTTTACTAAGTGTTCTATCCCCCCCCCTCGAAATATGGCCTAAACGACAGTGCCATAATTTCGATGAGACTTCATCAATTCTTTTCCTCTTACTCTTTCCATTCAGGGATGAGGAGGCATTCTCATTCTCAGCCCTTATTTCATTCACATTCTCACAAAGTGATAATAAATAAAGCTTGTCTTGTCTGAAGGCTAGACCAACAATCTGATTATTAAACTTGGTTTTATATTGACCATCGCCAAAATGGGAGGCAAAACCACAATCGTCTAAGCGCAACACACTTATCAAGTTTCGATGCAAAGAGGGTACATAAAGAACATCTACTAATAAAAGTACAAAGCCGTTCGACAACTCTAAAGGAAGATCTCCAATGGCTTCGACTTCAGCTTGAACGCCGTTTGCAACTTTAATACTTATTTCTCCTCTTTGCAGGGTCCTTCTCATACGGAATCCCTATAATGAATTGGCAACATGAACAGTCGCACCTGAGTCAATCCACCAAGTAGATTTTGCATAACTTAAAAATAAGGATTCATGAACAAAGGTAATTAAATCCTCACCATTCTTGCACAGATACTTCAGGAAAGCCACACAGTCACTCATGTAGTGGCCCTTCTGCTTGCACCACTTGCAGGTGTCCTTGTCCACTTCACATGCTCAGTGTTCAAGAGCCTTTCCATGCGGCCTAGAAGAAGAGGGATGCCCCGAGGTTTCCTTGGGGCTTGGAACCTGAAAGTTCCTCTTCTTGGTTGGGCTCGGTAGTTAGATGTAATCACGGACCGCCTTTAGCCTCTCTTCTTCCTGGACGCACATGGCCATCACCTTCTCGATGCCCCACTTTTCTGGCTGTGCATTGTAGTTCAAAGCAAAAGCTTCAAACTGGTTTGGCAGTGAGGCAAAGATAAGATGAATGATGAACTCATCTGGAAGCTCCATGCCCATAGGCTTAAGCTTGGAAGACATGTTGCTCATTCGCAAGATGTGGTCCCTAACACCATCACTAGTGTATCTTGTAGTAACAAGCTTCTTGATGAGAGATCTTGCATAGGCCTTTGAGGACCCAATAAACTGACTCTCTACCTTTTTCAGGTACTCGTGGCTGTGGTGCACTCTGGGATTGCTCCCCTTATAGCTTTCATGATGGAGCTCTTAATCACCATCAGGCACTTCCTATTGGAAGAGTCCCACTTTGCACGCTCAGGGTCGTACTTCATTCTTATCGGTGCATGGTCACTGACCCTTTTCTTAAAGTCCTCTGCACTTTCTTTTTCGCCCCTGACGGGGTCGATAGGTTCTTTAGGACAAGCCTCAATCAGTGCCAAGTCGAGATCAAGTAGAGCAAGCCCCATCTCTACCTTCTCTCGCCATGAGCCGTAGTTCCCTCCATTGAGGGGCTCAATGGCCGAGATGAAACTCATAGGATTTCCTGAAAGCAAAATATCATCAAAAGGAGTTAATTCAACGTTGGTCAAATTAAAACATGAAACTTCTCCATATTAATACTACATCACCGTTGTGCAGAAATATAACTAATATGGATAAAACTTAATATTCATAGTGAAAATTTTACTAACAACGTTGGTTGTCAAATAAAATAAGCACTATCAAAATTAAAATCTTACTTCATTGCATTTAAGCAATTAAAGAAATTAATGAACTTTACTTCTTTACATAGTTTTTACTGTTATTTTACTATTTTTCTACACAAAATTTCGTTGGAAAAATTGCTATAGAAAAAAAGGTTGAAAAAACTATTAAAAACAGCTTTTGAAAAAGAAAAACAAAAGGAAAACTGTGCTTAAAAATGCCCTCTTGGGCCTTTTTCTCAGAGCGGAGAGCGAGAGGTGGTGATTTGCTAATGACGACTGCGGCTAACAACGGCATTGGCCGCTGGCCGTCCAGCGCCCAGTACATGACGGAATCCTGGCCGTCCATCCGGTCTGCCCTGGATCGTACGGCTGCGCGCGTGTCGGGGAAACAAAACCGACCCCGCCGCGAGTCCCTTGAAACCCTAAGACATTCCCCCCTTCCACTCTCTGGCTCGCTCTTGCCCAGCAGCGGCGGCGGCGCCACGCCCCGTGCTGGCGAGGTGGTGAGGAGGCCACGCCGTCCGGCGCCAGGCCCCTCCCCCTCGACGCGAGATCCCTTCCCCATTCTCCCGTGGCGCGCCGGCGAGAGGCGAGGCGGCTCTGCCCGGCACATCCGGCAACGGGCTCCTCCCTCTCTACAACCGACGCCCCCTTTCCCTCCCTCTTCTCTCTGCCCATCCACCACCACCCCATCCCGCAAGCAGCGGTGCAGCGCAGGAGACGACAGCGGACGGCGGCGTCCCCTTCCCTTGTCGGCTAAGGCCCACCCAGGGTGGGCGACCACCGCCAAGCGGCAGAGGCGCCTTCCAAGCGTGGCTGTGGCTTTTCTGAGATGGGGTGGAGGATCTAGAGACCTCCCCCTTTCCTTTTTTTGTTTGGTTTCTTTCTGCTTCGAATTGGGAGGTACTGGGGAGGAAAAAACTAGGGGCAGTATGGGATCTGGGGGTTTTCTTCAGTTTCTTTCGATCTTGAGATCGATTCTAGATTCGGGGAAAAGGATCCGGGCTTGGGGGTTTTCATTTCTTTATCCCAGATGGGACCATGTTCTTCTTCCCGACCTCGGCTTGCCGATGCGTCGGGATCGAGAGGAATAGCGCGGCCTCGTGGCGGCGCGTCTGGAAAAAACCCTAGCCCCATTACTTCTTTCTTTGCTTTTGAATTTCTACTACCTCGACTAGATCCACCAACACTAGTAGGCTCTGATACCATTGTTAGTTTTGCTAGAACCTCTAGCGGTAGATCTAGGGGTATGCGAGAGAGATAGGCTTACCATCGGCCTTCGGGGTCGACGATGATGTCGCCATCGAGCTCGTCGGAGTGGTGGCGGCGGTCAGGGGTGATTCCCGCCGCTACAACGCAAAGTTGGATCGATGGCTAGGGTTTAGGGTTTCGGTGGGGTGAGTGGGCACGGCGAACCTTGGCGTTCGTGCCCCTGGCCCCACCTCTATTTATTGCGCTGCGCGACAGGAGCCCAACAACGATCGTGACGTTGGGCGCCCCCCAATCAGAACGCGAGACTAAGGGTTTGTTCGGGCCGTTGGGCCCGAACAGGAGATCAACCTAACACTACATGCAGGCCCGGCCCTGGGCCCGTGCAACCGGTGCGACCGCACGGGGCCTCCCATCGCTAGGGGCCCTTGCCCATGTACGATTGCCTATAGCTGCTACACCTATTTTCTCTTGGAAAAAAATTATCGCAAAAGGAAAAAAGAAAGAACCGACCGCATTGACTTCTGCTCTCGCCAGGGCCCTTCCTCCCGCCTCTCGTTCTCTTTCCCGCTCCCTAATCACCGCCGGCAAGCCCTCCCGTCGAGATTTCGAGCCCTTTTTGACGGAATTAATAAATGAGGAGATCATGTCTCACTGATTCCCAAGAAATTGCTCTCGGATTTGCAAAGGGTCGATACAATTCCCTCCTATATATTCTTCCAGGGTACTAGTTCCTGTTAATCCGTCTCGATTTGATTTGTTCTCCCCTTCTTCATTCTCTAATTTTCATAGGCTTTAGAGAGACAAAGAATTGAAGAAAGACAGGCCGATAGGACAGAGGATTATATAGGAGCCTAGGAATACGCCAGGGGACGGGGATCGGTAGTGGCAGTAGCCCAAGGCATCAAACCAACAGTGCAGGGCAACAGGGCGGCGGCAAGTTGCAGTGAGCGAGTCATCAATCTTCAACATTGTTCTAGGTATATTTGTTCCATATTTTAATTCCATGTACTTCCTCCGTTTTAAAATAAATATTGTAGATTTGTAAAAATTTAGATGAAGCTATATACTAAATAGCGTCTATATTTATCTAAATTTAAACAAATCCGAGACATCTGTTTTAAGATAGAGAGAATACTATTAATTTGTGCAGTGTTTATTTTTCTGCTTGTGTGCTAAGATGTCATCTAGAAAGTGTATGTGGTCATTTTTTTGAACAAATGTAACTGATTTGTGAATTGAACATGGTCACTAACCTTTCTAGAAAAAAGTCATGAGCAGTTCCTGGCATGTTCCATCTAGGGAGAATTATATTAGATATTTAAGTTGCTATTGTTAAAAAACATCCTATTATTTATGTATAGGTGCCCTATTTCTTTTCTTGCACCGGGCCCCTCACATGTCCGGGCCAGCCCCGACTACATGGGTACTGTACTACTTTGGAGAGATTATGCTACTCTTTGGTGCGAAACCCTTGCACATAAAAAATGTTTTTTGTAATTTTTTTTTGCATTGCGAACAGTCACTCCCTAGTGTGAGTCGGGTATAATCCCGAGAGACACGCGATCGCGAACAAACTGGTGTCACGTCCGTGGTTCGATATCGGTCGGTAACCGCATGATTTGATCGTCTCGTCGTCGTCGTCGTCGCCATGATACCGCCACCGGGGCGGAGGGAACAAACATGCGAAAGAATCACCGCGAACCACCGGCACGGCCGGCGGTAGCAAACATGACGCTGCCCCTAACCGGTGCGTGCGTGGTGTACCTGCATGTAGTACCGCGCGGGCACGGACCACGCCCATTGGCGCATGCACACATCGATCCAGAGCATTGATCGGCGAGCGTCGGAGCAATAACTTTCTCCGCCGGTGGGATGGTCAAAGGGCTAGTAGTGCCGTCACATAGCGGCGCAGAGCACCCCAGTTGGGGTTGGGGGTGTGCAGCAGCATGCCCATCCATCATCCATGGCCACGAGGAACGGGGCAGGCGCTGGCAGCGGGGCACACAACCCCGATGGGGGGCGAAAGGCGACGGGAGACGTGGCCAGGGGCACATGACACGGCCACGGACAGAGGAGGGAGGAATCCGTCCGTCCGTCACAAGGGGGAGCACTCAAGATGGCAGTTTTACCCGTGGGGACGGGTACCCGCGGGGAAATACCCGATAAGAAGCGGGGATGGGGGGCAAATCACCTCCACGGGGATGACGGGGCGGGTACCCGATAAGCTGGCGGGGCGGGGATGGGGAGCAAATTCCCTCCACGGGGACTCCATGGATACTCGAGACCCACCTGTCAGTCTAATAAAACAACGCATGTAGATAAAAATCCCTAAGCCCAGTAGCCCAGTTCGTTCATTCGCTCCTCTCGTCCGTTTGTTCCCCTCGTCGCTAGTCCGCCCCAGCCGCCAGTGCCCCAACCGCCAGGAGGAGCTTCGTCGGCCGCAAGTGCGTGAGGAGCTCACGACCGACGCACTTCTTCATCCGCCACCGCATTAGATTGAGTTCGATGGCGGCGTTCTCTACATTCGCCCACCTCCATCAGCTTGTCGCCACCTCATTCCTAGCATCCTCCCGCGTCATCTCGTCGGCTTCCTCCTGCATCTGTCCGCCTCGACGTGGGTGGCAAGGTCCCCATGGAGACCCCGACGGGGATCGGGTACCCGTCCTTCGCGGGGATGGGGGTCATTTGCCCCCCGATAGCTTCATGGGGATTCACGGGTATGGGGATTCGCGGGGATCGGGGCGGGTATGGTGGAGCCATACCCGACCATACCCGGCCCCGTTGCCATCTTGAGGGAGCACTGCGGCGAGCACACGGACAGAGACAGAGGTCGCTGCCTGCCATACGACTCCTACTTTGCACCCCCTTTCTCTCTCTCTCTGCGCATGGGCCCACGTGGACAGAGTAGTGTGTAGCCTGTAGCTAGGCCTCTGCTCTCTCATTTATTTTACTGCTCTGCTCCCAGGGAGAGCACTGTGGACTGTGGCTACCCTCACCGGTCAGTGAGCCTACCGAAGCGTGGGTTGGTGGGCAAGCGAGCGAGTGAGGCTGGTCAACCCGGTGAACGGATGGGCCTGATTGTTCGTTCGTTGCCACTGTTTTGCGGCGCCCTACTAATTATTCTACAGATGGTTCAATTTCGCCGCCGCCGCGGTTGATCACCGAGCTTCATGCACCGATCTGTAGAATCAGAACTCCGAACCACTCCCTCCGCCTCGGTTCAATAGAAATGCACGTACTCCCTCTGTTTTTAAATATAGGATGTTTTAGGTTTATCAAGAAGATATATCTAGACTTCTTTTAGTGTCTAGATTCATTTTAAACCTAAATAAACCTACATACTAAAATAGTCTAGATATATCTCCTTCATAAAGCTAAAACATCTTATATTTAAAAACAAGGGAGTAGTTTTGAAGAACACTTTGATCTCCTATTTTGTCAGCAAAACCCGAGGAAGCGGGAGGGCTATCTTTTTTTAAAGTTTGTTTCTAAGTGTCTTTTTAACATGTTAAGGCCAAGGGTGCTTATTAAAGTTAGATAAGTCAGATAAGTCCCTCATCGCCCTAATCTAGCTCCGATTGTGCGTCAAGCGTTGGGCGAAACGTCCACGGAGTTATGTTCCCAACAGATCTCTTGTGATCTCGTTGTTTTTCGTATTTGTTGGTGTGGTTTAAGACCAGTGTCTTCCGATCTACGATTCCCATCTTCGGCGATGGTTATTGCGCTGGTGCATGACGACTTCCTGTTTATTTACTATAACAAGTTTTGTTCGACTCCAGTGATGAAAGGACGAGGGCGACAACACACTTTCAGCTCGTGCTAGTGTCTAGTATAATCCTCGCTATGTGGTATGATGACCCATTTCTATTTTTTAGGATTATTTGTACTCATGTTGATGATTATTAATAAACCGTTGTAATTTCGCAAAAAAAAACTAAAAAATGTGTCGCACAAAATATATAGTTGCACACTTCTTTTAGATAAGAATTTCAGATTAGATACGCAAATTCTAAACCTCTTACTGGTCAAATTACACTTCATAGTTATATAAGAGAATCGTATGCAAAATGAATCCAAACTATAAAAATTTGAGCGTAGTGGTGAAACTTCAAATTAAAACCTCTATCAAAGTAATTTTATTTGATGTTTTCAAGGTTTCGTGTCACCTACTACTTTTCTCAATGTAGAATTTGTAGTTACTACATGCCAGGTAGAAGGGTGCTCAATTCTAAACGAACTAAATGAAAATACCAAAAAAATTAGAAGGATGCTCAATTCTAAACGAACTAAATGAAAATACCACAAATTTTAGAAGGGTGCTCAATTCTAAACAAACGAAATGAAAATACCGCAATTTTTAGAAGGGTGCTCAATTCTAAATTACACCCTTCTCCTTCTCGCTATGCAAGGATGGGTGAACTACATGAAAATACCGAAAATTTTAGCATGATACAAAATGTGCACAACAAAAAATGCATGTGCCGTGCATGCCCAATACAATATGGACATATGTGGTACTCCCTCCATCCGGAAATAAGTGATATAGATTTATCTAAATATATTTTAATGTATAAATACTTATAAATCTATACAAATCGAGTCACTTATTTGGTGATGGTGAGTATATGTAAAACTAGAAATCATAAATGATCTCTACTAATAAGTGAAAATGTAAAACTAGTAATCTCCCTTTTGTCTTGAAATAATTACACTAGCAGATAAGAATTGTATGTTGTACACATGCCACTTTTTGAGCTAAACTTTTTTAGTATATGTGGAGGCTTAGTTGGCTACCAACTTTTGAATATTTTTAGTGTATTTTCTGAATTTTTAAAACTAAATTTTGAACTTTTGAGAGAATAAAGAGGTAAAGCTTACCGCGAGTGAGACTACCACTTCGTCCGATCCTCACTGGCCCCGCCGCGCCTCGGCCTTCTCTTTATCTCTCGCCCCAACGGCGCGCCTACTTCTGACCACCGCGGCGCGGAACACAAAAGCACCATCACCACCACCCCACAACCCTCTGCCGCACGTCACGAACTCCGAGGCGAGCCAAAGCCTCAATCCAAGAAAGCAGAGCAGAGCCGGGAGGCGGATGCCTCAGGGCGCAGCAGCGTCAATGGCGGCCTGAGATTGCGTGCGAGCGAGGGGTGACCTGCAGGCTCCGTAGGGAGCGCATTGCGATGGCTGACTCAGCGGCGGGGGACGTGAAGGCGGAGAAGACGGCGGCGAACGGATCGGCGGGAGGCGGGTGCGATGCGGCGGTGGGGCAGGGCAAGAAGCGGGCGGACCAGGCGGCGGCGTTCCACGAGCTGTTCTCGTTCGCCGACAAGTGGGACCTGGCTCTCATGGCCCTGGGGAGCCTGGGCGCGCTGGCGCACGGCGCCGCCATGCCCTGCTTCTTCCTGCTCTTCGGGGACCTCATCAACGGCTTCGGCAAGAACCAGATGGACCTCCGCACCATGACCGACGAGGTCGCCAAGGTCCGTACTACCTCACTGTTCCTCACTCGCTCAAACTCGCCATTACTGCTCGCCTCGATGCCTTCTACTGTTTGATCTCTTGAAGTTTCTTTCACCGAGATCACTAGTTTTCACCATCACTGATTTCTTCACTCCTCTGCTACAGTATGCTCTCTACTTCGTCTACCTCGGACTGGTGGTCTGCGCCGCCTCTTACTCAGGTGAGCTTCTCGTTCCCGTCTCCTTCCCTGCATTTCCGGAAAATACCCACGACGCCCCTCTTCTCTCATTTCAACGGGCGCACCAAGGCTGTGTTCAAGCACAACTGCAACAACAGGGGCCTATCCGCATAACGAGATCTGGTCATGGCCGGTGGGGCATCTGGGAGACCAGCCCACTGAGGAACACAAGTCCCGTCGCCATCACACCACAAACAGGGCCAGATTAACAATTATTTTGTTTGTCTCCTTCCCGCTCGCTCGCCGGCGGCGAGGGTTCGGCGCAAGTGCGCGCCACCGCCGCCGAGGAAGTTGTACTCTTTTCAGTGGGGATTAAAGCTGCGATTAATTAACCGCGGTTTGCTTTGCAGAGATCGCGTGCTGGATGTACACCGGGGAGCGGCAGGTGATCGCGCTCCGGAAGGCGTACCTGGACGCCGTGCTGCGGCAGGACGTCGGGTTCTTTGACACGGACGCGCGCACGGGGGACATCGTCTTCGGCGTCTCCACCGACACGCTGCTCGTGCAGGACGCCATCGGCGAGAAGGTCGGCAACTTCATCCACTACCTGGCCACTTTCTTCGCAGGGCTCGTCGTCGGATTCGTCTCCGCGTGGCGGCTCGCGCTGCTCAGCGTCGCCGTCATCCCTGCCATCGCCTTCGCCGGCGGCCTCTACGCCTACACGCTCACCGGCCTCACCTCCAAGAGCCGGGAGTCCTATGCCAATGCCGGCGTCGTCGCAGAGCAGGTAAAAATTAGATAAATCCGTTTTATTCCCCGTCATATGATATTTCTCGTGGATTCGTTTAGGATTTGTGTCGGGTTAATCTAGGCAATTGTGTAGTGCGTGCTTGGACTTCTGCTTGGATTGGGGTGGTGGGTTGGTAGTAATTTTTGCTGTTGTCTGCTGATCAGGAGCCAACAATGGAAAAAATATCTCTCAAAAAAACAATGGAAAAAATTTCTTGTATTCTTATGCAGCATGACCACTAACCAACATGTCCTTTGGTGCTTTCCGACTTTTATTCTTTGCGAATCCTATGAGCAATTCCATAACTAGGTGGGGGCAGCGCATTGTGCCGGTATTGTTGTGTGTTTTGTGCTTCAACCAGACTTATGTTGCTAACCTTTTTATGTAGTGCCCTTTGAGTCTACATTTGGATTTGGTTCAGAGTGACTAAAAAGATCCTTTCTCATTTTTTGTAAATACTTGTACCTCGGAGGGTTGGCCATATATGGATTCTTGTAGTACTCCCTCCGTCCGAAAAAGGATGTCGTAGATTTGTCTAAATTTGAATGTATCTAGACACATTTTAATATATAGATACATTTAAATTTAGAAAACTTTGCGACATCCTTTTCAGGACGGAGGGAGTACAAAAAATATGCATATATATTCTTTTTGCTCACTTTAGACTATATTGGTTATTTTGTGGCAGCCATACAGAATAAGTAAACAATAATACATAGTGGTTCAAAAAGGAAAACTAAGTATATAATGTGTGACGACATAGGAAGTTGGTGCATGTGTGACGACCTAGGAGGTTGGCTATAACTATTGTTGGGAATAGGATGTAGACAGTCAACAATAGATAGCATGAAGTTGGTGCATGTGCTTTTCTACACTTCCAAAAGAAAAACACACATTTTCAACAATAATACTTTTGTATTGGTCATGTGCGCATAAAGGTTCTTAAATGCTTTGAAGCATGTGCAATTTTCATTTCTAAATTTTTAAGTACTTTTCTTAACCGGTGATCCTTATGCTCTTTTAGTGTCAGCAACTACTGAAGTTAATAATGTATTTACTATTCTTTTTGGGATGGAATTATTCATTTTGTCATCGCGATTTTAGTTATGGTATCTAGTTGTTTGGAACTTTATACTTATATGCTGACTGCGTTGGGGTACACATTCTCTCTCGCAGGCAATTGCACAAGTTAGAACAGTCTACTCATTTGTTGGAGAAAGCAAAGCACTCAATTCTTACTCTGAAGCAATCCAGAACACACTCAAGCTTGGTTACAAAGCTGGGATGGCTAAAGGTCTTGGAATTGGATGCACATATGGGATAGCATGCATGTCATGGGCACTAGTATTCTGGTATGCTGGTGTCTTCATCAGGAATGGGCAGAGTGATGGTGGCAAGGCTTTTACCGCAATCTTTTCTGCAATTGTTGGTGGCATGTAAGTGAAAATACCTGGTTCTGTTTCATCTATTTACTCCTGTTGATTTTTCGCTGACATCTCCCGTATAATTTCTTGAACTTTGTTGCTACAGGAGCCTTGGCCAGGCATTCTCAAACCTTGGAGCTTTCAGCAAAGGAAAGATTGCTGGCTACAAACTGTTGGAGGTCATTCGTCAGAAACCTTCCATAGTGAATGATCAAAAAGATGGCAAGTGTTTGGCAGAGGTCCATGGAAATATAGAGTTCAAGGATGTTACGTTCAGTTATCCATCAAGACCTGATGTTATGATCTTTCGGGATTTCTCTCTGTTCTTTCCTTCCGGGAAAACGGTTGCAGTTGTTGGAGGCAGTGGATCTGGAAAGAGCACCGTTGTGGCTTTGATAGAAAGGTTCTATGATCCTAATGAAGGTAATAGAAGCTTTATCATTCAGGGCTATGCTTTATTGTTTCTTTATATATGTAGCTCCTGTTGGATTACCCTTAAGGTCCCTTGAATTTCAGGCCAGGTTTTGCTGGACAATGTTGACATCAAGACACTGCAATTGAGGTGGCTGAGAGATCAGATTGGACTAGTAAACCAAGAACCTGCTCTTTTTGCAACTACTATCCTTGAGAATATACTGTACGGAAAGCCGGACGCCACGATTGCAGAAGTTGAAGCTGCAGCAACTGCATCCAATGCTCATAGTTTTATCTCTCTCCTCCCGAATGGTTACAACACAATGGTGAGTCTTTTTGTTTGATAACATGCACTCAGGGTTTAGTCAATCAAGTACTTAAAAAAGTGGTAGTCCATGAAGTATTTATTTGTTTCCATTTCTTTCCTAGGTTGGGGAGCGAGGAATTCAGCTCTCTGGTGGTCAGAAACAGCGTATTGCAATAGCTCGTGCTATGCTGAAGGACCCCAAGATACTGCTCCTTGATGAAGCTACCAGTGCTTTAGATGCAGATTCAGAGAGCATTGTGCAAGAAGCTCTTGACCGCCTGATGGTTGGACGCACTACAGTAGTTGTTGCGCACCGTCTGTCTACTATTAGAAACGTAAACATGATTGCAGTCATACAACAAGGCCAAGTTGTTGAGACTGGGACACACGATGAACTTGTAGTGAAAGGAACCTCTGGGGCATATGCATCCCTGATTCGTTTTCAGGAATCGGCACGTAACAGAGATCTTGTTTGTGCATCTACCCGCAGGTCGCGGTCAATGCACTTGACAAGCTCTCTTTCCACAAAATCTCTGAGCCTCAGGTCGGGAAGTTTACGGAACCTGAGCTATCAGTACAGTACTGGAGCAGATGGACGCATTGAGATGATCTCGGCTGCTGATAATAGCCTCAAGTACCCAGCACCACGTGGTTACTTTTTCAAGCTCCTGAAATTGAATGCTCCTGAATGGCCTTATGCGGTGTTGGGTGCCATTGGTTCTGTTCTGTCTGGATTCATTGGTCCAACATTTGCCATTGTTATGGGTGAAATGCTCGATGTGTTCTACTACAAGGATCCAATCGAAATGGAGAGGAAAACTAAGCTTTATGTGTTCATCTACATTGGCACAGGCATATATGCTGTAGTTGCCTATCTTGTGCAACATTACTTCTTCAGCATAATGGGAGAAAATCTTACAACCAGGGTTAGGAGGATGATGCTGTCCGGTATGCATTTCTTGTTTCGCCATTATCCAGTAAACAATTTATGTTGCAGTCTCATTTTTGAACTTACAGTAATTGTCTATCTTATTTTGCTGCAGCAATACTAAGGAATGAAGTTGGTTGGTTTGACGAAGAAGAAAACAACTCAAGTCTTGTGGCTGCTCGTGTAGCGGTTGATGCGGCTGATGTGAAATCGGCGATAGCTGAGAGGATATCAGTGATACTGCAGAACATTACCTCCCTTATGACATCTTTCATCGTTGGTTTTATCATTGAGTGGAGAGTGGCACTCCTTATTCTGGCCACTTTCCCTCTTCTAGTGCTTGCAAACTTCGCACAGGTAATTTCTTGGCCTGCCTTTTTCAGTCAACCGATTAGTAAACAGTTAAAATAGACATTTCTTGCCAATTTAATGCCTTTGTCAATATCAATTTCAGAAGAGCACTTGCATTTTAGGCAGTTCGTTCTATGGAATATATACCAATGTAACTGCATGGTCTGAAATGTGTGTTGTTTCTTTTGATTGGCCTACCTTTTTCAGTCAACCGCTTCTTTAGTAGTAAACAATAAAAATGGACCTTTTCTTGCCAATTTAATGCCCTTGTTCAATATCATAACAACAATTGCATTTTAGGCACTTCGTTCTATGGAATATATACCAAATGTAACTGCATGGTCTGAAATGTGTTTTTTTTTCTTTCTTCCAGCAACTTTCAATGAAGGGCTTTGCTGGTGACACGGCGAAGGCACATGCCAAGAGCAGCATGGTTGCTGGTGAAGGCGTGAGCAACATCCGCACTGTGGCAGCCTTCAACGCCCAAAACAAGATCATGTCTCTCTTCAGCCATGAGTTGCGCATACCAGAGGAGCAGATCCTACGCCGCAGCCAGACCGCAGGTCTTCTGTATGGCCTCTCACAGCTCTGCCTTTACTGCTCAGAAGCGCTCATTCTCTGGTATGGTTCTCATCTGGTCCGGTCACATGGGTCAACCTTCTCCAAGGTCATCAAGGTTTTTGTTGTCCTTGTTGTGACTGCCAACTCTGTTGCCGAGACGGTCAGCCTTGCACCAGAGATCATCCGTGGAGGTGAATCTATCCGCTCCATCTTTGGCATCCTCAACAGGGCAACAAGAATCGAGCCTGATGATCCAGAGTCAGAGCGTGTCACCACTGTTCGTGGGGACATTGAGCTGCGGCATGTCGACTTTGCCTATCCGGCCCGTCCTGACATTGAAATATTCAAGGATTTCAACCTGAAAATCCAGGCGGGGCGCAGCCAAGCTCTAGTTGGAGCTAGTGGATCCGGAAAGAGCACCGTCATTGCCCTCATCGAGCGGTTCTACGACCCAACTGGTGGCAAGGTTATGATCGATGGCAAGGACATCAGGAGGCTGAACCTGAAGTCCCTGCGGCTCAAGATAGGCCTCGTGCAGCAGGAGCCTGTCCTTTTCGCGTCGAGCATTCTTGAGAACATTGCGTATGGCAAGGAAGGTGCCACCGAGGAGCAGGTGATCGAGGCGGCGAAGACCGCAAACGTGCACAGCTTCGTCAGCCAGCTGCCCGACGGGTACAGGACGGCGGTGGGCGAGCGAGGAGTGCAGCTGTCTGGTGGACAGAAGCAGCGGATCGCCATTGCCAGGGCGGTGCTCAAGGACCCTGCCATCCTGCTCCTGGACGAGGCGACGAGCGCGCTGGACGCGGAGTCTGAATGCGTGCTGCAGGAGGCGCTGGAGCGGCTGATGAAGGGGCGGACCACCGTCCTGGTCGCGCACCGCCTCTCGACGATCCGGGGCGTGGACCGCATCGCTGTCGTCCAGGACGGGCGGATCGTGGAGCAAGGCGGCCACTCGGAGCTGGTGGCGCGGCCGGAGGGGGCGTACTCGCGGCTGCTGCAGTTGCAGCACCACCGCAACTGACGGGGGTGGTCTGTGCTGTTGGATGGATGGATGGAACCTGATTAGTATTTGACTGCTTTGTTTTGCTGGATGGGGGACGATGGATTTTCTTGCGGTTCATTTTGTGGCTGGAGGTCTGTCTAGTGGGTGTAGATACTAGGGCAACCGTGTATGGTCTTTGTGCTGTCCTACCTTAGCTTGAACTCCAACTTTGTGATGTGTGTATCTTCTCCATGAAATGCATGATGCAACTTCTCTTTTTGTTTTTCACATTTTCTTCCCTCTGTCCATGTGTATACTATGGGTGCGTTTGGTAGCCCGGCTGAGCTATCTCACCTCATACAAGCTGAGTTCAGCTAAGTTGACTACATACCGGGAGAACTCAACCGAGCTGAGTTAGGATCTTGTTTGGTAGCCTGTGTGAGCTGAGCACATAAATAAGAAGCAACGAGGTCCCTAAGAAGATAATTTAAAAGCAATCAGGACCCTACACAGAAATTTGAGTGCAATCAGGTCCCTACAGCAAAGTTAAAAAGCAACCAAGTCCCTGAAATTAAAATTAAAAAGCCATCGAGTCCTTGAGATCAGCTCCCACAACTGTCCGTCAGAAGTGCAAGCATGGCTCGATCGAGGAGGCGGCGACGGCGCTCGTCGGGATGGGCGGTGGCGGCCTGCATCGAGGAGGCGGCGGCGCTCGTCGGGATGGGCGGCGACCGCGCTTGTCAAGTCATGTCTTTGGCGGCAAGCGTGACTGTCTGTTGCTGGCCAGCGGGAGAGAGAGATAGGGCCGCAGGGAGGAGCTTGGCGGCGCGACCTCTCACGCCGCTTTGCGGGCGGAGGAGATACAGGAGGGCCGACGCGGGAGGAGGAGCTTCGACAGCGGCGGGGGGGCCTGGCGTCCCTTGCTCCTGTTAGGCCGGCGTGGGAGAGAGGAGAGCCATGGGTAGCCGCCGTGGAGGAAGCGAGGAGGCGCGGGACGGGCGGTTGAGATGGAGAGCGGTTCGGGAGGGGGAAATGGGGGTCGGGCGCTTGACCCTCCGGATTCGATCAGCATGGCGGGAGGATTTTCGGGGCGAGGTCAGCCCTGTCCACATGCGAACCTCGTTTTCAGCTTCGCAACCGGGCAGGACTGAGAGGGCGTTTTCGTGCGAGGTTGGCAGGGCGGAGGAAAGAAACCCGGGCTAACAAACACCTAAAACTTGGCTGAGACGAGATTTTCTGGGTTGGACCGAGCTAACAAAGACACCCTATGTGTCGCAGAGCATTCCTGTGTTACCTAACCAAGTTAGAAAATTTACTGACACAAGTGCTTTGTTCTCTCTTATATCATGAGTTGTGTTGTAGAGTGTAGTCCTACATTGTTTAGTCAGGTGTAGTTTAGTACTTTTTTTTTCTTCTCTAAGGGAAGGTGCCAACTTCGTTTCTTGAGCAAAAGATTCAGTCTTTAGTCTTTACTTTGGATGTGTCCCCTCAAAAGGAAAAAGAAAGTTCTTCGATGTCTTTGTCCATAGATTCATCTCGATTTGTCACCATAATTCTGCTGAATAAATAAACTGCAGAAAACCAAACTTGAACTCGTTGGACTAACGAGTTTTGAGAAGTGGAAAAAACTATGGTGCAATACAAGTTGTCGAACAGCTGCTTCGATGCCATACCGGCTGGGTAGAAGACCGGGAGCACAGCATACAGCATTTCGAAACGAAGGACACTTCACACTTACATGGTACTCCCCCCTCCGACCCATATTAGTTGACTCAACTTTATCAAAATTTGGATGAATCTAGAAACTATTTAGTATATAGTTTTATTCAAATTTTGATAAATACAAGTCAACTAATATGGGTGAGAGAGATTACCATACTTACACTACAATCATTGCCAAGGTGATTCACTGAACAACAAGAACAACCGCGTGGCGTGATCCGATGGTTCGGCACGACGTTGCCCACACGTTCGTGTTCCAGATAGACAACCGCAGAAGAGAATCGGAAGAAACCACGGATGGAAAACTGATGTTCTTGTCTGGCAGCTAGAGTTAGAAAACTGAAGATTTTTTTCGCTATATACGAGGATAGGGTTAGATAGGCCAGGCCGTGTGCTACCTCTTTTAAGAAATCCAACGTCCCGGGCTTCCGGCCCATTTTGTTCCGAGATAGGCCTAACTTAGGCAGCGCTTGCGCTCGGACTTAAAACCCAAACCCGGCTGTCCTAAAAAAAAGCCCGCTTAAATCTCCACCTCGTATTAGCAAAGTGCGGCTGGCCGTATCGTCTTGTCGACACACCGGATGCGGAAACAGAAATTGAGTTCTCAAGAGACACGGGGACAATCCGGTTTCTGGCAATAATTCAAATTCAAGGTAATCACGATCGACATGCCAAGTGAGAACTGGCACTGCTTCTCACACACACACACACACACGCTCTTAACGTGCTTCACGGTTGACAGTGCGCGCGCACAAACAGTAGCGTTGTGTGAACTTCGCGTGCCCTCAAACTAGCTAGCCTCCCCCTCCCCGTGGTTGGTTGGTGGCGGCGTGCAGTCCGGCCAACTGTGCGTGGGGGGCACCCACCTCGATCGCCGGCCTTCGCGACGCCATCACCGTCGACGATCTCGTTTCTCTGTACACGGATCCGACGTACCCCCGACGATGTGAGCCCCCACGTTGGCCGCACCCGTACGTGTATCCCGTGTGTATGGGCGTGCGTGCGTGCGTGCGCGGTGCACGGACCCGTGCATATATATATCCACACCCACAGTGCAGCTATCCCTACTGGAGCTAGTAGCTAGCTGGCCCGCCGCCGGTGTTCCTGTGCTGGTACATACGCACACCTGCTGGCTGCCGACTACGTGTCTATCTGTCCGCCGCCTCAGCCAGTGCGATTCTCTTTGATAGAATTGCCAAATTCATACATCAACTGCAAAATACTGCCAAATTCAAAAGCATGAATAGATGCTTTTGAAACAGATTGCGAAAATCATGTAAAATAAAAATAAGATATTTTTCCAATTTTCAATCATACCATATGACTAGGGAACCGCAAATCCTTTATCGCACTGACATAGACATGAGGGTGCCAGATCAATAGAGTACTTAGGCTTATATCACTAGCTTGTGGAACTCGTGAAATTTGCATTCTACCTAAATTTGGGCAAGAAAGTAATCAAGCTGGCCGATACAGGGTTTCCACGATACATACGAGCGATACCATATATATTACCATAGTTCTATGACTTAAATGTGAGTTTATTCGGGCAAGAGCTATGCCACGATCGACATCGCTATTCTCCTCTCGACGCCAATTCTATCAATGTCAGAGCCCCGGTACCACGGCATGTCGCCGTCATAAGAACCCTGAGAGCCACAAGTCCCTATCACATCAGATCCAGCCTACCAGCCCACCGCATGTGCCGTCATCGAAGTGGCCTGTGCCGCCAGTTCTACTCGCCATCTAGGCACCTGCGTCGCCACATGTCATCATCATCGGAGCCCACCGAGCCGCCAAATCTACGTCATAGCCTCCAACACCGTACGATCTCATCAGTAACACGCTATTATGTAGTGGTGACGGCCTTAAGCACGCTTACGGTGTGGACTATGGAAGTACATGCTGACTATTGGGTATTGACAAGTGGACTCTCGCATCACTCGCGGTGCGCAGTAGTTCGTCTTGTCCCATGCTAACTAGCCCTTGAGTGGCGCGGGGTACTACGATATCTCTTGTGATTGGAAGGATGGGATGCTACATAAGTAAGATATGTGGTTTTTGGACACGTCGACGGAACAGTGAAGTGTTGTCAGATGGCCCAGATCACAATTATTTGGCACATATATTCTGCGTGCAGTATCAGTGCAGCGTAGGGTGGTATGATAAAACATTTTTTGAGAGGAGCATACGCATAATATATATATTCGCACGTGTAATGACGATAGTACAGTACTCCTGGTACTATGGCATACCTCATACGAGTATTTGACACAATAAATAGTATCTTTGGTGTACAGTAGGAGAGAGAGACTTTCTCTCTGAAAACGAAAAGAAAAAGTGCAGTACAGTTGAGAAATCTTGGCCGTATCGCCCCCATAGGAAAATGTCCCGATCTTTTTGTCTCATCAGCATTTTGGATGTCTTTGCATCAGTGCACGTAGGGTCACCCACCGATGACTGTCGTTGCTGTAAGTGGCCACAGTACGCTGTACACCGACCACACGGCCAATAATAGTGGTAAGAACTGAAGTGTCTGTCCGTCGACCGTATCCGGCCGGATACCTGACGAAATTAGAACCGGACTGTAGAAAAATAGCGGGCCGAGCCCGACGTTTCTTGTTTCCAGATGACGAGTGACTCGGAGCTGCGTAGAGCGGTTCAGTTTCGACGGTGAAGAAAGGCCATACGTGTCAAATGTGAACGAAGTACTCTGTACTAGCTAGTAGATTTTATTAGGGCTGCGCTTTCGGTAGTGTTGTAGGTGCGCTCCCGTCCAGGGTAGGCGCCCACGTACAGGAACTGCACCGGTGAGGTAGACGATGGAGGTCCCGTCCTGCACTTGCACCGATCCGCGTATTTCCTCGATCGAGAAACGGCCACTTGACATGAGTTGCACCGATCGATCAGTCAGCCGCCGGCCGGAGCTTTCGGGTTGTCGCGGTCGACGCCGATATATACATACACTACACGACCAGGCTACGCTACGCACGGGCGCCCGATCGTATACACATCTTAGAAAGCACTGCAGCTGGACGAGTACGCGCGTGTGTGACTATTTCACGGGAGTTGTTGTCAGAGCCTGCCGGTGTGCCCATGTCGTCGTACGTCGTCTTCCTCGGCTGTTTCCCCTTTCTGCGAGACGGCGATCTCTACATTTCCGTTCTGCGTCAGCTATAGTGGTGCTGGTGTATGATCCATGGTGTCCCATCCTTCACACCTGTGGTCTGTGGACGATCCATGCATCTCCTCCTCCGCCATCGAGTATGTATTCGACAACGATGCCCCTAGGAGTTACATGAACTATGTTATTCGATTTAGGCTCTGTTTTGGCGAGTCTGGGTCGAACATGGGCTAGGAGCCTAGGACTTGACGCGCCATCTCGGCCCATCCGAAACAACTCGCTGGAGTTTTGTTTTTATTTGACGTGTGGAGTTGTTTGTTCGTAGGCGCCTCTGTTTCGATGTCTCCTCGGAAGAATCACTCCTGAGTAATGCTGAAGAGAAGAAGGTAGGGACTAGGAGTACTCCAACGTTGCGCTCGTGTGTAGCCATCTCTTGTGACGAAGTCCCTTGCTGGTCGTCTTTATGGACGGATAATCAATCCGATCAAATTAATAGCCGTGCTGGCCGTGCTCGCGTCGCCCCAACAACCGACGACGGGATCATCGATCCATCGGCCAGTACAAACGTTGCCGCCTGTAAATAGTTCCATCCCAAGACTTCCCTTCGCATATTGAGCCCGACATTTGGACGGAAATGTTCATGCAAGCTAGCAGTAGTACGTTTCTACTATATATTTCGAAAATTGTACTTCCTCTGTGTTAAAATAGATGTCATAAATTTGTTTAAATTTATATACTCCCTCCGACCCAAATTAATTGACTCAAGTTTGTATAGATTCAAATGTATCTAGCACTAAAATATGTCTAGATACATCGACAAATCTAAGCCAAATAATTTGGATCGAAGGGAGTAGTATCTATATATAAAATAGTGTCTAGATAAATCTAAATTTGGACAGACATCTATTTTGAGATGGTGGGAGTACCGAGGGAGTGTCTTGGAGGAAGGCTCATGCCGAAAACACGACCCCCCCGAGCGAAAGAGAGGAGCGGGGAGGCGACTCCCCCTCCCCTCCCCCCCCCACCATCCCGTCGCACCGAGCGTGGCGGCCGGAGCTCCCCTGCCGGTGCTTCGCCCTAGCCCTCCCTCCTCGTCCTCCTCTCCCGCTGTTGACGGTGGGTACCATCCGGGCGGCGCTCGTGGTGTGCCGGCGGCGGTGGCGTTTCTTCTCCCATGTGCGAGCACCTCTGCCGGGGGTGGTGGCTGGCGGCAGTGTAGAGTGGCCGACATCGGTCTAGGTGGCCTGCGCGGCATGGAGGCAGGGGCACTGCCCTTAGAGGTGGGGCACCTGTAGTGGCCGGCGCTCCTACATCCCAGATCTTAGCCCTTTGGGCCCGATCTGGGAATGAGCGGGCTGGTTCGAGCGGTTGTGCTTCCGACGGACTAAGGAGCGCCTTCGGATGGGGCTTGTGGTGTTGATGCCACGTCTTCTGCAGTCCGGCGGTGGAGCTTCACAGGCCCTTCTGGCCCGGCCAGACCTATGGCTTCTTCGAGGGTAGCGGTGGCAGTGTCCTACGTGCAGCAGCGTGGCGTTGAGGACTTCACGAGCCCATCAATGGCTCGGACGGGCCTTCTCGGCCTGGTGTGTCCTTGCGGCTGCGTCCGGTCGGCACCCTCCATTTGTGGTGGAGGAGGTCCTCTGAGTGGCTCGGCTTCTGCCGTCCTCCGGTTGCTTGTGGCTTGGTGTGCTCGGTCCGTGGCGTCCGGTCGGTTACTATTTCTGGCGGTGGAGGTTGTTCCCTCCCGCATGGTGGTGGTACCGCTGACCCTTGTCCTCGGCTGTTTCCTTTTGGTCTGGACGACCTTGCAGCAAATGTCTTGGTGAGACGGCAGTGATGATGGCAAGACCGTGGTGGTGCATGTTGGTGGGTGGTGTGCTCCGACTTGCCCGGGGTTGTGGTTTTGGGGTCGGGCGAAATCTTTGTCGCATCGTGACGCCTGCGGGTGCCACCGTCCTTCCTGAAGGGCGTCGGGTGGTCCCTTTCCCTACCTCCGTAGCATACGAGAAAACCCTAGAACTAGTCTGGACAATAACGTCATCATCGTCGCTTTCCTTCTTAAAGATGTTGCTTGGTACGAGACACGTAGTGCGAGGAGCACGATGATCATCCTCCGGCCGGCGGACATCAAAACACGTCCGCCAATTCGTTTTCTATATGCCAGCCCTCAATTAATTTGACTATGGACTGATTACATGCACTGATCATACGGACGTCCGCCATGTCCGCCGAACTGGCGGCCTGCATGCCTAGCCGTGCAGCACCGTGGTCGCTGGCTCTGGCTGCGATATGGCTAGGATAAGCACCTGGTCATGTGCGTTCTTGCGTGACGACAACGTACCTAGATCGATCGATTATGCTGGTCAAGGCATCGGATCGCCTGATGCCATCAGATGCCCATCCCCGTAGGTACCACGGACATGATTAGCGGAGAGCAACGGTTTGTCGAACCTGTAGTGTGGTCCTCGAGATCATACCATCTCCGTAGCTCCCCCTGAGAACTGAGAGAGTTTCTGGCCTGTCGGTCTTCGTCTTGACAGATCCATCCATCTGGGGACAAAACGTCTCTTGTGATGCCATGTTACTGCAGGGTGCTCTATCTCTCTCTCTACCCCAGATCTCTCTTGCTTAGTTTCGTCGTTAGTCCAGGAGGTGTGAACTAGCGATGCATGCAGCAGGCCGAGACAAAGGGGGCGCCATGATTGCCGAGCGTGTGTCGTCGTCTACCGGCAGGTAGATTCGTACGTACTCCAAGATAGTACACGGTTCTCGATTGATCATCTCAACGGACACAGAACAGTAACTGTTGGTTAAGCACATAGAGTAGCATGTGCACGGCGAACAGTATAATCTTTCTCAGTAAGTGCTGCATACACATCGTGTTCACTTAACAACAGTTGTGACCTGATGCAGGCTGGGCTAGCTAGCCACCAATCGAACAGAGAATACAAAAAATTTCTTGCAAGGTGAGAATACAAGTTACATCTATTAGACGTTTTGACAACTGAAACAGTCAATAATGCCATGTTGCGTTATGGTTTTAGGTCACCGTTTTATGAAAGACCAACACTACCCATAAACTACTGTTGGGTACAAATAGTATTCGACTCCTTCTGATCACGAAATGTGTTGACTACAATCATTTCTAGATTGTTCATCACTATACAAGTATAGCATGATCTTCGGCGGGCCCATTTAACACCCGCGGCGCAAGCATCCTACCACCCGACGATTCTAGGGGATGTAAGCAGTTGCTCCGGCGCCGTCTTCCCTACTATGCTCTTCTCCACCTCGAACACATTATTCCGTCAGTTTCACGCATCTTCCATGGAGCTATTGAGACCCTAGGGAACCAATTCTTTTCTTGCCCCCACACAGTCGTTATGTGGGAACAAGTCTTTCCGGGCGGGGGTGGCGCTAACCGTCAGCATTGAGGAGATCGCTCATAGCTCCTCGACATCAGCGTTTCCTTCTTCTGCATGATGTCTTCGATCTTGTGGTGATTGGGGGTTCTCTAGGGCATGTAGAGGAATCCCAACGCCACGGTCTGTCGCCATAGCCCTACCTTGCATGTTATAGTTGTTCGCAATATCACAATCAACATTCTCTTGTGGATTCCATGGCAATCTATCGACTCCAATCATTTCAATGGTCACGATCATAAAATATGTTGATTCCAATCATTTGGAGATTGTCGATCACTATACAATCATAGAGAAATCTTCTGTTTCCCCTTTAAAACCCTCGATGCCTACACCATGGTCACTATCGCTTTTCCACACGACGAGTTCTATTCACGCCCTTTGAGAGCGTGGTGATATTGGTAGCATCGTCAATATCAATACTCGACGAGTTTGTGTGTGTGCTTGCTTCTATATTATACTTGGTGTTTCTTACAGAAAAAGAAGAGTAAACAACCAACTTAGTATACCTCACTCTAGGTAAATGTTTGTTTGCCAAAAAGAAAGCCACAAATGACCAAACCATCAATAAATTCCTTTTTGCCAATTTCTTGGCAATTCGTCCTTTATAGATAGAGATCATGTCTAAGGGAATGTGCTCTAATTATGAGGGTGGTTGTATGAATTTCAGTTCCATGTATTCATAAAACTTCAAACAGTGGTATGTAATGGCGGAGCTTGCTAGGAATGGTGGTTGGGGAGTGGTGCAAATACCCAAAAAAATTAATCTAAGCACTCTCGAAAAATGAATTCTTCATGAATGTGCCCAATCTGGGGTGTGTGTGTGGTGGTGGTGGTGTGTGTGTGTGTGTGTGGGGGGGGGGGGGTGACCTCAACTAAGCTCTGCCTCTGGTGCTTGGCATGCTACCTTTTCACACTTTTTTTGCATTCATCACACAAATGATCCAAGTTATTTTCCAGATTTCATATTCCGTGAAAATGACCATTCATTTGCGGGTTGTGCAAAAGTAAAAAACCTCATAACTTTTGAAATCTTAAAATGTGTACTCTAGCTCCCTAGCTTCTTTTTTATTCTTAAGGCAAACACTCTGACATTCGATTAAACTGGAGGCAAGGTATTTATAGGTTACCTCATGAAAGGTTAGGCCTAGGACAAACAGAAAACCAAAAACTTGCTGACATTCTAATATCTACTGTCAAGCTTCATGAACTAGCCAACGCAACCAAAAGTCCGAACTGATGGAAAGGGGTAGTGCAATCCACTTATACACTTCAACACCCCCTCTCACGTGTGACGGGGAGAAGTCAGCACGTGCAACCGGAAGAGAGCGACGGCGCGCTAAACTCACGTATGACTCAAGAGGCCTATCCGTGGACATAGAGGGGTCAACAACAATTTTAGGATAAATTGCGAAAGCCAGGACTCGAACTCGAGACCTTAGGCTCTGATACCATGTCAAGCTTCATGCACTAGCCAACGCAACCAAAAGTCCGAACTGATAGAAAGGGCTAGTGCAATCTACTTATACACTTCAACACCCCCTCTCACGTGTGACGGGGAGAAATCAGCACGTGCAACCGGAAGAGAGCGACGGCGCACGAAACTCACGTATGACTCAAGAGGCCTATACGTGGACATAGAGGGGTCAACAGCAATTTTAGGATAAATTGCGAAAGCCAGGACTTGAACTCAAGACCCTAGGCTCTGATACCATGTCAAGCTTCATGCACTAGCCAACGCAACCAAAAGTACGAACTGATGGAAAGAGCTAGTGCAATCCACTTATACACTTCAACACCCCCTCTCACGTGTGACGGGGAGAAATCAGCACGTGCAACCGGAAGAGAGCGACGATGCGCGAAACTCACGTATAACTCAAGAGGCATATACGTGGACACACAGGGGTCTACAACAATTTTAGGATAAATTGCGAAAGTCAGGACTCGAACTCGAGACCTTAGGCTCTGATACCATGTCAAGCTTCATGCACTAGCCAACGCAACCAAAAGTTCGAACTGATGGAAAAGGGTAGTGCAATCCACTTATACACTTCAACATCTACATGCCAGGCTTTTTTTCAACTTTTTGAATGCTTTTGACTCTATTTTTTCATTTTCTAAAATCAAGTCAGTATGCTCTCCAGAGAGCATAAAACTCCCACTACTAGGTATTTCTGCATCTTGAAAATTCTCAAGAAAACATCAACAACATGTGATTCTGCAAATACATGCAAAAAACATGACAAAATATAACTTACATTAGAAAGACGAAAGAATAAACTTATATTTTGAAGAGTACAACTACAAACCACCGGGTTGTTTTGATATTTTTTCGAGATACACAAGTACATGAGTCTTAATCTCAAGCATCAACCTAGTTTACATGCACATTTTCTTTTTTCCCTGTATACATATTTAACAATCTTGGATACTCTAGTAGGTCAGAGAACCCGTTAGACGTAGAAAACCGGTCAGATCTTTTAGTATGATTGGTGTATCAAGAGGAAGGATCCAATGATGGTAGTTGGTAGTTTTCTATAATGGGAACTGTTTGCCCGTACAGTCCAAATGATTATAGTTTTCTGGATCGTCCTGCGGACCATTTTGTGTGATAGCAGGCCAGCCAGCCAATGGCCATGGCACGTTAGTACCAAGTGCTGGAAATCTTTGTTAATCGAGCAGGACCAGTATGGCCTACGTGGAGTGAGTTCATGGCGCCGTGCAGGACCAATCGGCATCTCCGGCTCCAGCAGTTGGCATTTCTGTGCTCCACACACTGCTGGCGGAGACCGTTTTCTATTCAGAGTTTCAGACTCTCCCCCTCTCGCCCACACAGCTTGGGACAACCCTAGACGAATCTTCCAGCGTCCCTAGATGTTCCCTGCACGACTGGTTTTGTGAACCAGGCAAATTAATCATGTGTAAACAGTCTTGAAACTCCTGCTGCCATGGCCCTAAGCCCACAACACTGAAGCACACACACAGTCCAAGTAATTAAGGTTCTGTTTTGTTCCACTATAAGAAAAGAAAAAGGCTTTCTTTCTGTTGCCTTACTCCTTGCTGTTCAAACATATAAGATGTTTTGGTCACGTATTTAGTTAAAGTTGAAAATTTTCGACCACTTATATTTCTTCCAATATTTGGGTTCAAAACTTGAAAACCACACGAGAAGTATTGTCAGAGTATTATTTGTTGGTCGTTATACGTTCATATATTACAATAGAAACTAGAGGTCAAAATCACAGTTAGATTAAGAACTGTGTCAATGTCCAAAACGTCCTTAGTTCTGTGATCACGGGAGATAGCAATACATGTAAGAATACATGGGCAGAGAAAGCTTAGTTTGCCGGTTATTTATAGAATAGATTTCTAAGTAAGGGTTTGCTTGTAGTAGTATTTGATGACATTTATTTATTTGGTTTTCCATACTTCTAAGTTGAGGGAGAAAATTGTACTATTGCTTAGTCGATTTTACATATGCATGGATCTATAAATATGTCCACCGTGTTGTAATAATTTGTTCATCTAGGACAAATAAATATAGTATAAATTGTCTCAGCAGACCGAGACACACAATCTTAATTCTTGGTCGGTTCTACTATTTTGTATACATATAAAATGCACAATGTTGACATAATTTGTTCTTCTACCTAAAATGAAGTATTTGTTCGTAATGCTTTTACAACCGTGAAATTTTGCACACACCTCAACATTAACTTGATTGACGGATTGACTGGGAAATACGGACTAATGCTAGACTTACGGATATTTGGGGTTAAGGAAAAGCTTATAGACTAACGTGTTGTGAATCCGTTGGTTCCAGTTGCATAGAAAGCGGACCATGTTCTGATTTCCGCATACATGGTGCGACATTGTTGCTAGTCCGTAACAAAATTTTGTAAAACTTATCTGTAGGTGTAGCATTACTGAATTGAAATCACTATAAATGTTCTGCTCCTGTCTACTCTCACCAATTAAGTCTTCCCACGAATGGGGTTTTCATATTTTGTTTAGACTGTTTTCGGTGCTTTTTTTTGGATGTTGAGGCGGTTGCTACGTCTGCAGTCAGAATAAGGTTTTTTCCGTCCTATCCTCGATCTGTGGTGCGTCTAGTATCGACAGACGGTGCGTGAAGTCCTTTGTCCAACGGATCCCTTGGGATCCGGTCGTTTTTCATATTGGTTGGTGTGTTTTGAGGTCAATCTCTTCCAATCTACGTTTGTCATCTTTGGAGATGGTTGTAGCTCTAATGCACTGATTTCTTTGGGGCCTTAGCACGACGACTTCCTATCAGTCTACTATAACAAACTTTATTACGACACAAGCTTTGCCTGACTCCGGTGATAAAGGGACGAGGACGGCGACACGCCTTTGTCTCATGCTAGTGCTTGTAGTCGTTGCTAGATGGTCATCACTAACCTATTTATAATTTATTACTTTTGGGATTTTTTGTACTGATGTTAATGATTATTAATAAATCGGTGGAATTTTGAGAAAAAAAACTATGATCACGTAGACACATAGTACTGCGAGATGCTGACCACGGATTAATCTATCCAACGATGCCCATGCATGCATGTGTGCTGGGCATGCAGATCTAGTCGAAACCACACTCCCCCAAGTAAACCGCACACAGTGCAAGACAAATCCAGAGGCAGGCCACACGACACGACTAGAGAAGTACCCAAACAAAATGAATAAACAACCATTTACTCGATCGATCGAACGATCTCGTCCCACGGCCCAAGCCCACCCGCTAGCTAGTCTGCTGCTACCGCTCTCTCCCATACCTCGCTCACCACGTCTCTCCTCCTTGTCACACTCGCACATTTACAGCACTCCCTTTCTGCCTTCCCCTAGCTAGCTCATTTCTCCATCGTTGCTAGCTCGCCAGCGCCTCCTCTCCTCTGATCTCCACGCTCCCGTCCCTCAGCCTGATCAGTCTGGACCCGGCCGTTATATATAGCTCGCCTCGCCTCGCCTGCAACAGCCACTCACCTGCACCGGACAAAAGAGCAAGCTGTGCTACTCTCAGCTCGCTCTACTAGCTAGCTGCCATCAGCTACACCAGCCCGCAGATTGCAGCTAGCAGCATGTCGTCGAGCAGCCGGAGGTCACGCGCACGGCGCGCTGGGAGTTCGCTGTCGTCGTCGTCGTCGTCAAGGCCGGCGTCCATGATTTCCGAGGAGCAGATCTCCGACCTCCTGTCGAAGCTGCAGGCGCTGCTACCGGAATCCCAAACCCATAATGGCGCTCATAGGGTACGTCGTAACTACTCCAACACTCCTTTTGCTAGCTTCCGAGTACAATCATGGTGGATGCATGGTTACTGAAGTAGCTCTCTTGTGTGATGCAGGGTTCGGCGTCGACGAGGGTGCTGCAGGAGACGTGCAGCTACATCCGGAGCCTGCACCGGGAGGTGGACGACCTCAGCGAGACGCTCGCCGCGCTGCTCGACTCCGACGCCCTCACTGCCGACCAGGCCGCCGTCATCAGGAGCCTCCTCATGTGATCCATCCATCTATCCATGGATGCGCACACACATCAAGCTCGCTCGGCCGGCGCATGCGTACGGCGGCCGTGGGATGGATCATAGTCGGAGCTAGCTAGCATGCCTGGCCATGGCTGGCTGAGCTAGCAGTAGTGTACGTGCGAGCTTTTATTTCAGAGATTATTTCTTCCCCTCATTGTTTGGTTGATTAGTTCGATCGGTCGGAGCCTGGATTGCGAGAGGTTTTGGACATCATGGTCACTGGTTTTAATCACGCCAGATACTGGCACTGTGCGGTACACTGCTGGTATCTAATCTCCTTAGCTAGCGAGCGCGAGAGCTTTGTTGTCACGCTGCTGTACCCTGAAAGGCCGATGCTTGTGTGTTGTTTAGTGTGCACGAGAGGGTGCTTTATTAGTTTTTTGGTACTACTTGACTCTCCTAATCAATTAAGATCGTTCCATATGGCTTCTCTTTCTTTGATGGGCCACGCGACTTGATTATTGCAGCTAGCGCTCTTGGATGTATATATATGCTTGTGTGTGTACACTCCTACTCTGTGTATAGTAGTAGCGGCATGTCTACGTTTTGCCTCCTAACTAATTTTGGAGTACAATTAAGGGCAATGATTTGTGAACTGCTCTTAATTAATTGTGGTGCCTACAGAAATGAATGTTGTGGCGCCCTTGCTAAATTTATAAGAAATGTACTAAAGTGTGTATTTTATATTTTCATATTATTAGAACCATCATGAAATACTTTTTTTATATTCTATATATGCATTTTGTATTTTAGGTGTTGGTACTTTTTAGTATAATTGGATCAAACTTTATAAATTTAACTTTGATCAAAAGTAATAGGCAACATGTTTTGGGGAAGGAGGGAGTACAATACCCCACTAATCCAAAATGAATGTTGGAGTATGAGAAATGATCTTCTACCATGCATACTAGCTAGCGTGCATGTATTCGTTGTTCACTATGCTGGACATTTGTGCGCTTGGTATAGCGCATGGGCAGGCCTAGTACCAAAATGACCCGGTGTCACTGCCTTAGTCATACATAATTTTTACCTAAAGTTGAGGGTGTGACATACTATAAATGAGTAAAACATAATAAAAAAGTCAATTTGCACCGGGTGTCCCGTGACACCTGCTACCATAACCTGGGTACGCCCCTGGTATAGCGAATACACTCTAAAACAAAACAAAACCAGACTAAACTAGAATAAAAGCATGGTGACAACCTTTTCCTTTACCGGTACATGCAGAAACAATAAGATCAGTTAACATACACTATTATGAGCAAATTAAGATTAGGGGGGGGGCAAAGAAAGCAAACAATGCAATATCATCGATAACATGTGCCAAATTATATAAATGTTGAGATTGGTTTTTTGTAAAGAACCATGAAATAAACACAAGCATATGCATGCACATATGGAAGATCATGGGGCAAACCCTGACCTTGCTAGCCACTTCTTCCTCCGCCACTGCACACCAAGACAAGACGAAACCCGGGGAAATATTATGTAATATACTACATGTATATACCCTGAGAGATGATGAACTTTAAAAAAAAGCTATAATATGTGGCACGAATCTCCAAGCAATAAGATGGTTGATCCAGCTAGCATGCACGGTAGAAAAACCACTCTTGATGGGGTACTACATAAATTTGGACACAGAGTACACCCACATGTACCCTAACTGAATTGAATGGAATTGACGTACCCAAATGAATGGAGAGTTATTTTTCGCTGGTACAACTAGTTACGTGCTCCTACGTACAACGAAGTATTTTTTTTTTGCCAAATCTGACCTTTTGGCGAAACTAATTCCATGTCTGATCCCTACCCAAAACTAATTTAAAATCTGACCCCTGGGATCGGCGCCATTTAAAATGGCGTCGAAGTTGTGCATGTCGGCGCCGTATCAAATGACGCCGACCTCTCTAGCCTTCCTCCCAGCTGCTACAACTAGGCGCCGACATGCACAACTTCGGCGTCGTTTTAAATGGCGCCGATCCCAGGGGTCAGATTCCAAATTAGTTTTGAGAAGGGGTTAGATTTGGTTGAAGTTACCAGATTTAGACAGATTTGGCAAAAAATACTACAACGAACCAACTCGCTGTTAGCAAGAGGTATCTTCGGCTAAGTACTCCCTCTAGTATTCAGTATAATTTAGAGCATGGAGTACGGTGGGTATGGGGAGTGGTACGGGTAGTACTTGCCTTTTTTCATTTATGGGTATATATAGCGAATGAAGAAATATTTGGGGTTGCATGCGAGTACGCTCAGTATGTGTCGATCGATCGACAGATGTTGATGTGGATGCACGCGTGCATGGACCATATATTATGTATATATGTATATATATAATGATGCACCCTACCCTACATCTATCTATGTTTAGCTAAGTGGGGGCGACGTGCGGTAGGGAGGCAGGAAATCAAAGACACACGTGCCGTACGCCCATGACCACAACCGTGCAACTAATAATCAAGGAGGATATGTATGCCCGCCCGTGTTATCTCACCCTGATGCGATGCGAAGTCGATTAGGTTCAGGACCATTTTTGCAGACACAGGCATATGCACTCCGCCAACTCTCCGGCAATTGCACTCCCTGCTTGCTATAATAAGGTAGTACTACTAGTTTTTTTTCTTAGGGATAGACAGTACTACTGTTTTTCTTTTCTTTTTTGAGACAAGACAGTAATACTTGTAGTAGCTGTGAGACCATGTTGGGCTGGATCGGATGCCTTGGCCTGGAGAGTGGAGGTACCGGCGTGTGCTCTAGGTGAGCCTCAGATGGGTCCTGCTCTGTTCGACGTCACCCTGTTTCTTGGACTTCTCTTTTGTTCGCGGTCCAGAACGCCTCTTCCAAATTTGGGCCTGATATTGGAGTGGTTTATTCCGACAGCTACTTTCTTTTGTTCTGTTTGAGTAACTGCTATCCTTGCCCATACCAATACTGTCCTTTTTTTTTTTAGAAACACAGTATAATTATAATCGTAGACGCTCATAAAACGTACATGCATCCATCCTTATGAACGTACACACACGTCCTATCTCTATGAGCACCTTCGAGAGTCTGAGACGGCGGATCGAATATTGAGATTAACGAAGTCATCATAAGCGCCTCGCTGTCGACAAAAACATCGTCTTTCATTGAAAGAATATTCTGCCTTTTATGTAACATACAGTGTCAAACCTGAAATTTAAACTCTGATAGGCTGAGGGTACAACCATCCTCCTAGCCACCTAACGGTTTGCCATATCAATACTGTCCGTACATACATCTTCGACCAACAGTGGGAAAAATAACTACTACTCCAAACAAAAGGTACTCCGGTTTTCTCACGCTACTCCGGCCTGGCGCTGGTACCGAATCCAATAGATCTTGGTTTTAACTAAGAGCACGAAAAAGGAGAGCCGACGACAGCTAGAGCACACAACACGCAAAGGCGACTGGACTGGATACCAAATGCATCTTCTTGATCCATCCAGATCCTCTTTCCACGGGAAGTGCAAGCCAATGACGATTGCTCTCACACTTACTAGACATGCGTCGTGAATCGATCGCTCACGGCGACTGTAGATTGGCGGCGACAGGGAACGCCCTCGATCTTGATCCATGTGTGTTTGCAGTTTGTCGTGTGGCTCGGCCGGGGCCGGGGCCGCCACCGGCACCATCGAGAGCTTCACGTTAGCGTCGCGTTCCACCGGATTAATTAGCCAGAACATGCATGAGATCATGAGATGAGACGATCGCTAGCTCCACCGCAAGCTACACGCACGTGAAGGATCGTGTCTGCAATCAAGAATGTTCTCGTTTCCGGCCCGGCGATTGGAAGAGCTATGCGCGTCGACGAAAACGAAATCAAACACCGTGTTAATACTCATTTTCGCCTTCTTAATAATTACCGGAACTAATCGATCGTAATTTAGCACGCACAACATTTAAAGAAGAAGAGTGGTGCTATGCACACCACAAATTCGGGACGACATGCACATGTGAGCCGTCCATCAGTCCATGCATCAGGACAAATGAAAGAGCTCCGCTTGATACCGGTTCGTATGGAAATCGCCGTATGCGTATATGGACCATATGCGCCTCGAGTAAGGAAGGCAGCCAGATCTGGTCCGTACATGCGATATAGGAGACACGTCTCTTAAGAATGCGCCTCTAGTATTAATATATAGGAGTCATACCGTTTAGACATGTGCCTTATATATTTAGTAGAGACGCATGTTTAAGGGATGCGCCTCCTATAAACATGTCTTCTATAGGCTTAGAGAGCAAGTGATGGAGGAACTTCCAACATAGCTCGCAGTATATTTTTTTTGTACAGTAGTAAATTCAGTACAAGTACTCCGGTCAGATTTATACAATCATCATATAGTTTTGTGGTTGAGCAAGCTTAGCGTATGTGTTGCTAGGAAGGGGTACGGTGCGCTTCATTGTGGAATGTGTGTGAAAAAGGTTGATTATTCCATAGAAGATTACGATTCTACACTCCACTAGTGCAAAATTTCCCTCAACAACCACATAACAAATCTACGAGGACTGGATATTACTTAAACCCAAAACGAACCAAATAATTAACCCAACAATTTATCGGCGTCTCTATCAGTTTTTAGCTAATCAAACAGTTTATAACTTTTTCACGAAAACGCAAAAGTTGTGCATTTCAATGCATTGATAGAAAAAGATGTTTATGTATAAGGCATGTACGAGTCCACGATAAGACCAACACACCACCATACAATTCAACCCTAAAGCTAACCAGGGAAGAAGACGGCGAAGCCCATGAGCTTCTGCTAATGCCCACGATCACGCCTCAGCCTTGACCGCTCGACCAGCGAAGAAAAACCAAAGGTTGAAGTTGTCGAAGGTTGCGGTGTTCTGATGCTTCCATAGCCACCAAGCCATTAATATGATCATTGACGAGGTGCATTTCCATTGCTGACGAGGGGAGGCTCTTAGCCCTTGCGCCCACCAATCCGCTAAGTCGTCTTCAGCAACGGGAGGGCTAGGCGTGGATTGAATCCGCGATAGCACCTCGTGCCACATCATCCTTGAGAACAAGCAGTCGGTGAGGATATGTGCCATGGTCTTCTCCATATGGTCGCATAGCGGGCCTCTCGGCAGGTGTGGAAGTCCACCTCACATAAGTCTCTTCCTCATCCAACACATGTTGTTGCAGGCCAGCCAGATGAAGAACCTAACCTAGGGAGGCAAGTTATCCATATCAACTTCCAGTATCCCGATGCCGTCTATCCCTAAAATGGGGCGTCATAGATGGATCTAGAAGAGTACTTCCCATCAGCCCTCCACCCCCCACACCAGAGTGTCTGGTTTATCCGTGAGGTGAAGGTCTTGGAGCTAGATCCACCAATATACATATTAACAAGGTCAAGCGAGCTTAGATCCCCCAAGATGTTAGTGATCCAATTGTGCTTTGCTAGCGCCTGCTTCACCTTCCTCTGCCTCCTGGGTTGTCTCGGTATTAGCGAGAGCAGGTCAGGTGCTATCTCCCTGATGGACTTCCCGTCGATCCACCTATCCTCCTGATGAGTGGATTCCTGCATCAAAACAGGGTTATTGCAGTACTTGTAGCAGCAAATATTTAAGAGTTTGTCCCGATGGGAGCTCGGCGAACACAACCCCGCAGCCACGTTGCCAATGCGGCTACGTTCGCACCCAAACCGTGGTTCGGAAATAGTTTACTCTATAGGTTGCTAGGATAAATGAATTTAAGATGATTTGTAACAACTACTACTAGGATTGAAAGAAAACTAGAACAAAAGTAAAACTGAAAAGAGGTGAATGTAATGAGATGAAATATTAACGCTACGATACCTCGAGTAATATTATGTATACTGGTGTGCATGATAAGTGCTTATAAAATAGCTATTAACTATAATTGTGGCGGTCCCTCATAAACCATTGTCTCCCACCGTTGGTAAGTGGCAACTAGACAACTCAATTATCCACACCCTCTTCGGACATGGGTCATCCATAAGAGAATAGTGTATCAAGGTAACAAGACCAATCAAGGTAAACCATAGCAAAGGCATTAAGTTCTATGGACAATCATACTCCTAAGCAAGTGTGCTAGTCACAAGATATCCCGTATGTCACTTTGGGGTCAAGAAATTCGCAACACTATACCTATCTAATCATGAGTGATCTTGGGGAATTCTGGACGGTGCATCCTAAGCTGCTATTGCCTCCGCAAATCACTTATAGCAAATAGCCTATTAGTTCTACCCATGGGCTTGTCAGGATCCATGGAAGAGTAGAGACTAATGATAAGTTTTGTGACACTCCGTGAATCCCTAATAAATTCCTCAATAATGTATTGGACGTCTCCAATCACTAGAATAATATCATGAACAATGTAAAGAGAAAGCACAAACATATTAATTAACAAGAACACACCACCTTCATTTACTCAAATCATCATAACATTAATAAAAGGGGGTTCAAGCCATATTACAACCCATCACCGAGACCATGATATATGGATGAAGGAGTATCGGCAATGGAGATGGTGGCGCGGTGATGGTGGCGTCGGCGTGGTGATGGCGGCGTGCTCCTTCTCCTCCTCTTCTTGCTTGGATGGCTTGATGGTGTTGATGGAGATTGGATCTTGGTGGAGCTTGAGAGGCTATGGAGGCGGCACGGCGGCAGGGCGCCGCTGTGGAGGCGGTAGATGGGATCTAGATCTTGTATATGGTGTATGGTGGATTCCCTTGGCTCCTCCCCTCTTTATATAGGCCTTGGGGGTGCCCTAGGGTACCCACAATACCGTCATCTGACTTGGGGAAGGTTTTGGAGATTTTCTAGGGTGAAATCCTGTCATTCCGACCTTGTTGACAACTATACGGCCGGATCTTTCGTATTTTGGTCGCCATTTCTTCATACGAACTCCGTTTTGGGAGTTCTTCGGCTCGTTAGATTCGTCTAGTCGAGGGATACAACTACATGTTCTTGGATATTTATTTTGAGAAGTTGGAAAATTTCATTTTCCAACACCTCAAATGGCTAAGTCTGGTCCTGCAGTTCCTCCATACTATACTCTCTTTGTTCCTTTTGCCTTTGTTTTATATATAATCATCATCAACACCTACACAGATGTCAAAAACAAGAAATAGGATAAAATTCTACCTAAACTAATAAATGTGCAAAGCTCATATTGAATGTAATGAAAACAAGTAATCATGCATAGCAATAGTTAGATGGATCATGATATAATAGGAAAATGACACTATTTATATAGCTAAAAAGTGTTGTATTATCGCATCCATCACCTCCCAGAAAAGGGGTGGTGGATCCGTCACCAAAAATCATCCAGGTGGAGGCGACAAACACGTGACATTCCACCCTAGAGAACTGCATATCGAGCTTGTGCCAAGGCCACGAGGGGTCGGTGTGCATTCTCCGAAGCCAATAGAACCTAAGGCTTATAGAAATTCGTGCAAATTCTGGGATCCCCATGCCCCAAGCCTCTCTGGACTACAAACCTTGGCCTAGTTGACATAACATTGTCCACCCATGGCGTTCTTCCTGCCCACCCATAAAACCCGTGTAGGATCTTTGCCACCTAATTAAGTTCTTTCTCGTTAAAGGAAAGCACTAAAATTTTGTGTAGTGGGGTTGCATATAACACTGATATGATGAGAGCTAACCTTCCTACCTAGAGCATCATGGAGGATTTCCATGTTGGTAGCTTGTTAGCAATCTAGTCCATAATCGGTTGAAATTGGTTAGCCAATAGTCGTCTGATTGCTAGGGGGATACCAAGGTATTTGGCAGGGTGAGGAGCAAGCTGGCACACCATAACCATTGCCGCCCCAATGTCCACGTCATTTGAGCATGTGATCGGGGAGACTGGGCACACAAACTTCATGCGTAGTCCCATTGTCTCACCCAACAGTTGGAGCATGTCATGTACTGCACGCTACTTTGACTCATATAGGTGATAGACAAATCATTGCATCATCTTATCGCTAAGTCCCATCGTGCAAGTCACCGTAGGACACCCTACTCAATAGCTTTTGCCAACACCCTGTTGTGAGCGTGTTCAGGACAAGCACGAACAACAATGGCGCCAGGGGTCTCCCTTTCTCAAGCCCCTCATGTTCCAAATGGGGGTCATAGGCTCGCCATTGAGCGACAGCCTTGTGCTGGTCATGGTCAGAAGGATGGCGACCAACTCGCAGAACCTTGGGTCAAACCCCATCTTATAGAGAACATAAAACAGAAACCCCCAAGAGACTGTAATATTCCCGCCGATCCAAACTAATGGACTTAGATTTGTCTAGACTCGGATGTATCTAGCATTAAAGCATGACTAGATACATCTGAATCTAGATAAATCCGAGTCTACTAATTTGGATTGGAGTGAGTATAAAACTTGAAGATCAAGCAGGCTCTAGGGATAATATGGAAACAATTCCAATCAATCGTGTAATTATCTCTAACTGCCTAATATATCTTTAACAATTAAGATTAATAGAGCGGTGGGACTTTTCGGGCCTTTTCGCAAGAGAGACGAAGGTGGGTGGTTAGTGTAGAGAGGGTGTGTTTAAGTTACCATTATTATGCCAATATCTCAGTGTAGTAAAATACAATTTTCTTTTTATTGTACTGCCTTACTTTAGAAGGAGACGGTAGGATACATCTCTAAGAAATCTCCAAAAAGTGGAGGAAGTGAAGACAAAAACCTCTATCTCCAGCAGCCCAGCCCCAGCCTGTCATCATGAGGTACGCTGGCCTCTCCCATTTATACAACATCGGTGGACCGCGCCTGTCTAGCCTGCCATCTTTGGACTCTCTCTCTCTCTCTCTCTCTCTCTCTCTCTCTCTCTCTCTCTCTCTCTCTCTCTAGCAGGAACACCAGGTACTACGTGCGTGCTAGTTGTGACCGAGATCGCGGCCGCGCCGAGATGGAGATGGAGAACACCGTCTTCGCTGCCGGTGTCGCTTCTCCAGCGGCTGGCCCTTACCCCCATCCCTACGACATCATGATCCTTGTGGTAGAGGAGGATCCATCCTACCTCGCCACCATCACGCAGATGCTCCAGCGCTATGGCTACAAAGGTACACACGTTCGGTAGTCCGGCTATCTTTTGCCGGCTGATCGATCTCCTTGCTGAAGTTTTGTTCCCCTCCTGTATGTGCAGTGACGGGAAAGGCGTCGCCGGAAGAAAGAGCGTTGCAGGAGAACTCGGAGGGGTTCGACCTGGTGATGAGCGTCGCGTACACGCAGGGGCCAGGGATCGAAGGCTTCGAGCTCCTTAAGCAGGCGGAGCGTCACCCGGTCATTCGTAAGTCTCGTGTAATTTGCACCTGCAAAAACATGGTTCGATCTGTGCGTGGACTGATGGATAGATCTAAACGTGTGCGGCGTCCATGTGTATGCAGTGTTCGCGGATAGCGCGCCCAGGGAAACGGTGATGAGGGCGATCGTTGGAGGCGTGTGCGACTTTCTGGAGAAGCCCCTGCACGACTCGAAGATGCGCAACATCTGGCAGCACGTCGTCTGCTGGAATATGATCCAGGAGGACTTCGGCGACACCGACGACGACAGCCAAAGCATTGACGACTTATTCATCCCTCTAGATGGCATGGCGAGGAAGAAAGGATCTCAAGGACTGGACGGCTCCGACGAGGGGGCTCCGATGGCAGCCAGGGCAGGACCACCAAGAATACCAACTTCAACTCGTCCCCACATCAGCAGGCATTGTTTGTGGAGCCGGACGAACATCTCTGGGAAACGGATGGTAACTGCTTCATCCGTCTTATACTTGCTTATATTATTAGTTAATTTCTGGGTGCTAGCTCACAAGGTTTACTAGTAATCCTATTAACTGCACTCGCCCATAGGGTTTACTATACTAGTAATAAAGTATTAACTACACTATATGAAAAGATACTTTGTCCAATCCATAATAAATGGCGCTAATTTAGTGCAACTAAATAAACGGCACTTATTATAGATAGGAGGATATATATTCGAGGATAAAATATGCATGCTTTTGTCCTAGGCTAGAATGCACTCTATCAATGTTAACTCTCGGTCATACGATCTTGTTTGGATAGTCGTTCTTTATTATTTTTACCTTTGTGTTGCATGTTATATCTTGGGTTCCATTAGTTTATTGGCGGAGGGGACCGTGGGATGACATCCGGTGGAATATGATGTGACCAATAAATCATAGGAACGTCACCAATTCCTCATCGTGGCGTGCCATTGCGAGTGTGTGGGGGTGAGGGGACGGACCAAGAGGCAGGGTAGACGTGGAGGGACGCGGAGGAGGAGGAAGTTGGTGACCCTTCTTCCCTGGAGTTGGTGGGTTGCTCGAGGAGGCATGGAAGAGGAGGGGTTGCATTAGATAGGGCATGCCATCACCTATCCTCCTGATGCTGGAGGGGTTCATCCTAGCTGCCATCGCGAAACGTGAGATCTGATCTTCTTAGGTTGTTAGACGAAGGGCCTTTGCACCAGGCAGAAGGATATCCAAATTATGGTTGTGAGATCTAGGGGACACGGTGGTATCCATATCCTTTCTTCCATTTCACTAGCACATCAACAAAGTCTCGCTGGAATTGGTTGTCCCGGTCAAGGATCCAACATGTCGTCTCGTGGTCATCCGATCTAGGTCTTCCTAGTGACTTGTCCCCATCCTTCACTCATTTACCGCCTTCCTCGGCGGCCATCCCTCTGAGCTTGGCATGTGGATAACCAATATGGATGTGTGCCACCGTCGCCAGCCTAGATCCAGGGTGTAATTCCCATGCCTAGGATTGGTTATGGGTCATTCATAATGGTTGGAGTGGATATCTCCAAAAGAAAGTCTATGTTAACAGGTCAAACCTAGAGATTGTTGAATCAACTTGATCTAGACCATGAAACACCTTAGACCTTTCCGCATGAATCCACTATCGAATTGTGTTCTTATGAAAGGACACCCCCTTAGCTTCAATATGGGGAACTTGGTCCAATCAAAACTAGTGTCATAGTTATTATCATAACACATCAAATTCCCATGCATGCCAATATAAGGTGGCGATGGGTTCTGCATGGGGGATCACTCTAGATCTTGGTTTTTTTATCTATCACTAGTTAGATAAAAAGGGGGACACATTGTCAAGGAGCTTGAACCTAGTGTTGCGATAGAGAACGACCGTGTTAAGCGCCCATGATATATGTGTTGCGAGAAGAATTATCTCTATTTTTGCCTATCCAGTCATAGGGACAACAAAGTGTGGCGTGAGGGCGTTAGACAAGGGGTTCCCATCCCTCCAACCGCCAATCGTCATTAGATTTGCTTGCACCAGATCTTCCCCTACCTAGATCCAATAGTGGAGGTGGTAAAGGATGGCGAGAGGAGTAGATTCAAAGGTAGAATCTCTCTGGGTGATGTATTTACCCCTACACATGTTCACTCCAACATTTCTTAGAATAACATGTAAAATGGAGGAGGCTAGAAGAAAGGTACATGTGGTCATCCACGAGAGGGTTCCACCATGGTGGGACCATAGAGGTCACCTATTTTAACTATGGTGACACTAGCCATTGTCAAGAGACATGACATAACCTGACATGATGCTTCGATTGCATAAAAGGGGCATGCATGTCACTTCAAGCTACTTGGGCTTGTCCAAATCGTGAGAGCTCATAATGTACAAGATTTTCATGCATGACCTAGGAATCTACTACCTTCAAGGTGGAAAAAAAGAGGAAGAAGGTGTCTCCAATACTACTTCACTTATGGCCATCTCGGGTCAAGCCTCAATGCTATTTGTCATTAAAGAATAACTCGACCATATTTTCAGTGACAAATGTGATTGTCAAGTGTGCACAGGTCTCTCTCGCCTCCTTTGTGGTGTTCACGTCTAAGGAGGGCTTGAGGCTTGGGTGAGTCATCTTCTTTCCCTCCTAATTCATAGGATTTAAGTAAGGTCGCCCCTCCACTAGTCAATATGAAAGTCAGGTTCCTAGCAAGAAAAGTCTTGGACGTGAGTGTTAAGCATCCATACTAAGCTTCACAAGTAACCAATGATCAAGGATTTTTTTATAGGGTAGAGGTAATGTCTATTACATGTGATGGATCAATCAAAGTCAAGATTTTGTGAAACTAGCCAAAGTAAGAGGTGTTTTTTTTAGATTTCACCACAATGTCGTCTTCGTCATGAAGGTCCAAACAAAGTCAAATTACCCGCTCTCACTGAGAGGGGGAGAATAGCCTCAGGTTTCTGTCGCCAGGGGATGACGACAAAAGGAAAAGTAGATTATACTCGCACATTTACAAAGGAAGAGGAAATCCGACCAGAAATAAAACACCATTTGATCAAGATTTGAATCTAGATGAGTGGTAGTTATGAAGAGAAAGTTGGGCTAGCTTGGAAATCATCTTTCCTCTAGGGATCCACAGTATACCTCAACTATGTGTCAACGTCCCCTCCTAAGATGTCGCCAATTCTACCAAGGTTACATGTCCCAGGGATATTTCATAGGTGCTCGAACTCCATATCTCTCCTACTAAATGAATGCAACTACAATTTTCACGAAGAGAGGACTTTTGCACTCACCTTAAGGAAAAACTCCTTTCAGTCTTAAACGTGATGAGCCGGGAGGACATGCCATTGGGGAAAGACTCCAAATATAGATACATTCTCCCCTAGAACTAGAATGATGGCTTGCATTAGTGGCTATGATGTATGAGTATGGAATAACTAATTGCCACTCTATTTTCTCTATTTGAAGTGCCCACACCTTTGATATCTCGTCGGAGTAATATCCTTTCTAGCACCTAGGAGAGGCTCAGCTCATGGAGACAAGAAATCATGTTGACAATGATCCATCACTTTGCACGCTGGTGGGCCTAAAGGGAGTCGGAACCTATGAGGCCTTTGTCGATGACCTGATGCATGTTTGGAGTTCATAGAGGATTTTCAATCTCTCTTTGAGGACCAAGCAGCTGGCACTGCTAAGAGAATGCAATGCAAGCACAAATTCATAGTGCAAGCATATACCGACCATCCTCTCAAGGAACAATATCAAACACCCCAACTCCATGAAACGGCCAATGAATATCACCACCGAGAAAAACTTGAGCACTAATGTTCTTCTCTAGTGCTTTTAAATGCCCTTGACTCTCATTTTTTAAAAAGTTGATAGTCATTAACATGTTTTGTTTGTACAAAATGGATCTCATCTTGAGAATATCTAAGATTTTAGGGCTTAGAAATAAGTGTAAGCAAAGATTCCTGCTTACTGCGAATGATTCTTATATGGAGTTGTCCTACACTCATACCCAAGAAGCCAAGGCTCTTTTGAGTCTTTTAGAGCATGCATTAGAGCTAGCAACATCTTATATTCCTAGAAAATAACCAATGAAGCATTATACTAACAATATGTGTGGCATAAAGGGTCCTAGTCTTGGGGTTATGATAAAACACAAAGATTGGGCAGGACCATGTTCTTTTGGTTCTCATGAGGTTCCTCATGTGGAACATTCGAGGATTCAACTAATTGGTATAGAGGCACCAATTGACCGAATTTTGCACCAATAGATGATGGACATCGTCATAGGCCTATAGGAGACAATCAAACTCGATTTCACTAAACATGAGTTGGTACCAATAATATGCCTATCATCTGGAATTATATCCATGCATTGGGGAACTCTGGTAGGATCCTCGTTGGGGAAAATGAGGAAACCTTTGAGTTGGAGGAATTGGTAAGGGGACCTTTTGCACCAACCTAGTACAATCAACAAGACTCAAACTTCCCCTTAAAGCCAAATGACATCTACGATCCTACTGACCATTTGCAATAAGCAGAGTTCTAGGTATAACTCCATAGAAACATGTGGTCCTATGTCCTTATAGTGGTGGCAGGGGATATTACAACCTCATCTGGAGATCTCAAGACAATGACAACTCTAGTGTTACTCATGGCTTGGTGGACATGTTTAATGATTTGATTGTTAATGTATGCTTAAGGGGACCTAGGTGTAGAGGTGTGATGTTTGTTTAGAGTAATAAACTTCTTAACCCTACTCGTTGCCTCCTACATAGAGTTATGGTGTCTAATGAGTATAAGTGGGATAGATTTACGGTTTTGAATGAGTGGCATTCCATCTCCAACAAATGTGTTTTGGTTTATGCAAACAGTCTCCTTGTCTGTGAGTTTGACTAAGAGAGTAGAAAAAAGTTAGACCCATGAAAAGGGGTGAATTGTTCTACAAGGGTAAAACAATTCTAGTCAATTCGTGTATTTCTAATATGCATATGCACACCATGGGATTCTACCTTCTTCAGGATGGGATCCATGCCGCCTTTGACAAAGTTCATTCTCGATTCCTTTGGCTTTGTGAAAGGGAAATAAAGTATCACATTGTGTGGTGAAACACCATTTATACCCCTAAGACGGTGGGTGGTCATGGGATAACTAACACAAAACTAACTAATATATGCTTGATGGCAAAATGGGCATGAAAGATCTAACACACACCAAAGGTGGCTTGTGGTTGGACATCATAACTAAGAAATACATGCTACCAGTTTTGGCAGAGTTTTACCATCTCTAGGTTTTCGATTGGAAAGCCATATATGCTTGAGTATTTTCACCCTGTTCAAATTGGATCCATCCATTGAGTGGCGAATGGACACAATAGTGTTTATTATTAGATCATTGGTTACCAAATTAACCCATGAATCTAACCTTTCCAAGCCTATTCCATATCTATGATAACATGGAATCCTTCGTTTCTAGCATCCTTGGGTCCAAATCTAGATGTCCTTTATAATGTCGCTCTTTTGGCAACATGAAACTAGAACAATGGCATGAGATTGTTACTAGGCTTTCTTTTGTGTTTATCTCCAACACCAAAGACACCAGCTCATGGGTGCTAAAAAAACCAAGAGATATTTTTCCCCAAGCTCCCTTTGTGAATCCCTTTATAGCGGTGCAAGTGTGTTTTAATTAAAAGAGATATGGAAAGTTATGCTCCCACTTAAGGTAAATATCTTCCTTTGGCAAATATTTGTAGGGTCACAAGTGGAAATCAGTTGCAAGAACACATGTTTGACATGATATTTGTGTTATGTGTTGAAAGCGAGAATTCCAGGACCACATTATGTGTTCATGCATTTTTTCTTAGTTCTTTTGGGCATGCATCAAGGATCTATTGGGTTGCAATGTGGCACTCGCCTCCTTGACTGAGTTCTTTGCTATTCTTTAAGGCACTCAACTCAGTTTTTCTGCCTACTATGGTTAAGCTACATGAATCTAGCTAAGCCAAATTAAACATCCTAAATAAAACTCTAATTAAAGAGCTTTTTATTTGATAGGCGATGATGTTTATGCAAAATAATTGTCTATTTACAGCTATGGATCCCGTTGACCAAAAGGAAGGATCAGGGGAGAATGTCCATCCTCACTGCCAAGATAAAAGCTCATGTGGCCACATTTAGATCGGGCTAGCATTTAGTCCAATTAATAATCTCGGTGGGGTTACTTGTATTGGTTCCCCGAGCTTTGATTTAATTTCATCCATGGAACTATGTCCGTTTGTACTGTTTTGTTGAATTCTTGCCGAGCGTCTTCAAACCTTGTACCACAGTATGATCTGTGTGGGATTTATACATAAGTCGGCTAGTAAGCCTTTAATCAAAGGAAGTTCTCAAATACAGATCCTCCATGAGTGCTCTCTTCTTTCAAGGCACATGACACTATACTTGCCATGAAGGAAATGGAGTAGTATGCGCATGCATAGATGGAGGGTAAGGGTATTCTATGAATTCGTCCAAGATACAAAGTTAAACTATCTAAGATTTCCTTGGATGATGATAGGTTGTTAGCAATTGGCATGGAGTGAGAATTTTCCTACTGTATTTGGGTGGCATCATGAGGCACTAGATATATGGTGCTTTCTCACCTAAAATTTCAATAGTGGTGGAGCTTGCTCTCCACAATCACATGCATATACTCGAACTCAGTTAGAGAGTTACAAATAAAAATAGTGCAGTATAGGGGTTATAAAAATGATGGTTTTCTGTGAAAACACCAACATTGCCGCAAATTGACCATGCATGCCTAAGCTTGGTGAGTGATCTAGCTCCCGGCGGTCGCCTGCAACCGCAATTGGAGAGTTTCAATAGTTAGTGTAAGTATAGGGATTATAAGTCATGTTTTTATTGGAAAATGCCATCATTTCCATAAATTGATTATATCCAAGCTCGGTGAGTGTTGGCCCCACTACCGCTAATCAAGATCCACCCTTTATTGTAATAGAGTCAACATCAGTATGTACATTTCCCCCACAATGACATACCTGGTATGCTTACACTTTCAGCCTAACTCTAAACACACAATTGTAGTTTCAAAATAATCAACATCTTTGATTAGGTAGGGACATGACAATTCGAACATGAGAGGTGGCAAGGGAAGTGTGTAGAATAAAGGTATATAACTAGTGTGTAAGACTTTGTATTGGTTCATGGATCATGAAAACCACTTATGTTCCACTAACTACGCATGTCCAATAAAATCCAAAAGTTGGATGACATTCTTTACCTAGGTCGACAATGGTGGTCGCATTTTTAGGGTGAACTAGGGAATAATCCTTGCTTCTTGCGCTTTCTTCATTGTTCTGAGAACTGAGCATCCAATATATATCCTGAGACTTTACCACGGTATGCATTGAGCGTTAACTGACAGTCTAATGTTGTTCATAAACCATCCAATATCTTTTTACTTAGATTTTGGTGTTACCATCTATCTAATATCCATTGTTGACTAAAATAGAGGAAGAATGGGTATAAAAATACTCCTCGATGTTGTTCCAACTTTAGACCATGTCTAACACACTCAATGTCTTCATATTAAAATATTCAATGTGTTATCGCCGACATGGCTCCAATGGTTCAAGCATGAAAGCAATGGGAAACAATATGTCGAAGAAAAGTCCGGAGTATGGGATACCAAAATTGTATATTGTTCTTTAAAATCCACTTGTGTTCCAATGTCTACACCATTTGGGTAGCTTTTACAAGCACCAACGACCTATTCCAAGCATAGGTTGACAATCAAATGATACCAATGACCAATCCATGACAATTAACCAACTTCTCCTACTTCCTAAATTTTGATTTTCATCGAGACTCCGTTGTTTTTCCTTTGAATTTGTAATGGCATGCATTGAGTGATAAACACATACTTTTCTAATAGTAATCAAGTAACATCTCACCTAAAATAGATGTCTCTTTAAGATTCACCATTGATGGGAGTAGAGGCAGATCCTGGTATCATTTTCCCCCTAATGACATTGCTCCTATGTCCAGAAGTTTGGACAATGCCAAAACACACAAGTATATTTGAAAAGGATTTACAATGATGTCTTCATATGGGCTCCAACTCTTTGGTGGAAGTACTTACAAGCGATACTAGAATATAAGACATTATATTCTTTTCATAGTGGTTCTCATACATACCTGGCCATCAAACAGTGCCTTCATGGGCCGGCATGTGGGCACGCGTGTTTTGGCACATCACGGGCCAGCCCGACACACCACTTAACGGATCGTGCCTGGCCCACGTCCCGCCAGGGACCGTACTTGGGCTGCTAACTCAACCCACGTGCCGGCACGACACGACCCATTAAAAGTTTTTTTTTATTTTTTTACAATTTTTTTCAATTTTTTTATAATAAATTTAATAAAAGAGATTACAAAAAAGCCTTAACAGGCTGGCACATTAGGCTCGTTTAGCTAACATGTTGTGCCTCGGTCTGGAGGTGAAGCACACGAGCCGACACGACATGACATGTTAGCTTAACGTGACCAGGTGGACCATGCCGTGACAGGCACGCTAAAGCCTTAGCGGGCTGTGCCATGTCGTGGGCCGGCCCGTTGGCCAGGTATGTCTCATATCTCGAGAAACTTCATATGCCACTAATGGTCACTTACTTGCGAAGGTTGGTAATAGGTATGATCTCCCTAGGCAAGTCGAAGGAAATACATCACTTAGCCTATTTTTGTTCATTGCCATGCGATATGAGAATCCGACCTTTATTCTCTTACTTACCAACGGAATCAAGTGGTGAACGATCATTTTTATACAATATTTTGGTGGTTCTGTGAGATATCAGTAGTCAAGCACCATATTTTCAAAAGTAGACACCGCTTCTAGATCTACAGAATTGAGTTGGAAAACAATTGGTATAAACTTTTCCCATTTATCACATTTCTCCTATGTCCACACAATCAAACGACGTCTAATGATACAATTAGCATCATCTAAGAAGTAACTAACTCATTTGCTTTGATTGGGAGGTGGGCTCAGGATACATGAAGAGCGACATTAGTTGAAGAAAGGCCTAAAATTGGTGATAATGTGGTGGTTTAAAAAAAATAAGAAGAAGTATGTGTTACCATTTCTATGTTTGTGTTTTACTATACCTTATAAAAACTCGTATATGACCTCTCGCCCACTTATGTCGAGAATGAAAGTGACAACCTTGCATGTGAGCTCGAAAAGTTGCTTTCTTATCCTACGTTCTCTTCATTGATAAGGCCAGCAAGCCTCCATTTATTCTCCAACTTTTTCATGGAAAGGGGTGAGAAGAAAATATTCAATTTTCTACTCCTTCTGACTCAAATTTGTCTAAATTTGGATATATCTACATTTGTTTTAATGCTAAATACATGCGAATCTAGACAAAACCAAGTCAACTAATTTGGATGAAAGGGAGTACCATAGTTGTGTGGCTACCACATGAAAAACTTATCCGAATAGGTACTTGTGCTTAGACATCTAGACCCATTCTTAGACAACTTTTACAGTACCTTTTACTACTCCTAAAATATGACTAGTATTGCCTATCAGCCTAGATACTAGTAATTTGTTGGGAAAATAATGAAACCCAAGAGTCACCTTCCGATCGAGACGAACAGTGGAACAGGCGTCGATACGTTGTACGCGCCGTCGCCACCGCTTTTAGGCCACAGTAGCGCCACCGCCACCCCCTCTCAGCTCTCCAAGCCAGCGTGCACGCCACTGCCCCCGCCTCCACACGTATCCACTCCGCCAAAGCCATGCTCTGATCTTGTTGCCGCCGGACCCGTCTCCATGACCGCCTCCACAGCCATCCTACAGAGCTGACGCCGACGCCAACGGTAGGGCTGGAATTCGAGCCGAGCCGAGTCAACTCGGCTCGACTCGCTAAAGCTCGTTAAACTAACGAGTTAGCTCGACTCGGCTCGTTTACAGAACAAGCTCATAGTTGAAACTCGGCTCGCCTCGGCAAACTCGCGAGTAGCTCGCGAGCAGCTCGTTTAGATTGTTATAAGTTATGAATATGAGCACATATAAGAAAAATTAGTAATTAACCTACTAATTTGAAACTAGAACAAACAATAGCACTTCCATAATAACACCAAGAAAGATCAATAAAAAATATAGTAGCTCTACACCATTACAGGTTCAAGGAACATTCATAGTTTGACACTTATCTGTAAAAAAAATTAAACTATATTTGAATGAGTTTAACGAGCTAAATGAATAGCTCGCGAGTAGCTCATTTGGCTTGGGTGAATAAACAAGCTCAAATCAAAAACTTGGCTTGACTTGTTAGACACCGAGTTTGAGCCGAGTCTAGCTATGCCACGAGTTACTCATTTAACTCGTGAGTTTCGAGTTATAATTCCAGCCCTAGCCGACGGGGACCCGTACGATGCCCTCGACGCGGTTTTGTTCCCGAGGGGTTGGCGCAGGGAAGGAGAGGAGCTCCACGATGTGTTCGCCGGGGCTCAGAGGACGACGTGAAATTGTCTTGATGAGGTAACATTCTTCTTCTCTTTCATGATATCATGATGAGCTGCTTGATTTTGTAGAGTCAGAAGTTCTTGATTTCTGGTGGACTTGTACTAACAATACGATACACTAGTTTGGCACATTTCTATTTCATGATGTCTTGTAGTTTTTGAAATATGCCAGTACAAGTCTACCTGCAAAGGGAACCGAAGGTTAAAGTCAATAAATCTAGTTTTGTACAAAATAGTGCTTGAGTGTTAAAGCATTTGGACATCTGTTGAATAGGAATCTTAAAGTTAATATATATAAATTTTCACTACTCTGACATATGATTAACTTGATTACTATCATCCTCTGCAGTTTTTATGGAAGCATGCCAATGTTTCCTTTACTATTTGGCATCTATTTCATATACTATTCTCTACGGATCCAACAATGTCCAGAATATGTATGAAGAAAAAGCTGTAACATAGCACCAACAATGAGCCTTTCTAAATTAGGGAGAACCCATTAATTTTCATCACATACTAACAGTAGGTGTCACTAGCTGTGCCAATCATGAGCAAAACCATGCAAATACCAGCTGCTTCACCATGGACATATCATGTTGTTGGTAGGTTTGTACTATATAATGAGCTCAAAGCCTGGTTTGGACATAGTAACCGATCTAGCGTTTATGTGATTTTTGTATGTCACCTATGCATTCTCGTATAACTTGTCAGTGCATATATCCTAAATTCAGTTATGCAATTCCGTGTTGATTTATTAGCTGGTATAGATTTAAATGTTAATTGTTGGGAGAAAGAAAAGAGTTTCTACACGGATTATACTTATATTTTGAATGAACTACTACCGTGTTTATTCGGCTATTTTTGTTCTCTTCTCAGGTACCGGTTTCATGAATGTGCATTCTTTTATTTCTAGAGATGAAACAGTCAGTTCCTGTTTGAAAGCATTACACACATTCAGTTGTACATGAAAAACACGATCAGGCAAATCAGAGCTTATTGATCAGGCAATCCAGAGCTTATTTTGGCGATGATGATGGCTTTCGGCCCAGAGTGGCAGCCAGTCATCGACCCTTGTTCTTGTGTATCCAGAGTGAGGAAGAAGACTTGTTTCCATTGTTGAAATATATGGTTTGCCTAGAGGTCTTATTGCAATTGTATCTCCACTGTGTATTTGTTTTCCTTACTTTACCACGATGCTATAAAAAAAGACAATCTCTTATACTACATCTTAGTGTTAAAGCTAAACTCATTACAGGTTCAGTATCTCAATGCTCAAAATGACATAATATGTGGAATGCCCATCTCAATTCCGTCTACTGGTCCATCTCACATATTAGTAAAAAGTGAACAAATGCTTATCAGATGTAGCTACAATCAGATGATTGAGTACACAACTCACTTTTGCCAACAAGAACCTATTATTGTTCACATATATAAATAAATTTCACCATAGTAATCATCTTATACAAGATGACATACATTTGGTTAACCAAAATGTCATGGTACAGTAGATATGTGAGAAAATTGAACATGGCTACTTCTCTCCATTGTTTTTGGTCAAGGAGTTTAGACTACATCAAGTGTGGTAGTAGCATTCACCCAATTTGTTAGCTCTCATCGTGGCGGAAGCAATCCATGAACGCATTCTCCTACAGAAACATGGGAGTCCAGGGAGGTCATCAAGTCACTAGGGTTGGCGCTGCCCACTCCTCTGCGGCACACAACTCCTAGGAGAGTGCCGTGTGGAGCCTGTACCGATAGTAGTCGGTGTCCTGGGCGCCGCCGTGGCGTCAGTAGATGGTGAAGGAATGCGAGTTCTATCTGGATTGGCACACGAAAAAATGATGTATCAAATTAGTGCAACAACATGACACATACAAGTGAAATAATGGCATATGACTTATCATTCTGCTTCATCTTAATGGCAACACCCGCAGTTCCTTCTCACATTGCTGAACATTGTAAACATTGTCCTCGTGTATCTGCATATTTGGTGCATCAGGTAACTTAGAAACTATTTTTTTGACAAAAACAGTAGAGAAGGCCCGTATTGTGTCATTATATATATATATTTTTGCTAATGAATAGAGATGCAAAAATACAAGGACATAATCAATAAATGAATGCAGAATATTAAATCAAAAATTCAACTAATTAAGCTACAAAAGACTGCATGAAACTATTCAAATTTTGTGCTATCTGGTATTTAGTTAGCAAGCATATATAGTCCAAAACAAGTTGCAACAAATGGACCTGATGAACTATGGTCCTAGTCTGAACAAACCCTACCTACAGTTAATTGAAAAAATGGCAACAGAGCAAACATGTTAACTAATTCTTTTTTCAAACTAAATTTCGTCATGTGTAACTACAACTAGCATTGCACAAGTATAAACATAGACACTACTTACAAGCACTTCGAATTTCTTCAATATGTTCTCTGGAATCAACCAGAAACTAAGTGTACAATTCTAGGTTAATTTGATCATCTTGAAATGGACCACAAACTAAGTTTACACCTCAACTGAATAATCATATATCTAGGTCATTTATCAAGAAAAGAATATCCGCAGACTTACGAAATAAAGAATGAACATCACACAGGCACAATACTCATAAGAAAATGTGATTATGTCCATAAAAGCATGCAGATGTTGACCGTTTTATTTTCAGAACTTTGAACACATATGACTTGGTTCTCTTGGTAGAAAATTTCGCTGCTTCAGTGATAGATTTGACAATGAACTGGCTAAAGAATCTTGTGCCACAAAACAAAGTCGAAATCAGAATAAAACTCACCGCAACGTCCTTCATTACACTGTAAATGTCTCCCTCCATTACACGTCTCCTATTCTCAACGTACACACGGTGTTGTCCTTCGATGGCACCTTCACCCATTCTCGCCTCGCTTACCGCCCTCCATTCCTCACCTCGCCGACGTTGATGCCGTCCTCCCGTAGTGCCAGAAGGAAATGGGGCTCATACTCGGCCTGTGCTTCTCTAAGAGATTCAATACCTTCCTAAGATTTTTATGTGTTGATGGTTCCTGCATGATAGATCCCAAAATGATAGGTTATATGCCGACACTTCCAATATTTTGGTATAGTACAATTCACAGGATGGTAAATCTATTTGGCATCCATGCCATTACTTTGGTTTGACATTTCATGGTATTACCAAAATTCTTCAAATAACAGTCATGAATATGAAGCAATTGATTGGACATGCTCAAACAAGGGGTGAGAAAGCGGCAGTTGTTTGAAATTTACTCAATCATGTATGAACTGAAAGTGATATAGCATTTGAACAAGTTCCATGCCATGCACATGAAGGTTCATGTCTTCTCATCAAGTCTCAGAAAAGTTCAAACTTCAAACAAGTTACACATCTGTTTCTTTCTGCAAAGTTCAGAGTACTTATATAATTGAATTGAAAAGGTCTAACCTACGGTAGTGGCCGCCCATAACGACACCACCAGCAGCGTCAGCCCGTACACCGGCGGCGCCACTAATGCGCCGAAGACGGGGTGCACGCCGATGGCGTCAGTCACCGTGCCCAAGAGGAGCATGCGTGCCGGAGCCGGAGTAGGCCATGTCGCCATCCACACCGCCGGGGCACTCGCTGCGATCCAAGCGGGGCATGAAATGGTGGAGTCCTCGACCGTCCCATTCGTAGCCGCCCATCCAGACCAGCCTCGACGCCCCCGAGCATGATCAGGAATGCTGCCACCACCTCCTAGCGTCCGCCGGCGTTCTATACCACGGAATCCTCGGCCAGATCAGACTACGGCCGCGTATCCTCGAACTTCTGCTCCCAGAACCATGACGAGCTCAGATGCTTTGTCGATGGAGGAGGGCAGTGCCGTGGTATTTGAGATCGGGGAAGAGGAGGACGGCGGAGGTTCGTCGGTGGCGTAGGAATAGTATGCATCGTCGGGAGGGCCTGACTCAGCGGTGGCGCTGGAACTGACCATCAGCGGTGGAGGCGATGGGAGGCGGCCGTGCCGAGGCGATGGGAGGTGGCCGTGTCCATGGAGGAGGGTGGCGCCGTGGGATTTGAGTTCGGGAAGGAGGAGGAAGACGAAGGTTCGTGGGTGGCGCAGCAATAGTATACTCCGGCGGGAGGGCCTGAGGCAGCGGTGGTCGCTGACCATTGGCGATGGAAGGAGAGCAGGCGGCCATGCCGAGACGACGGGAGGCGGCTGTGCCGATGGAGGATTAGATCGATGTGAGTATCACCCGGCCACTTGGGCTCTATTGGGCCCGGACAGTCTACGGCCTTTTTTACGTCCGGTGCTAATTTTCTCATCTGGATACCACTAGTATAAATTGTACTAGTCTTTTTTTTTACATTAGTATAAAACATTGTAGACCTTTGGATAAATGAAAATAAAGGGCTATTATTCTTAAACCAATGCGTAAGGCTTTCTGCATTCATCGTGGAGCCCTAGGTTAGGTTCCTCATTTCTCTTAGATGTCGTAGTTCCAGTTTGCACTGGTTGTCAATTCATTAGATTGTGATAAGGGAAACTGAACCTTATAGAAGGATGACCGACATTGCATGTGGGCTCTTTAGCCAAAAGGGTAACTCAATAATTGCGTTGTCTGTAGATAGGTGGAAATGAGCTGACTCAAAACGAATGGTCATGCCAACACTACAAGGAACCTGCTGATACATGATCCTCCATTTTTGTCACTGAATCGTCATTGTCTATAACATATGACGATCTTATGACAATAAACAGATCGTTAAAAATTGACCGTCAGTAATTACATACAACGCCCTATGTCGTTGTGGTCTGCTGGTTCCACCTGTCGCCACTGAGTCCGCGGGGTGGCTGGTTCGAACCCCACGCGCGACTATTTTTGCCATTTCTGCTTGTAAGGCAGTGAGATGGGGCTTGGTTTAAAAGGCTTGTGTGCTAAAGTTTTACGAAGATCGTTGTGTGCTTGTGGTTAGCTGCTTTGCTCATTCTCAAGGGATTCCGGGTGGTCGTGGGTTCGAGCCCGCCTCTTCAATTTTTTGCCATTCCTTCATATTGACACATGGCCAAGCCACATATGAAAAAGACCTAACACAACTGTTGATGTGGCCATCCAGTCAACAATATATTCTAATTTAGACACCGTGACGATTTAGATTGGTCATATTAGAATAAAAGTAAAATCCTAAATTGTATTACATAGATCATGATGATTTCATCTAATGACATTACGATGATTTGGACAGAAAACGTCGTAATTCTAGAGGGTTTTGACCTCTCCAAACTGTCTATGACCATCTTGTGCGAAATCGTCATAGATCGCGATTTTATTTCCTGTTACTATGAGAAGGTCACAAGTTAACACATTTCTTGTAGTGCAATGACAACTCCACACTGAAGCTTATTACTAAATTACTGTTAGACCCATGTTGTATTCCCTCATTAGGAGCCCGCAAGCCATGCCTACCTCACGGGGTGGATCTCGAAATGATCTTCCAGTTCAGGAGAATTCACAAAACTCTGTTTCCATAAAGAATTTGATGGAGTTTTCCTGTATTTGACCAGAGAATCTAACATAAATAATTGGTCTGCCTTGTTGCATGACGATAGAACCACCTACTGCATCTGTTTCAAAAGTGGGTCAAATCAGGCAAATCCATAATAGGAGCGGTGACTAAACAATTCTTTTAGGACACACATATTTGATCTAATCTATCAAGGTTAACTCTACTTCTGGTGTTTGTTGTTGGTTGTTCAGAGGATAAAACATGTTTCAACTCTTTATTAGCTTATGATTTGATCTTCCTTCTCCCAACCAACTTTACCATTTTTTATCATAGCATAAAGGGAGGGTGACAATACTTTTTATTCAAATGTGACAAAGATACCATCCTTTTATCTAACTGTCGTACTCGTGCTCAGTACTGCCCGTGCTTGTCTCTTGTACACACATTATCCCGAGCGACAATACGTTGCATTATTTCAAATAACTACGATGACCCTTCCATGGTTGCTTTAGATACTCCACCACATAAACAATTACAAATACGTCCTTAATTACTCAGTCTTGTTTAATCTCCATAACCACCACAAGTTATATGATAACATTCTAACGTTATTTTATGTTAGGCTTTGCACCAACACACGCTCATTGTGCTAGATTATTATTTAGAAGGACTATAGCTAATTTTACTTGAAAGATTGCTAGTCGTCCTATTAAGATCACCTTATTCAACTATTGGTGTAGTTATTATGGCTCTAGATCCACCGACTCGATCGACTTCGCCATGTACATATGCTACTATAAGCGTGTTTTCTAGGTTTTGTCTTTGAGTGAATTCCACATGCGGTATGGGTTGCAGATAGCTCAGGCCTTGTTTGGTTGCTAAGGCATTGGACGAGATTGGCATGGATCGAGGTGGATTCGATCCCATCTAAGTCAAATTCCCTCTTAATCCTCTCTGATACGCTCCAATCCACCCCAGACGTGGATTAACCGAACAAGGCCTCATGGAATCAGGTCGGGCACGCTGGTATGGAGAAAATGTCGAGTTGGTTACACTTTCAAGTTCCATCCCAATCATGATCCATGCCGGCCTTATAAGCGGGCTCGACCAGTCCGAATCAGAGGGAATTGTTAAATGGGAAAATGATACTACCTCCATTCCAGAAAATAAGGCACATAATTTTTCTAAAAAATCAAATGGTTTCAACTATGACCAAGTTTATTAAAAAAACTACCCCCTCCATCCAAAAAATAGATGTGTTAGATTTGACAAAATTCAGATGAATCTATATACTAAATAGTGTCTAGATTCATCTAAATTTTGACAAATCTGAGACATCTATTTTGGGATGGAGGGAGTATCAATTATTATAGTACTGCATAGATATAAGTGGAATTATATTTCATAATGTATCTAATGATATGAATTTAACATCATAAATAATAATAATATTTTCAATAACTTTGGTCAAATCTAACAATGTTTTTGACTTCTCATAAAATTTATACATATTAATTTTCGGAATTGGAGGTTGTACAATGTGACAACTTGGCAGGAAATTTTGAACATTTGTTTTAAAACGCCTCCATTTTCTATTGTATATAAGAGAGGGCTCATTTGGAGGCCCATGAAAGGGATACTACTCATTGGGCCATTGGACTTTGGATGTGTGGCATGCGTCCGCCTCGCGAGAGGCGGATAGGCTTTGCCGACATTGGCCCGGCCAGCCAGCCATGGAAGTTCCATGGGAAGGAACAGACGATTGCCCGCAACCAACCACCAGTCCAGTCCACAATTCCACCTCCCGAGAAGAAGACCATCCCATTCCCTTCCGGCGATCCCACTGTGCGCGCGCCCCAGTCCCAGACGAGAGAGAAGATAAAGGCGTCGGTCGGTTGCCCAGTTAGGTAGGAGATCGAGGTCTCGCCCCGCCCCCACTCCGCACTAAAAGCCACCGCTACTGCCTGCCTGCCGCTAGCTTTGGGGTTTGGACCGGCGCGGCTTCGTGCGGTGCGGTGGGTAGTGGTGTTCGCCCGCGTGCGCGATTGCAGCAGAGGAGGGCCTGGAGGCGGCCTGGAGGAGGAGGAGCCAGGAGGGAGAGAACTGAAGGGGCGGTAAGTGTTCCTGATCTTCTGTTTTCTCCCCTCACGCCTCTGATTTTGGTTCGATTTCTTTGTAATGTTGCCATGATCTGTCGCCGGGAAGTAGGATTTCGCTTCGGTTTAGTGGCGCCCACCTGCTTCGTTCTTCGATTTCTTTGCCCTCTGTGCTGTGTGCTTCGCTAGTTCAGTTATTCAGTGTCCCGATTTCATCGGGCCTTGTCTGATTTAGTTCCCAGATTGTACTAGTATTAGTTTGTTTTGTTTACCTTTATCAGGTAGTACAACTTTCTATGTCACGTTGGCGACGGTTTTGTACTCGAAGAATATACGGTGATCTCATGATGATCATAGTCAGTTCATGTGATTGTTTAGGATGAATCTGTTCTAGTTGCTATGCTTCTGGAATCTGCTAGCTGAACAGTGAATGGCGTTGGGTAGGACAATAATATGAGTGGTTGAGTTATGGAATTATTCTTTTGGCAGTGTATCAAAAGAGCAAAGCAACACGAAGTAATAATAAAAAAACAGTAGAGCTGAAAAGCTATTAGCTCACGTCACAAGATAGCGCCGATTCCTCTGGATCCATAGTCTATTTGCAGTGGTATTTGACTCACGGGCCAAAGTCACCAAATAAAGTTGTATTTATGCCTTCCCTGTTTTTTTTTGGCTACTTATGGACCAACCAATGCATATGACTAATAATAGTATGTGGGGGATATTTGTTTTAAAAAAGGAGCCTCGTCATCGATTTCTATCTGTGGACTGTGGGGAAACATATAATATATTTTAAAATCTTATAAGTCATTATATACTGTTGCTGACTTATAAAAATTCCAATACTGCAAATTTCGACCTGCCACAAAGCGTAAGGTGGTATCTTAAAAGATCCTTCATGGGCAAATCACGGTGAGAAAGAGGAAAAAAAGGACAAAATACCATTCCATGGTGTTAATTTCCAGTTTTATCAAGGTCACCTTCTGTAGTACTACTTTGTTTGCACTAATTTGCTGCAGGTCACCTTCTGTTAATGTACATACTATTGTGCACAGTTTTGTAATCCAGTTATTATTGTGGTGATGCAATTACCATATACCTTGTTTCCTGAGTATTTTTTGGCTGAACCAGCTGATAAGTCTATGATTTTTTTTATTTGGGTTCCTAAATAGCAATTTTCTCGCTTTGATAGGAAGCATCATACATCCATTTCAAAATTTATTTCCATATAGACTTTACACCTACACCATGCTTGTAGGACAAAAATAATTAATTGAATAAGTAAAGTAACAGATGCCCAAATTTTCCTAAGGGCATCTCCCGTAGAACAGCACAATCAATAATACTGTTTGCATCTCATGTATTTATAGGTAAAAAAATAATCCAATGTTTTTAACGTAGCATATGTAGATTCTAGATAGTACTGTACTACTTTGATATGCACATTCAATTACGAGAGGCAGATGTAGCCCATCTGCAGAAAATGCTCAACCTTTGTGTTTGATGACTTACAGAATCATGAGTGGGTCGGGGTACACGGTAGAAGTCACTAACCTATCAAGCAGCGCATCTGAAAGTGATCTTCATGAGTTCTTTTCATTCTCTGGCCCTATTGAGCATATTGACCTTATCAGGTGATATTTATCTGCCATTCATAAGTTACAGTTAGTTGACTATATATGATGTCAAACACGCTGATCAAATTTCAATATACGTCATGCTTCTTAGACTGTTATCTAGGTTATCCTTTTTGCTAATCAGTTTTAATCTCCAATTGTAACCTGATTGTTCAATTCTAAAAAATTGTGCTATTTCCATGCATTTTTCTTCTTATCATCAATTTTCTGACGAACTTAACACTAACAGGTCAGGAGGATATGGTTCTACTGCTTACGTAACTTTCAAGGAACCCTATGCCTTGGAAACTGCAGTATTATTGAGTGTAAGTTTTATCGGCTGCAATATTTTTCAAACTAGTGGTCTGGAGCATTTACCTATGATTAATTCTATGATCTGCTGATCCAGTCTGGTATTAAGTTGTACACTATAAGTTTGTTGGTTCTACTTTTGAGTTAGTGGTAGTATGGTATATGGTACTGCTACACCTTATATCTTTGTACACAAGTATTGGTAGTGTGCTGTCGTAGTCCCCTACATTCCATCATCTCGAGTACATAGTTTAGCTTAGATTCCATACTGGTGAAGTCCTTGGACATGTAACTATTATCACTTGACAAATAGTGGTCAGATATTCTTTTTTCAATATTTTGTGTATCCAGTACTTCAGTCTTATCTGTGTAAATTTGATTAATCTGGAAGCTGCCATTACGCATGCATACTTTTTTTTTGCTGAATCACTTAGATGACTGTTTTTTCAACATATCCCACTTGCATTGGAAACACAAACTTTCTCTCTCTCTTTTTTTTTTTGCCTTTGAGGACACTTTGCATTTTGACAGGGGGCTACTATTGTGGATCAGCCGGTTTGCATATCTCGCTGGGGACAACCTGATGAGCCTTCTAATTTCTGGGACAGGCCAACTTGGCAACCTGATGAGCCCTCTAATTTCTGGGACAGGCCAAACTGGCAGGCCGAGGAGGAAACTGTATATAGGGTATACATCATTCATGCTGCTAATTTTCACCTATTTATTAGTACCATCTTTCTGTCAAGTGATGATAATTTGGACTGTGCTGGTGTCACAGTAAGTCAGCAACAGCAATACGTGGAAAAACTAAAAAACACAAAACACTGTCAGTCAGTAAATTATTGTGTTTCTGTTAAATGCAAGACAATTATTTCCTTACATGAAAATTAACAGTAGTAATAAGATAACAGATCAGATCTCTTTCCTAGTAGTTTCAGATAAACTAATTGAATATTACCTTGACGTCATTAGCTGACATATTGTTTTGCATTCCTGCAACTTGAACAGGACTACCAGTCATGCCAGTTCAACACTACTCCACAGGAAGCTTTCACAGTGGCTCAAGACGTCGTTAAGACGATGCTGGCGAGGGGATACATACTCAGCAAGGATGCGTTGTCCAAGGCTAGAGCTTTTGACGAGTCCTTCCAGATATCAGGCTCTGCAGCAGCAAAGGCTGCAGAGCTGAGCAAGAGAATCGGACTAACCGACAGAGTAAGCGCCGGCTATGGTGCGATCAGATCAGTGGACGAGACGTACAATGTATCTGGGACTACCAGGACCGTCGCAAGTGTGACCGGAAGAACAGCAGTTAAGGTTGCGAACAGCATCCTGACCAGCAGCTACTTCTCTGCAGGAGCTATGATGGTGTCGGACGCTCTCACTCGGGCTGCCAAGGCTGCCGAAAATTTGGCTGCTCATGGCCGGCAGAATTAAGGGGAAATAAACACGTGGTGGTGCATACGGTGGATGGTTTCAGTTAAAACAAAAGCAGTTATTAAGACAATAGGATTGAACCCAAGGTAAAATATTGGATGTATGATATATAATAACAGTACTGTACTAGCCAGATAACAACTGTCGGTTATTCAGACAACAAATGTTGCTTGAACATGATATTTGTGCAGAATAACATTCAGGTGATCGTGCAGTCATGTTTCTGACTTTTTGGTGGTCTCTTACTATTCATTTATTATATTATCCATTTCATTGATGACCTGCTGACCTTATTTCTGAACGTTCTGCCCACGTCGATTGTTGAAACATAAATTTCATGTTTAACACAGTTCAGGTAGAACTCTGAACCAAATTGCATTGTCTCTTCCTTGAGCAGTTTTACAGCATCAACACAGGTTTTGAGTAAACTCATATGAATGTCTTCACTTTTCACCGATAAAATTTGACCTCTTCAATCAATATATCTTTGAAAACAGAGGCAGATAATGGGGGAGAAAATTATCAGGAGCCTAAGAAAACCTGTTGCCGCATAGGATTCTTCTGTAAATACTCTTCACACTGTACAAAGTAGAAACAGCTAAAACCATGGGAGAATTTGTAACCTACGGTACACTGTATAACAAAATAAAAATAAAAATCAGCAGGAGCAGACGGGGCATCCGATGAGGCCGTTCTCGTTGCAGTCTGGGCACCGCCGGAACTCATCCTCGTCTTCGACGAAGATCTTGCAGCTGCCATAGCACGTCTCACAGGGGACGAACCGGACGTCGCCGCAGGCCGCGCACGCCTCCATGCACCCTAGCTTACGCACGGGCGCGGCGTCGCACCCCTCCAGGGCGAGCGCCAGCTCGCCGGCCTCGTGCAGCGCCTGCACATCCTCGGCGCCGCCGAGGTACCGGCCGTCGATGAACACGCGCGGGAGCGTGGCTCTAGCGGCAGCGAGGAGCTGCGCGATCTCGGCCTTGAAGGCGGCGTGCATGGACACGTCGCGCTCGTCGACGCGCACGCCGTAGCTGCGCAGGATGCTGCGCACGGCGCAGCAGTCCACGAACGTCTTGCGCACGCCGCGGAGGCTGGTGAAGTACACGACCGCCTTTCGCTTGCCTCCAGGCGGTCCCAGCACCGCCACGGACACCTTCGCGTCGCGGCCGCCGTTGCTCGCCCTCCGCTCGACGATCTTTTCTTGGAACGCGTTGATGCGGGCGCGGACGATGCCGGAAAGCTCTGGCATGTCCCTGGTGGCCGGCGAAGCCGGCGCGCGTGCACTGGCGTTGTCGGCGTCCTTCCGCGACGCCGGCTCCTCCTTGCCCGTGGGTGAGCTAGCCGTGACCGGCTGCGACGGCGACGTGTCCTGCGCAAAAGCTTCCCGGAAGCTTGACAGTATCTCCGGGTCAAACTCGAAGGCGATGGGCGCGTCCACATCGGCCTGCATCCACGGCGGCGTCGTCGGCTGATGATGACGCGTTACACGCGGCGTGGGGGCCTCGTCGTCGTCGAGACCTGCCATGAGCTCCCACGCGTTGATCACCTCTGGCTCGTTGGGCGGCGTCCGCGTGGGCGTGCTGGGCCTGACGAAGGTCTGCCGTGTCGGCGCCACCATAATCTCCTTGACAGGGGCGAGCACCAATGCCTCCCCCACGCCGGTGGCGCGGTCACTCTCAAACTTCATCATGATCTCCTCGATCGACAAGGCGGTGTACTTGTACGACGTCGCGCCGGAGCGGCGGCCGTGGGCGAGGCCGAGGTTGCCCAGCACCGAAGCGGCCTTGCACCGCAGCCGCTGCCGGTCGACGGAGGGCAGCGAGAAGCTGCGGCTCGTGCGCGGGCCGGTCACCGGCGCCGCCTCCACCCAGGGCATGTCGCGCCGCGCCTCTATGGAAGTGGCGCACCCCATCGCCGGCCGGCCACACACAAACCGGCGTCACAGCGCGGCGGTGCTAACTCTCGTTCGCGTGCGCCCGCTGGATCGACTGCGTCAGCGTCACAACGGCGGCCGAGGAGGATCTGGAGAATTGCATCGAAGGGAATGGTCTCTGGGTTCTTGGGCGCGGCGCGCTAGAGGTGATGCGGCTTTGTAGGAGGAAACGGATCCGATCCAGCAGTTTCTCCTTCACAGCTTGTTGCTTTAATTGGTCGTCGATGAAACGGCCGCAAGACAAGCGGGAAGATGACAAAAATAGCACGAATAACGGATGATGGCACGCACGAATGGCTTCATCAGTTAGAATTGTTTGGAGAAATCAATGGAGCTGGCCAGGGTTTAGTTGACGAATTTAAAGCGACTTTTTTTGTGGATTTAATTAACCCACTTCTTAATTTGTAGGAAACGTCTGGGGAGTACTCGATTCTTCTTTGGCCGACTCCTCGAAACAGGCATACACTAAGCTTTATAAATAAAGTAATATCCATACATTGTTCAATACACGCACAAGGCACAGACAAGCCACTAAGTCCACACGGCACACACAACGAAACACACACCACAACACACAGATACAAACGTGCCCCGAAGACATGCTCAGCGACCGGGAGGAGAAGCAAGTTGGCGAGGCGCCAAATGAGGTGCTCTATCATCTCGTCCAGCCGCGTCCTGTCCCGCTACCTACTCAACGTATACCACTGCTGCAAAAAAGCCAAAAATTTGAAGGACGGGTCAGAGGCACGCCGAAGAAAGACACGCTCGATGACCATCTTGTTACGGATGTTCCAAAGAGTCCAAGTCATCCCTGCAAACATAAACCAGAAGAGGCGCCTCCTCCTGCCGGTGTGGTTTGCATTGGCTTCCAGAAATTCCCCCAGGTCTGAGGCCTGCCATGCCGGCCCCAGAGCCTCCCAGGTGAAGTTCCAAAGGAAGCGAGCTGCGGGACAGGAGAAGAAAATGTGGTGCCCCGTTTCCGGGACCGCACATAGAGGGCATAGGCCATCCCCTGGGCCATGCTGCTTGGCCACCTCCACCCTCGAGGGAAGCCGATCGCGCAACAGCTGCTAGAGGAAGATTTTAATCTTCAAGGGGAGGGGGGCCTTCCAAAGAAGGGAGGTCTAGGGAATGGAAGGCCCACCAAACATGGCCCGATACATGGACCCCACCGAGAAGGTGCCCGAAGGCGAGAGGTGCCAAGAAATACTATCTTGGGATTGGGACTGGGACAGCGGAAGGCTGTCCCGAAGTCCCTCCCAAGAGGCTCGCTCGATGGGCTCAAGGTTCCGGCGGAAGGCAACTTGCCAGACCCCATCTTGGAAAGCGTCATCCACCAAGAGCAAAGGGTCCACGCAGATCGCGAACAGCTCAGGGACCTCGTGGCGCAAGGGGCGCCCCCCACCCAGGGATCGAGCCAGAAGATGGTGTTTCTCCCATTTTCCGATGGAAATCGAGAGCCCCTTCCGGATTGCCGGCTTGATGTCCTGGATAAATCTCCAAAACTGAGATCCCTCCCGATGATCACAAGCCAGGAGTGGGCGCCCCCGCAGATACTTGGCTTTGACCAGTTGTAACCAAAGGCCACCATCGTCAGTCAAGATCTGCCAAACCCAACGTAACATCAGAGCCACATTCATATGTCGTGAGGAAAGGATCCCTATCCCCCCCAGATCCTTGGGGCGCAAATATCTGCCCACTTAACCATATGATACTTTTTGTGGCCATCATGCGCCATCCAAAAGAACCGAGAGAGCTCCTTGTCAAAGTTGGCGTGCACGCCTTCCTGAAGGATGTAAAGCCCCATGATATACATGGGGAGGCTAGAAAGACAAGCGTCAATGAGGATGGTCTTGCTCCCTTTGAAAGTAAATCTGCCTTGCCACGGTTAGGATTTCGCCTTAACCCGACCCATAAGGGGCTCCAGATCCCTAGAGAGAATCCTGGTGTCCCTGACTGGCATCCCCAGGAAATTCAGGGGGAAGGTTGCCAGTCGGCAATTCAAGTTATCAGCAATCCTCTGTTGCGAGTCCAAGGGATACCCAAGCACCATCACTTCACTCTTGTCAAAGTTAATTTTGAGGCCAGACATGGCCTCAAAGCAAAGGAGTAGGAATTTCAGGTTGATGATATCCTGTTCTGACCCCTCCACCATAAGCATGGTGTCATCTGCATATTGGAGGTGGGTAACTCCCCCTCCAGGGATAAGATGTCCTACCACACCTGAGATGTGGCCAGAGATCTTGGCCTTCTCCAAGATTTACGCAAGGGAATCCACCGCAACATTAAACAAGATTGGCGAGATCGGGTCCCCTTGTCTAACCCCACATGAGGGTTTGGAGTAGGGATCGACCTCCTCATTTATGTTTATTGCCGTGTTCCCGCTCATGACAATCTGCATGATCCACCCTATCATTGGGTCATCGAGGCCCCTACGCTGGAGGACTTGGAGGAGAAAGGCCCAATCTAGTCTATCATACGCCTTTTGGAAGTCGAGTTTTAGGAAGACGCCCCGCTGACGCCTAACCTTCACCTCGTGGATAATCTCATGGAGTACCAGGATCCCATCATGAATATATCTGCCTTTAAGGAAGGCAAACTGGTATGGGTGCGTCAGGAGCTCCATGACAGGAGCTAACCTCCGCGCACATACCTTGGACATAATCCGTTGGATTACGTTGTTTACCATGATCGGCCTAAACTGCCGAATATCCGTGGCCCCCACCACCTTGGGGATCAGGGTAATCACACCAAAGTTTAGGCGTGACATCACGAGGGTCCCAACAAAAAGCTCCTGAAACATGGGCATAACAACCCCATGTATCCTCTCCCAGAACTTCTGGAAGAAAATGACGGGGAGGCCATCAGGACCCGGGGCTGAGTTGGCCTTCATTTCCATGATGGCCTGCTCAACCTCAGCTGGCAAGAACGGGAGGGTGAGCTCCAAGTTCTCCGCATCGGAAACCTTGGCCCCCTCTGGCCAAAATTCCTCGGCTAACGCGACCCCGGACCGGGGGCCAGCAGATAAAAGCTCCTTGTAGAAGGAGTAGATATGGGAGGTGATATCCTTGGCCTCCTCCAAGAGACGACCACCGTCCCAGAGGCAGGGGATAAAACATTTCCTACGCCTTCCATTATCAATGGCATGGAAGTAGGCGGTGTTCGCATCCCCTTTGAGGAGCTAGTTTTGGTGGCTCCGTTGCCGCCAGAACGTTTCCTCCCCCCGGAAAATTTTCATGAGAGAATCCTACAGTGCATACCGCTGGAGCCATTCTTCCATAGAGAGGCCTACCGTGTCTGCGTCCCTATCTAAGTCATGGATGGCCATGAGGAGGTCCCCTTTCCTGCGCCGCAGCTCGGCACCAAGGTTCGCCCCCCACCCACGCATGAACTGGCGGGCCATCAGAGCATAGAAGTGCCAAACATCCATTGCGGTGCGTGCCCTGTGTACTGCCAAAGTCGTTGCACTCCACTTGTCCTGGACCATCTCCACAAACCCCGACTGCTGAAGCCAGAAGTTCTCGAAGTGGAATCGGTTAAGCTTCGGTGGCGATCCCCCACCCGTGGAGAGGAGTGGGCAATGGTCCGACCCGGCCCTTGTAACCGCCCGAAGGGAGCACAAGGGGTAGGCCAGTTCCCACTCCACCGATACCAGGACCCGATCCAGCACACTCCTGATCGGGTCCACTCGGTTGTTAGACCAGGTGTACCGACCCCCCACTCGGGGGATCTCCCGCAGGGCGAGATCAACAATGCAGTCATTGAACATACGCATCCTAGATAGATCTACATTATCCGAGCTCTTCTCTTCCGGGGACCGAATCAGGTTAAAATCCCCCGCCACCACCATTGGACTAGCACAACTCCCCACCTTGGCTAACAATTCAGCCAAGAAAGCAGGGGAATGACGATGGTCTGCGGGGCCATAGACAATGATCACCTCCCAGCTGAGGTTCGATCATCTATGGGTGAGTGACATACTCACAAAGAACTCCCCGCTGTCCATGTCCTCTACCTCAAAGGTATCCTCTTTAGACCCTATGAGGATGCCTCCAGAGTGTCCGTTAGCCGGCAGCCAATGCCAGATAAACCTGTGGCGGCTCAATCCCTGCAACTCAGGGATCGAGAAGTCTTGTCTAATCGTCTCCTGTAGGCCCACAATGTCAACATCTTCCTGCCTCAAGTAGTCCCTCAGCTGCTGTCTGCGGCCCTCATTCCCAAAGCCCCGGATGTTCCAATCGAAGAGGAAAATCGGGCGACTCATTAGGGAATACTATCTAGGGGGATCCTTTTACGGGGGATAGATCGGGCCCTACCACCAGTTGAGGGCCTCGACATAGGTTTGGTAGGCCTCCCTCTCTTCCCTCCCGCCTGGGGGGTCATGAGGGAGGTCTCCGCACTCAACGGACAAGGAGGGCGGCCTCCCCTAGTCACCGGGCCCTGCAGCCCCGTGCTAGCAGTAGCATGTAGTCTAGCCAGCTTCTCCTACTCTGCATGAGCACGAGAGGCCGCCAGAACACCATCATAGACCTCCTTCGCCTTTAGGGCCACAATCTTCTCCAATCGGGGACCACATCTCCACGGAACACGATCCCGCTGTCCCTGGCCACAATATATAACCGTTCCTCCGGAACATCTTCCAAAACCGAGAACCTAGACCCGGAAGGTGGAGAAGAAATAACAGGAGGAGAGGAAAGGGAGCAAGTCGTACCTGGGTCAAGGTTACGGAATGCCGCCAGCGCCTCCGCCTGATCGAGGACGGTCGGCTCCCTCCCCTCACCACCAGTCCTGGCTCTCGCAGTGGCAATCCTGGCGCTAGCGCGGGAGGGAGGTAGAGGGGGAGGCCGGGGACGACGGGAAGGGTGGGCCTTGATCGTTGCCTCGGGAGTGTCGGGGAAGACCGAGAGCGACACACTTACCGGTAGGGCCGGAGTCAACGAGGGCTCGAGCGGTAGCTTCTCGGGCGAAGCGGTAGGAGAGCCCGTGGAGAGGGTGTAGCACACCGCCCCGGGGGAGTGAGGCGAAGACGGTGGAGCCACCACCATCCCCTTGCTAGGAGAGGACCGAGTCGTCGTGGGACTGCAACGCAGAGCGGGCTGTGTCGCTGCCCATCCCGAGATCCCTAGGTACTCCAGCCCCTCTCCCAGGTTCGACCCATAGGGAGCCACGCCCATCTCCTCCGAAATCAGAGGATCTGGACAGTGGCACCTAAGGACGTCCACCAGGGGGAGGGCGAGAGTGAGGACCGGCCCTAGGGACAGAGCAGCAGCCGGGGGGCGCACCTCCCGTGGCCACCGGGGTAAGGGCCTCCCCCGGGGAGGCTAGGGCAGGAGTAGGAGGATCCAGGTCATCCTCCGAGTCATCCTCACTAGACTGGTCAACGCCCCCATCCCCGGGGTCACGGCGGTGCTCGGAGAGGTCTGGGGATGGGGACCGAGATCCCACCTCCTACCGCTCTAGCTCCACAGTAAGGGTCCTGCCCGGAGTGCCGAAGTAGAAGGGAGGGAGGGTGCAATCCAGTTTGGCCGGATCCGGGTGTCTGACCTGGACCCGCACCGGACCCTGACCGCGGAGGGAGTCCATGTCAAAGCTCACGAACTTGCCAATGGCCTGGGTGATCAGCTTGATGTACTTCTCCTTTCTTGCTTCATCGGGAATGCCATGGATGCGGACCCAGACGACCTAGAGAGCTGCTGTAGTATCGGGGTGCACACACCACTCATGGATCGACACCTTGATGTTGTGGATGGGGAGGAATGTCGACTGGCCCCAGGACAGGGCACACAACGCCTCCCTGGATGGGAAGATCACCGAGAACACCATGGGGGCAGTCTCCCTCACGTTCCACACGAAGTCAGAGTCATATGACTGCAACTCCATGCGGATAATGTCCTCAGTGATCTCCACCGATAGGTGTGGGTCCTGGTCTGGCAAAACGCGGATCTCGGCCAGGTTCTGGGGTACTGATAGCTCCACCTTCCCCAAGTCAATGTAGTAAAACCCAAGGCCGATCCCATGACCAAGCAGCTCCAGGATGCCGTGCTCCCGGTGTGGTGAGCGGGCTGTGCAGTCCAGGACCCGGTGCGATGGGTCACCGCAAAACAAACAATGTTCCGGTTCCGTGCAATCCGAGCGGAAGTGGCCTACTTCATCACAGTTGAAGCACCTGTTGCGAGTCGGGGACTTGGCACGGGTCGCGCCCGCCCCTGCCGCAGCTGACTGCCCCTGAGTCATGCCGCGGCCAGGGGTAGGAGCACCCACGGGCTAGGGCAATGGAGGGCGCCCAAGCTGGCTCCCTCCTATGCCCGCACCACCCTGCTGTCCCCCTGCTGAAGCTGCCTGAGTCCTTTTCCGCTTCTTGTTCTTCTTCTTGGGCACACTTTGCATCGGCGCTGATGGTTGAGCCGGGTAGGCAATCTGACGAGCACCCTGTGGGCGCCCGACCTCCTGTGCACCCCGACCCATCTGCCTGGCATCGCGGTGACCCTTTGACGCGTGCATAGGCCTCCGCTCCAGCTCCTGTCTAAGGGAACACTCCAACTGGAGGCCCACCGACGACACCGAGCGACGCCCTGGAGACCTCCTTGCGGGGGACCTGCCCCGTGTCGGGCTCCTGGCAGCAGGAGAGCGGCGAGGTCCCTCCCGTCTCGGCGTGGCTCTGCTCGTCCTCTCTGCGTCCCACCGAGCCCCGCACCCCTAGTGGCAAGTGGTGCCTGGCCGACGAGTGACGAGCGGGGGGCGATATGGAGCAGCAGGGGCCGGGGCCGGGCACGGGCTGGGGGAACAAGGACGAGAACAATGGTGATGGCGGGGGGACGACGAGGGGATGGGAGAGGAATCCATGTGGCGCTTCATCAGCACAGCAGCGAACGAGAGGGAGAGCGGCGGCGGATTGACCCAAACCGTGCGGGCGGTGGTGGCATGGCGACGTATCTGATCCAACGAGGCAGGGAACCCTAGCGATAAGTCATTTGCCCCCTTGTGGATCCACAACCACGAGCCCACTATCTGGTTCGGCCCAGGTTGGGCCCGAACCGCCCTGGAGGCTACAACCCCTGCGTCCTGGCTGCGCCAAGGAAGGATGGGGCTGATACGTCCAAAACGTATCTACTTTCTCGAACACTTTGCTATTATTTTTCCTCTATACTTGTGTGATTTGGATACAACTAACACGGACTGATGCTATTTTCAGCAGAATTACCTTGGTGTCTTGTTTTTGTGCAGAAAATAAACTATTAGGAAAAATCCCGGAAAATATGCCAAAAACTATTTCTCACCAGAATATCCACGGAGACGGAAGGGGAGACAGAGGGGAGGCCTGGGGGACCAGACCCACCCCAGGCGCGGGCCCACTGACCCCGCGCTTGGGGGAGGTTTGGCCACCCCAGGCAGCTTCTCGGCCTCCCTCTGCGTCTATAAGTTGCCTTCTGACCTAAAAACAGAGGGGGGTTCGATAGTTTTCCAGAAAGAGTTCCGCTCCACTGCCGCCACCAGAAACCAAGATTCGGATCCAGAAACCCCGTTCTAGCACCCTGCCGGGACGGGGAATTTGGAGAGGATCATCGCCATCGTCATCACCAACGCATCTCCATCAACCACCGATGTTTCCCTCATCCATGAGTGAGTAATCCCCCGTTGTAGGCTTGGGGATGGTAGGGATTGGATGAGTTCTATCATGTAATCGAATACGATCTGTTAGGGGCATAGTGCCTAGTATCTCTATTAGTGATATTTGACTTTGTTGCAACTTGTTGTGCTTAATGCTTGTCACTAGGGCCCGAGTGCCATGATCTCAGATCTGAACTTATTATTGAATCATTATGATAGTATTATTTATGGTCTTACCTGCAAGTTGTGTACACATATCATTATCCGGATCCAAAGGCCCCAAAGTGACAGAAATTGGGACAACCGGAGAGGATGGCTGTGGTGTGAGGATCACATGTGTTCACAGAGTGTTAATGCTTTGCTCCGGTGCTCTATTAAAAGGAGCACCTTAATTGTCAGTCGTTCCCTAGACACCCCGCTGCCACGGGCTGGTTGGACAGAAGATGTTGCGCAAGTTCTCATTACGAGCACGTATGACTATATTTGGACCACATGCCTAGGATTGTTTAGTACTTGGATGCTTGTTATTATTTATCTGCAATGCCCTAGATCTTGAAGTTACATGTTTAGACTCGTCCATGCAACACCCATCCATCCCTATGCCTACCACACTCGAATCCCATCATACTGCTATCACATTATTGATATTGTTCACTATTGTCATATCGCCGCTTTGTTTTACTGCTACTACCAAATCACATTGATGAACTTCTGTGAGCAAGAACTATTTCCAGGTGTAGCTGAACTGACAACTCAGTTCTTAAGGCTTGCAAGTATTCTTTGGCTCCCCTTGTGTCGAATCAATAAATTGGGTAATACTACCCGTGAAGACTGTTGCGATCCCCTACACTTGTGGATCATCAGGGGCCCACGAGCACACATGACGGCTGGGGGGCCCTCCCCGCAGGAGGCCCAGGCCTAGGATCCACACGGGATGGGGGAACGCTCCCTCCTTCCTCGCGAAACCCTCGAGCGGCGGAGGCGGAGGCGACTCCGACCTCAATTCCTCCCAGCGCGTAGGCGGTCCTAGGGCTTCCCCGTCGTCGGGGCCCATCCCCTCCGACGCAGCCTCACCCTGAGCCTCTTCCAGCGCCTGCATGAGGAAATCAGCCCTCGTCACCATCTGCACCCGCTGCGGCGCCGAGCCACCGGTGCGGCGCTGCCTCTCCGACAAGGCCTCCTCCTTGCCGATGGACACGAGCGCGCGCGGCACAGGTAGTCCCCTAGTGTCGTCAGCCCCGGTGTGCGGCATCGAGCTTCTTCCTCCGCCCGCGCATCCTCCTCCGCATCGACCTTGTCGGCAACGTCCACCCAACGTCTGCCTTGGAGCGACTCAGGAGGGGAACCCGCCAGGGAGGAGGGATCCATCAACCGCAAGCCTGGTGACAACAGCAGAGGATCTTCGACGGGTACGGAAACTCACCTGCGGCGGCTCACTGGTGCGTGGCCGTCCATCGCCGAACGCGCCGCCTTTCTTCTCCTAGGTTCACGTCTACTGCCACTCCACCAGTTCAATTATGTCCTATTCATCGGTCGGCCGCCTGGCCGACTCACATGCTAAGCACTTCCATCTCTCTACTGTGCTCTCTCCTACTTACTTTATAAAAGAAAAACTGAATGCATATGAATTCGAGTACTCTCAAGATGAAAAACACACTCAAGTGCTAGCCACTGGTGTGACAACAATCATGCATAGCTATTTGTACCTAAGCTATTGTTTGACTAGAACTAGAAAGAAATATCGAGCCATTTTATTATCATGTGAATTTAAATAGGAGTGTGTTTGGCTCAATGCTCCGTGCAAAATGTTTGGAGAACAACCCAAACAAGATCAAAATAGACAAGCAAACCTGTTAATATCTAAAACTATTATGATCTATTTGATGTTAGCATGCTTGGGATGAGAACAACCCACTTTTCCACCCATGCAAAATGTTTGGAGAGTGGTTTACTGGTAGATGCATCCACACAATTGTGAAATACCAAGTTGCGATGATTCTTCATTTGGTAGATCATAACAAGAGGTTTAGAGTGATCCAAACACCTCTTTCGAATCAGGCTTTCTCCCTACTATATTAATATAGCAAACAACCAATACAACTGGGATAACACTGCTGGGGCAGACAACACACAACCAACCCAAAAGAAAGAAAAAAAGGTAAGAGAAAAAAATGCCGACACCGGCCCGGTGGTGCAATGCAAAAGGAGATGACTCGCCACCGATGTGCCCCCTGGAGAAATTCCACCTTGCTCCTAGCACTCCGAAGCGTCGCATACCAAGCAACACCTCCAAGAAGGAAAGCGACGACGATGACGCTGATGCCCAAACTAGTCCAAGGGTTTCCCCGGTACTCTAAGAGAGGTGGGGAGGGGGTACACCCGACGCCCTTCAGGAAGGACGGCGACACCCACAGGCGTCACCACGTGGTGCCGAGATGGCAAGGATTTCTCCCGACCCCCAAAGAACCAGACCCCCGGGCACTCCGCTTCGCCGCACCAAGCTTGCCGCCCATCAACGCACGCCACCATAGTCTTGTAGTCATCGCCATCATTGCACCATGGCTCCGGTTGCGAGGCCAGTAGACCAAAAATAAGAAGTTTTGCAAGGTCGGTTGGGCAATAGCACGCGGGAGAAAACTACCTCAGTCACCGGAGGGCGGCAACCGATCGGATGTAGAAGAAGGGGCAAACCAGGCCTTCCGGCCCGGCCGATCCCAAACAGACATGTAAATCCCCCACCGCCGCACTGCAGCAAGGGAGACATCGACACCGCCAAGACCCGCGCTAGCTCCTCCTTCACTGTCCACCAAGAGATCCACCACCGCACCGGGCAGCCTGCCCAGGCCCAGATTAAACCCAGCGGGCCCAGATCTGGATCGGGACTACAAGCTCCACCAGCGACTAGTCGTTCCCCGCCGCCAATAGCAGCACCTGCGCCAATGTCGGGAGTTCCGTCGCCGCGTTGGACCGCCGCCGCCTGGGGACACCTCCCATGGCCTTGCCATCCCATGCAGGAGAAGTTACGGGGGTTCCACAGAGCTAATTGAATATGCAATGGACGTTGCCCAAAGGGGGGGTGAATAGTATTTTAAAATTATTAAGATTTAGGCTCAAATAAATGCGGAATAAAACTAACATTTAATTTATTGAGCATAAAACCTAACCACTAGGTTCAGCTAAGTAAACCAACAACCTATGCTAGGCAATACAAGAAACAAGGTGATAGCAAGATGAAATACTTCAAGCATGAAGGCTATCACAAAGTAAAGTGCATAAGTAAAGGGCTCGGTTGAGAGATAATCGATGGACGCGGAAACAAATATTTTTATTCTGAAATTCACTTCCAAAGAAGCTAAGTATATGTTGGAGAGGTGCGATGGCGGAATGCTCTCCGAACGCGACAAATGGCTCACCTCAGGGTGTGGTGGCTTGATGCTCACCCAGCGCCACACAAAGCCTCACCCCGGATGCAAAGTCACACAACTCACCGGCGCCACAAAAGTCTCACCCTATTCTCCAGTGAGCTCGCCACAAAGGCCTACTCACGATCCACTAAGGGACACTTGAGGGCGGTCACCAAAACCCGTACAAGATTGGGGCTATATCCACAACTCAATTGTAGGCTCCCAACAACAAAGCCACAAAAGGCTACAACACCACAAAAGGCCAACAAAGCCACAAAAGGCCAACAAAGCCACAAAAGGCTACAACGCCACAAAAGGCCAACAAAGCCACAAAAGGCTACAAGACCACAAAAGGTCAACAATCCAATCACACAACCGTCTAGGGTTCAAAAAACCCAAGAGAAACAAGCCCACAAGCTTGAACTCGCCGATTCTCCAAGGAGAACTCAAACCTATGCAACAAATGTAAGGGCAAGTCCTTCACTCCCAAATTCCAACAAAGCTTCAAAAGCCATCGGGGGAATAAGGGAGGAAGAACATAAGAGGAGAACACAAAACTCTCCAATCTCGCAATGACCCTATCTATGCAATGACAAGTTATCTCTCGTAGAGCCTATAATACCTTCTATGCCATATAATATCCAATCTCGGAGTGAGAGCATGTTTCCGCGTGACATAATCGGAGGAGGATGCGGGTGCCTCACTATAGCACACGGGTCAACACATTGCTTTGTTTAGTTCTTAAATATGCGTTGTTGAGATATTGAAATGTACTCTTGAGTTTTGACACCTGCAAAAAATGGAAACTTTGAGTCTTTGCCCACTACTTATAAAGCATTGTATAGATAAATCCAAAAAAACAAAGTATTATAAAAGCAATTTCCAGTACAAGTTTATACATATGGGTTTCAAGCATCGAATATACTAGAATACATAATGTGTAATAAAATATGTTGTCAATGTTTAAATGTATGTGTGTCGAAAACATGACGTTTACTTGGACCAGAGTATTTTTTGAACATGGGAAGGAACCCAAATGTCCCAGAACTGGCATTAATATAACAAAAGTGATACGATACTACTTAAAGCACCTAAAAGAAACATAAAATTACAACTATCTCCTCCTAGTTTGCAAAAGGGACCCTGGAAGAATACAAAGAAAAGCGATTGGGTCCTTGAGCAAGCTTCGACCTCGCCGGCGATGCAATTGCCACCATGACCATCCATGTCCTTGCCATCAGGCAAGGTAGAAATGGCCTCCCGCCAGAGGTTGAAGGAGGGGGCGTCAGAAATTTCCGGCAAAGCCAACATAGGTCAGAGTACCACCCTAAACACCCAAGAGAATGCTGGAGAAAGTTGTTTGAGGGGACCGAAGCTCTAGCAGTGAACTTAGGTTGATGCAACAGAAGAATAATGAACACGGTCGTCAGATGCCAGTTCTCCATCTTCCCTGTGATCTCCCAGACCCACCATGTACAGAAGTAGCTCCATTCTCTCCCTCTGAACCTCATAGACAGAGAAAGCAGAGTAGCATACTGCAGCAATGGCAGTCCAAGACATTGCCAGAGCCCTTGTACATAGGAGATGCAAAAGAACTCGTCGCTGCCTTTCGCTTCCACCATGGAAGCTCCGCCGTGTAGAGCAGAGTCTGGCTAGGAGACTCACCTTGCTCCCCGATGTGCACCTTATTTAGAGGGATGCATGAGCCAGTGGAAGCTCTATCGCGGTGAAGGAGCTCGCTGCACAGAACAGAGTCTGGCCAAAAGACTCACTTTGCTCCCTGATGCACACCTTATTTAGAGGGATTCACGAGCCCCTCATGCTCCCTTCCGCCACCACCTGCCACCAGCGATGTGCAACGAGAAAGTTCATGGCACGAAGGACCTGGCTGCCGAGATCCTCGTCCTACCCTCAGTCTCAATAGGTAAACACCCTAAGGGAAAACCCTACCTCTAATCCTACAGCTAGTATTGTCGAGGTTCGATCTCGTCAATGCCCATTGTTATGGACTTGGGTTTTGGAGAAGATGGGGATGCTGGAGATCATGGAACAGTTAACAGACAAGCAACGCGGGACACGAGGTTTACCCAGGTTTAGGCCCCCAGAGAGAAAACCGTACTCCTGCTTGTCTGCTCTTGATTACGGTGGAACCGAAGGTTACAGGGGTGCGCAGATGCAATCTGGCGTGAGGTGCGTATGCTATGGTGGAAGGGGATCCTTCTCGCCGTACCCTCCTGGCCTTTATATAGATAGGCAGGTCCCGGGCTTAGGTCGAGTCGGTTACAAATTAGGGTTTGTTCCCTTTGAAATTCTATCTGATATAGACTTGTCCTCCAAGGAGTCGAAAGCGCCATGGGCTTGGGCCACCCGAAGTCTTCATGGGTCGTATGTCTTGATGTGGGCCTTCCTTGGACTGGACCAGATATACCAATGTCGTGTATCCGTGGGGGTATATCCATGTCAACTATATAGAGAGGGAGAAGCCACCTGATCCATCCCATTGCCGACCAGCAGAGCCTCCGGAGAGAAGGAAGGAGAGGGGCGGCGGCGGGGGTCTAGGGACGACTTTCAAGGGGACTTGGACCGAAGTGAGTAGATGACTTTATAAAGAAAGAAAGTCAAATCATATACAGAGCTAGTATGTGTGTACCACAAACGTGACAAGGAGAATTTTACTTCATTAAAAGTTAAGCCATATTTTTTGCGAAATTCCGCCAATTTATTAATAATCATCAACGACATTACAAAGAAACCTAAAAGTAATAAAAATTACAAATAGATCCACAGACCACCTAGCGACGACTACAAACACTAGCACGAGCCGAAGGCGCGCCTCCGTCCTCACCTTCATCACCGGAGCTGGACAAAACCTTTCGTAGTAGAGCTTGATGTAGTAGATAGACGAAAAGTCGTCGTGCTAAGGCCCCAAAGGACCAACACACTAGAGCAGTATCCATCGCCAATGATGACATCCATAAATCAGAAGAGACTAATCTGAAATCACAGCAATGAACACGAAAACGGACTTGAATCCAGAAGATCCGTCTGACACACGACTCCACACATGTCCTCTACCATCAATAGATGAAACATCAGAGCAAGGATAGGGCGGGCGGGGGGGGGGGCTTATTCTGACCTTAAGATATAGCCTCCGCCTCAACATCGCGAGAAAGACTTAAAAAAAGACGCAAACAAAGAACGAGAAATCTCCCGCCGGCAAGAGACCGTGGTCCGCCGCACCCCTGAGACCCCGAGACCACGGGAAGCGGAGCAGACCGACGACGTCGCCGGTAGGAGTACAGAATACGAGATGGGTTTTAAGCCACCTCCACAATCGCCTTCTCCATACTCCTGAGGTACCAGTTCGGTAAATGGCTTAAAGTTAAGCCATATTTGTTATAAACAAACTATGTGGAGATTTTTCAGCTCCTGAATATATATAACATGAAATGTTAAATTTATGTGGGCAGGAAAACCGAGTGGGTAGTTGAGTTAGAAAAAAGTCAAGTCAAATGCAGAATTATGAGATGGCAAAGCGTGATAGGAACACCTTTATTTCATTCTACTTAAGTTGTGCATTTTAAGTACTCCCTCCGACCCATATTACTTGACTTAGATTTGTCAAAATTTGGATAAACCTATATACTAAATGGTGTCTAGATTCATTCAAATTTAGACAATGTGAGTCAACTAATATGTATCGGAGGGAGTATAGGAGTATAAACCTGTAGATATATTGGGTTTAATAAATCTTAAAATTCGTTGACACTACTAGTGTATTGAAGGAGATGTATACTTAGCTCTGGTGGAACTCGTACCATGTGACTTTTAGTTAGACGCACGAAGGCTGCTGCGTGCATGTCGAGTGGAAGACGGGCGGCCCGACCCTCATTGAGAACCTCCCAATTCGTGACAGATTTAGAAACTAGTGTGACCGGTCAAAATCAGAGTCCCCCTGCTGCCTCGTTGCCATCTTCCCCAAGTTCCCCAAAGCAAAACACGCACGCACGGTAGGCAGATCGATTCAGCAAGAAAGCAGAGGGAGCGGGTGGTCACCGCGACGGCTGCTCCGTGCGGCCGTGCCATGCGCCAAGATGGCCTCCACCGTCGCGCCGCTGAACGCCGACATCGACGCGCTGGTCAACGCAACGTCGCAGATCGGCAATGGGACGGCGACCAAGGCGTCCGTCCCGGTGGTGTGCTACTCCAACATGATGATGACAACCAACGGTATGTGGCAGGGCGAAGGCGTGAACCCGCTCGAGTTCTCCCTACCGCTCTTCATCGTCCAGGTGACCGTCATCGTCGCCACCACCCGCATCCTCGTCGTCCTCCTCAGGCCCTTCCGCCAGCCACGCGTCATCGCTGAGATCCTCGCCGGCGTGCTTCTGGGCCCATCGTTGCTGGGGCAGAATGAGGTGTGGGCCAACATGGTGTTCCCTCTGCGCAGCCTGCTCACGCTCGAGACCGTGGCGCACTTCGGCCTCCTCTACTTTCTCTTCCTCGTCGGGCTGGAGATGGACACCGACGTCCTCCGCCAGTCCGGCCAGAAGGCCGTGTTCGTCGCCATCGCCGGCATGGCGCTGCCCTTCTGCATGGGCATCGCCACCTCATTCATCTTCCGGCACCAGGTGTCCCGGAACGTGCACCAGACATCCTTCCTGCTCTTCCTCGGCGTCGCGCTCTCCGTCACGGCCTTCCCCGTGCTCGCCCGAATCCTCGCCGAGATCAAGCTGCTCAACACGGACCTCGGCCGCACCGCCATGTCCGCCGCCATTGTCAACGACATGTGCGCCTGGATCCTGCTCGCGCTCGCCATCTCCATCTCCGAGGAGCACAGCACGCCGTGGTCGTCCCTATGGGTGCTCCTATCCGGGGTCACCTTCGTGCTCTTCTGCTTCTTCGCCGTGCGCCCCATGATGTGGTGGCTCATCCGCCGCATCCCCGAGGGCGACTCCGTCAGCGGCTTGCAGGTCACACTCATCCTCACCGGTGTCATGCTCGCCGGCGCGTGCACCGACGCCATCGGCATCCACTCTGTCTTCGGCGCCTTCGTCTACGGGCTGGTCATCCCTAGCGGGCCGCTCGGCGTGACACTGATCGAAAAGCTCGAGGACTTCGTCACGGGCCTCCTCCTGCCGCTCTTCTTCGCCATCAGCGGCCTCCGCACCAACGTCCACAAGGTGCGCGATCCCGTCACCGTCGGGCTGCTCGTGCTCGTGTTCGTCATGGCTAGCTTCGCCAAGATCATGGGCACATTCATCATCGCCGCGCTCTACACCATGCCGTTCCGCGAGGGCATCGCGCTGGGGTTCCTCATGAACACAAGGGGCCTCGTGGAGATGATCGTGCTCAACATCGGGAGAGACAAGGAGGTCCTTGACGACGAGTCGTTCGCGGTGATGGTGCTGGTGTCGGTGCTGATGACGGCGCTAGTGACGCCGATTGTTCTCGGCGTGCGCCGGCCGCCTCGGCGGCTTGTTGGGTACAAGCGGCGGAACCTGCAGCGCATCAGGCACGACAGCGAGCTCCGCATGCTGGCCTGCGTGCACACCACCCGCAACGTGCCGTCCGTGCTGTCGCTGCTGGAGCTCTCCAACCCGTCCAAGCGCTCCCCCATCTTCGTCTACGCGCTCCACCTCGTCGAGCTCACCGGCCGAGCCTCCAACATGCTCGCCGCCGCCGCCGCCTCGGCCTCCAGCCGGACAACCTCGGCCTCCTCCTTGCCCGCCGCCACAGAGCATATCTTTAACGCCTTCGAGAACTACGAGAGGTGCACTGGTCAGTGCACAATACTATATAGTACTACACACATGGACGGACTCCATTAATTAATTTCTCTACTAATATAGTAGTAGGAAACTGCTGACATGTCATGTATGTATAAATAGGCGGCGTGTCGATCCAGACGCTGGCGGCTGTGTCGCCGTACCAGAGCATGCACGACGATGTGTCCGTGCTGGGCGAGGACAAGCACGTGTCGCTCATCGTGATCCCATTCCACAAGCAGCAGACGGTGGACGGCGGCATGGAGCCCATAAACCCGTCCATCAAGGGCTTCAACGAGAGCCTCCTGTCCACCTCCCCGTGCTCCGTCGCCATCCTCGTCGACCGTGGGCTCAGCGCCGCCGCGGCACGCATGTCCGGCGAGCACCGCATGGCGCTCTTATTCTTCGGCGGGCCCGACGACCGGGAGGCACTCGCGTACGCGTGGAGGATGGTGGAGCACCCCGGCGTGTCCCTGAACATCGTACGCTTCCTCCCTCCGGAGTACCGGGCGGCGGCGCGGTCCTTCTCCGACGCCTCGTACCGGTCGGGCATGGACCCGCGCGCCCAGGCCGCGACGGGCAGCAGCACGGAGGGAAAATCCGAGCTGCAGATGGACGAGGAGTACCTGGGCGAGTTCCGCGCCAAGAACCACGGCAATCCCGCCATCACGTACACCGACAAGATGGTGTCCAACAGCGAGGAGACGGTGGCCGCCATCCGTGGCATGGACAACAGCACGCAGGATCTGTACATAGTGGGGCACCGACCCGGCGAGGCCGGGTCGCCGATGACATCGGCGCTACAGGACTGGATGGAGTCGCCGGAGCTGGGGCCTATCGGCGACATGCTCGTGTCGTCGGACTTCTCCATGACGGTGTCGGTGCTGGTGGTGCAGCAGTACGTGATGGCCCCGGCGCCCGTGGCCGCCGTGCCCATACCGGACGGCGGCGGAGACCCGATGCGCCAGTACGCGGGCAGCGCTAACCATCGGGCGTCGGCGGCGGTGTCCTCAGCGTACCGGGGGAGCACGGCGTCATCGGCGTCCACTAATAGCAGATGGTCTAGTAGTGACACCGTAGGGTTCTGAGGCGCGTAGGCTCGTTCTTCCGATCCGATCCGATCCCATCCGTTGTTGTGGATTTGGGGGATTTCGTGCTCCTGTAGTTGTGTGTATGTTGTTCTTTCGGACTCACCTTGTATAGTACGTGTGCCAGGATGTAGCTGCCTCTATTGCTTTGTTAAGGAACGATGTGAAGGCTGAGATTATCATCGAGTTCCTCTCCGTCACTTTCTGGGTGACGAATCACTCGAACCAAAAAAAAAAAAAATTGAGAGGGACGGACCAGATAAGTTAGGTGAGGGGAAACGCAATACCTCGTAAGTTGGCTCCGGCAATATCTCTATTCTCTATTTATTGGAGATTCGTGCTATTCGTTTTACAGAACAATTCTCTCAACTTACTTCTTGAGTCCTTTACAATTTGCTACTTAGTCCTTAGTATTTTCAAGTTTTATATATATTTCGTCAATGTTTGCCTCCCCACTCCACTTGTTACACAGAAAATATTATTTTGTTTTTATTTAATTAGTGATCTAATTTCAAAAAAAATATCTAAAAATAATAGTTAAAAAAATCATATTAATTATGTCAAACGAAGTTTCATTAAGCATTTTGCAACTGTTAAATTCATGGACGATTCATTCGGAATTGAAACATTTTTCATACAAGTTTAAAAGAAAATTTTATCATACTATTTATATAACAATATAGATTTTCATAATATTTATGTTAACAGTACATTTTTCAATAAAAACAATATGTATCATATTTTTCATTCATGTTTCATCCCATATCGAAAGTTTTCATACAAGATTCATAAGTTTCATTCATGCTTCATGTTTCTGCAAGGAAATATACATAATGCATATTATTTTGGAAGACCATCAAATCCTATACGTTTCAGTGAAGTTTTACAACAAATTCTTACAAGATCCATAACTTTTTTTACCATACATACAAGATTCATACAAGTTCTATATACATGACGATTTAGAAAGAAGAAAATGCATGTTTCATAGAACAAACAAATCGACAAGATGTAGAAAAGAACGTTCCCCTCAGATTCTTTATCCAAATTATTTTCTTTTTCCTTCCTTGTATGACTAAAACTTAAATCCTGAAATATTGATACTTCAAACAGTTTGCGCATTTCCAAACCAATTCCAATCCAGATTCTTAGGAGAGATACATGATTCATACAAGTTTCTTACCAAAATGGTTAAGATCCAAGTCAGTATTATACAAGCAACAAAAATACAATGGTTTCATACATGTGCCAACAAAGTCTCGTAGTGATAGTAGTATAATTATGGGAAGAGAGATGGCTCCCTCCCCTTCCCCCTCTTAGCCCCCGCCGCCTCTAGCCCTTAACATCGGCGATCTCCCTCGCCGGTGTCCACCTCTCTGATCCACTCCAACCAGTTTTCTCGCCTCTCTCTCGCAGCTACCTGCCCATCCTACTGGTGATTGCCTTTGATCCTAGGGATTTTTTCCCTAGGGATGGCCTTAGAAGCCTAGGGTACGACGTCATTTTGGATCTACAGTGCACTTTTCTGCTTTTAAGTCTGCTCGGGAATTTTTTCTGGTGGTTTCCTTCTCTTTGGCCGCTTTTTCCTTGTCTGAGGAATCAGTGGGTTTAGCCCTGCAATATTGCATTGGTGGTATTCGTTCTGGTTATCGCGTATTCAAATTGAGTGATCGGCACTTCAGATTTTCAGTGGCATCTAATAAAGTTGGGCATTTCATTTATGGATTAAGGGATAGAGTCTGGCCTGACTTTGTTTGTCACTTTATTTTATTTCGGGGTGTTCATCCTGCCACTTCTGGTTTATTTCATGATTTAGTGTGCCTCGACAATGCTAATGAGGAATTATTAGAGGTTTCTGACAGAAGTGCAACTAGATTCAGGCCTATTTTCACATTTCTTGAGGATAGTGCTACCCAAGATCATCCCTCTTCATCGGCTTCAGAATTATTAAAATTTGGTTTTCATAAGGTTTCAAATCCCTCGAAAGAGTAATGTGTCTTCTAGTGAGACTACTCCACATGATCTGTTCTTCGGAAGTTTTCAAATACCGCTATCTACTGATCGGTTAGAGCAGTCTATTGTGAAGAAGGTTTTTCTAGGAAATATTTTCACTCATCATTTTTTTGCCTCTTATCCTATTGATGAACTTGAGGAAATTGTGGATCTGATTGATGCTAATTATTCGGAATGTTAGATTAAGGATCACTTTAAAATCCTGTTTATCCCGCCCAGACATATTATTTTTAAATTCTTGGACCATTGTAGCATATGCGACATGCATGATCATTTGGCTTCTTTATGTCCTAGGATGTGTTTGCGTTGCAGGTCTATGGGCTCGGTATGTGGGCCGTGTCAAAATTCTCGACCAGTAATTTTCCATGTCGGATGTACCAAATGTCTGGGCCCTGGCCATGTTGCTAAAGAGTGTGATATTGGGTTGCGATTCAAGAATTGTAAAGAGATTGGACACTGGGAAGCAAATTGTTCTCTTCAGCGTACAGTTAAGATATGGCGTCCCAAACGACACTTTAATCAGATAAATTTAAGTTGTCAAAAATTTTGGGTGGTTAAAGGAAAACAACCTGAATTAAAGGTAACAAATTATATGGGTGTTACGCCCTCATCTATTACTCTGGCCGCTTCGCCTCCCTCGAGTTCTATTTTGCAACCCCTGCCATCTGCAATCGCCGCCGCCGCCGTCGACTTCTCTGCCATGGCCAACTTCTCCATCAATCTGCTTGCCTTCATCCCTGATGGCATGACGGTGGATCCTGGACCTGCGGACCGCCGAGTTCGCTCTTACCTGGTGGTGAATCATGTGCCCACTCTACAACATGACAATGTTGTCATTGCAGAAACGAATGGGTTCATACCAATTCAGTTATGGGAGCAGACTCGCCTCGACATCGGCAATGAACTTATGGAAGCTGGATACCCACCTCGTCGCCTTGATGATCATCCTCTTGGTATTGGCACTTTCACCCTTCATGATGCACTAGCGGCTGATACTGTTATTGGTCTTACCTTTGAACTAGATGATGAGACCACAATTACTTTTGTCAAACATGATGCGGCTAGAAATATGAGACTTGCAGAGTTCGGTAGAGAAATTTGGGTGATGTTTCTGGGATTCCCTTTGGACTACCAGATGAATTTTTATATTAATAGAGCTTTTGATGATTTTGGTTTACTATCTGAATGATATCTGCCGAGATTGAACAATAAGTATGTGCTTGTAAAAGTTTGGATTGTTGATCCTAAGTTTGTTCCTAAAAATTTTGTGATGATGCAACTGCGTGGTGCTAGGCGTAGCTGGACTGTCCCCATTATTATGTTCAGGTCTGATGATTGGAATGCACATGTTCACAATGTCCCCCTCCTCCTAAGGACCTAGAACCTGAGGATGGTAATCCTCATCCTTTGTATGGTATTGAGCAGACTGCTGAACAAATCTACTAGCAGCAAGTTGCTATTTGGTTATAGCAGAATGGGGCACAACGGGTGAACAATGGACATAACTATGGGGATAATCAGCAGGTGAACAATGTAGTTAATGCACAAGATGGTATGATGGTGGATCCCCCCGTGATTAACTTCTAGGCCATTCTGGCAGAACAAGGAGTGCATTTCACTGCTGGTGTGCATTCCCATGTCACCAATATTGTGGACAGCTCTGCTCGGGCTTGGAATGATAGTGTTGGAATTATGTCCAAGAGGCAATAATAAAGATGTTATTATTATAATTCTTGTTCATGATAAAGTTTATATTCCATGCTAGAATTGTATTAAGCGGAAACTTTGATACTTGTGTGGTTTATGAACAACGCCGTGTCCCTAGTACGCCTCTATGGACTAGCTCATTGATTAATGATGGTTAAGGTTTCCTAACCATAGACATGAGTTGTCGATTAATAATGAGATCATATTATTGGGAGAATGATATGATGGACAGACCCAAATCAAGCATAGCAATTAGATCGTGTCATCGTGTTCATCTTTGCGAAGCTTTTTCTTATGTCAAATATTGTATTCCTTAGACAATGAGATAATGCAACTCCCTGGTATCGGAAGAAAGCTTTGAGGTCATCAAACGTCATCCTATGAGAGGGTGATCATAAAGGTGTCTCTCAGGTGATCGGAAAGTACTTGTTGGGTTGTATGTATCGAGATGGGATTTGTCCCTCCCAAGTCGGAGAGATATACTTCGGGCCCACTCGGTAATCGATATCAACACCGCTTTCAAGCACGTGGTTAAGGAGTTAATCACAAAGTGATATCGGATTACGAAACGAGTAAAGTACTTGCTGTGAACGAGATTGAACTAGGTATGCCGATACCGACGATCGAATCTCGGGCAAGTAAAATATCGCGTGACGAAGGGAATATATATATGGGATTAATTGAATCCTGGCATCGTGGTTCATCTGATATGATCATCGATGAGTATGTGGGAGTCAATATGGGTTTTCAGACCCCGCTGTTGATTATTGATAGAAGATCATGTATGCATATTCTCGAACCCATAGGGTCACACACTTAACGTGCCTCGACGCTAGGATAGAATGGATAATTGGTTTATGAGTTTTTGTTCAGAGTCTCGGATGAGATCCAGGACGTCACGAGAGGTTCCGGAATGGTCCGGAGAATAAGATTCATGTACGGTAAAGCAGTTTTTGGATTTCGGAATTGTTTCGGATTGTTCGGTATTGTACCGGAAGCTTCTAGAACCTTCCGGAATGGTACCAACGTGGCCCCACTTGTCGGGAGGGGGCGTGGGCCTACGAGAGAGTGCCCTGGCCGCATTGGGCCAGGGGCACAAGGCCCCATAGGCCCAGCCGTCCAAAACCCTAGGGAAACCCTAGGGAAACCTTCTAGAAGGAGGGGGAAAACTTGCCCCCCACTCCAACCCTTGGGGCCGCCGCCCTAGGGCTTGGAGGAGGGGCTAAGGGGGCCGGCCAGCCCCATATATATAGAGGGCAGGGGCGCAGCCCTCCTTCCCCACTCCTTCAACCCTAGTCGTCATACTGCTGCCCTCCAGATCTCTCTCTCCCGACTGCGCGTAGGCGTAGCCCTAGCACAGAAACTCTCCACCTTTGCACCACACCGTCGTGTTGTAGATCCAATCTATCTCTCTACCCCACTTGCTGGACCGAGGAAGGAGGAGATGTCGAGGTGCCGTACATGTGCATCTCTCGGAGGCATCGCCACTTGTGGTGTTGGATCAGATCGGATCTCGAGGAGGAGAAGCTAGTACGACTACATCAACCACGTTCCGTTGAACGTTCCGCTGTGCGAATCTTCAAGGGTATGAAGATCTCATCTATCCCCCCTCGTTGTTTGCATCTCCTAGATTAGATCTTGGCTTTCCTGTTCGCGTCCGTAGAAATTTTTGATTTACTAAGCTGCGAAACCCTTCAGTGGTATCAGAGCTAGATCTATGCGTAGATGTGTTTCACGAGTAGAACGCAACATGCTTGTGTAGGGTTCGCAGCATAGAAAACAAAAAATTTCCTACGATGGGAACAACTATGTACCAAGATCTATCTACTAGATACAAACAACGGGCGGATGTATATCCGTAGAGAACATACCCTTGAAGACCGACAAAGCTTAATGAGTTCAACTCGTGGTTGATGTAGACGATCTCTTGCCGATCTCAAGATCGAGAGGAAGTCCTAGCGCCGCAAAAAAGCAGCGCATCCGTGCTCGCACACACGTTCGAGGCACCGAGCAACCTCCGCCTCCTCGCTCCAGCGATGCAGCGGAAGCACAACTCTTTCTTACCGAAAATCCACCGGGAACATGTATCTCGCTAGTCCGAGACCATGGGGGATAAATACTAGAGGGGGAGAGAGATCCTTCACGAGGAGGTGTGATTTGAGAGGAGGAGAGGGGGGCCTTTTATAGGGGAGAGGGGGGGCACCCAAGGGGCATGGCGCCCAGCCATGGGGGCTGCCCCCACCTCTTCCACATTCATGTGGGTGGAGCTCCCACTCAAAATGAAAAGCCTCCACTCCCATTAAAAAGCCTCCACTCAAAAATCCACTCACATGCATTAAATTTCCACCAAATTTAATGCAAGCTCTCATTTAAATAAAACTCTTTTATTTATTTATTCAGAATTTTGTTAATTACTTTAATTAACAAACATTCACATAAAACCCCTTGCTAGTATTTCATTTCACATGCAGAAACACTTTCTGCAATTTCACCCGAAAACCTGTTTCGGTATCTAGTGAAATAAATTCCTGCGCTTGTTATTCTTTTTGGCATGAAGCTTTTGCTCCAATTGGATGTCGGTGTCTCTTAAGTGTGTCACCCTAAGGTTCATGAATAATGCGGACATGATCGAGACCCCTCTCGGATCAATAATCAGAAGCGGGATCTGGAGACCCATACTGACTCCCACACATTCAACGATGACTTTCTTGTGATCGTCGGAACCTTTTACGCTAGTATCTTAATCCCTTTGTTTCACGATATATCACATGTCCGAGATTCGATCAACGGTATCTCCATACCTAGTTTGATCTTGTTACTGACATGCACTCTTTTCTTGTTCCCGTGATATAACATTCTAGTGATCAAATCACTTGCTTGCAAGCTAATCAATGTGATATCACCGAGAGGGCCCAGAGTATATCTATCCGTCATCGAGATGAACAAATTCCACTCTCGATCCATGGGCCTCAACATAACACTTATTAGTTCTGAATCCATCTTTATAATCACCCTGTTACGGTGTGACGTTTGATATCATCGAGAAACTCTTCCGGTGTTAGTGATTGACATGATCTCATGGTCTAAGGATTAGGATCACTTCGTAAGTTGTTATAGCAATATAAACTCAATGACTTTGATCGTAATGCTATACATTGGATGAATGTTCATCACATCATTACACTAATGTTGTGACCTCGTTATTAACAACATTCAATGTCCATGATCAGGAAACCTTTGATCATCTTGTTAATCAACGAGCTAGTTTATAAGAGCGGCATAACTAGGAACTTCCTTTTTGTTTATTAAACACACATGTATTAACGTTTCCGTATTAATACAATTATAGCATGTAAAATAAACATTTATCATAAATAAGGAATATGATAATAACCACTTTATTATTGCCTCTCGGGCATATTCCCTTCAGTCTCCCACTTGCACTAGAGACAATAATCTAGTTTGAAAACTTTGCGTATTGAACACATATGGCTTTCCGGTGTTCCATATACGCAACTGCAAATGGTTAACATAATGTACGGATCTGACGCTTTCAGGTCCGTGTGTATTTGCATGTCTTTGCGTCTTCACGCATCACTCATTCTCCAATGAGATGGCATTGTATAAATTTGGTCTTTCGGTGAGACCTTTAGTTCCTTGGGGTTTAAAACACGTCGATACTATTTTCATACAATATATCTTTAGTGTTAGCCCGTTGCGAACCACACCTTAGTTTGATAACAAACTACTTGACACAAATTTCCTCCTTTGCCGCTACTATAGCAGTCATATACTTAGCCTTTTGTTGTAGTATTCGTCACAATGTCTTAACTTTGGAACTCTTCCAAATCCATCATGGAATCTCCTTTCCATTACATTGTGCCACCCATAGTTTAAATTAAGGTAAACTTAATTTGTATCTTGTGACAAAACTAGTATCAATGTAACTCTTTACAATGAACTATTTGTAATTGTTTGTCACCTCTACACAAATATATTCTTAGTTCTTTCCAAAAGATCATAAGAATATCCTTACTATCGTCCAATGATCATTTTATGATTCATTCTGGTATTTGCTCATAACACTTAGAGCATAGGACATATCTGGATGTGTACATATCATGGTATGATTGATCAAAACATTCTCGTGATTTCACTCATCAAGTGTCAAAGCACTTGAATCTTGTTTCACTTATCAAGTGTTGATACATTTGAATCTTGATTCAATTCCTTTTCCATGCGGCAAGAACCTTTTCTTGTCGTTTCTATATTGAACTCCTTCAATATCTCATATATGTACGTTTGACACAACCATATTAGTGTCACAGTCTATCCACTATAGACATTCATGCTAAAAATTCGGCTTTTGCCTAAGTATTTCATCGAAATGAAATTCTTAACCTTTGTCAATAAAATATACATCATTTCTAATCAACAAGATGTCCTCCACATAATGTATTAGAAATATGTCTTAGCGCTCCCACTTAATTTCTTGCAAGTGCAAGCATCTTCATCGTCTCCTGATGAAAAACTCCTTTTTCATCATGGTGAAGATTCCAACTCCGCGATGCTTACTTCAACCATTGAAGTTTGCATGCCCTTTTTAGCATCCTTTGAATTAACAAAACCCTTTGGATCGTGTCATGTACACGTCCTAGGTAACCATTCTATTAGAAGAACTTTGTTTTGTTTATTCATCTACCATATACCAAATTATATGTAGTGGTTGCTACTTTAATCCGTCCAGACTAAATATCGCTATGAAAGATCACATCTTGTCATAGTCAACTCCTTGAACATTGTCGTAAAATACTTTACGACATGTCGACTATTTCATAGATGTGAAACATCCATGTCTGTTTCTTTATAGATCCAAATACGACCGATAGGTTTTTACACCTTTCCGGAGGGTCTTCCAAGTTCAAAACTTGATTTCTTGTGTATGGAACTATCACGGATTTTATGGCTTCAAGCCATTTGACGGAGTCAGGGCCCATCATCGCTTCTTTGCATGTAGTCGGTTCATCATTGTCAGACAATAATGATTTACTCTCAAATCTTAGCATTTGATTGTTTAACAAGCTTGGTTCAATAAGAACTTAGATCTCCGTGACCACAACCTTTGAGGCACATAAGCTATGAGCATTATGGCAGCCTTCGGAACAATTTCTGGCGCTGCGCAACTCAGCACATTTAGCTAAGGTTCGTTAACCTTTTCAAAGTTCTATTGTCCTCCCTCTTAACTTTTGCGAAAAATTCCTTTTTCAAGAAACTTCACATTTCAAGCGACAAAACCTTTTGTCCTTGGTGTTATGGAGGAATACCCAATTGTTATTCGAAATAACCTACAAAGACATGCTTATCCGACTTCGGTTGTAAACAACTTACTTATGTTTAGCATACCAAAATTTAAGAAATGACAACTTGGGTTTTACCCCAAACCACAACTCATATGGTGTCATTTCAACGGATCAATATGGAGCTCTTTTCAGTGTAAAAGCGGTAGTCTCTAAAGCTTTAATCTTTTAAAACATAATGGCAGTTTTATGAATAACACCTTTGATCCAACCATGTCAAACAAGATTTCATTACAAATCTCAAACACTCCATATTCCTATGGTGTTTCGGGATATGTAAATCTAGGTGTTTTGCTAAACTTGCAACTCAAATAAATCCCTTTATGATAAAATCATAATTCATTTATTTTCTTGTTACACTTGTAACTCAAACAAATCCCTTGTGATAAAATCATAAACCATTTATTTTCTTGTTACAATGATTTTCCACTTCATCTTGAAAGTCTTTGAACGTTTTCAAATATTTCATACTTCTTTCTCATTAAGTGAACATTCACTCAAAATTCCGGAGAAAGCATATAAAGTTGAAACCCATCTCTTACGACTACACATAATGGACTACATACATCAATATGTACCAATAATTTAGTCGTTCGTTCTTCTTTGGCCTTTGAACGAAGTTTTAATTATCCCGAGGAAAGTCTCACAAGCATCACTTGATCAAATCAAAGACTCCAAAAATCCATGAATATGGAGATTCTTCATGTTTTCTTTCCAATATAATTTAAACAGCGATGTCACTTCGTAAGTGATATTTCAATCATTTGTCTTGCGACATTTTAGCATTAGGTTTTATGGATGTGATTTCTCCAACTAGATTTGTAAATCATCCATCTTATATGGAATATGGTAATTATTTGAACAACCTTTGTTCTCATAATACCTGATTCAAATAACAATTATTAAAACAAATCTTGAAGTCAAGCTTTGATGTCAACGAGAAATACAAACAACGGTTTGTTTGTTTTTGATGAACATCATCACATATTCTCTTGCTAGTTACTTAGGCCATTGCGGTTCATGAATTGCGTTGTTCCGTATGAAATTTCATACCAACCAATTTGGTATCCAATACCCAAGAACCACATTGTTTAACAAGCAAATAATACAACCATAACATGTATATCATCCATATACCTAAATTGGATATTTCCAATCTTTTCTTTTCTGCCAAATATATTTTATAGATTCTCTTTCAGCATTTCCTTTTCCTTTTTAAAAGAATCTATCAACATCAAAAGTGGCGCCATATACATGACACATAGTCCAAAGCGTGTATATTCAAATAATAATACCTTTGGACTTGCACATTGAAGTAGATCACCATCATCAAAATGATCGGTATTCTTTCAAAATCCATTATTTAGTAATCTTTTAGTGTAGTAAACATTTTACATACATATTCTATTCACCCTTATCATGACGACATTCATGATCAAGCTACTGTAGCTTATAAAGGCGAATCGTGAGTATAACATTACTTTCCAAAACCCTTTTGGATGATTAGGATGTCTAGCATCTCCAACCTTCGTAAATTCTCATCCAATATGAGAACATATATTATACTCTATCATATTGCAACCAAAACATTATTTCAGATATCGTTATATATGCCACACATGATGGTTTCTGAAACAATTCTTTCAGCTCCTAGATAAACTTGATATTAAAACAATCAAGAATCATGGAGGCAAACATGATACTTAAGATACTAACACTGGAATTGTTACTCTCGATTTAATACCAACTATTAAATTTCACGGAGTAAATAGAGTTTGCTGAAAGTTTGCAATAGGACTTTAAACTTTAGATTGACACTGAACACAATACGATACCAGTTCGTAAAGTATATATCCAGAATTCTATAGTTCTATTATCTCAATTACAACTATGCATAAGGTAGTGAACGAATGCCAATGACTACAACAAATTATGCAAATTCACTTTGATTTAATTTATGACAAATTGAGTTCTACTAATCCAAATTAGAAATGAACTCCCACTCAAAAACGACATCCCTCGTGTCTTTTTGGTGATTACATGAACCAAATCCACTACACCAAGTCCGATCATCACGTGAGTCGGTGTAGCTTCAAAGGCGAGCATCAAATGGGCATCATATCAAAACATATGACTCATGCTTAATCTTTCGGTCTGTGTTCCGAGGCCATGTCTGTACATGCTAGGCTCGCCAAGTAAGAACCTTAGTATTCGCGTGTGTAACTGTCTTACACCCGAAATATGGTCGTGGATCCAAGAACACCCGATCATCACGTGATGTCTTGGAGCGAGGAAAACATAATCGGTGCATACTAAAGGAAGAACACATTCTTATCTTGATATTTAAATGAGGTATCATCTTATTATGCTAATAAAACACTAAAATAGCAATATAAGATGCAATCAAACATCTCATGTTAATAAGTGAAATGATATGGTTCCCGCATATGATCTCCATCATGTGCACCGTGGTATGATCTCTATCATACCTTTATGTGTAAGGCCAAGATCTATGGAACTTACACGCTACGTGTGTTGTAAGAGTATCATATCATACTTATACTTACAACATCACCATATCATAACACTAGCCCAGCAACAATCTAAACTAGACGCCTCTAATTTGTCCATTGCAAGTTTTACGTGGCTTAGGACTTTCGAAGATAGAACCGTTCTTACCTACGAACATGAACCACAACGAGGATAACCAAATTGTTGACAACTTGTTGCAAATTAGATATTGACTATAGTAGGAGAGACAGACACCCGCTAGCCACTTATGCAAACTAGTTGCATGTCAAGCGTGGAACAGGTCTCATGTGCGAGGACATGTAAAGTTTGTCCGTGCCGCTTCATCCCACTATGCCACCAATATCCAAAGTACAACTAAGAAGCAATAAAATGATCATCATCGCCCACATACTCATATGTGTACTACCCGTGCAAAGCATCTACGCATAGACCCGGCTCTGATACCACTATAGGGTTCGCAGCATAGAAAACAAAAAATTTCCTACGATGGGAACAACTATGTACCAAGATCTATCTACTAGATACAAACAACGGGCGGATGTATATCCGTCGAGAACATACCCTTGAAGACCGGCAAAGCTTAATGAGTTAACCTCGTGGTTGATGTAGACGATCTCTTGCCGATCTCAAGATCGAGAGGAAGTCCTAGCGCCGCAAAACAGCAGCGCATCCGTGCTCGCACACACGTTCGAGGCACCGAGCAACCTCCGCCTCCTCGCTCCAGCGATGCAGCGGAAGCACAACTCTTTCTTGCCGAAAAGCCACCGGGAACATGTATCTCGCTAGTCTGAGACCATGGGGGATAAATACTAGAGGGGGAGAGAGATCCTTCACGAGGAGGTGTGATTTGAGAGGAGGAGAGGGGGGCCTTTTATAGGGGGGAGGGGGGCACCCAAGGGGCATGGCGCCCAGCCATGGGGGCTGCCCCCACCTCTTCCACATTCATGTGGGTGGAGCTCCCACTCAAAATGAAAAGCCTCCACTCCCATTAAAAAGCCTCCACTCAAAAATCCACTCACATGCATTAAATTTCCACCAAATTTAATGCAAGCTCTCATTTAAATAAAACTCTTTTATTTATTTATTTGTTTTCTTTGATCATCTTGTTAATCAACGAGCTAGTTTATAAGAGAGGCATAACTAGGAACTTCCTTTTTGTTTATTAATCACACATGTATTAACATTTCCGTATTAATACAATTATAGCATGTAAAATAAACATTTATCATAAATAAGGAATACGATAATATACTCTTTATTATTGCCTCTCGGGCATATTCCCTTCAGCTTGTTGCGGGCGTTGATGTTTTCTGTTGCAAGCCTCTTGTTTGTGTACTTCTTATGACGCGGGATAGTGAGATCGAAGCGGTCCAGGACAACTTTACGCGACCTCGTTCGCGAGACCGGCTCCGCACTTGACGTGTGGCTTATTCCACACATGCGGCTGGTGGATGCCAGTTTCTCTCACTATAGTTGTCATGGGATTTACGCCGGATGTTGGCAACCATAATATCATCGTTGTGGCTTTTCGTAGGTAAGAATCGTTCTTAGCTTATTACTCCCATAAGCCATGTAAAACATTCAACAACAAAGTAGAGGCGTCTAACTTGTTTTTGCAGGGAGTGTTTCTGTGATATGGTATGGCCCAAGATGTGATGTGTATGTTGTATGCAATGATCATGTTTTGTAATGTTTCACGACTTGCATGTCGATGAGTACACAACCGGCAGGAGCCATATGGTTGTCTTTATAATTGTGTATGACTTGTGTGTCAACTTCTTATACGCCATGTAATAGCTTTGCTTTATCGCTAAGTAGTTAGCAATAGTTGTAGTTGCTATTCGTGGTGGAGGCAATCATGGTGGAGTGATGGAGATCATGCTGGCTCGCACAAGATGGAGATCATTGCGTGGAGATTGGCTATATCATGTCACATAAAATTATATGCATTATAAGATGATTCCTCACTTAAAGATCAAGATAAAACTGTGTTCTCCCCATGTATGCACCGTTGCAAAAGTTCGTCGTGTTCAAGCATCACGTAATGATCGGGTGCTATAAACTCTACGTTCACATACAACGGGTGCAAGCCAGTTTTGCACACGCGAAAATACTTGGGTTTGACTTCACGATCCTAGCATGTACAGACATGGCCTCAGAACACACGAACCGAAAGGTTAAGCATGAGTCATATGAATGATATGATCGACACTTTGTTGTCCACCATTGAAACCACATCTCTTCTCGTGAAGATCGGATTAGGTGTGGTGAATTTGGATCATGTTCACTAAACAACTTGAGGGATGTTGAATTTAGTGGGAGTTCATCTAGTAATTTGATTAAGTTGAACTAGTTATCATGAACATAGTATAAATTGTACTTGCAAATTTTGTAGATCAAATGGCTAAGTCCAACTTCAACTTCAACGTTTTTGCTGAGAAATAAAAGCTTAAGAATAATGGGTCTAACTTCACCAACTGGTTCCACAATCTGAGAATCATTCTCTCTGGTGGACAAAAGGACTATGTCCTTGAGAAAGCGCTAAGTGACGCCCCTGTTGTAGATGCGCAGGCTAATGGGAAAGCTGTTTATCAGTCGCGCAAGGATGATTATGGTGAGCACCATGTTGTTTGCTATGGAATCGGACCTTCAAAATCGTTTTGAGGAGTTCCCCGGGCCCTTTGAGATTCTTGAGGAACTGAAAACTATGTTTCAGACTCAGGCCCGTTCTGAGAGATATGAGATCTCTGAGAAATTCTTTAACTGCAAGATGGAGGAAGGGAGTTCCGTTAGTGAGCACGCCATTAAGATGTTGGGCTACACTCAACGCCTTGAGAAACTAGACTGCAAGATTTCAGAGGAGCTCAAGATTGAAAGAGTTCTGCAATAACTCCCTCCTAGCTACAAAGGTTTTGTAGTTACTCATAATCAGATTGGTTCCACTGATACGATCACTGAGCTCTTCGCTAAGCTGAAAGCTGTGGAGGTGGACATCAAGAAAGATAATCATGTGTTGATGGTCAACAAGCCCCCCAGCTTTAAGAAAGGTAAGGGTGCAAAGAAGCCCTTCAAGAAGGGCAGTGGCAAGCGCGTTGCCCCTGCAGAGAAGAAGCTCAAGTCTGGACCTAAGCCGGACACTGAGTGCTTCTATTGCAAGGACAAGGGTCACTGGAAGCGCAACTGTCCAAAGTACTTAGCGGACAAGAAGGCTGGCACCATCAAAGGTATATTTGATATACATGTTATTGATGTTTTCCTTACTAGTCCTCGTTGTAGTGCCTGGGTATTTGATATTGGTTCAGTTGCTAATATTTGTAACTCGAAACAGGAGCTACAGAATAGACGACGGCTAGCGAGGGATGAGGTGACGATGCGCGTTGGCAACGGATCAAGAGTTGATGTGATGGCCATCAGCACGCTCTCCTTAGTTTAACCTTTGGGATTAGTTTTAAGCCTCAATAAATGTAATTATGTGCTGCATTGAGCATGAACATCATATCTGGATCGTGTTTATTGCAAGACGGTTATTCATTTAAATCGGAGAATAATGGTTATTCTATTTATATAAGTAACATCCTTTATGGTCATGCACCTGCTATGAATGGTTTATTTCTTCTGAATCTCGAAAGCAATGAAACACACATCCATAACATTGAGGCTAAGAGATGCAAGGTAGATAGTGATAATACCACTTATTTGTGGCACTGCCGTCTAGGTCATATTGGTGTAAAACGCATGAAGAAACTCCATTCTGATGGACTTTTGGAGTCTCTTGATTTTGAATCATTTGACACGTGCGAGCCATTCCTCATGGGCAAGATGATCAAAACCCCGTTCTCCGGAATAATGGAGCAAGCAATGGACTTGTTGGAAATCATACATACCGATGTATGCGGACCAATGAGTGTTTCGACGCGCGGTGGTTATCGCTATTTTCTCATTTTTACTGATGACTTAAGTAGATATGGGTATATCTATTTAATGAAACATAAATCTAAATCATTTGAAAAGTTCAAAGAATTTCAGAACGAAGTGGAAAACCATCGTAACAGGAAAATTAAATTTCTACGATCCGATCGTGGAGGTGAATATTTGAGTTATGATTTTCTCACGCATCTTAAAGCAAGCAGAATCGTTTCGCAACTCACGCCACCCGGAACACCACAGCGCAATGGTGTGTCTGAACGCCGGAATCGAACTTTATTGGATATGGTGCGATCGATGATGTCTCTTACAGATTTGCCATTATCATTTTGGGGTTATGCATTAGAAGCCGCTGCATTCACTTTAAATAGGGCACCATCTAAATCCGTTGAGACGACACCGTATGAACTGTGGTTTGGTGCTAAACCTAAGTTGTCATTTCTTAAAGTTTGGGGATGCGAAGCTTATGTCAAGAAGTTGATGTCGGACAAGCTCGAACCCAAAGCGGAGAAATGCGTCTTCATAGGATACCCTAAGGAAACGATTGGGTATACCTTCTATCACAGATCCGAAGGCAAAGTGTTTGTCGCAAAGAACAGATCCTTTCTTGAGAAGGAGTTTCTCTCGAAAGAAGTGAGTGGGAGGAAAGTAGAGCTAGACGAGGTTATTGAACCTTCTGTTGAGTTGGAGAGTAGCGCAGCACCTGAAATTGTTCCAAAGGTCGTGCACCAACAATAGAGGAAGCTAATGACAAGGATCATGAAGCTTACGACGATGCTGAACGTCGTCGCAGGTCGACAAGGTCGCGTGCCCCTCCTGAGTGGTACGGCAACCCTGTCTTAACTGTCTTGTTAGTAGACAACAGTGAACCTGCGAACTATGAGGAAGCAATGATGAGCCTAGACTCTGAGAAATGGCTAGAGGCCATGAAATCCGAATTGGGATCCATGAGCGAAAACCAAGTATGGACTTTGGTGGACCCTCCTAGCGACCGAAAGGCCGTTGAGTGCAAATGGATTTTCAAGAAGAAAACGGACGCGGATGGTAATGTTACTGTCTATAAAGCACGGCTTGTCGCGAAAGGTTTTCGACAAGTTCAAGGTGTTGACTACGATGAGACTTTCTCTCCCGTAGCGATGTTTAAGTCCATTCGGATTTTATTGGCAATTGCCGCATTTCATGATTATGAAATATGGCAGATGGATGTCAAGACTGCGTTCCTCAATGGCAACATTGATGAAGAGTTGTATATGATGCAAACCGAAGGTTTTGTCGATCCTAAGGATGCTGATAAGGTGTGCAAACTTCAGCATTCCATTTATGGACTGAAGCAAGCATCTTGGAGTTGGAACCTTCGTTTTGATCAAGTGATCAAGAGCTTTGGATTTGTTCCAAATTGCTACAAAGCTTGTATCTATAAGAAAGTGAGTGGGAGCTCAGTAACATTTTTGGTACTATATGTGGATGACATATTGATTATCGTAAATGACATTGACATGCTTAACGATGTGAAGAGTTATTTGAACAAATGTTTTTCAATGAAAGACCTAGGGGAAGCTGCTTATATATTAGGCATCAAAATCTATAGAGATAGACAAAGACGCCTGATAACTTTAAGCCAAAGTACATACCTAGACAAAGTTCTAAAAAGGTTCAAAATGGATAAGGCAAAGAAAGTTTCAGTGCCTATATTGTCAGGTAAGATACTGAGCAGGGCTCAGTGTCCAGCTACGGTAAACGATAGAGAAGAAATGAGCAAAGTGCCTTATGCCTCGGCCATAGGATCTATCATGTATGCCATGCTATGTACTAGACCGGATGTGTCCAATGCTCTTAGTTTGACGAGCAGATACCAAAGTGATCCAGGAGTGGAACACTGGACAGCCGTGAAGAACATCCTTAAGTATTTAAATAGAACTAAAGAAATGTTCTTAGTCTATGGAGGTGATGAACGGCTCGTCGTAAAAGGTTACATCGATGCTAGTTTCGACACTGACAAGGATGATTCTAAATCTCAGACAGGATACGTTTATATTTTGAATGGAGGAGCTGTGAGCTGGAGAAGATGCAAGCAAAGCGTGATCGCGGGATCTACAGTAGAAGCGGAATACATGGCTGCTGCAGAAGCATCAAGTGAAGGAGTTTGGATCAGGAACTTCATCACTGAGCTTGGTGTGGTTCCAAGTGCCTTGGACCCACTGGAGATATTGTGTGACAACACTGGCGCCATAGCACTGGCTAAGGAACCAAGATATCATCCAAAGACTAAGCATATCAACCACAAGTTTCATATAATTCGAGATTATATAACAGATGGAGATCTGAAGATTAACAAAGTACATACGGATCTGAATGTCGCAGATCCATTGACTAAAACGCTTCCACGAGCAAAACATGATCAACACCTTAGTGCCATGGGTGTTAGATTGTTGCCAGATGTAAACTAGATTATTGACTCTAGTGCAAGTGGGAGACTGTTGGAATTATGCCCTAGAGGCAATGATAAAGATGTTATTATTATAATTCTTGTTCATGATAAAGTTTATATTCCATGCTAGAATTGTATTAAGCGGAAACTTTGATACTTGTGTGGTTTATGAACAACACCGTGTCCCTAGTACGCCTCTATGGACTAGCTCATTGATTAATGATGGTTAAGGTTTCCTAACCATAGACATGAGTTGTTGATTAATAATGAGATCATATCATTGGGAGAATGATATGATGGACAGACCCAAATCAAGCAGAGCAATCATATCGTGTCATCGTGTTCATCTTTGCGAAGCTTTTTCTTATGTCAAATATTGTATTCCTTAGACCATGAGATAATGCAACTCCCTGGTATCGGAAGAAAGCTTTGAGGTCATCAAATGTCATCCTATGAGAGGGTGATCATAAAGGTGTCTCTCAGGTGATCGGAAAGTACTTGTTGGGTTGTATGTATCGAGATGGGATTTGTCCCTCCCAAGTCGAAGAGATATACTTCGGGCCCACTCGGTAATCGATATCAACACCACTTGCAAGAACGTGGTTAAGGAGTTAATCACAAAGTGATATCGGATTATGGAATGAGTAAAGTACTTGCTGTGAACGAGATTGAAGTAGGTATGCCGATACTGACGATCGAATCTCGGGCAAGTAAAATATCGCGTGACAAAGGGAATATATATGGGATTAATTGAATCCTGGCATCGTGGTTCATCTGATATGATCATCGATGAGTATGTGGGAGTCAATATGGGTTTCCAGAACCCGCTGTTGATTATTGATAGAAGATCATGTCTGCATATTCTCGAACCCATAGGGTCACACACTTAACGTGCCTCGACGCTAGGATAGAATGGATAATTGGTTTATGAGTTTTTGTTCAGAGTCTCGGATGAGATCCAGGACGTCACGAGAGGTTCCGGAATGGTCCGGAGAATAAGATTCATATAAGGGAAATCAGTTTTTGGATTTCGGAATTGTTTCGGATTGTTCGGTATTGTACCGGAAGCTTCTAGAACCTTCCGGAGTGGGACCAACGTGTCCCCACTTGTCAGGAGGGGGCGTGGTCCTACGAGGGAGTGCCCTGGCCGCATTGGTCCAGGGGCACAAGGCCCCATAGGCCCAGCCGGCCAAAACCCTAGGGAAACCCTAGGGAAACCTTCTAGAAGGAGGGGGAAAACTTGCCCCCCACTCCAACCCTTGGGGCCGCCGCCCTAGGGCTTGGAGGAGGGGACAAGGGGGCCGGCCAACCCCTATATATAGAGGGAAGGGGCACAACCCTCCTTCCCCACTCCTTCAACCCTAGCCGCCATACTGCTGCCCTCCAGATCTCTCTCTCCCGACTGCGCGTAGGCGTAGCCCTGCCGCAGAAACTCTCCACCTTTGCACCATACCGTCGTGTTGTAGATCCAATCTATCTCTCCACCCCACTTTCTGGACCGAGGAAGGAGGAGACGTCGAGGTTCCGTACGTGTGCATCTCTCGGAGGCATCGCCACTTGCGGTGTTGGATCAGATCGGATCTCGAGGAGGAGAAGCTAGTACGACTACATCAACCACGTTCCGTTGAACGTTCATTGTCTTGAATCTTCAAGGGTATGAAGATCTCATCTATCCCCCCTTGTTGTTTGCATCTCCTAGATTAGATCTTGGCTTTCCCGTTCGCATCCTAGAAATTTTTGATTTACTATGCTGCGAAACCCTTCAGATAGTATCTCTAAATTTTCAGGATCCCCTACTGCTAATAGTGACCATATTATGCATGATGTTTCTACCACTCTCAATTTAAACATGATGGTTCATGCTCACTCTACTATCAACATTGATGATGAACTTCTGGCTAGGTTCTCTGTGGTCAAGGCAGTGATGTTTAATTCTTTTGTGCCAAAACTGCATTTCAGTGCAACTCTGCTCCCTGGTCTAAAGATTCCACCTGCAATCTTCCATGAGGTGGTTGGGGAAAGTTGTATTCTGGTACAGGAAAGGCAGATTAGGAAATTGGGCAGTCATTTTAAATCAACTACTTCTAGTGTTCATCTCTCTAAAATACTTGACCAAGATGAGGTGCTTGATTCTTCTGTGGATGTTGATGTTGGACAGAAGAGAAAGTGGGAAACTCCAACTGTGGATAACTAGGTTAGAAGGAGATCTAGAAAGAATAAATATAATGGATTCAGGGTGAAAGGGGTTTCTGATTCTAAGACTTATAAGTCTAAAGTTAAACCCAGGGTGGTTCCTGTTGTGATGGATGTTAAGGAAGATGAAGACTCTGAAGATGGACATGTGGTGGATCCTTGCCCTCCCCCAACTCCAATTGCCACTATACAGGCTATAAATGTGAACCTCTATGGTGTCCACCCCTCAAAGATCTCTCCTAAGAAGCTTCTTTAGGACCTACAAGAAGAAGAGATGGATAAGGATTCCAAGAATAATAAATGTTAGCCTTAAAAAAGTGGTTTGTTTTATGTTGGAACATTAGCGGTTTAAATGCTAGATCCAAACAACTAGCCTTAAAGAATGCAATTCACATCAGTGGATGTGCAGTGGTTTTTATCCAGGAGACTAAGAAAGAACATTTTGATGTGGCTTTTATTAAATAATGTTGTCCTCCTTCTTTTGATGAATTTTCTTATGTGCCTTCTATGAGGGCTTCTGGTAGTATAATTATTATTTGGCAAAGTGCAATTTCTCTAGTCTTGTAATGCATTGTGAATCATATTCTTTGTCTATACACTTTACTTCAACCCAGTCTGCTTAAGGATGGGTTTTACTTAATGTTTATGGACCTTGTCAAGGTGCTGCAAGAGATGGTTTCATACAGTGGTTATATGATTTAAATATCCTGACTCTGAAGATTGGCTAATTATGGGTGATTTGAATATCATTAGATCACCAAGCAATAGGAACAGGGGAGGTGGAAATACCAGTGATATGTTAATTTTCAATGATTGTATTAGATCCCAACATTTGACAGAATTTCCTATCAAAGGTAGGAAGTACACATGGTCAAACATGCAAGAAAATCCCCTACTTGAGCAACTCGATTGGTTCTTTACCTCTCTGCGTTGGACAAATTCTTACCCTGCCACTATGGTTAACTGATGGTTGTGAAATATAGCCATCCACATCCACATTTAAACTGGCTATTATTCATATTTTTGATGAAATATCTCTCTAAACTCTGCCACTAATGCCTAATGATCAAAGGGGTATGCAATCCTTTCTTTCTATTTTTCCCTGTGCAGATAATGACGTTTGATGATGGGAATCACAACATTAAACTCAAAGATACGAGATTTCCAACAACCCAAAGAAACCAGGAGTAGTGGAGAGGAGGCAGAAGCTTTAACGACCAACTATACAGCGGGAATAAAATTCCGGCCGTATAGTTTCCATTGACACCTCTAGGTCAAACAGAACAACTTTCGTGAACGGATCCCTACATAAAGAGGCCTTGGGCAACGAGAAACGAGAGTCGCACCCTAGAGAACACAACACCGAAGAGCCGCTGGAGGAATAGATCTAGATCTAATCTCCAAACCCTTCTCCTTCACCATAGCCATATTCCACCACTTGTAATAGTAGATCTCATCTCCAGTTGGTGACATTGTAAGACTATTTGCTATCAATATCATGATTTCCATTACAATGTTTATGATTGTTGATTTCATCTATATGTGTGAGTAATTCTTCTTGGGATAAGGGCCTTGATATATCCATGTAGCTTTGTGCATGTTATTTATCATAGATGGGATCATGTATTAGTTTGTATGACATGATTATTATTGTACCCTCTCTTGATCAATCTAAGGACTTGTCAGGTAACCAAGACCCCAAGGATTGATCATGATATAGGGAGTGTGAGTAATGACTAATCTGGAGGATGGGAACCCTAGTGACAGAAAGGGTAGTACGGCTATATGTGAGGGATTTACTTGGGATTAACGGTGACATCACTATGCATATCATTCGTTATCTTTCTTCTATGGATGAGACTAGTAGGTTATTGCTATAAGCGATTGCGGAGGCAATAGAAATTATGGATGCACTGCCCACATATAATTATCTTGCTCTAACAATTACATGCATACTTTATTATTATATTTTATTTCCATTAGATGTTTTGTGCAACTAAAGGTGAAACCGAAAGCCCCAGGCCCTCTCTATCCATCATCGACAATAACAAAAGACAACAAACTCTTGGTACGGTAAAACACAAAAAGAATTCTAAAACTCTTGAAGGTCCATTAAAGTAACTTTACTACGCTTTGTGCTTCCCGAGGATTCGATAACCTAGGTCTACTAGGGAAAAAGAGCTATATTACATCCGTAATTCGGATCGAAGCTATCAACCTTTTTTCTAGTGCCGTTGCCGGGGAATCAATAGCTACCCTGGTAAGGTAAGTAGGAACCTTGATAGTTTTAATTCTTGTTTTTAATTTTGTTAGTTTGCTTTTAGTCTTTATTTGAAAAACCAAAAATATATGTTAGTCTTTAAATTCTTGTTTTTACTATTATAAGTCTTTGTTTCAAAGAAAACCCAAAAACATAGGAAATATGGCTGAAAAGAAGCTTGGGGAGTTTGCGACTCCCAACAATGATTATTTGCGTAGTCCTATTACCCAGCCAGCAATTACTGCTGAAGACTATAAAATTAAGCCCCACTATTTAAGTTTGGTTCAACATAATCAATTTGTAGGCTCTGCTGTTGAGGACGCACGTATGTACTTGAATACTTTTACTCAAATATGTGATATGATGCGCATTAAAGATGTTGACCACAATGCAGTCAAGTTGCGCTTATTTCCTTTCTCTCTTAGAGGAATAGCAAAAGAATGGTTGCTATATTTGCCTAAAAATACTATTGCATCATGGGTGGAGTGTACTTCTTTATTTATGACTAAAATTTTCCCACATGCAAAGACTATGCAGCTAAGATCTAATATTACTGTTTTTAGACAGGAAGAGCATGAGACACTAGCGCTTGCATGAGAAAGGATGAAAGAATGCATGAGAAACTATCCCAACCATGTGATGGACGATTGGTTAATTCTCCATTTATTTTATAATGCTCTTAACCATGTGTCTAAGTCTATGTTTGATACTACAACTGGAGGAACATTTATGGGCAAACAAATTACCGAAGCAAAGCAGCTGCTAGAAAATATGCAATTCAACCATGCCCAATGGCACGTGGATAGATCAAACAGAAAGAAGGTGAACTCCGTCACACCTAGGGAAAATGAAGAACTCAATGCTAAGCTGGATGAGCTCATATTAGCCGTCAAAGGTAAGGAAACCCAGGTAAGAGCTATCCCAGAATCAAATATTGAAGAAATAGACTTGATAGCTCGTAATGATTATAACCCTGCTTGGAAGAAGAACTATAATCCTAATTTTCAGAAACATTATTCTAGTCATGCAAGTAATTCTTATAATAATAATATAGGATCAAGTAATGGTAGTCTCCAAGAAACACTTAAGTCCTTTATGGATTCGCAAAATGAGCAAGCCAATATCCTAGTTAAGATAATGGAGAACCATGATACTATGTTTGGTAAATTATCTAACCAAGCTGTGAGTTTGAGGAATGATTTGCAGGCCCTCCAAGAAAGAACAAGGATTGTTGAGGCATAGCTAGGTAAGATAACCGAGATTCAAACTCTCATTCTAGCTAAATTTGCAGGTAAAGCTGAGCCCAATCCGGTTGAAGACCTCAAGATCATAAGAATTCAGAGGGAGGAGCCTGAAGAACTTGACTATAGCAATGCTCCTTCACCAAATAACACAGTTGAAGATCTTATGAAAAGGATCAATATCAAGATTCCAGTAAGTGAACGAAATGAGGAAGCTATTTATCAACACTTCGTTACACAGGTAGCAATAAAGGTACGTGAGCTCGAGGAAGAATATAAGAAAATTGCTGAAAAATCACATGTTAAGCTTGATGATATATTTGAGCCTACTATTAAAATTAAAATTGGGACTAATGAGATAGTTGTACTTTGTGATTTAGGTGCAAGTGTTTCAACAATTCCAAAAAGTATTTTTAATAAGTTATACCTTGGCTCTTTTAAAATCACCGAGTTAAAATTACATCTAGAAGATTCTACCTATAAACAAGCTATAGTAATTAAGGAGAATACTTTAGTGTACATGGTTCCTTCTCTTATTGATTTTGTTATTGTTGACATGCCTGAAGATGCTACTGCTCCTATCATATTAGGCCGTCTATTCTTAAGAACTATTAAGGCTTTGATTAATCTGCATGAAGGGAACATGAAGATTCAATTGCCTTCGTGGGATCCTTTTGTTATTCATTTTCCCAGGAAGAAGAAAGCCAAGCATGATGATAAGGAGTCCATCACTTTGAAGGACAACTATTTTGGAGTGAGTGTTCCACTCATCTGCCCTAAGTGAGCAACATCAAGGTCAAGCTATTGACCATAAAAGAGCGCTTCATGGGAGGCAACCCATGTGAAATTAAGGTTTGAGTAAAGTTTTAAAGTTTTAATTTAAGTTTTATGTTGAATAAAGAGTGCTAGAAAACTCCAGTTGAGGAGGAGAAGTTCAGTGGTACTAAAAATCATGTTTTATACATGCTGATGTTGGTCGACAATTTAGACTGTCATTTTTCTGTCAAAAACATGGTGTTTCGCTAAGTTTTAGTTTAAGAAATAATTCTCGGAGAAACATAAATTTTTTGGCGAGCACAGAAGGTTTAACGACCGACTAAATGGCGGGAATAAAAATTCTAGCCATATAGTTCCGGCCGTATAGATATCTATGCCATCGACAAATTTTGTTTCATAGGTACAGAAGGTTTAACGACCAACTATACGGCGGGGATAAAAATTCCGGCCGTATAGTTGCGCCGCTAGGAGAAAAACCCTAAGAAACCCTAATTTTTCTATGTTAGACGAACTATATATACGGCGAGAACAAAATATTCCGGCCTTATAGTTTGGCTGTATAGTTTCGTCCGACCACAAAAATGTCACGGGAAAGGTACCCCAACACCAAAAATTCAATCATTTTTCTCTTTTCTACCTCCAAACTCTCTCTAAACCTCAAGGGATCTTCATCTCTACCCAATTTCGTTCGATTTCCGCGCACACAAGTGATCTACGGTATGTTTCTCCTCCGATCCTCCAATTAATTTTTTCAACATTTCTGATCTGTTGTCATTATAAATCTAGGGTGAGACCTACTATGAACTAATTGCCATGTTTCTCTTACCTAGATTATTAATTTGAGGAAATTCTTTAGTGTGCTATGATGAGGAATATGTTATTCTTATTACGGTTGGATCAAAAAGTTTTATTTTGTCTCTCTTATTATTTTAGAAGATGAACACAAGGATCCAAACTCGTGCTCGTGCCGCTGTGAGTTCTTCCCAGGCTGCTGTTACAGCTTAGGATCGCATGGGGATACGTTTTAGGAATGAGCTCCAACATGATCGCTTCAACAAGATCAAGAACCGAGAAGTGAAGACAACCAAGTGGGCTTGTCCCATTATATTGAATCAACTCGGTATTTCTGATGACTTTAATTTACTTTGCAATAGAGTTGGCCTGCAAAATTTTGTATTCCATGATGCGCCTACTTATCACTGGTTAACTCTTAAAATTTTAAGTTCTTTGCAAAGCACCGTTAAAACATGGCACAGAGAGGACATGATTTCTTTCCGACTTATGAGTAACAACTATACATTAACACTTGATGAATGGTGCAATTGTCTTAGTTTACCAAATAATGATGCTAATGCTTTACACGCATCTTTTATTGGCATAGATCCTTCCCCAGATCATTATTATAATAGAATGAGATTCACTTCTAGAGTCAATAAGGGGAAGAATATTCAGCATCCCGCCATTCGCTATTTGTTCTATGTTATTTCTAACACCTTGCAGGCACGAAATGAGTTTACAAGACTCAATGAGGAGGACATCTTAGTTCTCGCAAAAGCTGCTTTCAACAACATCGACTTGTCACTCAACTTGGGCGCAATTCTTGTGCGCTACCTGGAGCACGAATCCTCCCAAATCCAAGGACCAATCACAGGTGGAGGAGTCATCACCATGCTCGCCATTTCCCTAGGCATCGACCTAGGTGAGTTGCAACCATTGCTAGGTGAGCGACGTGTTGATTTCTCTACTTTAAAAGCTTGTGCAATGCTCACTAGGAGAGGTGGTGGTTTTTACTTGCATATTGCAGGAGCTGGGCATCTCTACCCCGCTCCTTTGCCTAATGGTCTTTTCTCTATCGAGGAAGGACGTTTGTTATATGATGTGCAGATTAAACAACACCAACCCGAGGAGGAGATTTCAGATGAGGATGAGGACCAAGAAGAGGAGCAGCCACCAAACCGGTTCGCTACATATCAAGACTTCATGAACTTGGAGGAACTGTGGAGGGGATGCATAATCTTGCCCTGAACCTCCGAGAAACCACAAGTAACTTATAAACTCAATTTGCGAACTGGAGTTACAACTTTTCCCGCCACCACAATGATTTGAAGGGCTTGCAAAAGCCTAAGCTTGGGGAAGTTTCCTCATTATCTTTATTCGGCATTCATTTGTTTTTATTTATTTCGAGGTTATGCATTTTATTTGAGTTTATAAGCACTCGTGTTGGTTTCCCCAACATTTTATATTTAGTTATTTTTATTTGTTTTCGAGATTTTCAAGCCAATCTTTGCCACTGATTTTCTATTCTTTAATTCCCTCTTAAAAACAACAAAAAGATTTGTCCATTTATATTTATTTTCCCTCTTCCTTCTTTCTATTCTCCTTGTGGCTTTCACATATTTGCAGGAGAGTGATTGACTTCGAGTTTGCAAGAAACGAATCAAAAGGGAAGAGAGAAGTGGAACCAATCATGAGAGGTATGCCTTATGACTCCCTAATTTTGAAGTTTGAGAAACCCATGCTAGTTAGTAGTAAATGTTAAGATATTATATTGGTGGAGTGAGTATTTATATTGGAAGTAACAATTTATTTGCATGGGTATTTAGTTGAGTATGTTTTGTTCCAGCTCTTGTAGTTAACCAAGTCTTGCCTAAAAATTTGCTAAACAATTGTAATAAGAAAAAATCTCACAATTGAAGGCTTAGGTTGTGTAGTGTTTAATCTTGAAAGCTTATTCTTAGAGACACTCAACACCACAGAAAATAATGATTGACTTGATAGCTCTCTTTGAAAAGATTTGTTCAATTGAATTAATTTTTAGCGATTTTTGTGAGCATGTAAAAGTTTGACTTGTGAATCATAAGAATGATATAGCTTTATGCGTGTCAAACTTCATGGGATGCCAACAACTCCGCTAGCCTACGAACGATCTTCATGGAGGAAACTCCTAGATTTCAGCTATGAGTTGATTAAACATATGTAGCAGCAATGCTATAATGGGTAAGATTCTTGGCATTCTCGGGTAGCTGTGTTCATGATGGAATCACTCCTCTGGCTAATATGAGTAATCATTATGCAAAAGGAACAAAAACCTTGGTGTTGCCACGAGTGTCCATCATAGCCTGATAAAGTAATTAAATTTTTTGGCATGCTCTCAATTACTTAAGAACTGAAATTCTTGAAGGACAATGAATAGAAAAGTAGTGCTTGAAAAGTCTTGACTTATTGATGTGGGAGAATTTAAATACTTTAGTATATATGCTTTTCATGACAAACTCTCACACTCTCAATTTTACATGATTATACTTTATTGTTCAAAGGCAAGCCTATGAGTTGATTACATGAGATGGAATGGAGTTTACTCATTTAAATCATCCATGCTAAAAATAATCTTGTTGCGCTACAAGGATTCATTAAAAACCGTATGATATGCTTGCCATTACTTTATCTATGCTGAAGTTTTTCAGATTAATAAAGTGGAGGAAACATGAGACTACCAATCATGAGTAAGATTATCATCTCGTTATTTCAGTTTAAATGCCAAGTTCCTTTTAGATTTTGGTTTTCTTGCTCGACGATGATCAAGTTTAAGCTTGGGGAGATTGATGGCTATGAAATATAGCCATCCACATCCATATTTAAACTAGATATTATTTATATTTTTTATGAAATATCTCTCTAAACCCTGTCACTAATGGCTAATGATCAAAGGGGTATGCAATCCTTTATTTCTATTTTTCCCTGCACAGATAATGACGTTTGATGATGGTAATCACAACATTAAAGTCAAAGATACGAGATTTCTAGCAACCCAAAGAAACCAGGAGTCGTGGAGAGGAGGCAGAAGCTTTAACGACCAACTATACGAAGGGAATAAAATTCCGGCCGTATAGTTGCCACCGACACCGCTAGGTCAAACAGAACAACTTTCGTGAAGGGACCCCTATATAAAGAGGCCTCGCGCGATGAGAAACAAGAGCCGTACCCTAGAGAACACAACACCGAAGAGCCGCCGGAGGAATAGATTATCTAATCTCCAAACCTTTCTCCTCCACCATAGCCATATTCCACCACTTGTAAGAGTAGATCTCATCTCCAATTCGTGACATTGTAAGACTATTTGCTATCATTCTCATGATTTTCATTACAATGTTTATGATTGTTGATTTCATCTCTATGTGTGAGTAATTCTCCTTGGGCTAAGGGCTTCGGCCTATCCATGTAGCATTGTGCATGTTATTTATCATAGATGGGACCATGTATTAGTTTGTATGACATGATGATTATTGTACCCTCTCTTGCCTCAATCTAAGGACTTGTCAGGTATCCAAGACCCCAAGGATTGATCCAAGTATAGGGAGTGTGAGTAATGACTAATATGCAGGATGGGAACCCTAGCGACAGAAAGGGTAGTACGACTGTATGTGAGAGATTTACTTGGGATTAACGATGACGTCACTATGCATATCATTAGTTCTCTTTCTTCTATGGATGAGACTAGTAGGTTATTGCTATAAGTGGTTGCGGAGGCAATAGCAATTATGGATGCACTGCCCACATATAATTATCTTGCTCTAACAATTACATGCATACTTTATTATTATCTTTTATTCCCATTAGATGTTTTGCATAGCTACAGGTGAAACCAAAAGGCCCATGCCTTCTCTCACCATCATCGACAATAACAAAAGACAACAAACTCTTGGTCCGGTAAAACACAAAAAGAATTCTAAAACTCCTGAAGGTCCGTTAAAATAACTTTACTTTGCTTTCTGCTTCCCGAGGATTCGATAACCTAGGTCTACTAGGGAAAAAGAACTATACTACATCTGTAATCCGGATCGAAGGTATCAACCCTTTTCCTAGCGCCATTGTCCGGGAAGCAATAGCTACCCTGGTAAGGTTAGTAGGAACCTTGCTAGTTTTAATTCTTGTTTTTAATCTTGTTAGTTTGCTTTCAGTCTTTATTTGAAAAAGCAAAAAAATATGTTGGTCTTTAAATTCTTGTTTTTACTATTATAAGTCTTTGTTTAAAAGAAAACTCAAAAACATAGGAAATATGGCTAAAAAGAAGCTTGGGGAGTTTGCAACTCCCAACAATCATTATTTGCATACTCCTATTACCCAGCCATCAATTACTGCTGAAGACTATGAAATTAAGACCCACTATTTAAGTTTGGTTCAACAGAATCAATTTGGAGGCTCTGCTGTTGAGGACGCATGTATGCACTTGAATACTTTTACTGAAATATGTGTTATGATGCACATTAAAGATGTTGACCCCAATGCGGTCAAGTTGCGCTTATTTCCTTTCTCTCTTAGAGGAAGAGCAAAAGAATGGTTGCTATTTTTGTCTAGAAATACTATTGCATCATGGGTGGAGTGTACTTATTTATTTATGACTAAATTTTTCCCACATGCAAAGACTATGCAACTAAGATCTAATATTACTGGTTTTAGACAGGAAGAGCGTGAGACACTAGCGCTTGCATGGGAGAGGATGAAAGAATGCATGAAAAACTGTCCCATCCATGAGATGGAAGATTTGTCAATCCCTGTCACTCCTATCAGAATTATGCAGCAGGTGGGTGAAGAGTTGGGAATTGATGCTGCACGTTTAACTAGGGAGAAGCTTGAAGCTCTTCCTTCTCAGAAGGGTGACAAAAAATACAGTGATAATTAAGTGGCCTAATATGTTTAGAACTGAAGTTTATGTGGTTTGTGGTTGGTGTCATTGTTGTTTATGTCTGGGTGTTCTGGTGTTATTTTGTTTTGTAAGTCCTAGCTGGAACTTTGTTTTTAGGGGATGTCGGTGTGATCAGTGGAATGGCCAGTTATTTTGTCACTTTATGTATGCAACAAATGTGTTTATTCAGTTCAGTTGGGGCCAGTGCTGGAATTATGTTTCAGAAGGTCATATTATGCCATATTTGTTATTTAATGAGTCAAATTTCTAAAAGGAAATGGCGTGTGCTTTGCTGGAATGTGCGTTGGCTTAATTCTGATATGAGGCAAAAAGAAGTTTTCAATAAAATTAATGAAAGTGAATGTGATATTGTGTGTTTGCAAGAAACTAAATGTGCATCATTTGACTGGAGTTTTATTAGGAAATTCTGTCCTAAACGTTTTGATAATTTCACTTTCTCTCCTTCCTTGGGAGCATCGGGAGGTATCATTGTCCTCTGGAATTCTGCAGTTTTTATTGGTACGTTGAAGGAAGTTCAGATATTTGGAGTTTGCATTGATTTCAAATCAGCACATAATAATAATAGTTGGATCTTGGTCTGTGTCTATGGTCCATGCGCAGGACAAGATAGGGATTTGTTTGTCGACTGGCTCTATAATTTACAGATTGAACCGGATGAGAACTGGCTAATTTTAGGAGACTTCAACTTTATTCGTTCTCCTGATAATAGGAATAAGCCTGGGGGTAATGTTCACGATATGTTCCTCTTCAATGATATTATTGGGCATTTGGGTTTACTGGAATTACCGTTGAAGGGACGCTTGTTTACTTGGTCTAATATGCAACATACTCCTTTGCTTGAGCAACTTGACTGGTTTTTTACAGCTCAAATTGGATTAGTGATTTTCCTAACACCATGGTTTTGCCTTTGGCTAAGACTGGCTCGGATCATGTGCCATGTCTTGTTAATATTGACACTAATATTCCTAAAGTAAATTTATTCAGGTTTGAAAACCTATGGGTGGACCTCCCTGGCTTCAAAGAATGTGTCAATAAATCTTGGAGTAAACCTTCGAAGAAGTCTTATACTTCGGCTGTCCTGGTTGACAAGCTTAAAACTCTTAGATATGATTTAAAAAGATGGAAAACTAGTCTGTCCAAGCTGAGAATCTTAATTCAAGGGTGCAACGCAGTAATTCTGTACTTTGATACATTAGAAGAGCACAGACCACTATTCCAGACTGAAAATAATTTTAGAAGGATTGTTAAGGTTCATCTTGATGGCCTTTTAGTTGCTGAATGTAACTACTGGAGAAAAAGATGTACCATTCGGTGGATAAAACAAGGGGAAGATAACACAAAGTTCTTTCATGCTATGGCCACAGAAAGATTCAGGAGAAATGCTATTACTGTTCTCAGAGATGACAGTGGGATGGAATTTTGTGATCATGATTCAATGGCAGGCCTTTTATGGACTAGTTTTAAAGATAAAATGGGGCGCTCAGAGGGTATTTCAATGCAATTTTATTTGTCACAAGTTCTGATTAGAGTGGAAGGTTTGGATGAATTGACAAAGCCATTTAGCAAAAAGGAGATGGATGAGGTGGTGGCAGCAATGCCTTTGGATAGGGCTCCTGGGCCTGATGGCTTTAATGGTCTGTTTGTCAAAAGGTGTTGGCCTATTATTCAAAATGAGTTTTACCGCCTTGCTCATGATTTCCATGCTAGAATTCAAAATTTGGAAAATATTAATGGTTCATATATCACTTTGGTTCCAAAATCTCAATCTCCCCAATCTGTAAATGATTATAGGCCTATCTCACTGACAAATGTTTGTCTTAAATTCATCACCAAGCTCATTGCAAATCGGTTGCAAGTTCGAATCCTTGAATGTATTCATAAAAATTAGTATGGGTTTTTACGTTCCAGGTCTATTCAGGACTGCTTGGCCTGGTCATTTGTGTATCTATTTCTATGTCAAGCTTCCAAGAAACCCATTATTATTTTGAAGCTGGACTTTGCTAAGGCTTTTGACACAATTGATCATGAGGCTATTTTGGAGATTATGAAACATAAAGGATTTAATCAGAAGTGGCTTGGTTGGATGCAATCTATTCTTTCCTCAGGCAAGTCTGCGGTTCTACTGAATGGCATTCCTGGCAAGTAATTCTTTTGTAGACATGGTGTAAGGCAGGGGATCCTCTGTCTCCTATTCTTTATACCTTAGGATCTAATTTGTTACAGTCGGTGGTTAATCAGTTGGTGAGGAATGGTGAGCTCAGTATGCCTATAGACACTTATGATCAGGATTTTCCAATTATTCAGTATGCTGATGACACCCTCTTGATAATGCCTGCTGATTTGATTCAACTTCGGGCTCTTAAAAGATTGCTTCAACAATTCTCTGATTCTACTGGGCTCAAAATAAACTACTCTAAATCTCAGATGGTTCCTATTAATGTCCCTGTAGATTTTATTACGGTGCTTGCGGATGAGTTTGGTTGTCAAGTTGGTACAATGCCATTTACATATTTAGGACTACCACTTGGAACAACTAGGCCTACTATAGTTGAGATGCAGCCGTTGGTTTGTAGGCTTGAGAGGAAACTAACTTCTAGTTCCTGTTTTCTATCGCAAGGTGCATGATTACAGCTTATCAATTCTGCCCTTGCCTCTATGCCCCTACACTTCTTATGCTCGTTACAGTTGGCTAAAGGACTTACTTCCCAGCTGGATCGTATCCTTCGTCAGTGTCTCTGGAGGCGAAATCAGGATGTTCCAACCCTAGATCTTGCAGCCTGGGACATTGTATGCTTGCCGAAGGATAAAGGTGGGTTAGGGGTGGTAGATTTTCAGAAGAAGAATGCCTCTCTACTCATTAAATTCCTTGATAACTATTACAATAGTAAGGATATTCCTTGGGTTCATCTGGTTAAGAATGCTTATTACTCTGACAAAGTCCCTCATGCTGAAAACCTTTGTGGTTCCTTTTGGTGGAGAGATGTGCTTAAGCAAGTGGATAATTTCAGAGGTGTTGCAGCGGTAAGCCAGGGGAAAGGAGACTCATTTCTGTTTTGGTTGGATAATTGTGTAGGGGTTCGTAGCATGGAAAACAAAAAATTTCTACCGCATGAACACACAATCAAGATCTAATCTATGATCAAGCCAAGATCTATCTACTAGATTGTAGCAACAAGTCGATGGAATACTAACCCTCGAAGATCCAAAGCGGTTAACGAGCGATTCTCGTGGGTGATGTAGTCGCACACTTGCCGATCTCAAGATCGCGTGACGATCCTCGGCGCTGCATTCGGCAGCGCTCCACAATCGGTCACACGTTAAATTTTCGATGAAGACCTTCCTCTCCCTTGTTCTAGCAGGCGGAGGTTGTAGCACTCTCGTGATTCCGTGACCTGACGACGACGTGGTACCGGAAGTAGAGGGGAGAGCTCGCAGGGCTTCGCCTTAAGCCAGAGCGAGTATGGTGGAGTATGAGAGAGGGCCTTGGCGATCTAGGGTTTAGAGGCACCAATGGGAGAGCTTGGCTGGCGGCTAGGGTTTGGGGAAACTCTAACTCGGCGACTTAGAGGATGCCCTAGGAGGCGGCTGCACTGGAGGTGGCCGGCGACTTGGGGCTAGGGTTTGGGGTGTGATAGGTGTAGGTAGAGGGGGCACCCCTGCCCCTTCTTTTATAGGTGGGAGGGCGCCGGTTGGGAGGAGGGAGTCCTCCCCCAACTCAGCCTCCTTGGCCGGCGGGTGGAGGGAGGAGGACTTCCTCCCCAAGTAGGTTTCCTGCTCTCCCTCCACCAAGCAAACTTGTCGTTTGACTTTTCAAATTGGCATTTGACTTTTCAAACTAGGATTTGATTTCTTCCTTTATTTTGCCCAGCCATGATACCTAGTACATGATGCAACCATTCCATATTGTCATGACACATTCATGTAACCTTCCCCTCCAGAGTGCCGGACCTTCCGGACCCTTCTAGAACATTCCCGATGAAAACACCGGAATCATTTCCCAACTCCGAAACAGGACTTTCCTTATATGAATCTTATTCTCCGAACCATTCCGGATCTCCTCGTGATATCCCGGATCCCATCCGAGACTCCGAACAACATTAGGTCTCTTACTCATCATTCCATAACTACTCAACAACATCGAATCCTTAAGTGTGTCTCCCTACGGTTCGTGAATTATGCGGACATGACCGAGACACTTCTCCGATCAATAACCAATATAGGAATCTGGAAATTCATATGGCTCCCACATATTTTTACGATTACTTTGCGATCGAATGAACCACTTACATACGATACCAATTTCCCTTTGTCTCACGATAGTTTACTTATCCGAGGTTTTGATCGTCGGTATCTCTGCATACCTAGTTCAACCTCGTTACTGATAAGTACTCTTTTCTCGTTCCCGTGGTATGTGATCCCTTGTGAACCAGTCACATGCTTGCAATCTAATTGGATGACATTCCACCGAGAGGGCCCAGAGTATATCTATCCGTCATATGGATGGATAAATCCCACTCTTGATCCATGTGCCTCAACCCATACTTTCCGTACACTCAATGCCACCTTTATAGCCACCCAGTTACAGTGTGGTGTTTGATGTCATCAAAGCATCCTTCCGGTGATGGTGATTAACATGATCTCATGGTCGAAGGAATTAGGTTACTATGTATCAGAAAGCTTATAGCAAATGAACTATATTAAATGACTTGATCTTTATGCTATGTTTAACTATAGGAGTATGTCCATCACATCATTCTCCTAATGATATGACCCTGTTGTTAATAACATCTCTATGTTCATGATCAGGAAACCATGATCATATATTAACCAACAAGCTAGTTTAACAAGAGGCTTTACTAGGGACTCTTTTATATTTACAAATCACACAAGTATTAATGTTTCCTGTTAATACAATTATATCATGGTATGTAAACCTTTATCATAAGTATGAAGATATGATAATAACCACTTTATTATTGTCTCTTGGGCATATCTCCAACAAATTGGTCGGTACATGGATCGACCCAACCATTCAAAAATCGTTTCCCTCGATTATTTTCCTATGTTCTGAATGAGAATCTATCAGCAACTAAGGTTTATTCAACATCTTATATTCATAATTTATTCTATCTCCCGCTGTCAGTGGAAGCTTTTCAGGAGCTTGGTGATATGCAGACTCTCTTGGCAAATAATCCTCTCTCTAGTCAGAATGATGTTTGGACCTTTTGTTGAGGGGATACTTATGCGCCCTGTAAGTTTTACAGATAGATTCATGAGCATATTATAGTCCCTAGAGTTTATATTTGGCTATGGAAATCGATTTGCACGATGAAGTTGAAAGTCTTTGCTTGGCTACTGCTTAAGGACAGACTTAATACTAGGGATTTGTTAAGGCGTCGACACTGGCAGGTCACTGAAGATTTTCATTGTGAGTTATGTCCTACCCAGGCATATGAAGATAGAGGACATCTTTTTTTACAATGTAACTTCAATGTGCGAATCTGGAACTATCTTCAGATCACCTGGCAACCTTTCTCGGATTTACAGTTGATTGTGGAGAGTGCTAAAAAATCTTTTGGGCATCCGTTCTTCATGGAGGTTTTAATCATGGCATGCTGGCATATTTGGCTTCTTCGGAATGATAAAATATTCAATAATCAAAGGCCTACTTTTGCTAAATGGAGAGAGAAATTTGTATATGATGTTAGCCTACTACAACATAGGATGAAGCAGAAACTTAGGGCTCCCTTTCTGTCTTGGGTGGCAAGTTTACATTAGGCTGTAAATAGTTATATTCTTTATTGTACAGAGTTGTCAGGTTGATTCAGTGTGTAAGGTAGGTAGTTCTAGTTCTAGATTTCTTTTGTTGTAAACTTTACTTCTGTTTTCTTTTAATAAATGTTGTGGGGCTTTTTTGCCTCACAGTCTTCAGTCAAAAAAAATGGGATGGAAGATTGGTTAATTCTCCATTTATTTTATAATGCTCTTAACCCTTTGTTTAAGTCTATGTTTGATACTACAGCTGGAGGAACATTTATGGGCCAATAAATTACCGAAGCAAAGCAGCTGCTAGACAATATGCAAGACAACCATGCCCAATGACACGTGGATAGATAAAACACAAAGAAGGTGAACTCTGTCACACCTCAGGAAAATGAAGAACTCAATGCTAAGCTGGATGAGCTCATATTAATCGTAAATGGTAACGAAACCCAGGTAAGAGCTATCCCAGAATCAAATATTGAATAAATAGACTTTATAGCTAGTAATGATTATAACCCTGCTTGGAAGAAGAACTATAATCCTAATTTTCAGAAACACTATTCTAGTCCTGCAGGTAATTCTAATAATAATAATATAGGATCAAGTAATGATAGTCTCCAAGAAACACTTAAGTCCTTCATGGATTCGCAAACTGAGCAAAACAATATCCTAGTTAAGATAACGGAGAACCATAATACTACGCTTGGTAAATTATCTAACCAAGCTGTGATTTTGAGGAATGATTTGCAGGCCCTCTAAGAAAGAACAAGGATTGTTGAGGTACGGCTAGGTAAGATAACCGAGAGTCAAACTCTCATTCTAGCTAAATTTTCAGGTAAAGCTGAGCCTAATCCGGTTAAAGACCTCAAGATTATAAGAATCCAGAGGGAGGAGCCTGAAGAACTTGACTATAGCAATGCTCCTTCACCAAATTACACGGTTGAAGATCTTATGGAAAGGATCATTATTAAGATTCCAGTAAGTGAACGAAATGAGAAAGCTATGTATCAACACTTCGTTAAGCAGGTAGCAATAAAGGTACGTGAGCTTGAGGAAGAATATAAGAAAATTGCTGAAAAATTACATGTTAAGATTGATGATATATTTGAGCCTACTATTAAAATTAAAATTGGGACTAATGAGATAGCTACACTTTGTGATTTAGGTGCAAGTGTTTCAACAATTCCAAAAAGTATTTTTAATAAGTTAAACCTTGGAAGTTTTAAAATCACCGAGTTAAAATTACATCTAGAAGATTCTACCTATAAACAAGCTATAGGAATTAAGGAGAATACTTTAGTGTACATTAATGGCTGTCCTGCTCTTATTGATTTTGTTATTGTTGACATGCCTGAAGATGCTACTGCTCCTATCATATTAGGTCGTCCATTTTTACGAACTATTAAGGCTTTGATTAATCTGCATGAAGGGAACGTGAAGCTTCAATTTCCTTTGCGGGATCCTTTTGTTATTCATTTCCGAAGGAAGAAGAAAGCCAAGCATGATGAGAAGGAGGCCATCACTTTGAAGGTCAACTATTTTGGAGTGGGTGTTCCACTCACCTAGCCTAAGTGAGCAACATCAAGGTCAAGCTATTGACCATAAAAGAGCGCTTTGGCAACACATGTGATATTAAGGTTTGAGTAAAGTTTTAGTTTAAGTTTCATGTTGAATAAAGAGTGCTAGATAACTACAATTGAGGAGGAGAAGTTCGGTGGTACTAAAAATCATGTTTTATACATGCTGATGTTGGTTGACAATTTAGACTGTCATTTTTCGGTCAAAAACATGGTGTTTCTCTATGTTACAGTTTAAGAAAGAATTACCGATGAAATATAAATCGTTTGGCGAGCATAGAAGGTTTAACGACCAACTATACGGCAGAAATAAAAATTCCAGCCATATAGTTCCGGCCGTACAGATATCTATGCCATCGACAAATTTTGTTTTTCATGTACAAATGGTTTAACGACCAACTATATGACGGGGATAAAAATCCCGACCGTATAGTTCCGGCCGTATAGTTGCGCCGTTAGGAGAAAAACCCTAAGAAACCCTAATTTTTTACGTTAGACCAACTATACGGCGGGAACAAAATATTCTGGTCATATAGTTTGGCTATATAGTTTCGTCCGACCACAAAAACGCCAAGGAAAAGGTACCCCAACACCAAAAATTCAAATCCTTTTTATCTCTTCTACCTCCAAACTCTCTCAAAACCTCAAGGGGTCTTCATCTCTATCCAATTTTGTTTGATTTCCTCGCACACAAGTGATCTACGATATGTTTCTTCTCCGATCCTACAATTACTTTTTGCAAATTCGTCTCTGATCTATTGTCATTATAAATCTAGGGTGAGACCTACTATGAACTAATTGCCATGTTTCTCTTACCTAGATTATTATTTTTAGGAGATTCTTTAGTGTGCTATGATGAGGAATACGTTATTCTTATTACTGTTGGATCAAAAAGTTTTATTTTGTATCTCTTATTATTTTAGAAGATGAACACAAGGAGCCAAACTCGTGCTCGTGCCGCTGCGAGTTCTTCCTAGGCTGCTGCTACAGCTTAGAATCACATGGGGATATGGTTTAGGAATGAGCTCCAACATGATCGCTTCAACAAGATCAAGAACCGAGAATTGAAGATAACCAAGTGGGATTGTCCTGTTATATTGAATCAACTCGGTGTTTCTAATGACTTCAATTTACTTTGCAATAGAGTTGGCCCGCAAAATTTTGTATTCCATGATGCGCCTACTTAACGCCGGTTAACTCTTGAATTTTTAAGTTCTTTGCAAAGCACCATTAAAACATGGCGCAGAGAGGACATGATTTATTTCCGACTTATGAACAACAATGAACCTCCAAGAAACCACAAGTAACTTATCAACTCAATTTGCAAATTGGAGTTATAACTTTTTCCCGCCACCATGTCACATGCATGCATACACACTTTACAAGATTTTTGTATTGTTTTTAGTTTTGATCTAGTGCCTTGTGTTTTGGATGTTTTTAATAGATTGTGTTGACTGTCAAGCGTGTAGCTGCGAAGAGTGTACCACCACCACCAACTACTAAGGAAAGTGACACTATTTCATGATGTCGTATTATTTTCTATACCTACTGTAGTTTTTGGTAGAAATGCATGTGTAGGAAAATATTAAACTATATTCTATGCTATGTTATGTCCTATTTAGGATATCATTTCTAACTTTCTTAGTTGAAACATTGTAGCTTTAGTATGCTATAGTTTCAGGGTGTAATATCATGTTATGATTATACAAAGTATTGGAAAAGATATGTTTTATATAATAAAACAAGTACTCAATGAACCACCTGGGTGGAATGTAGATACTCAGTTGTGAATAAGTGGCAACGAAGAGACACATATCCATGGTTATTTATTTTGTGTGTGCACTAGAAGAATAACACCCAATAACTTAGAGATTGGACAAGTTTCTCATATAGTGGCTTCCAGTATAGCCACATGCTAAATGGGCTCTGACTTAGTCAATTATATATTGGAAGACCCGTGCATTGGTACCTCTAACTAAGGGACCGGAATTACGTATTGGAAGTTAATCCTTGCATTGGTACACGTTAGATGTGCTAGCACTATGTATAGGGAGAACTTCTATGGAAATACTTCATCACATTCTCGATCCGCTGATACTCCAATTTGGTGTATACTAATCTAGTGGCCACCGGTAGCGTCAAGACGAGATTATGCCATGTGGATAAAGTGTGCAACTTTTGCACAATATCAAATTCTAAGTACTTAGTCGTGCTCCGGTTACGTACAATACTACGCAACTAAGGCTTGAAGCTATGGAAGATCTCGACATTCCAATTTATTGAAGTAAAACTTGATGGTGTCAACAAGGGAATAGACACACTTAGAGTTTACCAAGAAGTTTAGAAAGATTTGTTGCAAGTTCAAAACTATTTTTCAAACATAGGATAAACCCATACCGCTTTCTACAAATAAGCCTAAGCTCTACTTAGCCAAATATGCATGTAGTGATATGTCCAACTTATATCCACATACTAGTGACACTTGCCAATACATTCGATGTATTTACCCTTTGTGGATGCAACCTATCATGTTGCGGGTATATTATACTGATGAGTGAGGAACTATGGGGTTACGATTCTGCACTCAACATGTTTTTCTGTGGCACATGAATATGAAGGACTCCATGCTTTACTCTTTTATTCTATTGATTTGTAATAAGATAGCCTTTGGCTATGAGATTGTAATAAACTTATAGTATGGATCATGCAACGTAATATGACCTTTGTATCTTGAAATTACATCATAAACCGTGGGTGCTAGCTATCCAATCCAGGGACCGGCACTGTAATCATATGGATTTTGAACCAAGACGGTTTCAGATCTTTACAAATGGTATCAGAGCACTATGTTGCCCGTAGGTATGTAACCCAAGGATTTTGACAAAGACACTTGTTAGGATGAACTTATAGTTTTGTACTTAGTAGATTTTCTCATAAACCTTGATCATTATTTACTGGATCTCTTCTCCTTCAAACATGTAGAGGACCAGCATTTTTTTTTCTCTAAGGACCTTCAAGATGGATCATGTCAACAAGAAGTTCAAGATAGAAGTCGCAAAAAAACCTCAAGCTTGCAAAGTATATGGAGAAGTAGTCCACAATGGACTCTAAGGAACATTAAGAACAATGTACCTATTGTGATTCCAACCATCCAGTTGAAGAATGTCCTACATATCAAGTCACTTTCTTCCTATATGAAGGAACCAACCACATTCTTGCTAAATGCCATCTCGACTTCATAGTGCAACAAGTGAACGGATAAGTCAAGGATGGAATGTATCAGGATCTCAAGAAGCCAGAAGAAAACCTTAGCCATATCACTTGTGTCAAATACAAGAAGGAAGGACACAATATCAATCAATGCCTAGAGAAGGAATTTCAAAACAACAACAACAACAACAACAATAACAACACTTCAAGGAAAAGGACCCGCGACATGACAAAAGTGTTTTGCCATTGCTGCCGAAAGACATGACACTTCACCGACGATTGTCTAACTAAAAAGAGATCTCCCATCGATGTTTTCATAGTGCGATCCCAAAATCCATTATATTGCCTACCAGCTATCATGTTCAATTCATCGATATCCTGTTAGGGTATTGATCATGCCAACCTATGTGGTATGGCTATACTAGGTTGCTTATTTCAAAGAAACTTGTTGTTTTCTTCAACTATTGAGTTATACTCAGAGATTGTTAATAAGTGAATGGTTGCTTTTTTATTGGTTGATTGAACTTGTTATGTTGTATTGTGTGTGATAGAACTTATTTTGATATATTATCCCTAATAAACTAACAAATGCCTCTTAGACATACCAACAACAACAATGGCAATGAGATGCAACATATGATGGCTACACAGACTCAGTTGATGCATATGATGACTCAGTTCATGGCAACCATCAACAATACAAATCAAAACAACAACAATAACAACCAGAACAACAACAATCCACCAGCTCTTGATATGCTCACCAGATTTTTGAGGTTGAGACCTGCAAAGTTCTCTAGTACAAATGATCCAATGGTAGCCGATAAATGGTTGCGTTCAGTGAACATGGATCTAGTGACTGTTGGATGGTTTGATGCTGATTCATAGCACACTTGCTCGAAGGCCATGCGGCTACATGGTGGGACAACTTCCAAGTTACTCACCCCATTGAAGAAGTGACTTGGGAAGTATTTGAAGATGGTTTCCGCACCAATCATATTTCTTCAAGCATGATGCGTCTGAAGAAGAAGGAATTTCATAACCTCCGACAATGTCACCGAAGCATCGCTGAATATATTGAGAAATTCAATAATCTATTACGTTATGATCCATATGATACTGACACTGATACTAAGAGAAAGGAAACGTTCCTAGATGGAGTAAATGATGAAATGTCCATGTAGTTATCACTTGCTTAATTATGTTCCAACTTATCAATCACTATGTGACAAAGCTACAATATCAAGATGAAGCAAGTTGAGAATAGGAAGAGGAAGCATTGCTTTGACAAGCATCATTCATGATCATCATAGAAGATGTATTTTTTCAAAAAGGTCAATGGAGATTCTGGATCACATCAAAAGGAAGGAAATGGACACAATCACCATCATCACAAGAATCACCACAACAATAATGGAAGTGGTAGTAACAATGTGAATGGTCCTGATAATGGATATAAACTTGGTCATAACCAACATAGAAATTCCATGAAGAAGAACATTAGCCAATTACATATACTCCCTTGACTTGAGTTTGTCTAGATTTGAATGTACCTATACACTAAAATGCATCTAGATACATTTGAATCTAGACAAAATCAAGTCAATTATTTCTGTACAGAGGGAGTATGTGTAACTAAAACTCAATGTTTTTTCACATGCAACTGGGTGTGGATCTATACGTGCAATTTGAATGTATTTGCACATGTATATGTAATTTTATTGAGCAGAAAAGTCTTTGTACTTTTTTGCTCGCAGACGCACAATTACACACGAACGTGTTATTGCATGTGTATGTGCAATTTTAATTTTTATCTAAGTGCATTTTTCTCATCTCTTTGTGATTATGGTTGTCACATAGGCCTTTTTCCTCACTTAAAATGCCTGATTGAAAAAGCCCATTAAAAAGGAAAAGTGGATTTACAACAACAAAACTGTGGGTGACCGGTCCATCTAGAATTAGAGGAATTCTCGATTAACCGAGACATAGCCGCGTCCATAATGATATTGGTCTAATAAAACTAGTATATTAGAAATGTTTGTGTTAGCTGTTGGATAAAATGTGCATTGCACGTGTACGGTAGTTGGCCCAAAGAAAAGATTAACATGCATATAGTTCCTATGGAAAAAAAGTTGTGTTCTCCAATGCTAATTGTCATCAATTTCGTTAGACATTATTACATGTCTTGACACATGCATAAAAGAAACATACACAAGGTAATATTTCACGTATATATAGTTTTCCTATGAAAAAAAAACTCATATTTGATGGATAGTAATTGTCATCAATTTCGTTAGACATTACATTTCTTACAGATAAAGGAAAAAGATAGACAAGATCATGCATGTAGAAATGGTCTAATCAATTAGTACATATACATTACACATAAATATTGCAAACGTGAACTACGTAGTTTCGTTTCGCTCATTTTTTGTACTTCTGTACAAATAATACACACGTACATATACCATCCACACGGCCGGAGCATATGGATGGCTGACGAGAGCTAGCATGCATATATATGCATGCATGCATGCACAGGACGCTGGTGGCAAGCGGCTATATAGGCGTGGGAGATCAATCACTTGATGAAACCCATGACGTTGGGCGCGCCGGAGTTCTGGAGCCAGCTGCTATTGTGTCCGTCGATGAAGACGGCGGCCGTGAACTGTGTGGCCTCTGCCTGTCCGATGACGCGGTAGCCGGGCCAGGTGACCCTCTTGCTGGTGCCGGCGCCGGGGCCGGTGTTGGCGTACTCGGCGTAGTAGAGCGTACTGAGGCCGATGTCACCCATCCACACCGACCACCCCTCCGGCTTGATGAAGTCCCCGATGGTGCTCTCCATGACCACCGTCCTGGCGAACTCCTTCCAGGGGCGGCCGAGGTAGCTGGGGATATCCATCCTGACGGGGAACAGCGCCTGCTCCGGCACGATCTTGCAGCCCTGGAGCACGATGCCGGTGGGCATGTTCTTGTCCGTGCGGCCGTGCGCGGTGATCATGTTGCCCTGGCTCTCCATGGGCTTCCGCACCGTCATGAGGCAGTTCTGGAACAGCGCCGCCGAGTTGCCGAAGATGAAGTCGATGGTGCCCAGCACCTCGCAGTTGCGGAAGAACTGACGGTTGGCGTGCACGTACAGCGTGTCCTGGTACCCCTCGAACCTGCAGTTGAAGAACACCGAGAAGTCCCCCTGCACGTGCAGCGCAACCGCTTGGTGACCGTCAGGCCCCGCCGTGTTCACGAACCCCATAGACTTGCAGACGAACCCGTTCCCCTCGGCCGCTGCAATAATGCCAACCATCATCCATGGCTTAATTGTGAACTTAATTGTGCTGGAGTACAGATTATTAGATATATATATAGAGAGCTAGCGGTCGGTCGATCGCTAGCTCGCTAGCTTACAGAATGTGCGGGTGGCGATGGTGGCAACACCCCCCTTGTTGCTCTTGTCGCCGATGACTCGGGTCTTGGTCGGCCCGTCGCCGTACATGAAGATGTTGGTCAAGTCCTTGGTCACCGTCACGTACTCCTTGTAGTCGCCGGCCTTCACGTAGATGACGAACCGGGCGGTCGACTTCTTGGGCGCCGCCGCCAGGGCCTCCGTGATGGTCTTGAAGTTGCCGCTCCCGTCCGCGGCCACCACGGCGTTGGGCTTCTGGAGCCCGGGTACCTGCAGGAGCCTGCGGGCGTGCGACGACACCCACTCCGGGAACGCGCCGGCGGCGGACAGCAGCGACCTGCTGTGCTTTCCTTCGCCCAGGTCTTCGATCGTGCCGACCACGTCCGTCGCCAGCACCCTCCGCTCATCCTCCTCGCCCTGCTGCTGCTTGTTGTCGTCGATCGCCACCAGCTGGCAGTTGGCCTCGTTCGCCACGTCGTGGACCATTATCAGCGTGTTGGACAGGAGCTGCCGCTTGCCGGCGAGATCCTCGGGGACCTCCGTCGCCAGGAGCCGGCGGTTCATCTGGCCGGACATGTCGGCGATGCTCTCGATCTGCGCGGACAGAAGCCTTCGCCTGTTCCCGTCCTGCTCGTAACTTGCCTGCGATCGACATGAGTGCCCGCCCGCCTTTTTTTTAGACCAATGCAAGTTCCATTATTTCACACACAAACGAAACGAAACGAAACGAAACGAAACTTAATTACCTCCGTGCCGGTGTTGGCGGACATGCTCAGCAGCCGCCGCCTCACCATGTCCGTTTCCTTGCTCAGGTTGGAGATGCCGCTCAACATCGGGGAATCCATGCTCATCATCAGCCGCCGGCGCCCAACCACGTCGAAGTCGGGGCCGCTGCTCTCGCTGGACGAGGACTCGTCGTCGTCGGTCAACATAAAGCTCTGGAGGCGGCGGCCTCCGTCGTGGGTCATCTCGCTGATCTCATCCAGCGTCTCAGACAGCAGCCGCCGGGTCGCGTCTCTCACGTCGGCGATCTCGTCCAGCCTGCCATCGACGGCCAGAAGGCGGCGCCTGCTTTCCTCTGTTGTGACGTCGCCGAAATTGTTCCACCCGAGAAGCCGGCGGCTCCCTCCAGGGCCGGGCTTCTTCTCCTGGACCTGCACCACGAACTCGCTGACCTTGGTGACGATGGCCAGCGCGTTGCTGCTGAGCTCGGTGGAGTTCTGGAGCAGCTTGTCCATGGCCTCCTTAAGCTCCGGCTGGTCGAAGCCATCGGCGCAGGTGTAGATATAAGTCATGGCTCCCGAGAGCCAGTACCTGAGGTCGTTCATGTGCTTGAGCACCTGGTCGGTTCTGAGGCCGGTCATGTCCTTGAAGTCCGAGATGGCGTCGTCCAGGAGCTTCTTGCACTCAGCGATGGCGCTCTGGGTCACGCTGTCAGCGGCGCCCTTGCCGACGTCCGTGTAGCGGACGAACACGGCGCCGACCTCGTCCAGGGCCACCTGGATCGCGGCCCGGAACACCTCCTCCGGCCCCGAGGTGTCGTTCACCAAGGGGGTGAGGCTCTTCTCGCACTTGTCCGGGTACAGCGTGGAGTTGCAGATCTCGGCGAGCTTGACGCTGGTGGCCATGGGGGGCGCGTTCTCGTCTTCGGCCGTCTTGACGGTCATGACGGCGGCGATCATGCCGACGACGGCCACGACGCCCACGGCGGCGATGATGCTGGCGGTGGCGGCCTTGTTGGTCATTGTGCGCGAGTGTTATTGGTGGTTTCTTCGCCGGAGCCGGCCGGGGCTCCTCGCCGCACGGGTACGTACGTACGTAGTGAGCTTGGCCGGTGGCCCGGCGTGGTCTCGTTTATGTAAGTGCAGCGTGCGGACAAGAGCAGCGGTTATTCTTGGACTGCCCTGGTTTGGCCTGGGTCTCGGTTCAGCAGCGCGCTTTGAATGGTTCTTGAGATAATCTTGCCTACTGGTTGGGAACACTTTGCATTTGCATGGATCGACCGATCTCCTCCATGCAAGGCGCATGCTCTCCATTGATGCTCTGCATGCCAATAGCTAGCTAATCGTGTTCTTAGTGACCTTCTTATTCTACTTTCCGCAAATGAAGAGTTTTATTGTCTTCGATTCGATCGAGTCATACATTATTTAGAGTAGTAGTACAAGATGTGGTGAAACCAATCTTGACTATAAGTGGTAGCAAGCACTATGAGGCTATGAATCGTTTGATACTCCAGTTTGTATCGTTTTTTATCTTTTGAACTGAATGTGTCATTTATTCTGGTATTTGAGTTTATTTTATAGCGCTGACTTCTCCAAAACAAGATGAATCTTGGACATGTTTCCAAGAAGTTCAAAACTCGAACTTTTATAGTAGTATGATAAAACTTTTTTTAATGGTCAACGGCGTGGGTGTGTGGGGGGAGGGGGTTGTTCCCCACCTGAATAATTTCATTCCAGAAAGCTCAAAAGCTAGCAAATTTTACAGGAGGAGGGGAAGAAAGGGAGTTACACGGCTGCACTGCCAGAGAAACAGGCTTTGTAGAGAGCCGAGACCCGCAGCTTGCCGCTCTTTAACTATAAAACTTTAATGAAACTAATTTATCATATTATTAGACTTGTTTCACAATGATAAGACATATGGTTAAGTGCAGCCGAGGTTTTAATGTTAATAACATATTGGTTTCTTGTAATAACACATATATTTCATATTGTTTCACACATGTAAAGACTTTCATCACATTTTGAACATACGTCTTTAAAGTCTACTCGGTACTAGATATAACCCAATGAGAGAAGTTGTAAACCTTTTTTTTTGTGAACCGAGACTAAACTATAATTGATTGAAATATATCTAAAATAATCCAAATACGTAGAATGTTTATGAAATGATTATAAAACATGTGAATATTTATGAAATATAATTAATTTTATAACAACTTTATGTCGCTAAAATCAATTGAATAATTAATAAATGCTAATTTCAATTTCTAGAAAAATTGTCAAAACATTTTGTAGAAATTGTTTGAAATAATATTATTTGGAAACTTATTGATATATTATTTTTTGGCTTAATACATACTCACACAATTACTTGGCATTCTAGGTTTAGTCAGATTAAAAAAATAAAGTTGACCAAATATTTACTTTTTCTAGAGGAAAAGGGTGCACGCGCCGGTTTCATTAAAGAAACCGATATCATAAAGTTATTACAGCATTCGGGGAGGTGACAGAATGTCAAGCCCGGATTCTAACCCGCAAAAGAACAAGTGTAGCTCTCTTAAGAAGTGAGCCTAACTCACTTGGTTATGAAAGTGGATGTATAACCCAACCACTTAGGTTCAAATCCTCATTGGACGCCAGATTTGGGTTCTTATCATATAAAAAACAAAATCATTATAGGGGCTTTCCCTACTGTATTTATTTCAAATAAAGAACAAGTCTTTCAGTCATCAACACTACCAAAAAGAACAGGCAATTGGCTATTACAACTACCCTACAGGCGAAAGATCTTCTGAACGACTCCGACACTGGGCATCAATCCTCATTCGCAACCTTCAACATGAAACCGTCCTCCACCAGCCTGAGAGAGTTTTTTTCCAGCCATTTTGTCAGACCATCATGGATTCAAAAGTAGCAGGATAAAACACATGCTAGTTAAATGCCCTATTTCTTTCCATACCACATTTGCAATTTTACACTCAAAGAACAAATGCAAGCATGTTTCGGGTTCATAGCAAAACATGTAAGATCGTCTACTGATTGTCTCTTAACAAGATTATACCTAGTGAGAAGTTAGTTATGTGAAAGTGACCAAAGAAAAAAATGAATCTTCGGTGGAGTTTTAATCTTCCACACAACATGAGTATATATAGGCATCACTCCTCTGAAATTTATAATAACATAAAAGGAGCTCATACTATACATACCTTTAGCCTCAAACATCCAAATTACAACATCGTCCTCATCACTAAGGTGAAGAGTATGGGCTATTTACAAGATCTCATACCACTTGATCAAGAGATCATAACTAAAACATCTACAAAAAGTAACTTTTAGTTGTTCCCCATCCCAGAGTTCAACAATAGTGGCAGATTTCTCATTAGGGGCGACATAAATCTCCCAATATTGAATTGCAAGGCTAGAAGAACCAAACCAATGATCCTCCCATAACTTAACCTTTTTTCCATTCCTAGTTTCTGTTGGTATCCCACTTTAGCATCTTTTGCTGCCCAACTAACACCTTTCGAAAAAGAGGAGACACCTATATCAGAGGAAGCAAAAATATTTGGACTATTCACCCTATACTTGTGATCAATAATCTGCTTCCGGAGCTTATTGTCATCCAAATGGTATCTCTTCACCCAGGATGCAAGCAAACACGTATTCATTTCAACTAAGTTGGGTACACCTAGCCCCCAAACTCTATTTTCTGAGAAACTAAATTTCAATTAGCTAGATGATACTAAAAGTTCCCATCATAATTATCACATAAACAATGAGTCATTTGATATTTAATCAGCTTAATGGCCCGTTTGGGAAATTCGATGACACTAAGTAGGTAAAGAGGAATACTAGCTAGCACAGTTCTCACTAGTTCCAACTTATTGGCTGCATGAGAAAGTATCCTCCCTCTCCACCCAGCATCCTTTTAAGGAGTTTATCCGCAATAGGTTATAGATCTTCTCTCCTAAGCTTACTATGATGCAAGGGAACCCCTAAATACTTTAAGGGAAAATACCCAAGCCTACATCTTAATGCTTGAGCAAACACCTAGGCCTCATCAACTACGATGTTGATTGGCACCAAGTCACATTTACGAAAATTAATCCTAAGCCCACAAGCTTATTCAAAACATGACAGAATCCATTTAAGATTCAAAATCTGGGTCAATTCTTTATGGAGGAAAAGTAAGCTGTCCTCAGCATACTACATACACTAGTTTGATTAAAATTATGCAACAAGCCAATAATTTTGCCAGTACCAATAGCTTTTATGAGCATTCTACTGAACACATCAGCTACTAAATTAAAGAATAAGGGAGATGCAAGATCTCCTTGTCTGACACCCCTGCCAGCCAAAAAAAAATCACTATTCACATCATTAAACCTTACCCCCAATATATCCTTTATAAAGTAAAGAACCAAAAAGGTAAAGACATTTTGGGCTAAAAATTCTAGATGCCAACATCTTAAGAAGAACTTTCTACTAACCATATCATATGCTTTTTCATAATCTAATTTTGAAAAAGCAACCAGATAATTATGAAAATGAAACCAGATGATTATGAAAATGAAACCACATTGATCATTGTGTGCAACCTCATGAATATTTTCATGGCTGACACCACACTTTCCAAAACATATCCGCCTATAATTAATATATATTGGTTTGGAGAAATAAGTTCCTCGCACACTCACACTACATCTAGTCTATTAGTAACACATTTGGAGAAAATTTTGAAGTTGTAGTTAGTTAGATCAATAGGTATATACTTTTTGGATAGTGATAGCCCTCGGGTTCTTAGGGATCAAAGTAAGAAGGGAAAAAAGCAATCTAAATAAAATCTAGATCTATATTGTTCTAGTCATTAAACATGGCAAGCAGATCTACTTTACTTAGATCCCAAAAGTTTTGGTAAAACAAGAAAAAAAATCCATCTGGGTCACGAGAACCTTCAACATAAAAGCCAAAGATATCTTCCTTAATTTCATGTATAGTGAAGGGAGCAGGTAATAAATCAATTTGAGCATTAGTGAATTTTTAAGTGATATTCCAAAAGTCATCAGCAATATCAATATTAGGTTTATGCTCAAATCCAAACTGTTTCTTATAGTAATCAATAACAATCTTAAGGATTCCTTCATGTCCTCAACATCACCATGGGGGGCCTACGAAAGAGTGATTTGCTTCTTCCTCCTCCTCTAGTTTGCCATAGAGTGAAAATAGGCAGTATTCCTACCCCCCCCTCCAAGATCTACCTCTCCCTTGATATCTTTCTAGCCTTAATCTCATCTTTCTTCCACATATCTATCAAATCAGAAGAAATACTTTTCATTTTAAATTTAGACACATGTGATAGATTATAAGTTTCAGATAAAATGTCCAGGAGGTCATATTCAGCAATAAGTTGTTGTGTTAAGGTTATGTTGAGCAGATTCAACTTTTGCATACCACCCCCTAACACCTCTCTTGATATTTATAATCTTAAACTGCCAAATATCTATAGCTTTTGTCAAGTTGCATGAAGCATTACGGATTTTTCTCCACAACCTGATTAAAACCCTCTTGCTCTAACCACCATTTCTCAAACCTAAATTGTTTGATTTTTGGGATTATGAAGGAATTAGTATTCACAACAAGGGGAGTATGATCACTTCCCAAACTAGGCAGAGATTTCACCAAACTAGTAGGGTATAACTTATCCCAACAAGTAGCAATGAAAACCCTACCAATAGTATCCATGATCAAATTCTCTTTGTTATTGGCCCAAGTGAATCTCCTAACAGAAATCTTTAATTCCATGAGACAAAATTTATAAATCTATTTATTAAATAGGTTTGCCCACTTATGATTGATAATGCTAGATCTTTTATCTTTGATCTCCCTCACTAAACTAAAATCTCCACCACTAAGGTAGGTCCAGACCAACTAGCAAGCACATTATGCAATTCATTGAGAAATCTAGTTTATGTTCCTCATAGGAGGACCCACGAAATGAGATGAACCTCCAAACCATACCATCTTGTTTATTCTTAATCAAAAAAGAAAAGCAGTATGTATGGACATTCCAAACCAAAACATCAAACATGTTAGAATTGATTCCAACCAGAACACCACCAACAGTGTCATTGGCTGGAAGCCATTTCCAACAGTAAAAACTATAAGGATCAAAGACCTGGAACTAAGAAGGTGTAAAATCCACCTTCTTAATTTTAGAGAAACCAATAAAATAAGGTCGGTGGTCTCTAAAGTGATCCCCAACTCTACTTAGCTTATCAGGTCTATTAATACCTCTATCGTTCCATATAAATCCTACTACCATGAAAAACTAATTTATTTTAGCTACTTTTTTTCCTGCTGGTTACCTCAATCCAAGGCGACACAGCTTGTTGCTCATCACTAATGTGAGGAGAAACAACCAACTGAGGAGAACTCCTAATGGGGCCAGGCTCTTCGACTAGTTCCTCCAAAGTAATATCAATACTACTTAGAAGGAACATGTCAGGATGGTCATAGTGAATTTTTTTAAATCTATTCACATCTACCTCCTTAACAAGGTCAATATTAGCATAAATAATTTCATCAGATTCCCCTAGATTAATCCTAGCATTCTGCATCAAGACAGTAGTATCTAGAACACCAAAGGAATTAGTAATACCTTTTATAGCTCGGAGTTTCTCGGGAACCTTAAGGTTCTTTGATTTTTTAGGCCCTGAGCTTTCTCAAAATAAGTTTTCCCGGTTTTATAAATTTTGGCACTCATACGAGTAGGAATTACATGACCTCACTCCTTGTTTCGAGCATTGGCCTGGATATCGATTGTCACAATTGGCTCTTTAATTAACTAATGTAGGATCCCCCTGAGTGTGTTCATCCTCATCATCTCAAACCAATAGATGAGCTCCAATGTTTCCTCAGGAGCAAGGAACAAAGCTCTACTAGGTAAGGGAGTGGCTGGTTTGTGACCCTTAATAATTTTATGCATCACACTGGCTTCTACTTCCTCCTTCCCGTTTTAAGATGCGCTTAAGTTTTTGAAAGATTTCTCTTTTTAAGATGCGTATTGTGAAGAGCAGCGTAAAATAGGCCCTTTTGCCCCTAACTACCAGCTCGATTCATTAATTTCTGGCCAAGAGTTACTAGAGGAACGTGCAGGCGGTGGAGACTGGAGGGACATGTGGGAGGCAGGCCAATGCATGCAGCGTATTAGTGGAGGGGGGCTAGGCATCATTGCATGCAAATTAATTGTGCAAGGGGTATTTCAGTCCAGGAATTTTTCACCACAACTCTCTATGGGTGTTGTTGGTATGCGTGTCAAAACTTGTACGCACCTTAAAACGGGAAGGAGGGAGTACTATCCCAGTTCTTGCACTATTCTCCACAGTCATTGTCCTAGCCCCTCCCTATTAGCAACATATCTAGGGGCGGAAGTGGAGAGACTAGTGTTTACATCAGTATCCGTAGGCTTCTGTGCATTTTATTTAGATATTTGATCCATACATTCATCACCAAGATCTTATCTATTCGATTACTGTTGTCTCCCCCACCACATCCATCATCATCATTGACATTTCCGCCATCCAAACCATCCTCTTCTACCTAAAAATTGACCAAGTATAAACCCATGTCCATCTCAAACATTCTGTCTTTATGAATCTTGTCTATATCTCTAACAACAACCTTCACCCTGATAGTTTTGTAGGAACTCCTGAAGATCATATGCCAATCAGCATTAACCAACACACCAAGGGAATATACAATTTGACTAATAACTTTTCAACTGCACCACTTTGGAGGGATGCCTTTAGCTTTGACTCATACCTCAATGAGCTCCACAAAAGTATCAACTTCCCCATTCCATTTGGAAAAGGCAACATAGACACCTTTTTTTAGGTTGATAGATGGGTATTTCATCAATTCATCAATTTTCTTATTGGGAGGCAGCTTGATCAAGAAATTTTTAGCACTCAACTACCTGATCTGCTAGAACTAATTTGTCTTCCACATCTCAGTGAGAAATTGTTCGAGTTCCTTCTTATCAGCTTCTTCTTCTTCTTCCACTACTTCCACTACTCTAACATTGGTGAAGTTTATCCATTTAGTAGCTTCCACGCTTTCAACCTCCACATGGAAAAATCCCAAACCAACATTTGCACTACCCAAATACTTGGCACTTAGTATTGATTTATAACACTCGAGGCACTCATCCATATGATGCCCTGGCTTGCTATAGATGAACAAGCATTTTGTCTTGTGGAATAGGCCAACAAAATGACCTGGCTCCCGCAGTTATAGAAGATAACATTCCTATATTTTGGGACATATACCAACACCAAACCAACACCAAACCAACCTTAGTCTTCTTTGGATCTTTCCCTTTGTCTTTCTTATCCAACTGTTGGCATGTTGATTTTTGACCACTGGCATTAGCTGCCTTTACAGGGTTCTTCTTATTCTTGCTATTGTTCTTTTGATGATATCTATCAACACCAACACTGTTGTATTGGCTAGATGAAGATTGCACATGTGGAGGCACATACTGATTTAGCATTTCCATCGCCATCATCAGATTCTACATCATCTAGTGTTATGGAGCAAATGTCATCTGATAGGTCATTGTGCCATCTGCGGGAACTAGTTCCATGTACCTTATTGCATCATTTTTAGTATGTTCATCACCGTATATCCTCCCATTTGCTGCTGCCCCCTTGATTCGCCACCTCTGAGGAATTGGGCTACGGCGACACCTGGAAACTTTGAGTCGGTTGCTGCGGCGGCCGCGACGAACTCGGATATCCTCCGTGGCCTTGACGACCACATCCAGCTCCATAACTTTCTCCGTCACTCTGACCACTAGCACCCTCCATCAGGATCCCCTTGAAGGTGTCTCTCCTAGTTGTTGCACTCCAGAAATTCCTCGAGAAGGAGACCGGCAGATTACCCTTCCTCGCCGAGAAACAATCTGCTGTCGTAAACTTCTTAGCCTCGAATAAGTCTTTCCTAATGCATACCAGATGGGATGGATGTGGAAACCCTAAGTACGCACCGCTCAGGCACCCTGACTGATCGTCGACAATCTCCACCACAGTATCCTTATCCCCACCATGGTATGGAGATGGCTTATTTCCACCAGCTTCTTTTGCTGCAGACTCACGGGGACCTCCGCCATGGATCCTGCCAGATGTCGCCAATCCACGACCCATGCTAGCCCCCTTGTCGACAAGTATGACCCCAGAATTCAAATCCGGGTTCCCACCTCGCCCCCGATCTCGTCACAGTCGATCACTAGCATAATCTCTCACCGGCGAGTCACAACATCTTGGATCGGTGATATAGGAGGCTCTCTCTGCTTCTCTCGAATCTCCCTCTGTGGATCTGTTGCCCTCGCCCCATCTCTCCGAGAACCTCCATCAACAACCCCTGCGTAGCTGCACAGGATCGTCGGGGAAGGCCCTGGCTCCGACAAGGAGTAGGGAGAGGATCACCCGAGGAAGGTCGGGAGCGAGAGAGTCCATCATCTCTACACCAACCAAATATTTACTTATAAATATCAATATCTATAATATAAAATCTATGGTATTAGAATAATTATGAAGTATATTTTCATATTATATGCATTTGGTATTATATATGTTAAATATTCATTATTAATGAAACTTTATAAATTTTGACCGCATCTTGTCGTGTTGCTCGGTTTGGTGCCCAACCCACAGCCCGTCCCAAGCGTATCATATGTGTCTTGACCGTTTCTCCTATAACCCGCAACGTCTCGTTGTCTGTTTTAGAGTATGTACAATGCAAGATGTTTAGGATGGCGTTTAAAAAAAATGTTTTTTAAACACTGATGCTTATTTATACTAGAAATATCTAACTAGACATCTGTTTTATAGAAACATACACCAATGCTTAACAAAATTGTTGATTGATTTTTATAAGCACTTCACTAAACACGTACTCCCTCGGATCCTAAATAAGTGTCACGGTTTTGAACTAACTCTAGTTTAAAATGACGACACTTATTTAGGATCGGAGGTAGTACCATTTATAGACTGAGGCCGCTCTACGCCTACAAGCTGCCCGTTCGCACCTTGAGTTCAGCCGTGTCCCCTGTGTCGTGCTTGTGCGGCAGCCGGGTTCGATCACTATTGATGAAAGGAGGCCGATGATTATGGCCTTTCTTTCTCTTCCTGTAAACTACAAAGCAAGTTCATAAGGTATCCCAAATGGTCTATTTCTGTTTGTTTGGGTTGACCCGCGGTTGTTTTTAGGTCGTGGTTCGGCCTGTCCGACCAACCGGGCCGAGCGACCCGATCCATCTGTCCGTCTTCCCCTGCTGTCACCGCTTGACACCCTCGGCGATGTGACATTAATGATGACGAGACGTTGATTATCAACGTCGGTGGCTTCCCGTGCAGCCGACATTTCCCGCCATCGAAGCTTTCAGTTTCCTGCGCGTGTGCCTTGTCTCCCGTGACTAGAAAACTTCTTGCGCATCCCCAGTCGTTTCCTGCCTTTGCCGTGGTCTATCAAAAACGGCCGCTGGCACGACGGAAACAACAAGCCCAAGCAAGAGCAAACCACCAGCCGAAAAAAGCACCAACCACCACTAGCCATGCCTCGCCGCAAGATCACCAACTGGACCAAGATCAGGGAGATGTGCCACACCCGCTTTCCGGAGGTGGAGATCGACGTCGTCGACCTCCAGGCCACATTGCTGTCCCAGTGCATGACCAAGGCGCAGGTGGTGGCCTTCAAGGAGGAAGGCCATGTGGCCGAGGCAGCATTGGAGCAGGTGGTGGAGACGGTGTGCGAAATTCACCATGTCGCTGCCAAGGAGGCGGTGGCCATGGAGGCCGCATCAGCGGCCCTCCGCGAGATCCGCCACGAGGCGGCCATGACCACGCTAGAGGAGGTGGCCAAGGAGGCCGCCAAGGTCGCGGTCTGCGACCTTCGCCATGCCGCCTCCGTGCGCATGGAGGTGGAAGCGGCGCAGCTCAAGCGCGCCATCGACATGGTGGCAGAGGAGGAGCACGTGGATATGACCGCCGAGGTGGCGGCCACGTGGGCTCTCGTCGACAGGGATGAGACAGAGATGGAGGAGGACGAAGAGGAGGGGGAGGAGGTGGATCAGCCATAGGCGGAGGCGGAGGCGGAGGATGAGGGGGAGGAGTCGATCGCCATCCTCCTACAGATCGCGCAGGCGCTAGGCCTCGGCCTCAACGGGTTTCGACGAGCGTGACCCGACGGAGGCAGCTCTGGCCGACCAGAAGGCGTGGGAACACTGGGCCGCCGAGATGGAGAAGGCCCTGGCGAACCGGGCGGCGGAAGACCGCATGAAGGCGACGGGCAAGGATCGCAGGAAGGCGGCGACGGGCAAGGTGGCGGGCAACTGCGGGGAGTAGCTGTAGGGACGACCTTCTCCGGCGGAAGTAGTCCCATTTTATATTTTGTTCAAATGTTCCTTCTCCGGCGGCAGTAATCTAATGCGGCCGATTGGTGAACACCCGCTCAGGACTTGTCCAGATTTGATGTACAAATATGTTAAGCTGGACGTGTCGTCGTGCCGCTGGAAGATCGCACGCGTCCGCGTGTTTGAACGGATTGAGTCCGACCAGTGGAGATTCCCAAAGCGACTTGGAGGCTGGAAACGACGCGGCACTGCGGCCGCTCTGGCTATCATCCATTCCAGTACGATACATTGCATTTCTTTTGGACCAGTTTAACCTGATAGGTTCTCTGTTACCTGTATACACAGGACGGCCGCCGACCGATCTTTATAACAACAGAGATCCAGAGCATATAACGAAACAGAAGCGACTCTGCTCCACCTGATTCGTTGGTGCTATGCGGACTCGACTGTATGTATCGTATCCCTGTAGTCTTGCGATTAAAACTGTCAAAAAGAAGATAAGAAATGCTGCCATGGACTGTACCTTGGCGCAGACAGCACTTTTTTTTACGGAACTCTGACTACACAAGTATCAAGGCCTACTTGCATTGTCCAGACAAGCCCAGATAAATACTCGGCCAAGTTTTGGGCCTCTACAAGATTTCGGCCTCAAAAATGAGAGTGGTCAATATAACAAATAGAAGCCCGCGCACCCAACCTGAGTGCAGGAGGCGCTTTATACTAGTTCAAAATTTTGATGTGCAACATGAATTCATCCAAAGGAACTCAGGATGATACTGAACGTGGTTCATCTTTGGAACATCTCAGTGGATCCTGCTCGACCAATATTTGCCAATTGATTGGTGCTATCGAGGGTTTCCACAAACACTTCACACCAGGCATCGAAACAATGCCTTGTGAAGTGCTTGATGAGAAAACATTGGTAGAACTAAACATGCCTTGCATTGATCATCTCTTCGGGTTCTTGGACGGCATTGGGTGGAGCTTGGTGGGATTGAGAGTTCACCCAAACACTTCACAATGGTGCTTGAAATAATGCCTTGGGAAGTGCTTGTGTGTGGGAAACTCATGGTAAAACCAAACATGATTGCTATTGATCCCCACTTGTGGTACTTGATCGGCAATGAGTACATCTTGGTGCCACCAAGAGTTCCCCCAAACACTTCAGAATGGCGCTTGAAATAGTGTCTCGTGAAGTGTTTGTAGGAAACTCATGGTAAAACCAAACATTCTTGTTATATAATGATCCTCACTTGTGGTTTTTGATCGACATTGAGTAAATCTTGGTGGCACCAAGAGTTCCCCCAAACACTTCACAATGGCACTTGAAATAATGTCTTGTGAAGTCCTTGTAGGAAACTCTTGGTAAAACCAAACATTCTTGCTATATATTGATCCTCACTTGTAGTTCTTAATCTCCATTGAGTAAAGGTTGGTGGCACCAAGAGTTCCCCCAAACACTTCACAATAGCACTTGAACTAATGCCTTGTGAAGGGTTTGTAGGAAACTCATGCTAAAACCAAACATTATTGCTATATATTAATCCTCATTTGTGGTTCTTGATATCCATTGAGTAAATCTTGGTGGCATCAAGAGTTCCCCCAAACAGTTCATAATGGCACTTGAAATAATGCCTCGTGAAGTGCTTGTAGGAAACTCATGTTAAAACCAAACATTCTTGCTATATATTGATCCCCACTTGTGGTACTTGATCGGCAATAAGTACAACTTGGTGCCACCAAGAGTTCCCCCAAACACTTCAGAATGACGCTTGAAATAGTGCCTCGTGAAGTGTTTGTAGGAAACTCATGATAAAACCAAACATTCTTGTTATATATTGATCCTCACTCGTGGTTCTTGATCGACATTGAGTAAAGCTTGGTGGCACCATGAGTTCCCCCAAACACTTCACAATGGCATTTGAAATAATGTCTCGTGAAGTCCTTGTAGGAAACTCTTGGTAAAACCAAACATTCTTGCTATATATTGATTCTCACTTGTGGTTCTTAATTGCCATTGAGTAAAGCTTGGTGGCACCAAGAGTTCCCCCAAACACTTCACAATGACACTTGAACTAATGCACCGTGAAGGGTTTGTGGGAAACTCATGGTAAAACCAAACATTATTGCTATATATTGATCCTCACTTGTGGTTCTTGATCTCCATTGAGTAAAGCTTGGTGGCACCAAGATTTCCCCCAAATACTTCACAATGGCACTTGAAATAATGCCTCGTGAAGTGCTTGTAGGAAACTCATGTTAAAACCAAACATTCTTGCTATATATTGATCCTCACTTGTGGTTCTTGATCTCCATTGAGTAAAGCTTGGTGGCGCCAAGAGTTCCCCCAAACACTTCATAGTGGCACTTGAAATAATGCCTTGTGAAGTGTTGTAGGAAACTCATGATAAAACCAAACATTCTTGCTATATATTGATACTCACTTGTGGTTCTTGATCTCCATTGAGTAAAGCTTGGTGGCAATAAGAGTTCCCCCAAACACTTCACAATGGCACTTGAAATAATGCCTCGTGAAGTGCTTGTAGGAAACTCATGGTAAAACCAAACATGCTTGTTATTGACCCTCAATTGTGGTTCTTGATCGGCGTTGAGTAAAGCTTGGTGGCACCAAGAGTTTCCCCAAACACTTCACAATGGCACTTGAAATAATGCATCGTGAAGTGTTTGTACGAAACACATGGTAAAACCAAACATTCTTGCTATATATTGATCGTCACTTGTGGTTCTTGATCTCCATTGATTAAAGCTTGGTGGCACCAAGAGTTCCCCCAAACACTTCACAACGGCACTTGAAATAATGTCTCGTGAAGTGCTTTTGGGAAACTCATGGTAAAACCAAACATTCTTGCTATATATTGATCCTCACTTGTGGTTCTTGATCTCCATTGAGTAAAGCTTGGTGACACCAAGAGTTTCCCCAAACACCTCACAATGGCACTTGAAATAATGCCTCATGAAGTGCTTGTAGGAAACTCATGGTAAAACCAAACATTCTTGATATATATTGATCCTCACTTGTGGTTCTTGATCGGCATTGAGTAAAGCTTAGTGGCACCAAGAGTTCCCCCAAACACTTCACAATGGCACTTGAAATAATGCCTCGTGAAGTGCTTGTAGGAAACTCATGGTAAAACCAAACATTCTTGCTATATATTAATCCTCACTTGTGGTTCTTGATCGCCATTGAGTAAAGCTTGGTGGCACCAAGAGTTCCCCCAAACACTTCACAATGGCACTTGAAATAATGCCTCGTGAAGTGGTTGTGGGAAACTTATGGTAAAACCAAACATTCTTGCTATATATTGATCCTCACTTGTGGTTCTTGATCGGCATTGAGTAAAGCTTTGTGGCACCTTTTAGGGTACATCTCTTATGGTATATTGCAAATGCTTAGTTACACCGAGAGTTCCCCCAAACACTTCACATAAGCCCTCGGAAAATGTGCTCCGTAAAGTGTTTTAAGGGAACTCCTGGTAATACCAAGCGTGGTTCACTATGAGTACATCACCTTTTTTAGCATATGGACAATATCTACTAAATGCTTGGTGACACCGAGAGTTCCCCCAAACACTTCAGAGTACTCCTACAGAAGATGCTTCCTAAAGTGCTTGAAGGGAACTTCCGACGATGCCAAACTCAATTAATTCTAATCGTGTATATGGATTTCATGTATATATGCTGGTTCCCACCCAGAGTTCCCCCAAACACTTCACTATACACACAGCTCTCTATCCCTGCATTGAACACTTGTAATAAAATGTTAATGCAACAATGAGACATAAGCTAGCTACTGAAGTGATTTGAGGAGAACTCCAGGTGACGACCAACCAGAACTAGCCAAGACTATAGTTCTCTCATATGGACCACACTTGTTTAATCTGCTCTGGTGATAAGCGCATAGCCGGCTGCTATTTATAAGTATAGACGCGAAAGACTAAAATATGTAGTAGTAGCAAGTTTGTCGCCTCTTGTGGACTGGGGCGTGCAAAAATGCATGCAAACTCTTGGTGCCGGATGAACCTAGCTACCAATGCACCTAGCCGTGATGCAGCCTAGGTTAGAATGAAGCTAGCTGCTAGAGCAATGGGAATCTAGTGAGATGTGGCCCTTTTGAGCCTAGATTTGCAGCTCCGAATCATGCAAAAGCTCACGGAGTAAAGGCGCGTGTCCAACCTGCAAATTCCTTATCTCCAGTCGCCCCGTTTCTGTCCAGGCACATTTCTGTCAGCGTGCCCAAAGGGACATAGAGACCATGTTGCAGCATAATTATCATTATCCCAACTGGTGCAAGGCGTGGTTGTGCAAGTTGCAGACATACGGGCTGAGATTCCGGGCAATCTTTGCTACAGTAACAGTTTTGTTGCAGAAAATGCTCCATCTCATGGATGGATTTTGCAGTGATCGGGTACTGTGCTGTGGTGCAGTATATCTTGATAAAGTCACAAGGAACTTCAGGTAGAAGAAGTAATTCAAGTGATCGGGTACTTATGTAAAAAAAGAGGAACTATTTCCTACGTCTATGATATGGAGTATCATCTGCGTCCGTGTTATATGTTGAACATTTCGCACTGTTGAAGGATACAGCTGAGGACAAGGCCGTGCTAGTATGCACAGTTAAAATAGTGGGTTCGTTGATAGTTTAGTGACCTGCTAGTGTACTACTGCTACTAGTGTACTCCTACTACTATCTCTATCCCGAAAAGTATGTCGTAAATTTAGATAAATTTATAAATTAAACAGTGTTTAGATATATTTAAATTTAGCAAATCTGTGACATTCTTTTTAGAACGAAGAGAGGAGTACTTTTCAAAGGCTGTGATTTCTCTGAAATGTACCATCAGTAGCAGTTCAGTATGTGCAAGTTGAGGGATATGCTAGCTGGGATCTTGGGTGATCTTTACTACTCCCTCAGACTCATACTAATTGACTTGATTTTTTCAAAATTTAGATAAATTTATGTATTAAATAGTGCATAGATTTATCTAAATTTAAACAAATTTGAGTCAATTAATATGAATCGAAGGGAGTATTGCCGAACATCTCCACGGATCTTATTGGTGGATGTGGTCGTTGCAGTATTGCTGTATATTGATAAAGTGACGAGGAAAAAATATGTGATGAGAAACTTAGAGCATCTTGACAGGTAACGGGTTTTGGACCAGCTAGCTTTGCACGCCTGATGCCGTTCGAATTTTGAACTCGCCGGCGGCGGCCGCTCCCATGGCGCTGCGCTCGCCTCCTCGGAAGCCCCCTCTTCGCTGGCGAGTCTCCTTGACCTCCATCTTTGCCAGCTGCCGCCCTGGAGGTCGGCGACCACCGTCGTCCTCCGTCCGGCGGAGGGACGCCTCGTTCTCCTCAACGAGGAAGGTGTGGTCGTCGACGCTCAGGATCGTCGGCGCGGAGAATTCGTGTAGCAGGGCGCCTCTCCGCGGTGACCCAGCATACCACTGCATGATGTAGTAGACTATAGTCATTGACATAACACCAATGAACACACCGTTCACTAGTATTACATTCATCAGAGTGGTATAACAGAAACACAACAGGTCCAACACATGATTATATGTTACAACTTGACTCTTTGCAAAAGATCCAGAGAACACTCTAGGTTAAAGAGAGAGAAAGAAACTTTTTACAAAGAAGAACCAGAAATAATAAACTCATAACCATCATACTAATGGACTAGTATTTAAACTATTGGACTTGCATTACCACTATTGCAATACTCTACAGAAATATGTTCTATGGCTAAGGATTATACTTCTATCTAATCAACAACTTTATCTTCACTTTAGTTAATACATATATTGACTTCATTGAACTCATTGAAGAACTTAAGCTGTTGATGATAATTCCTTTGAGCACTAGACATCGTCTGTATTAGCTTCAGAATCTAGCAAGGGTTAAGAAGATACGTTGAGTACGAGCGTACTCAGCAAGTTCACTAAAAAGGAGTGTTTGATGCACTAGGTACAGCCACAGACCATAGGTTGTAGGCAATGCAGGTTTTCGAAAATATTTCTTCAAAGGTTGCTTTTATTCTGAAAATCTATGTCCGTCAACCTTCACAGATTTACCAGAACTTTTATAGAGTTCCTTTCCTGCCGCATTCGTAGCTCCTTCCCGGAACAAGGAGTAACAAGTTACAGTTTTTACACTCTGCAGAGGTGCGTTGCTTTACCCATGAGAGATCAAATCCTTGTTTCACAACCGGACAGCTTATTCCCGTCCACAATTCTGTAATGTGGGGCCCAATAGATGATCCAAGCCAATCACTTCCCTTCTCCGCGACCCCACATAGAACACGACCCCAAGCAGAACGACCTCTGTTATTCTCATGGAAAAAATAGCGTGCTATTTCTTCGCTATAGCGGCGCTATAGCGTATTTGGGACGTGAACGCTACGCTATGAAAATTCTGCTCGATATGACGCTGATTATGCTTTAGCGACGCTAAATACGCTATAACGTCACAACGCAATAGCGCTGCTAAAAAATCTGTGAATATAGCGCCACCCCATAAGCCCATTGAGCCCACGAATCCACCACACCCAACACTCTACATCTAAATCTATGTCAACTCAACCCTATTCCCCCGTTCTCCCTCCCCACATGACGGTGACGACTGCTGACAGACTGCAACGCCCATCTCCTCTAGGTCCAGCCGGTCGGCTGCCTCTCCGCTTGGCACGCCCACCAGACACAGTGAAGCACCAGGAGGACACGCATCTCAAGTTCTCGACTAGTGAGCTGACCTACCGCAAGTCTTGTCCTCTAACTTGTCCTGCACCGGATATCAAGCAAACTTTGTCATTTGGCCACTACTAGTTAATTGGTAATGCATGTATTACTCAAAAAATAGCTGCTAAAATCCCTAGTAATACATGCTAGATCTTAATTTTTTATTTTTTTACACACGCTATTTTGAAAAATAGCGCGCTATTAGCACGCTATAACTTGCATAGCATTTGGAGAAGAGCCACGCTAAAAGAAATAGCACGCTATTTTTTTATTCTGCATAGCAGATAAAACTATGGTTGACTCTTTGAGGACTCTAGTGAGAAGACAAGAACCTGGTCGCCCCCATCAATATGAGGACATACCTACTACCGTCTCTTAGAGATAGTCTAGACACCAATTTCGCGGGGAACTAAGGGGTCCCACCCATGCTGAGCCTCGTAAGGTACAACGGCGTCATGAGATGGTCATCTGTTCATGTGAGAGGAAGAAGATACAGCTGACTTCTTCATCCCATTCCAAATCTCATGGTTAACACGTAATATACGGCGCAAGAATCACTATCGACATTGATTGTTAAGTCCTAGATGATATATTCCTGTGCAGTGGTATTCCAACTGCCAGACTTAATAGATTAGCTGATCACCCTGGATCAGTAACCAATAGTTCACATTATTATCAAAATTAGTGTTTTCTGACCTTTTTGAAATGCAGGTGACGACATCATTTGATTTTGAAATACTTGATATAAAATAATCAAAGGACATGAGCAAGTGTGAACTTGCCTTTTGTGATTGCAAGATTATGCACTCACGGTCTTTAAGACAACAGAATATCCAATATCTGAAATCAACATCATTGGTCTGGTAAGGACTAATGTTTAAAGAAGCAATATGCAGTTATGCATAAGTAATTCTTATGCATTTTGTAAAAACCCCTGAAATGAATCCCTAATATTTTAAGTGAAGTGAACTTAGGTGATTCCTTTAAGAGTTGGTTTGTCTCTAAATTTTACTTCACAAGCAAATGTATTTATAAGTAACTTAATTCTTAACATATAAAATATAAAAGTAGAGTGCAATAGTAATCTAAGATTGATATTAGTTGCTATTTGATGATTATGATGAAACACTATGTATTGGATTGTTTAAGGGTTGAAGGAAATTATTATAGAGTTATTGTTTGAAGTGGCAAAAAGAATAACCTTTAAAGAAAAGGTTTCTTTGATAAGGTTTAAACAATATTTATGGTTAATTTAATTGATACGTTGGAAACGTATCTATAATTTTTGATGCTCCATGCTTGTTTAGTATCTACTTTGCTTTACTTGTCCACGCTTTGAGGTGCTTTTTACATGTTTTCTGGTACTAACCTATTAACAAGTTGCAATAGTGTCAGATGCCTATTTTCTGCTGTTTTTGGTTTCAGAAAAGTTAGTAAAGAAATATTCTCGGAATTGGATGGGACAAAGGACAAAGTCAATTACTTTCCGTGGGGAACAAGAAGTCCAGAGGAGGAGAGGCGGCCGGAGGGCCAGACCCACCCCAGGCGCGGGTGGGCCCCACCATGCGCCTGGCTAGGGTTTGGCGCCCCTGGCCGCCGCCTCAGTCTCCCCCTTCGCCTATAAGAATCCCCGATGCAGAAACCCTGGGTACCCGATGAAATATCCACGAAACCGTTTGTAGCCGTCGCCACCATCGTCCCTAGATCGGGGGAGGGGGGTCTGAAGTTCTTCCCGGCACCCTGTCAGAGGGGAGATCATCCCGGAGGCCTTCTCTCCGGTATGATGCGTGAGTAGTTCCACCTTGGACTATGGGTCCATGTAGTAGCTAGATGGTTGTATCTTCTCCTTTGTGCTTTCATGTATAGATCTTGTGAGCTCCGTTCATGATCAAGATCTTATCTATTTGTAATCAGGCATGTTGTGTTTGCGGGGATTCGATGGATATTGAGATTATTATGTTGGTTTGATTAATGGTTTTGTCTTTATGATTCTATCATGTCTGTGTTGTTTGTGATCTTGCATGCTCTCCGTTGCTAGTGGTTATCTTGGCCAAGTAGTTGCTAGTGACTCCAAGAGGGAGTATTTATGCTCGATAGTGGGTTCATGCCTCTAGTTTCCAAGGAAAGTGACAATAATCTCTTCAATTGTAGATGTGCTGTTGCTACTAGGGAGAAAACAACGGTCTCTTATTCATGGAACATGTGGACTGTTTACCTTACACACTTTGCTTAAAGCAGTTGTCTGTTGCTTGCAACTTAATACTGGAGGGGTTCGGATGATAACCTGAAGGTGGACTTCTAGTCATAGATATAGTTAGATGGCGGTCTATGTATCTTGTTGTATTGCCCAATCAACCTCATAGGATCTTTCTGACTAGTAATTGCATTGTTATGCCTTGCTCAGTTCCTGTCAATTGCCCTGCTGTAATTTGTTTACCCTTCATGCCATGTTGTTTATCTAAGGAGAGCACCTCTAGTGAACTATGGACCCCGGTCCAATCTTTACCATTGATACATCTTCCACTGTTACTTGTTTACTTGCTGCAAACTATTATCTTCCACACAGTACATTTAATACTTTGTTACAGCAAACCGGTGAGCTTGACAACCTCACTGTTCGTTGTGGTAAAGTTTTGAGTTTGTGTTGTGCAGGTCTTCGCGTTGCTTGCAACACCTGTGTGACGTTTCCTTCCTCCTTGTGGTTCGATAACCTCGGTCTCAACTGAGGGAAGACTTGCTGCTTGCTGCTTCACACCTTTCTCTTGGGTTTCCCAACAGGTTGTGCGTAGACAGTCGTCAAGCTTTTCTGACGCCATTGCCTGGGAGGCCAAGGACGTCTTCACAAGGGGAGTCCTTCACTTCATTTCTCTTTACTTTGTTTTTAGTTTGCTTTGTTTCTTTTGCTTGGTTTTGTTTGCCTCTTTCCAAAAAACCCAAAAAAAATTAGTTCCTGCTCTAGTTGCACCTTGCTCTAGCTCACCATGTTGCTCCCCAAGTTCGCCCTGAAAGATCTTGCAATAGGTAGTGGCTCCATAATTGGGAAAGATAATATTGAAGAATTCTTTAATTATGTTAGCAAGCATGAGGATATTGAGGATAAATCTATAGCAGAGCTTGCTCCTAATTATGAGATTGCTGTAGCTTCTTTAGTTCATATGTTGGAGGCTAGGTTTGTTAGCCTTAACCCCTTCATACAATTATTGTTTCTAAAACTAAAATAAGAAAAAAATACTGAAAAGAGGGAATTCATCCATGAAACTTTATCAAAAGAATTCCATGATGTTGCTAGGGAAGCCAAAAAGGTTTTTGAGCGTTTCAATATGCTAGGCTCAAGTGTAAATGTTGTGGATATATCTGATAAAACTAAGCCTAGAGAAGAATTCAATATACCCATCCCCTTTAAGCTTGTTGGAATGCATGAAGCCTTTGGAAAGAATTTTGATTGGATTGCTCCTGAAAATCTTTTTGATGAAAGTAGTAGACCAAAGAGAGATGAGAAGAGATCCTCCAAAACCCATTTGGATTAGATACCTTTCATAGTTTAAGAATTTGCAAGTATGAATGTTAATGCTTCTTCATTTGAAAATACTTGATTCTTCTTGCTTCTTGTGCCTAACTTAAAGGCGTTAAAGAAAAGTACTTGTTGGGAGATAACCCAAGAGTTTCCTTGAGTCTTGGAAGCTATTACTTCAGTAATGACCTCTCCTTATCCTTTTTGTTTGCTTTTTGTACCAAGAATGACCTCTATTGAGAGGGAAGTAAGATTTGGGGAGTTGCTGTCCCGAAACAGATTTCTGTCCTCCACCAAAAAAATCGTGAGGAGGCTCTGTAACCCGGATCATGCTCAAAATTTACAAATAAATCCCCCAGTATGTTAGCTAACTTTCTTTAGTTCAACACTTTTTGATTTGAGCAACATAAGATGTTCAAAAAAATCGGTTTCTACCTGCTGGTCTGTTTTGACAGATTTCTGCCATTATTTGCATTTGCTTCTTATTGATTCCTTTTTGAGTTCTCTTCGGGTAAATTGAGCTTTGTGAAGGATTTACTACAGTAGCTTATGTTTTTATTGAAAATCCTTGTTGTTCCAAAGCTTTGCCAGTGGTCTAATATCTTTTGAATACACTAATGTTGCTAATGAAGATTGTGTGAAGTTTTGTATGAAGGAAAAATTCTAGGTGTAGAGGGAGAATGATGCAATGAGATAAAGAATGGACAAAATATCAAGCTTGGGGATTCCACCATGGTGTCACCCCAAGAAATATCCAAGAGGTACAAGCGTCAAAGCTTAAGGATGCCCAAGGCATCCACTTCTTCATAAATAAAAAGCTCAGGTCTGTTTAGACACTTCGTTTTTATTGTTTCATGCACAGTTGTGTTGTTCTTGGAGCGTCTTAGTTTTTGTTTGCTTTGCTTAGTCTTTTTTAGTTTGCGAGAGTAGTTTAGACCCCCGCTCTCGCTATGTTGTTTTGCAAATAAGTTTGCTTGGTGTTTGGAAAGGAGTAGTAAGTTCTTGCTTGAAGTGCAAGAGGAGCTTGCATTGACTGTGACTTAGACTTTAGAATGACATGCTAGGTGTTGTTTTGACCTTATGCTTAGTGATTATTGCTGTAGCATGTCTTGTTCCAAACAATTAGGATTGTTTAGTGTGCCTTGAAGAAATTATGCGTTGTTTTAGCATGCAAAAGCATAGTATTGTGGTATTCTCCTTTGATGCTTTGCTTGGGTTGACTTGGCACATGCTCACACCATGTTATGACTATGACAAGTCACCATTAGACTCTATGATCATTTAGTCCTTGACTTGTAGTACCAATCTTTGCTTTGATTAGTAGGCTTTGTTGCACTACATGATTTTGGCCATTATTGCTCTCTTAGTTGGTTGCTCCCAGTCTTTTGCTAGCCTCCACTTGTATGAGTAAGTTCTACTCATGCCTCCAACTCCCAAGAAACCAAGTTATTCCCAAGTGTCCACTATAAATTCCTATGCATGGTGTGTTACACCATTCCAAGTATATTCTTGTTTTCAACTATCTTCCAATTAAAAACTATTTTGTTATGTGAAAACTTAGTGATTAAATCCCTCATGAACTTGATGGCACACTTTATTCTTTGCCCCTAATAAACTTGAACCATTGTGACAACTTTGTTCTATATGCTTGCACTTATAAGTTGGAATTAGCAGAACCGTGCTGTCACGGGGAACATTTTCAATATTGCACTTGTACCTTGTTGTACTCAGTTGATATCATGTTCTTTTGTCTATGGATGTCACCGGTGTGAAATAAAGAGAGAACTTGTAAGTCCATGGAGTTTGTATCCTGAGTTAGAGAAACGCCTGGGCCGCTAGCCTAAGCCATGCCTAATCATGGTGGAAACTTGCAGCATCACCATAATGAGCTATCTATGAAGCATCCTCAATAAAAAGTTATGCATATGGTAAATAAAAAGATTGTTGAGATGCTCATTGTCTGCTTGCCTTGTCATTTTGGTTATGGGAAAGCTCCTGTACCATGTGCAAGGGGTACCCCGTTGGCGGTTCTCAATGATATGCAAATACTTACAGTGACAAGAACTTACCTGGACCCAAAGTTGAGTATGCATGAGGTGTGGCCCTCATATTCAAGGGACTTGAGATTGCCAGCTTATACTTCGTCAAGCATATACTCCAGCTTTGCCACTTTAACCTTAACCACTTCAAGATGCTTACGATAGGGGCAATGAGGGCTGAAAGCTAACAAGTACCATAATTTTTGGAAGCTCTTTTTGAAACTTGTAATCCCTATTTCCTTTAAAGAAAAAAATAGGCCTATCTTCCACCACTATTGAGTCTCCACCTTCTACCTTTAGGCACCATTAAGAGAGCATAGTTGTCATTTTGTGTGCAGTGTTCCAAAGCTTATTAATTTAATGCATATTGTGTTATTACTTGCTCTTGTGCTACTTGTTTCTAGTCACCCTTGTGAACTTTGCAGGTGTCCTATGCATTTTATTGCTACTCTATGAGGGACAAGCTGAATGCCATTATGCTATGTTTTCTGCATGTGAAACAAACAAACGTTTTTCAATGCATGTTATTCATGAACTTTGTTTATAGCTTGTCATGTTGCATGCATAGTTACTATGTCCTATTGTTAGAACTCCATCTTTCATGCACATGTTTAGAGTTCTTTGATCCCAGCTTTCAATGCTTGCAAATGGTTGGATCTTTATTGTGAGGGTCCATGTCACCTCAAAAATTATTCTGTTTATCACTTACCTACTCGAGGACGAGCAGGAGTTAAGATTGGGGATGTTGATATGTTGGAGACGTATCTATAATTTTTGATGCTCCATGCTTGTTTAGTATCTACTTTGCTTTACTTGTCCATACTTTGAGGTGCTTTTTACATGTTTTCTGGTACTAACCTACTAACAAGTTGCAACAGTGCCAGATGCCTGTTTTCTGCTGTTTTTGGTTTCATAAAAGTTAGTAAAGAAATATTCTCGGAATTGGACGGGACAAAGAACAAAGTCAATTACTTTCCGTGGGGAACAAGAATTCCAGAGGAGAGCCGGAGGGGCCGGCCAGAGGGGCCAGACCCACCCCAGGTGTGGGTGGGCCCCATCTCATGCCTGGCTAGGGTTTGGTCGCACTGGACGCCTCCTCGGTCTCCCCCTTCGCCTATAAGAAGCCCCCGATGCAGAAACCCTGGGTCCGATCAAATATCCACGAAACCGTCTGTAGCCGCCGCCACCATCGTCCCTAGATCGGGGGGATCTAAAGTTCTTCCCGGCACCCTGCCGGAGGGGAGATCATCTCGGAGGCCTTCTCTCCGATATGATGCGTCAGTAGTTCCACCCTGGACTATGGGTCCATGTAGTAGCTAGATGGTTTTTCTCCTCCTTTGTTCTTTCATGTATAGATCTTGTGAGGTCCGTTCACGATCAAGATCTAATCTATTTGCAATCATGCATGTTGTGTTTGCGGGGATCCGATGGATATTGAGATTATTATGTTGGTTTGATTAATGGTTTTGTCTTTATGATTCTATCATGTCTATGTTGTTTGTGATCTTGCATGCTCTCCGTTGTTAGTAGCTATCTTGGCCAAGTTGTTGCTAGTGACTCCAAGAGGGGGTATTTATGCTCGATAGTGGGTTCATGCCTCTAGTTTCCAAGGGAAGTGACAATAATCTCTTCGGTTGTAGATGTGCTGTTGCTACTAGGGAGGAAACAACGGTCTCTTGTTCATGGAACATATGGAATGTTTACCTTACACACTTTGCTTAAAGCAGTTGTCTATTGCTTGCAACTTAATACTAGAGGGGGTTTGAATGATAACCTGAAGGTCGAATTCTAGTCATAGATGCAGTTGGATGGCGGTCTATGTATCTTGTTGTATTTCCCAATCAACCTGATAGGATCTTTCTGACTAGTAATTGCATTGTTATGCCTTGCTCAGTTCCTTTCAATTGCTCTGCTGTAATTTGTTTACCCTTCATGCCATGTTGTTTATCTAAGGAGAGCACCTCTAGTGAACTATGGACCCCGGTCCAATCTTTACCATTGATACATCTTCCACTATTACTTGTTTACTTGCTGCAAACTATTACCTTCCACACAATATGTTTAATCCTTTGTTACAGCAAATCGGTGAGCTTGACAACCTCACTATTTGTTGGGGCAAAGTATTGAGTTTGTGCTGTGCAGGTCTTCGTGTTGCTTGCAACACCTGTGTGACGTTTCCTTCTTCCTTCTGGTTCGATAACCTGGGTGTCAACTGAGGGAAAACTTGCTGCTTCACACCTTGCTCTTGGGGTTCCCAACAGGCTGTGCGTAGACAGTCGTCAATAATGTGGTCGATGTTTCTTAACATTTGCTCGATTAGTTTGGTCTTGAGATGCTTTAGGTCTTAATTGAAATTGACAAAAGTTAACTATAAAACTAGAAGTGAACTTTAAAGTATAATGTGTTTAGAGCATTACCAACTTTTAGGAATTTTAAAAGTATATTTATGAGTGTGGGATAATTCATCTTCAATTAAAGTGAATGGTGAGTTTAAGACTTGATGTTTTATTATGAAATTAACTTTGTTATGTATAATTAGATGATCTTAATACACTGTTAAGATTTGAGGTCATGTTAATAATGATTTAAGAGATAAAGATTACTCACCATATTATATGTGAGTGCTACACATTTATTTAAAAGTATTGGGTTTTATTTTGTTTTTTAAGGTTTTAATAGAGTTTATTAAAATTCATACTTAAATTTATTATGAATCCTAATTATGATTTTGGAATTTAGGACTTAGATTTAAAGGATTTAGTATTTATAAGGAAATGGAATTATTTCTTACTTAGTAAATAATTTCTTACTTAGTAAAATTGGTAAATGAAATTTTATTACCTAAAATGTCTTGGAATATTATAATTAGTATTTTTCTAGTAAATTATATTTATTTAGGATCTTGGAAATGAATTTTATTTATTTTTAAGTATTATTCTTACTTTTATAAAATCCCCCCAAGGTTTAGATGTACTTAATTATTTGCTTTAAGTTTTATTTGTAAAAAATTAAAGTTAATAATTTTATAAAATGGTAGATTGGTTTTAATACAAAAATGATTTCTTATTAATTTTTAAGATTTTCCTTATTTTATGAAATTTCACTTAGCATTCAATGGTGTTAATATTTATTTGCATTTTATTTAACTTAAACAAGTAATGTTATTTTTTCCAAGATATATATTATTTTTATGATCATTTTGATATAGTACATGTATTTTTAAGATTTTTATTTATTTATCTACAACTTATATCATATTGAGGTTATTTTGGTAGTTCTCATTTTATTTTTCTTTTTTACTTATCTCCTTGGTATACATTTTTAGGTAAGACCTTGGACCTACCAGTTAGTCTGCCCATGGTTGGGCTAGACCAACCCAGTCAGTGGAACGAGCCGGTCAAACCGACCCACTCGATCTAGTTCGTCTCCCCCATACAAACTACCTAGCTCTCTTGCGCCTGGGACGGCTCGACGCCGGTGTTGCTCGATTCCGGGGAGCACAACCCGTAGTGGCTGCCGCCACCGGTCGTATTCGACGCGCCCCGTCGAGATCTACCTATCTGTCTAAGCTGATTTGGAAACCTTGCTCACTTTTGGCCGCCCTCATATTTTGGGGTTTCAGCTGTACTCCACCCCTGCCTTCTACCGCTGGTTGGACGGCATCTTCTGCAACCCTGGCGGTTCCTATGATGGAGTTGGTGCTTGGATGTTAGCGTCACGCTGGTGGGGCGGCTTGGTACTATGATGACCGCGATTGTTGCCGCTGGTCGCGACTAGGCGCAGGTGCAGCACTCTGTGCCCCTGTGTCGTCGTGTCATGGCCTCCATCGCTCACTGCTTCTCTGTCGTATTCTACTTCCTCTTCGGCAAGCTGTGGCTTGCCAAAGGTTAGTGTTTCTCTCTCTGCCACTCTTCTCTCCACTTTACTATCTTACTTCTCTGGTGCACATAACTTATCTGAGCTACTAGGTTGAGCACGATGTTATCATGTTCTTGGTTCCTTCATGATCCTTACTTGTTTCTATTGCTACTGGTGGATTTATGATATCGCTGAATAATTATTAGTGCTTGCTAGTGTAATCTTTCCATTACTTGTTCCTCTGACTGGTTGAGATTTAGCAAAAAATCTTCTACTCTCAAAACTAAACCTATTGGTACAGTAAGTGATTGTTTTATTTGGATTCAAATCACTTGTTTACATCAATTGCTTTAATAGGCTATACTAAATCATGGTTTGTGGCTTAACTGAACTTTGTCTAGTGGTACTGTTATTTGGCAAATAAAGTTAGCCTTTGTGATAAGCCCCATTATGGCCTTTCCTATCATGCTATAATTATGAAGATAATTTATTTCTTGTTTGTGGATGTGCTCTGCAAACATGGCTTGTCTAGATTTCTGGTATTGTTTATAAGACAGAGCTCATGTGATAATGAAATGGTCCTCTTTGAATGCTCTCTACTAACTAGTATATAAACCAAGCATATACAATTGTTCCTGGGCTATCACTGTTGTGCTCAGTTGTGTGAGAAATATGACTAATTTGATAATACTCTAGCTTCCTGTTATTTTGGGCAGTGAATACATATGTGCTTGATTCCTGAATTTGCAGTTAGGTAGATGATGTTTGGCTTAGTTTTCTGTCTCATGTGACAGTGAAGTTGTACTCCTAAATCTTGGTGTTGTATCTATAAGATTTGATCCATATTCCTTACCATGATCTTGATGTATGTTGTGAGCTTGTTCATATGATAATATCTATATCTAAATGATTCTTAATATTTATATCCAGGAAAATGATTTGAATAAGACTGTTAATCTAAAAATTGTTGGTGATTGCTAAACTATAACTTGAGTTGGTAAATCTAGGCCTTAGTGATACTTGTGGCTAGGTTGCTACTGAGGTGCTTCCCATATTTGGAATGTGCCTAGTATTATCCAGCCATCAAGTTTAACAGCTTTACTGTTTGGTTATACCTTCTCCTTGCTCTAGATTAGGTCAAGGATGCAAAGACTAAGATTTATAAAAATATGTTAGCTTGAGTAGTTTTAGTTTGTTTTATAAATTTTTCCTAGTTGACTTGACTAGGAAGATGATTTGAATTCCTTTGGACTTATATGGTATGGTAGCTTCTGAATTGTTGATGATTCTATTGAATGAAGATTGTGGCTTCTTCTATTTTGAGGAGCTTCTATTGTGGTGCCTCCACTCTGAAGTGTGCATAGTAGTAGCTGAACAGCATGATATGCTATTGAACTTTATTGCTTGCCAAAGATTATTCTTTTAAACAATTTGTTGCCAAAGGTTCTTTTAGAGATGTCCCTGCCCTATGATGCAAAGGACGAGGCACAAGATTTAAATAAGAATAGATGCTTATGTGCTCCAAAGTTCTATGATGAGCCTTGCATAGCATTTCTATGCAAGACTAAGAGATTTCTCTCCCTAAATGATTAGATTGCTTGAAATGATAAGAACAGGTATGTTACCAGATCTAGCTAGTGATCTAGTGAGTTTCTACCTTGATGCATGTGGCTGCTTGGTGTGTTGTAACTTGGTCAGCTCGGCCTAGTACTCTGGTCTTGAGCTTGTTAGCCTTCTCCTCCTGGAACTGATACTGGCTTGATCTTGATCTTCCCCTTGTCCTATATTCTGGATGGCTTCCTCTAGCAACCAGAGATAGGGATATGATGTTGACTTAGAGGAGGGATCTGGTGGTGATGAGCAAGAACATGTGTTGTTCTTGATGATGAAATAGTGGTCTAAGGGTAGTTGTTGGCTAAGTGTGGTGGCCATGGGATATTTAGCTTTGCCGCTACGGCTGTGAACTTTTATATCTCTTTGAGGCTTCCTTGTGCTGACAGCACACACACATGCAGTTATGTGTATGCTTCTTACCTATAAGCTTGCACTGTTGTGGATCAGCACAAGTAGTTACAGTGCTTTTACTCCTTCCTTTCTACCTCCTCTGGTGAAACTTGCCCCTCTTACTGCCAATAATGTAGGACTGAGGCTACACATCTGATAAGAACAGATACTATTGATTTGGTGAAATTTGCCTCTTCAGATTTAAGCTCGATGATGAGTTAGACATAGCACTTCTATGTCAAATCTAAGAGCAAAAGTTTAACCACTAACCCCTTTCTTATTTGTCTTTCTACTTGTTTTATTTTTGTTTTTTTGCAGGTATAAGATCAGGAAGGGAATCTTCAAGACATGAAGATTTATATTAGAACTACTTCAATTATTTTTGTAATTCTACTTATTTGTAAAGTGTATTATATAATTTTTCCTTGTAATACAATTGTAATATTTTCTTATTGTTGTAATCTCCTTTTTTTATTTGAATATTGTAAAGACAATGTCATATATATATATATTTTTCTTGCAATAAAGAATTCTTTTATTTATTTCACTAATGTAATTCCTTTTTCTGTTTATTTATAATTTGTATCCATTACATGTTTATATCTTGTTTATAATTACTAATTCAATTCTTATTTATTATTGTAATTATTTTTCCTTTTGTATTTAAATTTTAATTATCTTTTCTATTTGAATATCTATAAAATATAGTATGTTTTCCAATAACTTCATCATATTACTTTATTCGAGAAGTAACATTCCATTTCTCTTAAGTGTTTAACTATTCCATAATTCAATTTGTGGATTTTTATAAATTTATTTGAATTCAAATTTGAAATTCAATTTTATGTTTGAATATCTTTCCCCCTTAATAAAGAATTCTACAAAGGTCATGTTGAAATCTATCGCAATTGTGTTAACGTTTCCATCAGAACAAAAGAGACCTCGATCACTCTGTAGCTTCTTTAATTTTGCGCGAAAATTCCCCGGATTTTCTATGCATGAATGCAATGCACCAACATGTGTTCACTCTATTTCTAGGTGCTAAGCCTGGGATGTTACACTCTCTCTCCTTATCGAAGCACGCAGTGAAGGTCGGTGGTCGCTCTCCCTCCCCGGAGGCTGCCCTGCCTCCGTCGAGATCATGTGCGAGCCCCCCTCCCGTCCCCGTCCCGGCCGCTGCCACCGCAGCGGGTGGCCGAGCTTGCTGATCTGCACTGATTGGCTTGGGGTGACGTTGAGCAGGAGGACATGGCGGCCGATGCACCGACATTGTAGGTGGGGACATTGTTCGGCGTACAGGCAGCCGGCGAACTCTCGGACGGGGAACGCGGTGTCCCAACGCCACGGTGCGCCTCCCCTCTGCTCCTTACCTCATGGGGGAATTACTCCCGTTGGCACAGGCTGCTCCATGACGGCCTCGCCAACGGGGAGGGATTCTGGCGCAAGGTCCCCTGGCGGCGCCGCATCAAGGGCTAGGTGGAGTGAGAAGGGGTCCTAGGCGGGCCCTGGTGGATGGGGCCGCAGCAGGGCTGACCTACCGGGCTGCTCGTGGGCCTCGGCCTACTGGCAGCCTGTCCCGGTTGGCCCAGCTGTGGCCAGCGCTTCCAGTTGCCTACCTCGCGGGTGGAGATTCCGGTACAGGGCGGCCTCGGCCCACTGGGCCGGCAGCGGCCCAGGAACCACGGGGTCAAACCTTTGGATTCGGCTCTGCTCGTTCCCGTGCTCTGTCCGCCACTGCCCCTGTTCTCGTATTCCCCGCATCGAACCTCCTATCGCCACCGCCCTCGACGCTACCCGGTCCTACCTCGTGGCCCTCATGGCGCACCGCCCCCGGATCCCGCCGGCGGTAGCGCGCGCCTGTAGCACCCCGGGTAAAACCGCTACTAGAAAATCGCCTATGTTTATTGTGCATCATCATGACATCAGCATGCATCTGTTTTGCCTAAAATTATTTTGCTAAAAGCCTATTTTTGTTTTCTAAGATATCCCCACTCTATTTGAACTGTAAAACCCTCGGTCCGCCTAGATCTTTTTTTTGCCTAAACTATTTACCAAAAGGATATTTAAAACTAAATAAAATAAATAAAACGTTTTTGTTCGGGGAGGCAATCCGACCGGTCAAGCCAGAGGCCCAACCGGACCAGATCACCTACAACCCGGCCCACCTAAACCAAACCCTAACCCTAAAATTCCTATCCCTAACCCTAACCCCCACCTCTCTAACCCCACCCCTCCACCCAACCGCCGCCACTCCCTGGCACACGCGCCCCCGACACGACCCAGCCACATCGCACCCAACCCACGCACACCACACCAAATCGCCCCACCCCGGTCCACCCTTCCAGCTACACACGCACACATACCTAGATCCTACCACACATACCACATGGTCAGTAACACAACCCCTGGCCACACCCCGCTCCTCCCCTGGCCCCACCCCGCAATCACCGGCCCCACCCCGCTCTGCGTCCTCCCCACGCGTTCCACCCTGTCGCTCGATCTGATTCCTCTCTCCCCTCCCTCGCTCGCATCCCCGCCGCCATCTCGAATTCTCCGACCACCTCCCTCACCGACCTTGACCTCCTCTGCCAGTACAGCCTCCGGCCACCAGCCTCCGGCCGCCAGCCTCCTCCTCCCCATCCGCTGCAGGACTGTGCGGCGCCGCGCGTGTCCTTCCCCGCCGTCGCACCAGGTCTGGCCGCCCCGACCATCCTTCCTCCCTCGCCACCGACGAGGCTGCTTGCCGCAGCGCCGCCAGGCCTCACCGTGTCGCCCTGATCCCCGCTGCCTCGCATGCGCCCATCTGCATCGAGCCGCCACCGTTTGCCACCTCCTCGTCCAGCCGGCACCCCTCTGCCCGTATGCATGCCCGATGCCGCCCATGTTGACCTCGCCTTCTCTGGCTCCGGTCGCTGCCCTGAGCATGCTGCCCGCATCTCTGCATCGTCGGTGTCCGCCTCCAGCGTGTCGCCGTTCTCTCTGCCGGGCCCCATGCGTCATGCCCGTCGTCCCCTACTGTGTATCAAGGTAGTCGTGCCCCTGTTTTGTTGACCATGACCCCCTGCCGATGGGTTCCTTTGTTGTGGTGATGCTCCGGTGCGAGCCCGCGGAGTTGTGGCCTTTTGGTGGAACGGGTACTGCCACTTGGTGCCGACAACTTCTAGGGGCTCTCAAGATCCTCCCAATCAGTCTCGCGCCCATGTACCTAGACCCGCCAAGATCTTTGTGTCGACAAGATCGACAACGGCAAGATTGACATCCAGGATCCATGTCGAGGACCCGCGGTAGCTGAAGATTTCTGCAGCACCGGGCGACACTCGAAGAACCACCGACAAGATTCCAGACGCCATGTTCTCCTTCATGGATCCTCATAAACTCCTTCCTAGAAACCCGAAGATCGATCCCAAACTTCGGCGAGACCCAAGATATCCGAAATCCCCCATGTGTGACCCCTCTTTCCGAGACCCCTAATTTTGATAAATATAAAATACCTTGTTGCACTTAAATTATCATTGATGGGGATATGCCTACCGGGGTATACCCAATGAGGCGTTCGATCGCCCAAGACTTGGCGAGTGGGCTGCAAGACGGCAATGGATTGAAGCCAGCGAGGAACCAAGCGACTGGAAGCTGAAGGCCCAGGCGAGTAGATAGGCCCAGTCGGATTAGGTTAAACGAGTATCGAAGCTTTAACTGAATCGGTTGAGATATGTAAACCCTAGGGGAGGTGAGCCTATATAAACCTCCCTGCGGGGCGTGTAGAGATACGTTCCATCATACCCCCACGCGACTCGCCGCCTAGCCGCCGAGCTCGCCCATTGTACCACCTTCATAATACAATCTAGCAGGAGTAGGTCTTTACCCTCCTAGGGGCCGAACCTGGGTAAAACCCTGTGTCTCCGCCCTCATCTCGCTCCGCAGATGGCTGGCCGCCCTTGCCCCTCGTTCTACTACTCGTTGCCGATTGCAGCATCTGCCGTGACCATTCCCACGACAGTGGCGCCCACCGTGGGGCCTGGCGTCGGCGGTGTTCTGCGGCGAGATCAATCTGCCCATCAACGAGGCGGTGCGCCACCGGCGCATGATAGCGATCGGCGAGATGCTCCAAATCTTGCCGAGCAGCTACGTCCCGGCGGCGCGACCCGTCACGCACAGCGTGATCCTGCCGATCGGCACGATCAGCCTCTTCGTCGGCCTCACCGACGTCATCGTCTCGGAGGACTCGGCTCGCATCCGCGAGTTGCCGCCACACGATCGGCTCTCCGAAAGCCAGATCCGCACGATCCATCGCCTCGCCTCCGAGTACAATTCGGCCCACAGCGGCGTGGCCGAAAACTCAGCAGCCGCGGAAGACGCGGCCCTCAACGACGATGCCGACTCGGCGACCCCGGCGTCACTCGCCGGGTCCATTACCGCGGCTTCACCCGCGGGCTCCATTACTCAGGTCTCCAACGTGGGAGACTTCGAGGACCCCTCCATCCTCGGGATCTTCGAATTCGACTCCAGGTCGGAGAACTCCGTCGACCTCCGTGACGAAACCGGCCGCCACGCTGCGACCTACATGGCGACCGACACCGACCCGCCAGAGGATCCATTCTCCACCCCAATCCCTCCTAACGCCACGACGACGGAGGTCGAGGAACTCCGCCTGAAACTGGCGGAGGCAGTGCGCAAGGAGCAAGCCGAGCGCGAGAAATTTCGCCTCGAGCAGGTGACGGCGCAGGAGCTATCGCGCTACCACCAACAGCGGATCAGGTCGCGCCTGAACCCCACCGTTCAGGGGCGCGCCCTTAACTTCGACAGCAACGACCCGGCCAGCGTGGCGGCGCGCGATCTGTGAACGCGCCACCGAGGAAGCGCCCGACCCCGCCCGGTCGACGGCGATGGGCGCCCGCCTCCAACCGCACACCCCGAGGACCAGCCGGATAGTAGTCTCCTCACGGGGCGAGGCGCCAGCGGCCTCCACTGTTCTCCACCCCTATGGACAACCTCGTGGCAGGCGAGCAGCAGCCGGGCGACATCACGGCCACCGCGACGGCGCCCTACAGATCAATACGTCGGGGCCTGCTGCGCCAAAGGCCGTCGAGCAGCAAAAGCGGGCGCCGACCGCAAGGTCGAGTATACTCGCGTTCTTGAGCGAGGCGGCCTCGGCGGCCGCCCAATGGCGGCAAACACACTCAAGCGCCCACCACCGAGCCATCGTGGCTCCAACACCGACCAGCGAGCGTGGCACTCTCCTGCGACCCCAGGCCAGCGACCAACCTCGTCGCCGCCAACGGTCAGCCCATCAACACCCGCACCCACATCATCAACAACCAAAGCTGGCGCGCACGCCAGCCCGACGACCTGCGGCACACCCTAACCAATCGCCGCGACGGCGAGCCCATGGGGTCACTCAATCGGCCCCAAGTGCTTCGGACCGATGATCCGAGAAGTACCTGCCAAACTTTAAGGCGCGAAGGAGATAGAAAAGTATGATCCTCGTGCGACCCGCCATCCGCTCGACACATACCTCATGGCAATGGGGATCGCGAGCCACACCGACCTCCTGGCCGCCCGTTACCTCCCCCTGATGATGGAGGGGACGTGCAGGCAGTGGATCAACACCCTCCCTCAGGACAGTATAGACTCCTGGGAGGAGATGCGCGACGCTTTCGTCAGGCACTTCGAGTGCTCCTACACCCGCGCCACCACTATCGAGGACCTGGGCGATCGTCCGGGGACCCATGAGTCGACCCAAGAATCGGGTCCAACGGTGGCAAGAACTCTAGTACAACGCGGTCGGCATCCACCGGACACCGCGATCCATTGCTTCAAGACCTCGTGCCGTCGAGCCCTGGTCGCCAAGCTCAAGCGACACTCTCCGACAACATCCCGACCTCCTCGAGATCGCCAAACGGCAGCGGAGGAAGATCCAAACCAGGAAGCGGCGACGAATCGGAGGTCAACGCCGCCGGCGCAGCGGCAATGACGACGGTCCGACCTGCGCTTACAGCAACACTTCGCCTCACCGGCAAGCGCCGCCAGCGGTGGCGAAGTCGACTTCGTCGCCAACGCCGGGCATGCGCCGCGCGAGCCCAAACTTCGCCCGACGGAGGACAACGCCGCGACGGTGGCAACTACAAGGCCAAGCCAAGGTTCGACCCCGCGGCTCTCCTTAACCAACCATGTGCGTTTCCTAGCAGGGAAGGAAAGCCCGCCACGCACACCACCGCCGACTGCCACACCCTCAGGGAGATCGAGAAGGCACGGCGAGCACGGGAGGACCCTGACAATGACCCGCCAAACGGCGGAAAATTCGGCAAAGTGGCCGGCTCGCTCCACACCTTCACGGGCTTCAACACGAAGCGCGAGAAGAAGGTCATCGCCCGCGCCGTCGCCGTCAATGCGGTGGCCCAGGTGGACGTCCCCCAGTTCCTCAACTGGTCAGAGCAGCCCATCACCTGGAGTCGACAAGACCACTCGCCACGCATCGAGTACCCAGGTCGAGTCGCCCTGGTGGTCAAGCCCAAGGTCGGCGACTACTGGCTCCCCAAGACATTGATGGACGGCGGAAGCTCCATCAACATCCTGTACCTGGACACCTTCAGGCGGCTGCGGCTCCCGCAGTCGATGATCGAGACGACCCACACCACGTTCCACGGCATCGTCCCCGGTCGGAAGGCGTACCCGATCGGCAAGGTCACGCTGCCAGTCAACTTCGGCACACCAGCAAACTTCCGCACCGAGCGGATCATCTTCGAGCTCGTGCCATTCGATAGCCCCTACCATTGCGTCCTGGGGCGCCAGGCGTTCGCCAAGTTCATGGCAGCGCCCCACTATGCGTACAACGCGATGAAGCTCCCCGGGCCGTGCGGCGTCATCACCATCAACGGCGACCCCGACATGGCCGCCGAGTGCGAGGCCAAAGGCGCCGAGCTCGCTGACGCCATCATCGCGGCGGAGACCAACCACGCGGATGAACTCGCCAAATACGCGAGCGGGGTCAACAACGACGACCCCACCATACTCAAGAAGCCCAACTCGGAGGGCGCAAACACCTCAACCTTTGAGGCCACCACGCACACCCGTACCGTCGAGCTGGTCCCAGGCGACTCCAGCCAGACGGTGACGATCGGGACGGGCATGAGCCCGGCATAGGAAGGCGCGCTCATCGAGTTCCTCCGTGAGAACAGGGACATCTTCGCATGGAAGACCTCTGACATGCCCGGTGTCCCTAGGGAGCTCGCTGAGCACAAGCTAAACGCCGACCCCAAAGTGCGACCTATCAAGCAGTCGCTGCGACCCTTCAATGAAGAGCGCCGCCGAGCAATCATCCGGCCGATCAAATACTCCAAGTGGCTGGCAAACCCAATCCTGGTCTAGAAGAAAAACGGGACCTGGAGGATGTGTATCGACTACACAAACCTGAACAGCGCCTGCCCAAAGGAGCAGTTCATCCTCCCGCGGATCGACCAGATAATCGATTCCACCGCGGGCTCGAGTCATTGTGTTTCCTCGGCGCCTACTGGTTACAACCAGATCAAAATGGCTGTCGCGGGACGAGGAGAAGATGGCGTTCATCACGCCATTGAACCTTCGCTACACCGCCATGACCTTGACCTCAAACGCGGGCAACCTACCAGCGGTGCATGCAAGAATGCCTTGCGAGCCAAATTAGCGCAACATCCACGTCTACATCGACGACGGCGTGGTCATAAAGTCCGCTTCGCCAGGCGACCTACTCGCCGACTGGCGGAAGCGTTCGCCAACTTGAAAATACAAGATAAAGCTCAACCCAGCAAATGCACCTTGATTGTACCCAGAAGGCGACTCTTGGGCTACGTCGTCTCCAAGCGTGGGATCAAGGCGAACCCCACCAAGATTGACACGATCGCCCAACTCGGCAAACCCGAGAGCTTGCGCGACGTTCAGAAGCTGGCCGGGCGAGTAGAGGCTCTCAGTCGCTTCATCCCCCGCTTGGGCGAGAAGGCAATGCCTCTATATCGCTCGATCGCAGAACCCCACATTCCAGTGGGACAAGGAGGCGGACGATGCCCTCCGCGACCTCAAGAAGGTGCTACTCGCCCGCGCTACTACCGCCCGATCGACAAAGAACCCATGCTAGTCGTCGCGGCTTCCGGCGTCGTCGGTATGATCATGATCGTCGGCGACGGAGGAAGGAAAGGCGCCAGACAGCGACCGGTCTACTACATCAGCGAGGTCCTCACCGAGTCGCGCCAGCGGTACCCGCAGTACTAGAAGCTGGTATACGCGGTCTTCAAGGCACAGCGACGCCTGCCGCACTACTTCTAGGAGCACCCGATCACGGTCGTCTCCTCCGCACCGTTGCAGGACATCATCCGCAACCGTGAGGCGACCGGGCGAGTCGCCAAGTGGGCCGTCGAGATCGGCGTCCACAACATCAAATACGAGCCACGAAGAGCGATCAAGTCGCAAGCCCTAGCGGACTTCATCGCCGGTAGGGAAGAAGCCCAGCAGCGGAGAAGCTGCCATACCTCCACTCTGGAGCCTGCACTTGACGGCTCCAAGAACGCGGATGGCGCGGCGCGAGGATCGTGTTAACTTCTCCGAAGGCGACAAGCTCCGCTATGTCCTGCACAGACTTCACACCTACACAAACAACATGGCGAGTCACGAGGCCTTACTACCAACATGAGGGCCGCCGAGATGAATGTCAACTTCCTATGCTGTTACGCGACTCGACCTCATCGCGGACACAAGTCGGGCTTCACGACGCCGTCTCCCCACCATGGCGGCGTCCGCCAAGCGATGGACAATCTGGCGGACACTTCACGAGCTACTCCGTCGAGTGGATCGACAGCGGAAGAACGAGGAGGCCGACGCCCTCTCTCGCATCGGGTCGGCTCGACTCGCACCACCACCGCCGCGTCTTCCTCGACCACGATCACCAAGCCATCGGTCTCTCTCCCAAGGAGATCGACATCGAGTCCCGCTCCAACGAAGCAGCCCTGGTCGCTTTTCGTCAGCGAGCGAACGACGGACCAAGCCCTACATCGCCTACAGAAGCCGACACCTTGCGGCGGGCGAGGCGGAAGCTTCGAATGATCGCCCATCGATGCAAGTCCTACGCCATCATCGACGGTGAGCTCCTGGCCTTGATGTCACCGGCGTGTTCAACGCTGCGTCCAACCCGCCCGGCAGACGCAAGATCCTCCACGACATCCACTCCGGTGACTGCGGCCACCATGCCAGCGCCAGCTCTCTCGTCGCCAAGGCTATGCGACATGGATTCTCTTGGCCCACTGCGCACGCCGCTGTCGACATCGTCCAGCGGTGCGCCGGGTGCCGTAATCGCCAACCAGACACGTGCGAGCTCGGCGCTCAAAACAATCCCCATCACTGGCCATTCGCCGTATGGGGCATGGACATGGTGGGCCCTTCAAGAAGGCTCCCTCGGTTACACCCACCTCCTAGTCGTGATCGACAAATTCACAAAGTGGGTGGAGGCCAAGCCAGTCCGGAAATGCGACGGGAAGACGCCACGAAATTCTCAGCGAACTCATATATCGCTACGGGTTCCCCAAGCATCATCACGGACAACGGCACCAACCCGCCAAAGGAGCCATGGCGAATTCTGCGAAGAGCACCACATTCGGCTCGACCTCGCGTTAGTCGCCCACCCGGAATCAACGGCCAGGCGGAACAGGCCAACCAAAGCATCCTCCACGGCCTGAAGCCGCGACTCCAAGTACCACTCGAGCGCACCGCCCGGTCTGGGTCGAGCTACCCTCCGTCATCGGGAATCCGCACCTCGGTCAACAGGTCGGCAGATTCACCCCTTCTTCATGGTGTCTGGCGCGGCGATCATGCCCACCGACCTTGAGCACGACTCGCCAAGGGTCGCCCACTACCGGAAGCTGCGAACGAACTTCGCACGCGGGATGGAGTCGATCAACTCAACGAGCCGCGACCTGGCTTCGCTCGCGCACCGCCATCTACCAACAAGGACTTCGCGCTATCACGGCGGTGGGTGAGAACTTCGCACCTTCCAAGAAGGCGACCTGGTGCATGTCTCATCCAGACAAGAAGGGCATGCACAAGCTTTCCCTCCATGGGAGGGACCATTCGCCATCGGCCGTGTACTCGCAGCGACGCCTACTACCTCACCGGCGTCCGCGGGGCGGCGAACTCGACGTCAGCGACCATGGAATGTAAACCTCCTCGGAAGTTCGCCTAGAACCCCACATATGTACTCTCCGATCGCTCTGAAATAAAAAAGCGGTTACCGCAAATTGTGCCTACTCTCCGTGTCTTGTGCCACTACTTTTCGTAATAACAGAACACGCTAACCGCGAAGTCAACCTTTGGTACAGCGATCGGCACGACTAAGTAGTGCGGTGCAAAACCTTGAGTCACCTCAGGTCTTGCATCGTCCACGAAAAATGCCTACCCGGAGCCCCATTGGAGTCGCCTAGCTCGACTGGTTCTACGAACCAAGACTACTGCCTACGCTTCTTACAGCGACCACGGTCCTCCGCATCCCCGACATAGCGACTCGAACGGCTAAGTACCACGCTCGGGGACTGCGGACCAGTTCACCTCGAGCGGTCGGGAAAGCGCCAAGTAGGAGAGCATGCCCGGGACTGCATGCCGCTGACCCCACGGGCCAGGCAGGAGTGACGCGCACAAACTAACGCGCCAAGTCCTCACTCACCCTCGAGTCGTGCCTGGAACAGCCAAGTACCACGCTCGGGGACTTGGCCACCCGACCTCGTTCGCGCACGGGAAAACGGCGAAGTACAGCGTTCAAGTCGCCTAGCGGCGCTCTTCGAGTCCGGGCGAGTCGACCACAATAATAAAACACACAAAGACAACAAACACATCACATACGAGGTAAACCCCATAAAAGGGCGGACGCGCTCGGGGACTCGTTCAAACAACAATCACAAACACTTGACAAATACCAAAATAGACACGACATCTCATTCGATAGCATGTTGCATTGTCTCGCATTACAAAATATGCCCGCATGGCAGAACTGCTGCTAACGCCACAAGGCAAACTATCCTATTCTGCAAGCTTAGACGACGACTCGCCAACTCCACGGCGATGGCGGATGAACGGCGTGTACGGGTTCGACGGATACGTCGTCAGTTCACCCGCCATTGCCGCGCGGAAGGGTTGCTCAACCTTGAAATCACGATGCGGCGGCTCGGGGTCGCCAGACACGACGACCGTCTCCTGGTACGGAAGGAGGTCGCCCATCGCCAAGACACACTCCGAGTACTTGGCGGCGCGGTCTTGCAACTTGAGGACCTCGGAAAGCTCCACCGCGCCGGTCAATGATGGGTAGCCACTCGTCACGTCATCGATGTCGAAGTCCTCGGGGAAGTGGGCAAGTCCAAGACTAAGCGTCGTTGCCGCCCCGCGCCGAAACGCCGACCGTGTCATGAACTCAACGACCGCGGGCGCCTTCTCCAAATACCTCCACACCTCAACGAGGTCGCTGGGAATCACTTCCGTGGGCGATATCTCCTGGAGATATGCACGGATGCACGTCGCCGACAACGTTGCCGAATCGACAAGCGTGCTCACACACTGCCGCGCGTTGAACGTGCTTGCTTCTTCCGCGCTGTCGATGATGCGACCTGCGAGTAGAAGACAATAATGAATACGACGGACACCACAAATGGCACAACTACTGAAAGAGGCAGACGCACTTACCAATCAACGGGCGGGCGAGATCCGTGATGAAGCATTGAAGCGACGTATGGTCGTCCTAAAGCCCAGCAATAAGGACTTCTGACACTCTATGATCCTCTTCGGCGGCCTTGGCTCGCCCATCGGCTGAGCTCGCTTCTTCCTTCGCCTCCTGCAGCTGGCGCTCGAGGTCGGCGATCCGTTGTTCGGCCGAACTCAAAGCCGACTGCGCCGCCGCCAATTCACTAGCGGGGACAAGCCCCTGGCGAGCTTCCTCTGCCTTCGCGGCAACAGCCCGAAGCCCTTCGTTCGCCTCCTGGACGATGGCCAGTTCCTTTTCCGCGCGCTGCTTCGCCGCCAATCGGTCGGCCGATTCAAGTTGCAGACCCTGCACATCACCAAAAGGGCAATCAAAGAAACTCCTAAAGTGCCCACCCGCTGAAATTCAGCGAGTGCGCACTCGGGGACTGGTACTCAAAGAAATTCCTAAGTGCCCACCCGCTGAAATTCAGCGAGTGCGCACTCGGGGACTGGATGTACCTGGATGGCTGCGCCAAGCATGCCGTGGAGTTGTATCGCGTCCACGGACGCGAGGAGAGCTGGCGTATGCCCACGGCGCTGGTCGACTTCAGCGTCGGCGACTCCTGGAGCGTGGCTCGAAGGCGAAGTTCCACTCGCCGCGGCCGCCTTGGTCATGAAGCGCGGGAAGGTGGCGATAGAGGCACCCGCCCCAAAGGAGGTCGGCTCGGCCGTTCCGAACAGCAGGCGCCCTCGCCGTGGGCCGCCGCCTCCGTTGCAGGACCAGCCCGGCGCGCCGTGTCGTCGAAATCGTGGCAGCGGCGTCACCCTTAGCCTTCTTGCCGCCATCCGCGAGGCAGCGACTTCGTCCGCCTTCCTCTTGGGAAGAATCCTCCTCGACGACGGACGGCACCTTAGCCCGGTTGGGTGGCCCATCTTCTTCCTCCGGTCCTGTACGCCGATCATATAAGCAAGATAATTCAATGATTATGGGAGACAAAGGCGAGTGCACTCACTTGGCGACCGGAATGAAGCGCAGCCCCGTACGGAGGCCGGCTGGCTTCTCCAGCTCAGGGCCCAGTCGGCGGCTGAGCCCCATGTCCAGGACGTCACGTGCCCAAGACACGGACGGCTTCTTCATCGTCGAAGCTGCGACCGGAGCCTCTGTAACTTTTTCGACAGGAGCTTCCCTGCGAGGCGAAGTCGCTGCGGCAGGAGCCTCCCCCAGCCCCGAGACCGGGGCGAATGGCGGAGGCATCGACGCCAGGGGCACCTCGATGGTGGCCGTGTCCAGCCTTGCCGTCGGCGGCGCCTCATCCTTGGCCGGGCTGGGGGCGTCATAACTGCTTGCCGAGTGTGGTGGCGAGGCCGGCCTCGTCGGTTTCGTCTTCCTTCTTGGAGGGGCCTTCGCCTCCTTCTCCTTCCTCTTCTTCTTTGACGGAGTAGCTTGGCGGCGCGAGGTCATCTCCGGAAGTTCTTCTTCATCATCATGGCGCTCGAGGCTCTTGCTCGCCTCGAGCTCGCTTCAACGTTGCTTTCATGGTCTTGCGAGCCAGCGGGGCGGCTTCCTCCTCGGATTCGTCGTCGCTGTCGCTTTCGTCACTCCTAGCGGGCGACCTGCCCATGTCTTGGAAGGACGAGCTCGAATTCTCGTCATCCGAGGGCAGGAGCCACCCTTCCACCACTTGGAACAACTGCAACAAAGGCAAGTTGAAGTTAGTATGACCGCGACTGCAAAAGGACTGCGACTGCGAATGATACGAAGTGATTACCGTTGGGGCTGAGCGCTTCGCGGTATAGGGGGCGACCCCAGCTTGAGCGTCCAAGTACACCGCTTGGGTGATTTTCTTCAGGGCCGCGGTGTAGTCGTCGAGCCTCCACTCGGCCAGGCTAGCCTTTGTCGGGTCGTCCCGGCCGTGTCTTGGTACATGTAGTGCTCGCGCCGGGCCAGCGGGACGAGTCGCCGCCCGAGCCAGCAGTTGTACAGGTTTATCGTCTGGAGGCCCTTCTTCTTCAGACCGCGGATGGTCTGAAGCATCTCGTCGACGACCATCGGCTGGTCGCCGGGAAGCTTGCCGATTTGAAGGCGGCGTGGCTCGGCCGACCGCGGAATACCGCTGAATCGCCGTCTGGAGTCGCCTCGGCAATGTAGAACCACGACTTTTCCCGGCCGCTGCCTTGGCGGGCAGCATCAGGTCGAAGAATGAGGCCTTCGACTTCAGCTGGAAGGTTAGGCCACCCGCGACGAGCATTGGGCCGCCCGCCTCCTCGTGGCTGATCCGTCCATGGAACAGATCTTGCCAAAGAGGGAAGTAGGGCCGACAACCCAAGTAGCACTCGCAGAACGCCACAAAGATGGCGAGCTGCTCGACGCTATGGGGGCCTAGATCCGACGGCTAGATCCCATAGTAGGAGCAGAAGCGCCGGAAGAATAGGGTCGTGGGGAACCCTAGCCCCCGTTCGAGATGACTGGTGAAGCAGATGAACTCCCTCTCTCGCGGGTTTGGAGTCACCTCTCTTGCCGCGGGGATGCGCCAGCAGCCGGCTTGCAGAATCCCGGCCTCCTCAAAGGAAGCCAGTTGCGCCCTAGTGCATTTCGATCTGCCCCAAGGTTCGGTGGAGAGGGCCATGGCGGAAAGATTTGTGGGGGCTCGAGGATTTCGGTTGGCTGGTCGCGGTGAGGGAGGCGAAAGGTGCGCTCGGATGGAGGAAATGGTGAGGCGGTGGTCCTCGATCGCTAGCCATTCCTCTTATATAGCGGTTGCTACCCGCCAAATCAGGAACCAAGTTACCGCGATGATTACGCCAAAAGTTACCGTTGGATTAACTCCAGCGGCTAGTTTGACCATGTTTAACGGTCCAACTTCAGCCACTGCTCGCCGACCCAACCACTATGACGGTGTTTAGCCGACTCGACTGCCAAAGCTACGGTAGTGTGATTAGTTTTTCCTTTATCTGAGAGCCGCCGTTGATTATTTGGATGTCTACTCAGCGCGTATGCTCCGATTGCCAGCAGCCACCTCGCCAAATCGACAGCGGCCTCGGGGACTACTGATGGGGATATGCCTACCGGGTATACCCAGCGGGGCGTTCCGACCGCCCAAGACTTGGCAGTGGGCTGCAAGACGACTGGATTGAAGCCCAGCGAGGAACCAAGCGACTGGAAGCTGAAGGCCCAAGCGAGTAGATAGGCCCAGTCGGATTAGGTTAAACGAGTATCGAAGCTTTAACTGAGTCGGTTGAGATATGTAAACCCTAGGGGAGGTGAGCCTATATAAACCTCCCTGTGGGGCGTGTAGAGATACGTTCCATCATACCCCCACGCGACTCGCCGCCTAGCCCATTGTACCACCTTCATAATACAATCTAGCAGGAGTAGGTCTTTACCCTCCTAGGGGCCGAACCTGGGTAAAACCCTGTGTCTCCGCCCTCATCTCGCTCCGCAGATGGCTGGCCGCCCTTGCCCCTCGTTCTACTACTCGCTGCCGATTGCAGCATCTGCCATGACCATTCCCACGACAATCATGCTTGCACACATATCATGTGGTATGGGGCATTATGCTTATTCATATTATAATTAAATATGGAGACCATATGCGAGCACATCTAGTCTAATATTGGTCCCATTTAAATTTGTGCATCGAACCGATGAAATATTTTACCTTGTTAAGACAACATTTAAAATTTCGGGGTATCTAAACAACATGAACCTAATAATTAAATGTCGGGACTCCGGTTCCGCTTAATATTGCTTAATTGCATCGCATCCTTGCCATGGCATGCATCATACATGCATCATGCTCGATATTTTGTCGTAGTATTAAGTAGTCTATCCGGTGTTTCTTCTAGTGCTTTGTTTCTTCACGAATTAGGCGGATGAGTTGATGCGAGTGTCGAGCCGATCTTCGGATGAACCTTCGGCAATGTTTTCAGGCGAGCATTCTCCCCCTTTCTACCTATTTTACATTTCTAGTCTTTAACTATTGCTATCTGTGTTGCGATGCTCTAGTTTTCGTACCGGGATATCCCTTGCAGCCTTATATTGCCTTGGACACATCCTATTACCTATTGTTTGGTAGATAGTTGGACTTGCGTGTCGTAGTTGCTTGCTCAAGTGTTGTTGCGTGTCGTCAAGTACCACAGTTGTTGGAAGACTGCCATATGCTTTATGTTGGAGATGATCATGGTTTTAATTACCGTTTAATAACTAAAATTGAAGTAGGTAAATAATGCAGAGGCACAGGTGGGCAATAGATCTTATTTGGTTTTTAACCGTCCACTTGTGTCCCGTAGGACCCCAAGTACTTGATACATGTTCTTTGAATATTTGCACTATCCGCATGTGGGACCATGAATCCCCCTAGCCAGAGCTTCAGTCATATATTATTTCTTGGGGCCACAAACTAGTTTGGGGCTTTATTACTATCATGTACTTATGCCATGCTTTACTGCTTTATTTACGATTGCGCGTGGAGCGCCTGTACTGTTTAGGTAAGCAAAGTGTTTTCGCGGTATCGACAAGCCCAGTCACACTTTCGGGTTCCCAGTCGTTTACAGCCATTGACGCAAACCTCTGGATCCGTTCCGGAGCCGGCCAACTTCGTCGCGGGTAGCTTGGTGGGGTGGCCCCCTGAAATATTATATGAATCTTGCAATTGCTCTGTCGTGATGCCTCGTTGGGTTTTCATTTGGTTTTTCCCGAGGTTGATCGTGCGTGTGTTGCTATTTGTGCCCCCTGCAGGGTAAAACTTTCTGAAAGCCGTGTCCGTGCTTATGGACGACTTGGAGCATAGTATCTCGATCATAGACAACTATAACTAAAGTAGTACTATAAATTTGACTTTATGATGACTAGTAATCAGCTTCACTACAACGGAATTGCTAAATAAAAGTACCAACAACTGCTGGTTTTGTGATGCCTCATGCTATATGTATCTGACTAGTAAGTATTGCAACTACAACGAAATGGTTAACTAAAACTGCCCACTGTTTATAATATCAGGATGACTCATGCTATTTATATCTGACTAGTAATTGCTGCAACTATAATGGAATGAATAAAACTGCGAACTGTGTGAGTTCCTCGGTTGACTTCCTCGTTTGGTCTCGAGGGGGAAATACCAGGATGGGTATGCTTGGTGATAGTTTCAGGTTTGATCCGAATAGGTCTTTCTTATCCCTATTTAATAGCCGCCAGTTGTATTGAGTCTCTATAGGTTGTTTAGTGCATGCGGCGCTGCCGTTTCAGTTCACCATACCTATGTAGGCGAGGACCGCTGAATTCTAGTCTCGCCGTGTACTGGCCTCAATACTGACCGCTCTCCTTTTTCCTTTGCCCTTTGTCGGCACCCCTTTTGTTTAAGCAGGTTTGAGATCAACGTCGTTAGCAGGGTTACCCTTTCGGCTTGGCCTGGGCAGGGTTATGGACGCCATTGGTTATTCTTCAGGGCTCTTATCTCAATTTGCATCTTGTCCGTACTCGGACGATGTATCGTTTTAAAGGTGATTTGGATCTTTGTATTGTATATCTGTATTCTTGACTCATGGAGTCGTTGTTGTATATATCTGTTCTGTGGGTTCCATCGTGGACTATTGTGTAATGATATTACTTCGTTCTCCACCCGCACGCAAGTGCCTGGTGGGCACCTCTGAATCGTTTCTATGTGGGTTTGGCGGGAATCGCTCAGACTTGCATAGGGCCGATCTGAGGGTGTTACTGCGCCCCTACCCTCTCCGCGCTTCATCCCCTCCTCGCCGGGCGTCTTCCCCTGACCGGATCTGTTGCCTCCTGCGCGCGGCCAACTCGGGGCTTACCGACACCCGGGCCGCCGATCCCCGCCGCCCTTGCGCTATCCGCCTCACCGTCAGCCGTCCCATTCCCCCCACGCGTGTGGCACCGCCTGGAGGAGCCGAGGCGGTCTCCTCCTCTGCCCCAGGATGTTGCTCGTAAGGAGCATCTAAGGACCGAAGCCCTGCAGGCTCGGGTTGCATCGGCGGCGACCCGCCAAGGGCCAGGACGTGCTGACTCGGCCCCCTAGCGTGAGGGTTGGGCCTCGGACCAGCCGGCCACGGGCGAGGGTGCGGTGGTTCGTTGCGAAGGCGAGAGTGGCGACGCGGTGATTCCCGAGAAGAAGAAGAGAAAGAGGAAGAAGAAGGGCATGGCGTCTGCGTCCAAGGGACCTTCAGCATCGGCGGATCCTGCCCCCGGCGTGCTGGGCGCCCCTCCAGGGGCGAGCCTAGCGGCGAGAGGCGGCTGCTGCCATCCCGCGTCACATGGAGTCCCTGGAGTACTACGACCATGGAGTGGACGGAGGCTTTTACTTCATCAACATGGGTGGAGTGCCGATGACCGTCCCATAGACACTTGCCATGGTGACGATCCTCCCGGCTCAGGACCCACCCCTCGCGGTGGAGGTGACGGAGGACCTGATCCAGGAGGAGCTCAACGCGGTACTGCCTCGCCATGAATGGCCGGTCCGCCGTGTCTCGACCTCCGAGTTCGTGGTGTCCTTCCCGTCCGTGGTGATTCTGCGCATGTGCGCTTGCGACACGTCTTTCACGCTTCCAATCCACCAGCAGAAGGTCTCCATCCAGCCATCCTCGGCCGCCTAGGAGACGATGGCCACTCTCTCATAGGTGTGGGTGCGATTGCACGGGGTACCGCCTGAGGCCAAGAGGACTGAGGTGGTGGCGCTCGTGTCCTAGACGGTGGGAAAGCTCACGGAGGTGGACGTGGGCTCGCTACCTGGCCACGGGCCGATTTGTCTGCAGTTTCTATGCCCGGACACCTTCGTCTTCCTGGTCTCCCTGCCACACTTCTTCTTCAACCGGGTGGGCAGAGACCTCTTGGTGGAGCTCGACGAGGAGATGGCCGCCCCTGAGGCCAGCCCCCGCCCCACCCCTCCCCGCCCCCCGCCGATGACGGCACCAGGATGGGGGCGAACGTTGATACGCCAGAAACATATCTATAATTTTTGATGTTCCATGCTTGTTTAGTATCTACTTTGCTTTGCTTTGTCCACACTTTGAGGTGCTTTTCATATGTTTTCTGGTACTAACCTATTAACAAGTTGCCACAGTGCCAGTGCCCTGTTTTCTGCTGTTTTTGGTTCCAGAAAAGCTAGTAAGGAAATATTCTCGGAATTGGACGGGACAAAAGCCAAAGTCAATATTTCACCGAGGAGAACCCGGAGTCTAGAGGAGAGACGGAGGGGTGCCACAGGGTGGCCACACCCCCCGCCAGGCGCGGCCTAGTGTGGGCTTGCGCTTGGGCAGGGTGTGGCCCCCTGGCCGCCTCCCAGCCTCGTCTATTCACCTATAAGAAGCCCCTGATGCCGAAACCATAAGTACCCGATCTATATTCCACGAAACCGTCTGTAGCCGCCGCCACCATCGTCCCTAGATCGATGGTGATCTGGAGCTCTTCCCGGCACCCTGCCGGAGGGGAGATCATCTCGGAGGCCTTCTTCTTCATCATGCCAGCCTTCGGTATGAAGCGTGAGTAGTTCCACCTTGGACTACGGGTCCATGTAGTAGCTAGATGGCTGTATCTCCTCCTTGTGCTTTCATGTATAGATCGTGTGAGCTCCGTTCATGATCGAGGTCCAATCTACTCCCTCCATCCCAGGGCTTTAGGCGTAAAATAAATTTCAATTTTTCCCAACGCTTAAAGCGTGGAGTCCGTGATAACAGTAGCCTACCTTTTTTGCCCCTGCGTGAAACGAGGCGAGCGGTGCATGCAGGAAGCCAGGCGAACCAGCGAGCGAGTCGCGCTGGAAACAAGGCGAGCGGCCTGCAGGAGAAAATAAATGCATATGCATGCAGGGGTAAATTAGGAAGGTTGCCTTTTTTTCTTCTCCACCGCCTCCTGCCTAAATAAGTGTGCTGATCTGTTTACGCCTAAAGCCCTGAGATAGAGGGAGTATTTGTAAACATGCATGTTGTGTTTGTGGGGATCAGGTGGATATTGAGATTACTATGTCAGATTGATTAATGATTTTTTATATTTTAATTATATCATGTCTGTGTTGTTTGTGATCTTGAATGCTCTCCGTTGTTAGTAGCTATCTTGGCCAAGTAGTTGCTAGTGACTCCAAGAGGGGGTATTTATGCTCGATAGTGGGTTCATGCCTCTAGTTTTCAAGGGAAGTGACAGAAATCTCTTCGGTTGTAGATGTGATGTTGCCACTAGGAAGAAAACAACGGTCTCTTGTTCATGAAACAAGTGGATTGTTTACCTTACACACTTTGCTTAAAGTAGATGTCTGTTGCTTGCAACTTAATACTAGAGGGGGTTCGGATGATAACCTGAAGGTGGACTTCTAGTCATAGATGCAGTTGGATGGCGGTCTATGTATATTGTTGTATTGCCCAATCGAATCTCATAGGATCTTTTTGTCTAGTATTGCATTTTTATACCGTGCTCAGTTCCTGTCAATTGCCCTGTTGTAATTTGTTTACGCTTCATGCCATGTTTGTTTATCTAAGGAGAGAACCTCTAGTGAACTATGGACCCCAGTCCAATCTTTACCATTGATACATCCTACACTGTTACTGTTTACTTGCTGCAAACTATTATCACCTTCCACACCATACAGTTAATCCTTTGTTACAGCAAACCGGTGAGCTTGACAACCTCACTGTTTCATTGGGGCAAAGTCTTGAGTTTGTGTTGTGTAGGTTTCCATGTTGCTTGCAACACCTTTGAGACGTTTCCTTCCTCCTACTGGTTCGATAACCTCGGTTTCTTACTGAGGGAAAACTTGCTGATGTGCTGCCTCACACCTTGCTCTTGGGGTTTCCCGATGAAGCGCTCCAAGTCAACAAGGAGTTAGCCATCAAGACTTTTCTGGCGCCGTTGCCGGGGAGGCTAAGGACGTCTTCACAAGGGGAGTCCTCCTCAACCTTTATCTTTACTTTGTTTTTAGTTTGCTTAGTTTCTTTTGTTTGGTTTTGTTTGCCTCCTTTTATCAAAAACTCCAAAAAAATTAGTCTAGTTTGGATTGCTTTCTCTTATCAAAAACACAAAAAATTAGTCCCTTCTCTAGTTGCTGGTCTGTTATTGCCTTGCTTGGTCATGCTTTCTATCAATGGATGGTTTCTTTGAAACTAGTTCTTATTGGCAAGGTGGGTTCATAGAATAAAAAAGTATTATTATAAGGAACACCGTTTGTCACAAAAAGGGAAACACTTATGGGAGCAAATTGATAAATTGAATACTATTGCTAGAGAGGTGTGCTCTACTTATAATGTTACTTATTGCTTTGATAAATCTTGTTGCTTTAGGAGGTATAAACACCTACATTTTCAATGTGAGTATAATGATAATGTTACCATATCTTTTTATGTTAAAGGAAATTATGACTTTTATGATGTGGAACAAATTGAAGAATTTATTGCCTTCAAGGGTGCATTTGAACTTGCTAGTTCGCTTGAAAATAATGATGATGCACCTTATGAATATGAGGTGTATGAGATATTTAAATTTTGCTTTGATAATTAAAAGGAAGAAAATGGCTATATTCTTGAATATTTTAATAGGTGCTTTCCACAAATGGAAGAGACTAATGCCTTGCAGGAGCCTATGGAAGAAGAAATTGTTGAAACTGCAAGCTCATTAGATGAAAAAGAGGAGGAGAGTGATGAACAAAAGGAGGAAGAATGGATCTACCCATTTCTACCTTCTAATGAGAGTAACTCTTTACCTCTTATATTATTTGATTGTCCCCCATGCATACCAAAGGAGGATGAATGTTATGTTCATGTGATCCTTTTGAAATGTCTATTTTGGGTAAAACCAATGAAGGTTTTAATCCCACTATTTTTGAGCTTGATAGAAATTATGTGTTTGTAGATCATGAAAAGCATGCTTTATGTGATAGCTATATTGTTGACTTTATTCATGATGCTACTGAAAATTATTATGAGAGAGGAAAGTATGGTTGTAGAATTTTTCATGGTACTGAAACACAACTCTATGTGCTGAAAGTTTTGAAGTTACTCTTGTTTTATCTTCCTATGCTTGTCACTTTGTTCTTTGTGAATTTATTTATGTACAAGATTCCGATGCATAGTAAGAGGGTTAGACGGAAATGTGTATTGAATTTGCTTCTTGATGCTCTCTTTTACTTCAATTCATATTTCCTATGTGAGCATCTTCTCAAACTATCATGCCTAACTTAAAGGCGTTAAAGAAAAGTACTTGTTCGGAGATAACCCAAGAGTTTTCTTGAGTCTTGGAAGTTGTTACTTCAGTAATGACCTCTCCTTATCCTTTTTGTTTGCTTTTTGTGCCAAGAATTACCTCTAATGAGAGGGAAGTAAGATTTGGGGAGTTGCTGTCCCAAAACAGATTTCTGCCCTCCACCATAAAAATTCGTGAGGAGTCTCTGTAAGTCGGATTGAGCTGAAAATTTATGAATAAATCCCCCAATATGTTAGATAACTTTCGTTAGATCAAAAAGTTTTGATTTGAGCAACATAAGATTCTCGAAAAAATCGGTTTCTACCTGCTGGTCTGTTTTGACAGATTTCTGCCATTATTTGCATTTGCTTCTTATTGTTTCCTTTTTGAGTTATATTTTGGGGAATTGATATTTTTTAAGGAGTTGCTACAGTATCTTGTGTTTTTAGTGAAAAGTTTTGCTGTTCCAAAGCTAAACCCAAGGGTCTATTATCTTTAGAATACACTAATGTTGCTAATGAATATTGTGTGAAGTTTTGTATGAAGGGAAAGAATGATGTAATGAGATGAAGAATGGATAAAATCTCAAGCTTGGGGATTCCAACCCTGGGTCACCCCAAGAAATATCCAAGAGGTACAAGTGTCAAAGCTTGGGGATGCCCAAGGCATCCCCTTCTTCATCAATAAAAAGCTCAGGTCTTTCTAGACACTTCGTTTTTATTGTTTCATGCACTATTGTGTTGTTCTTGGAGCATCTTAGTTTTTGTTTGGTTTTCTTAGTTTGTTTAGTTTGCTTGAATAAAGTAGTTCGGACCCCCATTCTCGATGTGTTGTTTCAAATAAGTCGATTGGTGTTGGAAAGGAGTAGGAAAATCCTGCTTGAAAGTGCAAGAGGATCTTGCATTGACTGTGACTTAGACTTTAGCATGCCATGCTCGGTGTTGTTTTGAACTTATGCTTAGTGATTATTGCTGTAGAATGTCTTGTTCCAAACAATTGGGATTGCTTATTGTGCCTTGAAAGAATCATGCGTTGTTTTAGCACACAAATGCATAGTATTGTGGTATTCTCCTTTGATGTTTTGTTTGGGTTGACTTGGCACATGATCACACCATTTTATGACTTTGAACAAGTCACCATAGCCTCTATGATCATTTAGTCCTTGACTTATAGTACCACTCTATGCTTTGATTAGTAATGTTTTGTCGCTCTGCATGATTATGGCCATTATTGCTCTCTTAGTTGGTTGCTCCCAGTATTTTGCTAGCCTCCAATTGTATGAGTAAGCTCTACTCATGCATCCAACTCCCAACAAACCAAGTTATTCCAAAGTTTCCACTATAAATTCCTATGCATGGTGTGTTACACCATTCCAAGTATATTCTTGTTTTCAACTATCTTCCAATTAAAATTTATTTTGTTATGTAAAAACTTAGTGATTAAAGCCCTCACAAGCTTAATGGCACACTTTATATTCCTTGCCCCTAAGAAACTTGAACCATTGTGTCATATATGTTGTATATGCTTGCACTTATACGTTGGAGCAGAACCATGCTGTCACGGGGAACATTTTCAACATTGCACTTGTACTTTGTACATAGTTAATATCATGCTCTTTTGTCTATGGATGTCCCCGGTGTGAAATAAAGAGGGAGCTTGTAAGTCCATGGAGTTATGTATTTTGTGTTAGAGAAACGCCTGGCCGCTAGCCTAAGCCATGCCTAATCATGGTGGAAACTTGCAGCATCACCATAATGAGCATTTTGTGAAGCATCCTCAATAAAAAGCTATGCACATAGTAAATAAAAAGATCGTTGAGATGCTCATTGTTCGCTTGCCTTGTCATTTTTGTTATGGGATAGCTCCTGTACCATGTGCAAGGGGTACCCCGTTGGCGGTTCTCTATGATACACATGTACTTACTATGACAAGAACTTACAGGTGACTGAAGTTGATTAGCTTGAGGTGTGGCCCTCGTATTCAAGGGACATGAGATTGCCAACTTATACTTTGTCAAGCATATACTCCATAGTTTGTTCAGTTTAACCTTAATCACTTCAAGATGCTTATGATAGGGGCAATGAGGGCTGAAAGCTAACAAGTACCATAATTTTTGGAAGCTCTTTTTGAAACTTGAAATCCCTACTTCCCTTTATGAAGGGACTTTCTTCCACTATTATATTGAGTCTCCACCTTCTACCCATAGACACCTTTAAGAGAGCATAATTGTCATTCTTAGTTCTATGTGTAGTGTCCCAAAACTTATTGATTGATGCATATTGTTGATATTGCTTGTTCTTGTGCTACTTGTACCTAGTCACTCTTATGAACTTTGAATGTGTCTTATGCATCTACTTGCTACTCCATGAGGGACAAGCTGAATGCCACTATGCTATGTTTTCTGTATGTGAAACAAACAAACATTTTTCAATGCATGTTGTTCATGATCTTTGTTTGTAGCCTTTCATGTTGCATGCATAGTTACTTTTGTCCTACTGTTAAAACTCCATCTGTCATGCACATGTTTAGAGTTCTTTGATCCCAACTTTCAGTGCTTGCAAATGGTTTGATCTTGGTTTTGATGGTGCATGTCACCTCAAAAATTATTATTTTATCACTTACCTACTCGAGGACGAGCAGGAGTTAAGCTTGGGGATGCTTGATATGTCGGAAATGTATCTATAATTTGTTATGTTCCATGCTTGTTTAGTATCTACTTTGCTTTGCTTTGTCCACACTTTGAGGTGCTTTTCATATGTTTTCTGGTATTAACCTATTAACAAGTTGCCACAGAGCCAGTTGCCCGTTTTCTGTTGTTTTTGGTTCCAGAAAAGCTAGTAAGGAAATATTCTCGGAATTAGACGGGACAAAAGCCAAAGTCAACATTTCACCAAGGAGAACACGGAGTCCAGAGGAGAGACGGAGAGGTGCCACACCCCCAGACGCAGCCTAGGGTGGGCCCGCGCCTGGGCAGGGTGTGGGCCCCCTGGTCGCCTCCCAGCCTCGCCTCTTTGCTATAAGAAGCCCCCGATGCCAAAACCCTAAGTACCCGATCAATATTCCACGAAACCGTTTGTAGCCGCCGCCACCATCGTCCCTAGATCGGGGGATCTGAAGCTCTTCCCGGCACCCTTCCGGAGGGGAGATCATCCCGGAGGCCTTCTTCTTCATCATGCCAGCCTCTGGTATGAAGCGTGAGTAGTTCCACATTGGTCTATAGGTCCATGTAGTATCTAGATGGTTGTATCTCCTCCTTGTGCTTTCATGTATAGATCTTGTGAGCTCCGTTCATGATCAAGATCTAATCTTTTGTAATCATGCATGTTGTGTTTGTGAGGATCCGATGGATATTGAGATTACTATGTCAGATTGATTAATGGTTTTGTCTATTTTGATTCTATCATGTCTGTGTTGTTTGTGATCTTGCATGGTCGCTGAAAAAATATTATCACCCTACTGTGCTTTGGAATATATTGATCAAGAAACAAGATGTATGGATGATCCATCTGGATATACATGCATTGTTCGCTCTTAGAAACTAATAAGGATCTCAGATGCTATTGTGATCAAGGTTCCTGATAGTACAATACTTGAAGGCTCTGATTCATCGAGGACAACATTATCTTTGTTTTTGAACAGATATACAGTTACTATGGAGAAGACGGAGTATCTACATGGAATAACAAGGAGATACAAGTATGCAACTGCGCCTTCTTTATCTACATCAGAGGTGGTTTATCCGGAAGAGTGCTATATTTCGCCTGTGTTGCTTGATAGTAATGCAATCACAAGTACTCCTCAGCAGTGGTTTTACAACCTCAACCTGATTCATACATGGCAGATCTACAGCTGTTTGTGAATTTCTAGAATTATAATTGCATATTCGGGTTCAGGTCAAATTACTAGATGACGAGTTTTTGTTGTACATTGACCAAGAATATCCTTTTATGACACTACATAAAATATTATCTGTTTCAATAGAAGAGTGGATCCTTAAGGGAGATTTGGAGCTCATTCAGTGGACACCCCAATATGGTTTGGTGGGTCGTGTCGTTACCGAAGTAGCCCAGCTTCAGATAAATGGCTTACCTTGCAATTTATGTTCGGCGCCAGTCATTGAGTACATATTAGACCCCTTTGGATCAGTAAAATCTCACGAAACAAATAAAGATGATTCTAAAAAAAAAATCGGTATAACAATCAACACTTATAAATGCACCCTATAGTGTGCTGGTTTAGAGGTGATACCAGCTAAATTAAAAATCAAGATGCTACCGGTGCGACCGACGAACTTAACAGAATTTAGAATTTCTACAGTAATCAGCTACAACTGCCTTATCATTGATGTATCTATACGAGCCAGCGTAGCTCAAAGTATTGAGAACTTTGTATAGGCCATGTATCTGTGACACAGAACCGACAAACCTATGCTTCATATAAGAAAACAATGTTATTAGTAGTTGTAAGCATGTTGGCCTATAATGAACGGCTTTTGTGCTACCTTGCCACCATGTTGAATAGTATTATTATATCAGTTACCAAGTGTATGCAACAGCTCAAAGTATTGAGTACTTCATATAAGCCATAAAATACTTAGATTTTTCTGAAAATAGAAACAAACGTTTTCAAAGATTTCCCTCTCTCATAAATTTAACTATATACATAATGGGTCAATTATTCCTTTGCCACTAGAGGTCGCGGAGTACTCAGTTTTGTCACTAGACAAAAACTATGCTCAGTTTTGCCACTACTTCGGGCGCAGCTGTTATGGCGAGGCTAAAACGGCGAGCTTTGGGAGGATTCCATCTGGTGGCGTTAGTGAAAGTGGGTCTAGAGGTGGGACCGCATAGCGACGCACCAACGGTAACCACTGCTCCTGCCAAACCCCTGATTCAGCAGCACCCTCCCGCCCCGCTCCGGCCACCACCACCAGCGCCGCCAGCCCCTGCGCCACCGCGCGGCCGTCCTGCGTGGCTACCTTCTCCACCACCGCCACAGCACTGATTCAACACCACCTGCCCCAACACCGCCACCACCACGTAGCCACCACCACCAGCCCTGTGCCGCGCGCCCGTGCTTCGCGCCTCTGTCCCCGCTCCACCGCTGGCGCTCGGAAGCTGCTGCGCCATCAGTGCGCCCACAACCTGGTGAGGCTCTCGTTCCACCAGTGCGCCCACAACCCGCTCGACGAAATGGCGAACAGCGAAGACGACCTTGGCGAGGCAGGCGTCGGGCCGGAGACCCGTCGCGTCCACGACTGGGTTCATGAGGGGTAAGTCTTGTTGAAATATAGCCTTATTGCGCAGTGCAACTGCCGTTTTGATTTTACCGAGCGGTTTATTTTGTTGTGCTCATTTGCGTCTCTATTTTTTGTGGGTTAGTATGGAGTTGCGGTTTTAATTCTTGGTGAACATTAGAAGTGAGAGGTTCATAGTGGATGCAAAGGATCAAAATAAATTCCAAGGAGGGTTTGATTATCGGCTGCCAATGGATTGTAATTGGAGTTTTCGATAATTTGGGGAGGTAATTTGCGGCCCGTATCCTTGGGGTTTGCATCATGAAGTGGAATTCAAATACTATGATGGGAGTAGTGAATGGGTGAAAGTTACCAATGATGGAGAGCTCGCTATCATGTTATAAGCATAAGGAGAAAGGGCGATTTCAAGTGAGGCTGCAAAATGATGTGGTTGTGCCGGCAGTTGGATCATCTCGGGCATATTCATCTCGTCGTAATGGCAGGTCTAGCCAGACCAGTTCAGCTAGGGGAGATTCAGTTAGTGCACGTCGACGTGGTGGCTCGTCAAGCGTGGACACCGGCAGCAGGGTTCCAAGAGAAGTGGAGCCTGAATACGTAGATGGTGAAGAGAGGTTATATTCTGATGTTGTTTAGAATTTACGACGGCCATGTCGAGCTGAAAACTATCACATGATGAAGAGAGGTTATATTCTGATGACTTGCAGTGTGAAGAACACAACTATCACATGAGGTAGATATAAAAAATGATAAAGTGAAGGAATACTTGGAAACACAATAAGGATGGCAATGGGCAGGGTAGAGCAATACCATACCCATACCCGTGAAGCCAATGGGTACAAAAGCTTACCCATACCCATACCCGCGGGTATAAAACTTTACCCATACCCATACCCGGAGGGTACCCGTACCCATTGGGTACCCGACAGGTATATCCAATAGTATACAAGTTATTCAAAATTTTACTTTCATCAATAGAATATTTGAAAAATACAATAATCTCTACTTACTAATAGTAGATGAGTACATGAAAGTATCAAATTAAAATTTAGAAGTGGAAATCTCATACTCGTCCCTAGGCTTCTCGGCCACATAGGTTCAAACTCTATAGGTAAGTTTGACATGTCAGTTTAAACGGGCAGGGTATGGGTATACCCATGGGTACAAGTCTATACCCGTGCCCGTACCCATGACTTAACGGGTAGGGTATGGGTATTACCCATGGGTATAAAAGTGTGCCCATATCCTACCCATACGGGTATGGTACCCATGGGTACCCGTACCCATGGGTAAAATTGCCATCCTTAAAACACACCACTCCAAGTTATGGGAAAGAAGCCAATTCAGTGAACTGAGCAAAGTTGACTATATGCACAATAATATTGTAGAATCTTTCAACTCAACGATCTAGAAACTGAAGGGTCTTTATTTGGCAGATTTGCTTGACAAGATAAGGATAGAATATGTTCAGAAGTTTCTTGTTCATGCAGGAATAGCCGAGGCAAAATTCATGGGCCACATTATCATCCCTTCCGTGATGAATGAATTGAAGCAGAAAACAAGAGGCTTGGAAATGGACATGACTCGTTGCTCGGCTACCACAACAGAGGTATCATTTTTGGATAAAGATAAGAGGGAATGGAGATATCCAGTGGATTTAGAAGCTAGAACTTGCAGTTGTAGGCAATGGCAGATAACTGGGTTGCCATGCATTCATGACTTGTTTTTTATCACTACTCTCTCAGGTCAAGCAGGGAACATACAACTGTATGTGCATGATTACTACTCTGTTGCAAGGTTCAAAGCCACATATGCACATGCATTACCTGCTTTGGAGGGAAAACAACAATGGGATATAGTGGACCCTGGTTTCAAGCTATGCCCACCAGTTCTTAAAAGAGCAGCAGGTAGGCCGAGGAAGAGTCGAATAAGACCTCGCAGCGAAGGAACTGGACTTGGACCAAGGAGGTGTAAGTGCACAAGGTGTGGTGGGGCAGGTCATTTCGCTAAGTTCTGTGATAATGCAGTAGATCCAGCGTTTGGAGAGCGTTTCGACGGTGATGAGCAAATGGAGGATCCCAATGATGAGCAAATGGAGTATCCCAATGATGAGGAAATGTATCATCCAAATGATGAGCCAATGGAGCATCCAATTGATGAGCCAATGGAGGCTCCAAATGATGATCAAAAAAATGATTAAAATGATGCTCCAATGGTTGGTGTCCAACCTTCTGTGATTGTGAGTTCTACTAGGTATGTAATGCTTGCCAATACTACTGTACATTTATCACTTAACATAATCTTACCAATTCTCCCCTTTGTTTTGTATAGCTCTATGGTCGGTTCGAACAATGTGGTGGCAGTGACCTCTGAGGTGCTGACAACCAAGAGGAGCACAAGGATCAAAATGGTGGCAAAAAGCACCAGGTTAACAAGGAGCAAAGTGGTTCCAAAAAGCACAAGGATCAAAAAGAAGCCCCGACGCTTTGTAGATGATGATTGAGTGGGAACCATGTAAAATTTATGAAACATTCATGAGTGATGTTGTATTTGTGTTAAGTGATGTTGTACCTATGTTATAAATCATGTTTGAATGATGTTGGAATGATATTGGTACATGTTTTGAGCAAGTCATGTCAAAATGTGCTAAAAAGAGCTCCAAAGGTAGGGTAAATAGCCTCATTTCTAAGCATTTTTTCGATAATGTCTAAATCAGTCAAATAAATTTCCTGCACATCTATTCTATGTATGTAGACAATGTGCAGAGGATTTCCATTTTTTGATTTTTTTATGCTAATTTGAATTCTGGTCAAACCTACCTTTGACCAACATTTAAACAAATTGAAAACATGAAAAAGAAAAAGTAAGCATGGATCCTTCTTAGTCACTCCTAAATGAAGTCATTTCCAAAGTTTTGTTCATTTTCATGTTCCAAAGTTGATACCACCTCTCTTCACCCTTGACTTCGTACGACGATGTTCTAGATACGACATTAGGTACATGATTCTTTCGTTCATATGTATATAGATCATGTTTATCAACTTAAATAGTTAGTAAATGACATTATAAGACAATGTGCAGAGGCTTTCCATTTTTTTGATTTTTTTTGAATTTTTATGCTAATTTGAATTCTGTTCAAACCTACCTTTGACCAACATTTAAACAAATTTAAAACATGAAAATGAAAAAGTAAGCATGGATCCTTCTTAGTCACTCCTAAATGAAGCCATTTTCAAAGTTTTATTCATTTTCATGTCCCAAAGTTGATACCACCTCTCTTCACCCTTGACTTCGTACGACGATGTTCGAGATATGATATTAGGTACATGATTCTTTCGTTCCTATGTATATAGATCATGTTTATCAACTTCAATAGTTAGTAAATGATATTATAAGACAATGTGCAGAGGATTTCCATTTTTTTGATTTTTTTTCAATTTTTTATGCTAATTTGAAGTCTGGTCAAATCATACCTTTGACCAACATTTAAACATATTGCTCAAAGTGAAAATTACAATCTAATCTCAGATCCGTGTTCCTCACTCAAAAATGAAGCTATTGAAATTTGCACGTTTCAAAATACACGGTTGACTGCCCCCAAACCATGTTGACATGCCAAAACCCCGTTTGTTGACCATCTAACCCTATTGACCAATTCCAACCGTCCATCTAACCCTACCGAGCCGGCACGTCCGTTCGATTTGTTCTCAGAGAAGGATACTTGGCCGATCCGTGGCTTCCTCTGTTTGCAGCGTGAACCTTCCATACGGTTAACGACAGCCGTCCGATCTGGCCTTCTAGAAGGACTCACAGCCGATCTGGGGCAGACGACGTCCTTCAACGTGGTTGGCTTAAAAAAATTTCCTCACCGCGGTGGAAAAAGCTGGGCGGGAGACACCGGATGGTCTGTTGGGCCAAATCGAACTGGCCTGTCTAGCCTGCGCATGTCTACTCGCCACCGGGCCTGTCGCCTCTCCACGTTGCGCCTCTCTAGGCCTGCCATGCAGCTCGCTCACAGTGATTTAGCCTTCCCCATCGACTTAGCGTCGCATCATCTCAGTTTAGCCCCTGCTTTGCGCCAAGGACTCAGTTTTGCCATCATCTCAGTTCAGCACGCGTGCCCACGGATACACACGCGCATCAACTGCCAAAGGATTCACACGCACCCGGCCCCTTCGTTATCCTCTCACGAGCACCACGACGCCTCGTCTACTGCCAACGGATCCACACGCGCACTGGATACACACGCGCACCGGACGACTCATCTTCGCGTCTTTGAAAGGGGTGCCTCTCTTCCTCTCCCACACACACCCACCGAGTGAGCCAAGCCTCTCTTCCTCTCCCTTTCCACCGCACCTTCCACTGTCTACGCACCGAGCCAAGATGCAGTACACCGGACCTACCTTCCGCCGTCCGCGCACCGCACCGGAGAGGCAGTACCCGGCGGGCGTCCTCGTAGAGAACACCCTCCGTGTGTGAGCCAAGTCCAGGTGGAGGGGCGAGAAGGAGCTGCTCAAAGACTTCCTCGACGAGGGATTCTCTCACCTCCCACGGGGCTCGCCCGTCATGTACCACATCAACGAGTCTCGTGAAGGCGTCCCCCTGAAGCTGCTCATGGTCACCTTCTCCTACAGGTTCGATACGTACACCCTCCTCGGCGAGGTCTATTGGTGCGGTTGCGAGTCCATCTTCTTCAGCACCTACAACATCTTCACCGACGGCGAGTCCATCTTCTTCTCTGGGCGCCGTCGGAACTGCCTCCCATACAACAAGTGAAGACGGTGGTGAAGACGGTGGTGCGGCCAAGGAGTGTTTCAAGCATCGTCATGTTTTTTTAGTATTTTCTAATTTTTTGTTTTCCTATGTCGTTCCGTGTCTTCGTGTCGTATCCTTGGACTCCTTATCTATCTGTGTACGGTTAATTACCCTATCGTATTTATCTAAGTTTTATTGTGTGATGATCTTGCATCTCAAGTTATTATGCCTTATTTGTTTGCTTGCGCTCATAGAACATCACATGAAAAATCACAAACATGCAATGTTTGAAATTTGATGATATGTGTAGAAATATTTGCATCTCAAGTTACCTCAACACGCTTTAAATAATGAACTTTGGTGTAGCCTTTAATCCGCAATTTTATATATTTTTTAAAACGAAATGCTCGTGTATACACGGCCAGCAGATCGCAACTCCACATGCACAAACATTGAGTACAATTTTTTTGTAAAACCCTAAACCAATGGATTGGTTAACTATAGCTACCATTGTTCCCGTTCCTTCTCAATATCTTTCATCTGCCCCACTGGTTAGCAGAGCAGTCCTTAAGGCTACCAAATCAAGCGATCAAGGGTTCGAGTCCCTAGCCGTACCCCTTTTTGTTTTTGTTTTTTCACTTTTTCACCGTTCCCTTATTTTGCATCAAGGCTGAGGCCAGCTGAAATTTGATCAAATTACTTAATTTACAGCTTTGAAATTCATCCCAAATTCAAGCTTACAAGTTCATACTATTTTAAGGTTACAAATTCATACCTTTCCATTCAATGTGAACATTACACCTAGTGCGATTACAATCCCAACTACAACTGCCCAAATGTAATTGCAAATCTGTGATTGATTTTTCAGCTTACTAATCTTCTGGTTCACCCTCCTTAGCTCTATAGCTACCTCTCTATAAATGTATGCTCCGCATCTGCCCTCCGTCTCTTCTGTAGTAGCTCGCGCGTCGGCCCATGCAATCTGTGGCATGATGGGCAACCATTCTTCGTGCTCATCTAGCAGCTCATTCATCAGCGACTGCTGCCAGAACATCGACCCAAAGGAAGAAGCATTTTATCTGCAAGCACATACCAAAAATATCAACCAATTTTCTCAAATATTCCGACCACAAAAAATAGTGAAATTGTCCTGGTTCTTACCCCTTCTCGCTGCACACGTAGAACGGACGATTGGTGTTCTTCGGTGTGCGCGAGATCCTCCGATCAACGGCCGCCCGGCACCGCGGACAGAGCAAGATCGGCATCTCCATGCGCGTAGAAACGTCGAACCGCGAGGTGGCTCGGGATCTAGAAGAAGACATGGACCACGGAGAGGAAGAGGATCTGAACGCCGCCGCGCATAACCCCTCTGGCTCTAACAGAGAGCTGCGCCCTCTCGGTTGCCGCTCTCGGCTCGTAGCTACCAAAACGGATCGCCCCTCCCACCTCTGCGCGTGGCCGCCTCCCGCTCACCCGCTCGGACCGATGCGAGCTTCAATTTTGCTTAGCGATGCAAGCTCCGGCGGCGCGTTCCGACACTTTTAAATAAAACAGAGCAACGTAGCATAGTGGGTCCCACGGCTCTCCGCCTGGCCCCACCTTGTAAATAAAACAGAGCAAGCAACAATCACCTTTTCAAATGCCTCTCCGCCTGGCCCCACCTGAAACGGCGCGGTCAAGGATGTTGACCTGACGGAAACGATAGATTCACAGAATGAGTTGCTGCACACATAATAGGGGCAAAACTGAGCACCATTCCGGTCTAGTGGCAAAACTGAGTTCAACATGACTTCCAGTGGCAAAGGATTAATTAACCCATACATAATTGGACATACATACCCACAACAGGTAGAAAAAAAGATAAAAACAGTCAGCTAGCAAGCTAACCTAATATACAGGCAACCTTGGTCCACGCCTCACGTGAAAAATACTCAGTTAACTAATCAGGCTTACATACTGCAAGTTGAAAGGCCAACAATTATATTACAAAACACTCAGACGGTAAAAGAGGAATATAGCCCAACGTACTGCACGATGAAAAGTGCACACGCTGTTAACAAAATCGAATATCAGACCGAATCCTACTTAGCTAAGGAGTCCTAATCCTACTTAGATAGGGACTTCGAATTCTACTGAGTTACATTAGCACATACTACCTTACTTTGGTTCACGTTGTCTTCCAATTACATATAGCTAGCTTCAAATCAGATTAGTCTATCTCTTGCGTGACAGATAAAGTGCTTCGTGCTTCCTGCAAGTTGCATCGCAAAGCTTTGCAATGTCTGGCCGGTTTAGGCTCTAAAAAAAATACAACAAACCAGGTATGATCTTTATATCTTCCATACAGCATCCTTCAACACCCTAACGAACGAGATATGTTCTTTATCTCATGCAATGTATATATTAAATTTATAATAAAAAATCCAAACTTGCGGTCTTTAAACAACAATTACAATGAACGTGCTACATGTCATGTAAAAATTAAATTTATCAGCAGCAATTCTAATTAGCGGACAAGCAAAAAAATATGCTTATAGGATATCCTCACTAGCATCCACCGATTAACATATCCATTGGGGAATATACTCACACAAATAACACCTAAGAAGTAGTATACTAAGCTAGGGAGTCCAAGTACTCATATTTAACCAAATAAGTCACCTGAGTATTTATTAATAGAAAAATAGTCTTCAAGATCATACTTAACACACGCATTCATCCTTCCAGTCACGTGACATACTACCGATGAGCATCATCTAAGTACATACTTACAGTATACAAACTATTATGCAGGAAAGTCATTTGTGTTTTAGTAGCAAGTCATGGATAAAAAAGAAGAAAGAAGGAAAAGAGATAGAGAGCGGTATGCAAAGATGACAAATGAAGAAAAGCAAGAAAAGCTAAAAAAAAGACGTGAAGTCAATCAGCAAGCACAGATGACCGATGAAAAAAAACAGGAATTGCTTAAAAGACGTCGTGAAGCCTACGAGCAAAAGAAAGCAAAGGATCCAGAACAAATGACAAAAAGAAGTGCGCGAGAAAAACAAAGATATACAAATTTGCAGTCCGAGAAAAGAAGGTTAGAATAGAACAAGTTGCAACTAGCCGTGACTTGAGACGCAGAACACCATGCAAAGAATCAAATGCGATGGTGAATCCTGCATATGTAGCAACAGAAGAGGAAGTTCATAAATATACCTTGAATGTAAGACAAAGAAATCCCGTGACACCAGGAGAAACACAAACATTGCTACATCGTCGTAAAGAGGAGTTTTCGAAGAAAAAGAGGAAAACTAAATCAGTATCATCACAAGAAGACACATCTGAGTTGAACAACGGAAACGATGAAGTCGAACCTATAAAGAATCCAAAAGTCTTGATTGACGGTAATACTTTTCATTTCATTTCATATAGTACAAACATTACAAAAATAATAGTTTGTAAAACCAACAAACTTTCCTCTACAGGAATACGCAAACCATTATGTCCACCCAATAAAGACAGAGATGCACCGGCAAAACCATTCAGCAATGATGATGAATATAAGGCCATCAATCTCATATTAACAAGGATGGAGAAAGGCAACGATGAAATAATAACTATAAAGCATCAAGAAATCATGATTAACGGTAATACTCTTATTTATACAATATACTCATATATTCCCCGAAGAAGTAAAAGCAATGAACAACTAACCATCTTTCATGGACAGATGTATCCTCTTCAGCATGTCCAACAAACATAGACACAGATACACCGGCACAATCACTCTGCAATGATGATGATCACGGTAAGATTATCAATATCATATATATTCCTGTGGAACATGGTAAAGTAAATAATACAAAATAAAATTCTACACAGGTAATGATGAAGTCATATTTAAACAAGACACAAGCAAGGATGAATACATCTTCTCTGGTCAAGGTATGATCAATACATTTTTAAATATAGTTTTGTATAATGATATTACTACTTTACTGAACTTCTGATGTTGAAAATAAAACCAGAATGGGAAACAGAAGTGGAAATCGAAATAAAAGAAGGCGAGGATCATAACACGCCTGATCCATATGATGATGTCTACAAAAATATACCACACATGCTCATGAAGAAAAAACATTGCAAATGGCGTGGTGCGAAAAGGATTGAGTATGAATCTGAGGGGTTATGCTGCAAGAAAGGAAAGGTAAAACTTGTCAATCCAGAGACACCACCTGAACTCATGAGACTTTGGACAAGCAATGACAATGATGCAAGATATTTTCAAGACAATATAAGATTTTTCAACGAACACTTCAGCTGGTATTTACACCTTTCGGGCTCATGGTCAGATATATCACAATGTACACTCATTTTCCAATAGTTGCTCAGAACCGAAGCATCTGGAGCTATACTTCTATGACGATGACCCAAGCCTAGAACACCGGTATCGCCGCAGCCGCAAAGAAACATACGAGAAAGACAAACAAGTAGTCGGGACAATAACAGGCATTCTACGCGACAACTCATATTCTAAACAATTTAGGAGTTTGGGACAAGGTGAAAACCTTGATGACTACAGGCTGATCTTGAACCTTGACCAAAGATTGGACCAGAGAACCTACAATGTGTCAATCACTTCGAAGGTAGCTGCAGTGTGGGTCGAAGGAAATGAAATAAAAAATTCATTTGAAAAGAACATGATACTACATGAAAACATCGAAATACAGAGCATTAAACCATAATATGGGTGCTATGATCCACTATCATCCTCTGTTCTTTCCAAGAGGTGAACAGAGTTGGCATAGAAAGATACCAAAAGAAAAAATAAAAGAGGCAGATGTTAGAAGGGATGTAGCAGAAGCTAACGGTGATGATGATAATATTAACCCAGGTAAAAATTTATAACTTCTTAACGTTTTAAAAATCTAGTATTAATATATAGTACACTACTAACCATGTAACTAACTTTTTATGTCGCAATTCTTGGAATAGATGCAACCAGCAGGTTGTGGGTCACCATGTAAGAATACTATTGCTGTAAACTACATACACGACCAAACATATTCAACCCAGTATGTACGGAGGAAGGCTACTCCAACAATTAGTGGTAGATACATACATCAAGATTGAGAGCTCCAGACTGGACTACATGTTTCATCACCAGAAAGAATTAAGGGTAGATCTATACAAAGGCCTTCTGGATAGCATTCGAGCAGGATAACGAGACGGAAATGCAGTAGGAAAAAGAACAATTCTTGCATCATCATTTGCGGTGTTGTTGGTGGATTGCAGTATCTTACCATGACCAAACCTAATCTTGCATTTGTGGTGAATAAGGTGTGTCATTTTCTCTCTGCTCCTCGTTGTACTCACTGGGCAGCAGTGAAACGTATACCATGGTATGTTCATGGCACCTTGACATATGGTTTACTACTGATACGCCCTGCATCGTCTTCTGATCTTTTGTCTGTTTTCTCTGATGCGGATTGGGCTAGTAATTCTGATGATCGGCGATCAACGGGGGAATATGTCATCTTCTATGGTGGCAATTTGGTTTCTTGGAGTGCTAGAAAGCAAACTACCGTGTCTTGTTCTAGTACCGAGTCTGAGTACAAGGCGCTTGCTAATGCTACCGCAGAGTTGATATGGGTACAAGCCTTGCTAGCTGAACTTGGTGGTTCTCAGAGTTGTCCACCCGTATTATGGTGTGACAATATTGGTGTAACGTTTCTTTTTTCGAACCCAGTATTTCATGCATGAACTAAACACATTGAGGTGGATTTTCATTTTGTTCAAGAGAGGGTTGCACAGAAGTTACTACAAATTCGGTTCATCTCATCCAAGGATCAGTTGACAGACATATTTACTAAACCTCTCTCACTACCACTGTTTCAGTTCTGTAGACGCAATCTCGACATTGGTACCCTTGTTGAGATTGAGTTAGGGTGATAGATGTATTTGTATAGGACTCTAATCTAACTTATATTTGTACCTGTATTGTAACTTTATCCTTATATATAATGAGATAGACCGAACCCTTGGAGATACCGTGCAATACCCGATATTATTTGTTACAGTATGCACTACCACTCCACCTACCAATCCTAATTAATCTATGTACCTGTATAATCTTGTGGAGTTGTAAAATCAGGTTCCTGGCCTGCAGGTTCCCGTTCCCTGGTCAGACTTGCCACTGCGCCGTCGCTGTTACAACGTCCCAGTCAGACCGAGGCCGGCCGGCTCGCACGATCCTTGCCTTGCCTGGCCCTACTGGCAAGATCAAGTCAACCAGTGGTGGCGTGGTCGGAAAGCTTTGACGACGACCACGGCACTATTACGTGCGTGCCCGCGCCCACGAACTGCCGGCCGCCGGTGTCCCATCCATACGTCGTCACATGCTCCAGTGCTAGCTCCACCGGCCGGGAGTGGAAATTAAAGGTTAGAGCCATATATATAAAATGCACATATGATGCGTGCACTCATGTCGAGCCAACAGCCAAGAAGCTAAGCTTCCAGCAGCAATGGCGCCATTTCACTCACGGCCCTCGGCGCGCGACCTGCGTTTCGTCCTAGCCGTTGCCGTGTTCATGACGACCGCCGCCATCGCGGAGGCGCGGTATGGCGGTGGTCAGTTCAGCCCGGTGGCGGCGATCGTGAGTGAGGAGCTCTATTCCTCCCTGTTCTTGCACAAGGACGACGCGGCCTGCCCGGCCAAGGGGTTCTACACCTACGCCTCTTTCATCCGGGCTACCAGGAGGTTCCCTAAGTTCGGTGGCACCGGCGACCTCGTCACGCGCAAGCGCGAGATCGCCGCCTTCTTCGCGCAGATCTCCCATGAGACGACGGGAGGCTGGGCGACCGCGCCGGACGGCCCATATTCGTGGGGTCTGTGTTTCAAGGAGGAGATCACCCCGCAGAGCAACTACTGCGACGCCACCAACAAGCAGTGGCCCTGCTACCCCGGCAGGTCATACCACGGCAGAGGGCCCATCCAAATCTCATGGTAAATTCACATGCACGCTAGCTGGAATTCCGCCGCCGTTCATCATAAGTCGATCTGCTAGCTGCATATTACGTGTTCATCTCGATCTATCTGAACCAGTAGTGGATGATTTCCTTCTTTTTATCTGCAGGAACTACAACTACGGGCCAGCGGGGCAGGCCCTGGGCTTCGACGGGCTGCTGAACCCAGACCTGGTGGCCAACTGCTCCGACACGGCGTTCCAGACGGCGCTGTGGTTCTGGATGACGCCCAGGCAGCCCAAGCCGTCGTGCCACCAAGTCATGGTCGGCGAGTACTGCCCCAGTACGGCCGACGCTGCCGCCAACCGCACGGCCGGCTTCGGGCTGGTCACCAACATCGTCAACGGTGGGCTCGAGTGCAACATCGCCAATGACGCGCGGGTCAACGACCGGATCGGCTACTACCGGAGGTACTGCCAGGTTCTCGGCATCGACGTCGGCCCCAACCTCGACTGCGAGCACCAGATGCCATACTCCTGATTATTACCTCCCCTTTATCCGGATTATATGCCCAAGTGGCTGGTCTCGCCCTTGTTGGCTCCAAAGTCCCAACAATTAGTTGACCACTTCTTCTCAAGTTATGGGGAGTCTCGAGATTGTTACTCCCTCCGTTTCAAAATATAAGGTGTCTAAGCTTTAGTTAGAAAAAAATCAACATCTGACCAGTTTATACAAAAAATACGAATATCTAAAATATCGAATGGACATATTGGAAAACTATACTTTATGATGAATCTATCGATATTTATTTGATATTGTAGATGTTTATATTTTTACATATATAAATTTGGTCAAACTTAGAATGCGTTGACTTTTGACTAAAGCTTATGTTGGAATTTGATGAGTTTTGGGCAGTTGGCCCATTAGACAAATTCTGAAATTCTCTTTGGTCCATTTGTATATGGCAGCATATGGCTGTGCTAGTGGTGCTAAAGTTTACTCTCACATTGCTAGTTGAAGGGGAGTTGGACCAACTTATATGTAGAGTGTTGCACCACTCACTAAGGTGTGACAAGAAGAGTAGCCCTCGCGCACTCCTCCTCCGACGCCGCCCGCCTCGCCGTGACGCGTGCACGCCGCGGGTTGCGGGAATCTCGCCGAGCCGAGCATTATTTTGTTGGTTGGGAAAACCGATTATGAGTCATTAACGGACGCCTAACCTGCACTATATAAGCCTAATCGTTGAATCAACACACACGCGCGCCTACCCTCCAGAACCTTGTGCCGCCGCTTTCGTCTTCTTCATCCCGGCTTACGGCGTGCACCGCAGATCGGGACAGTAGGCCTCCGGAACTCTGCCTCTCATGAACTTGTACGGGGTGAGGGATGATCAGGTTTTTGGGAGCGCTCAAGTGCGACTACTAGCAACCACGACGAGTTCCCGAACGACGACTTCTTCCCGGACGTCAGCGACCTCTTCGGCAACCTCAACATGGGCGACAGCTCTGCTGCTGCTACCGCCGCGGCTACTGCCGCAACTGCATCGTATGTGATCTCAATCTCTCTCTTTCGGATTATGCTAGAGTTTCTAGTTCTAGCGTTTGGTGTAGATGTGATAGGTTTGTCTTGTATAGATATAATCTGTTCATCTACTTTATTGATCTGCATGATTGGTTTTACTACTGTTTGTATGATCATGCTTTATCAGTTTATTATTCGGATTAAATCATATGGATTATTGCTTATATTTCCAACAGCTTAGGCGTCTTACACTTTAGGACGGAGGGAGTATCTTTTTTCGATAGTTCTTGCATAACTAGACCGGATAGAAGAAGGTGTTTGTGGATGAATTACACACCACCCTTTTTAGTAGACATCTTGGCAAATGATTGTAATCCCACTAGTTAAGTAATGAAGCTCCTTAATTCACAAAAAAATAAACGAAAGTATCGTCTGGAAAAATAATTAGTCATACAAGTAATCATGAAAGAAACTACAAAGATACCTCAGGTGATGGAAGATTAATCCATAAATTACGTTGTCATCCATGTTGATCAAAATATCCCTTGTTGTATTCTACAACCGAATAGATACCTCCATAAACACGTTGCAATGCTCCACATGCTTTAGATGCAACCATAAACAATGCGTATCTGTGCACCGGTAGATTACCTAGTTATTTTTATCATTTAAAACCTTGTCATTTCGACATAGCCATAGCGATCAAATAACGATAAATGATCACACCCTAATAAGTAGTTTAAAACTATGATCCACACCATTTAGCCAATTGTCGAAAACATTTGCAACGCTACATGGTGGGAATAAGATAGAACCTATCTTGATGACTGACCATGTAGATCTTGCAAATTTGCACTCGAAAAATAAGTGTTTGATAGTCTCGTCCTTACGGAAGAAGACACATGTTTTACTTCAATGCCAATTGCGTTTTGCAAGGTTGTCCTTAGTAAGGATTACACCTCGACGAGATACCAGTCAAGAGCTTTATTTATTAGCAGAATCTTCACATTTTATATTCTTTTGTTATCATCTCATCTGGCTAGATTAAAGCTTTGTACATGAAATCCATGAAAAAATTACTACTCTCATGGAAATTTTATCGAAACTCATCATACCCTTGCATCAAATTAACCAAAGCCAGATCGTTCCAAGATGCTATACGAGGACTAACGAGATCTCTTTTAAACATCACATTTGGTGGGGAATTTTTCAACACCTTAGCGAGCATGAGTATCGGGATTTTTAATCTTGGTTAAGCACCAAATAGAAACGTAAATTCTCCTCCATGAGAATCTAAACCCAGGTGGTGGGACTTTCCAAACAGTTAAACTATGCTCACTTTATAAGAACTCTTTGAGGTGTTATCTATATCCTTGCTTTGAGTAATCGGCTGAGGCGCCTCGATCTCTCATACCGCTCCAAAACTATACTACTATAAAAAACTAAGGTCACTCTAATACTTAATCTAATTCTCAGTCGACAGCATGTAATATTAATATGCAACATTTTTTATTATTTAATTGTTTGTTTTATTTTCTTACAATAAAAATAGGATAGTTGGTTCCGGGCCTCACTAAGGCTTGTGCTACTTAGTTATGTCCAACGCTCAAAACACTCCTCATTTTTGCCCTCCTCCCTCTAGGGTCCTTCCGAATGCCCACACTTAGCGTTTCTGTCTTGAGTGAGACCTACAAAATGCTGACAGTGGGACCTCGCAGTGCAATGACCTATTGTACCTCAATTATTTCCGTATGTTTTTTGCGGGTACCTCGACGGGTATTTGACCCCTCTATTCGATTTCACATCGAGTTGAACTTCTTCTCATGGCTAGGAGGGATACACCTAGCTAGGCGACTGACATGATTGTCATCAAGAAACTCCACCGAGATATCTTCCGCTAAAATTGTCGGTGAGTGCATCTAGATCTATTCGGTTAGATCTATATCAAATCTTTACATGTTTCAGCAAATCGATCCTTGGTTTGATCCATAGCTCAATTTTTCCAATGTGAATTCCAATAGCTTCGAACTCGTAGACTACATGCACTTTACACCTAGATCCAGCACTCGCGGACCCATCGCACTACGGACACCTTCTCGGCGCCCCATCTTCCACGCTGCATTTCGCCAGCCACCCATGCCATGCTGGGAGAGCACAACCATCCTACCTCACGCTCGCCATGCCGGGCCTCCGCGATATGTTCCTAATGCACCCAAAGTTGAGCGCCAATGCTGGAGAAAAACAAATACTGTCGTAGTTGCCCATCAATGTGAGCCTACGCCGGCGAGGGTGGGTAGGTGTATGCCGTGTGGATGTGGTTTTGAGCCCGGTGAAGGTAACAGGGTACGCGGTCGAGTATAGAAAAAGAATTTTGGCGAGGAGATTCCCACTTCATCAAGGAAACGGTCTAACATGGGACTACACATCAATGCCCATGCTTGATAGACTTGGGTTTAAGGGAAGAGAAGTGAGATGGTGGATTCCTCGTCTACCAAACAAGAAGGAGGCACGATTTATCCAGGTTCAGGCCCTCGGAGGGGAAACCCTACTCCTGCTTGTATGTTCCTGATTAATGGAGAAGGTTACAAGGTCGTCGTGATGACTATGGTGTTCTAGATTGGATCTTGCCTAGGGAAGATTTTTTATGAGTTCGATAGAACCTCCTCAATGGACCCTCCTAGAGTTTATGTGAGAGCATAGGTGATGTGGGATTAACACGTCAATGCCCATTGTTATGAACTTGATTTTAGAGGAAGAGCGGCACGTTGGAGACTTTGTCGGCTAACAGACAAGCAAGCAAAGGGACACAAGGTTTACCCAGGTTCAGGCCCTGGAGGTAAAACCCTAATCCTTCTTGTCTTCTATTGATTGATGATGAAACCAAAGGTTATAATGGTACCTTGATGGCGATGGTGTGCAGATGTAATCTGGCGGGTGTGTGTGCTAGGGTTTGTGATGTCTAGATCTATTGTCTATTGTGGGAGAAATGCCCTCCTCGTTGGACCCTCCTAGCCTTTATATATGAAGGAGGCTAGGTCTCAGATACCAATACGAGTAGGTTACAAGTTGAATTCGAACTCTAGTCTTGATATTTCCTTGTCTTGTGCGCTTGGATTCCGTGTCCATATGGGCTTCGTACCGGCCGAACCATCATGGGCTTTATGGACCTTGATAGGTCGTCGAGTGGGTCTTACGTTGGGTCGCACCAGGTAGGCTTTATGCGGGTGCCCGTTGGGAATACGTATGTCACTAGGTCTTAGGTATCATGACCGAGTTGGTTACAGGTTAAGGGATAGACCTAGAACTTCCTAAGATTTGACTTGTTCTTCGCCCCACACACCTGAAATCTGGGCCTCCAAGGCTTCGCCGCTTCTAGCTCATCTTGGGATTCGTCTTCTCTAGCCAATCATCATGTTGGGCCTCTAGTTGGGATACACCTTATATACCAACACTGGGTACTCAGAGGGATATACCCATGTCAGTAGCCCCCGAGTGACAAGTCGAGTCATAGACTCGAGTAGGGACTCAATTTACAGGCCATGTATCATGGAATCGTAATCAACAATCATACAATAAGAAGTCAATCATGCAGGAGTGCATCAGGTCAATATATTGCATGTTTTTACATGTTTAATAAACATAGGGATAATGGACTAATGCATCTCGTGCTCTCGATGGGTCGGGCCTAGTTAATTGCTCTTGGAAAAAAACACTATTAGCCTACTCAAGCTCAAGTCCACATACTCAAACCTGGTACATGGTGGGGTAGTTCGACTCGTGCTCGGAGGTCTTATTGAGTCAAACTCCATCTTATAAGTGGGTACCCAACACGTCTGTCGGGATTTTCGTCATACCGCAAATATGGTAATTTTCTACTAGAGTGCAGTGAATGTGATTGCTAGGCTGGTACATTTGATCAGTGAATCTTACCCTCACATCATAGATGTGGAACCCAGATATATTGTTGCAGCAGATGCAATCTGGGGAGTCAAAGATATGTCATATCAAGCACTCGATTTTATAACAGTTACATACTGCAAACAAAATGAACACAGTGGACAAATTATCGGGTGCACGACTAGTGATATTGATGGGAGTACCCCCTGAGGCTGTGTTAGGCTACTTGTAGCTGTGCTAGGATCATTTTATCATAGTGTCAAGTGATGCCATCATTTTCGGCAGGTGTGCAATCAGCGCTCCCGATGGGAGTAGCCCCCGAGGATGTGTTTGGCTACTTGTAGCCGAGCATAGGCCCGTACAACACTAAGTGTCCCGTTCATCCAAGGAGCTATTCGACTTGGTACATGATCTCACAAATGCGAGTAATCACTATCGGCTCTTTTTAGAGGACTCGATAAAGTATCTTAGTGTAAATGATGTCAGGGATGACATCAGGATGTACTCGTGTGATTATCTAAGAAGCTGATGGTACCTCAGCAGTGGTGTCATGGTATTGCCGATGAGTACGCCATGGAGAGGTCTCACAGAATGTTTTTAGAGACATGGGGGAAGACGGAAAGTTGGCAGGTACGAGGTAATACATCTTATCCAGGTTCAGATCCCACGACAGTGGCGGAATCCTACTCCTACTATAAATCACTATAATGGCAATACGTCGAGTTACAGGGACCGGTTCACTGTGCGCGATATGAGTTGATTGATGCCCTAAAGGCTCCTCTAGGTCCGAATTATATAGTCGCCATATCCTAGGGTTACAGGGAAAGTCCTATCCGGATAGGTCACAGAGTCCTACACGAGCATTAACTAGTCTAATGTTTCTTGCACTCCAAGGCTCCGGATACGTCGATGACTCCATCGTAGTCTTCCTTTATCCGGCATGGGCCTCCCTTCTGGATCCTTCTAACTAGGCCGCCCAATAGGTCATGGGCCTTGTTACCAACTATGGGCCACCCAGATTATCCGGATTAGAGACATGCAATAGTGACACCCATTTAGCATATCCCCAATAGTAGCCCCCGGAGAACTTCGAGATCTTGCGCCATCTTGCCTCTTCAGATTGAATGCTCCGTCTAGGTGAATGTCGGCAAATCGTCAAGCAACATCTTGTAGTCCTCCCAAGAACCCTGCAATATTCTCTGTCTTCAATATGAAAGTCAAAGAATCACTAAACTTTCCATAGTATTCTTCTCGTAGCCGGACAGGATCCGTCCATGCCAGAATCTTCAGATGGGACTGTTCACCTACATGTGTCAGTGAGATGACATAGACCATAGGTCAGCGGTGCCTCGTAACTCACACATGCAGAGAACATAATCATAATTGTTTTTCCCACGTGAAGGATCCGAAACGTTGTCGGGGCGGTGGGAACGTGGCGAAATTTCCACACACATTCACACACGCGATGTCCACGCATCAATCGTTGGATCAACTTGCACGAATCTTGATGCCAAGGGCTATATATTTTAACCGTGGTGGTATTTTATCTTTTCACCTCATTCCCCCTTGCGTCATTGTCTTCCTCCAGCCCAAGCCCCCCTTCGAGCTCATCTTGCACACAGAGGAAAACCCTAAATCTTTCCAATCTCCAATCCATCTCCCTATGCTCCAATGGCAAGAAGCAGCACACCAGCGATGGCGGCGTCTGGCAAGGCCTCGGCCAAGCCATCCAGCACAGTCAATTTTCCATCGAAGGACGTTGTGGTTCCACTTTCTGCGGTGGTGGAGTCCACCGGAGACCATATCCCAGCAGTTCTAGAGCCTTTGGAGGAGGAAGCGGACTCCCACAAGGGAGAGTGGTGAGGCTCGGACATCTCCGAGAGCGACATCAAGGAGATGATCTCCGAGGGGTACCTCCCTGCGATGGAGGGCCTGGTCTGGTGGGCGGCGCCGGCCGGCGAGGTCATCCCTTCTCCCCAACCTGGAGAAAAGGTATACCTTAAGGACCAATTTGTGCGTGGCGACTCCCTTCCAATATCCGACTTCCACATCAAGTCCTTAAGCACTTCTGGGTTCTCAGAACCTTTCTCCGAATAGCATCCTCATGCTTAGAAATTACGCGGCATTATGCGAGGGATACCTTGGGATTAAGCCTAGATTAGATATGTTTATTTATTTCTTCACCGTGAAGAGGTAAGCCGGATTGAGCAAAGAGGAGCTCAGAAACTGCAGAACAATTAGCTTCAAGATCCGGCCTGGCCGGCGGTTCCCCGACAACGTAGGACACGAGTCCTTCAAGAACTGGCAACAGACATTTCTATGGACCAGATATCCCTCTGACTGGCCAAGAAGCGTCGTACTCGGACATCGTTGACAGGGCCACCGTTGAAGCCCCGACATGGAGATCACAAGACGTTCTCCCTTCCGATGATGAAGCCTCTCGCATCGTAAGGCGTATTGACTGGCTTGTAGAGACGAGTCTCACCGGCTTGGACCTAGCCATGTGTTGGTTCGTCAGGTGGATCCAACCTATACAACACCGTGCGAAGCTCATGCACCAATACACCAAAGATAGAAAAGATAGCTTCCGAATTTTCGAGGACAATTTCTCCAGTGACTCCGTCAAGCTTCGCCTCAAGGACATAGTCAAGGTGAAGGATCGGAAGCGTGGCTTCACCATCACCTATGACATGTTTGAGGGCAGAAAGTGCCCAAAGGTATTCATTTTTTCATCTACATTGTTTTTTTACATATACTCCAGTTCTTCCGTCTTGCACATACCTTTGCATCTAACACTTAGGATTCACTTAACAGTTGGAGGATTTGGATGAAGGCAGCATGGCTCCCCAAGTCTATGACCCCAAGATGAAGGAAGTCACCATCGTGTACGATGACAAAGTCTCGTTGGCGCGAAAGCGGAAGATCTCCACCTCTGACGCTGCCGATGGAGGCAGGAAAAAGAAGACGGAGCGTGGAGCCTCCAAAAGATCCACCGCCTCCCTAGAGGCAGAGAAAAGAAGATTAACCAGTATCCCTTTGAACAAGGCACCAAATGTTGTGTAAGCCTCTTTTCATCCGACATCTCGTTTTTCTCATCTTATTCATGTACTTATACCTTTGCACGTTTCAGGAAGAAGTCTAGCCTGAGTTTGAATAAGACCTCCAAGACATTGGGGGCTTCTAAAAACATTAGAGATATGCTTGTCCAAGCTTCTCCCTCCATTGCTCCTCCAAATCCTGCCGTCCAACCCTTTGCCGCACCCATTGGATCTCCGACAATGGTAACATCTAAGCCTTCCGCCATGAAAGTGGACAGCACTCCTTCTCAGGAGGTCCCAGATGCTGTCGTGGTGGTCCACGTTGCCGGCAAAAAGGCGACACAGGATAGCATCTCCTCCAAAGTGGCTGAAGCTCCGGCTAAGGATTCCACTGTAAGCGGTAAGGAGCTGATGGTGGAAGGCGAAACTTCTATGGAAGGCGGAACTGTTGCGCCCATGAACCAAACTGAGCTTCCAAAGATTATCTTCCTAGAGCTCACTCCGAGTAGCTCTGCCTTGGCTCATGGTGTTGTGCCGATTTCTCCTTCGTGCGGTCTTGAAGAGCTGCTCAAGAAGGCGGAAATTCTTCGAGTTAACACAATTGCCTTTGGCAAACTGTTTGCTGAGAGCAGGGTTGCCAAATTTGTCAAGTTGGACACCTTTTTGCCCCTTGAGGTGCTTGACACCAACTAGGCTAGCTCCGAGTCCCTGAAGACCGCCGACTTTGTTGATGACCAAGACGGATCTCCTACGACCGATGATGCAGCCTCAAAGTCCCCTGCACCAGAGAAGTGAAAACACTTTGTAATATTTATCGCCTCTGGTTGGTCTATGTATGCGGAAAAACAATGTTGTTATCTTAAGGCGGAAAACTTCTTACTATAAGTTTCCAGCTGCTTAAGAACTAATTCCAGCATGTATATATTTTTTAAGCAAGTGCTGGCTTATCCATTACTATGATTCTTATGCTTGACTTTTTGTGAGTCGGAATACCCTCAGTCAGAACTATGCGCTCAGGCGATGATACCCAATGGCACCATCAAAAACCTAAGCACAAAATCACCGACTTCGAGTGCCAAAAGTCACTACTCCAGAATCCACACAAAAACAAAAAAGAACGTGTAGACCAGAAAACTTAAGCTAACGCCCGTAGGCGGAATTTTCACAAGTGAAAATGCAAAGCTTGTGCATAAAAGTTTTATATGATCCAAAAATAAACACTAAAGGAGGTAAAAGACTCAGGCATATGAGTGAACCAAAAAGCTTTATTTCATTGATCATATAAGAAGTACACAATAGATAATAAAATATGCTAAGTGTAGAAAGGACGTAGTTGTGCTATGTTCCATGGCCAATCAAGCTACAGGTAGTCATCATCTGGGTCACGTCGCTTACGCTTATGATCCTCGTTTGGCCTATCCTCTAATTCATGATTATCAATGAGGTAATAGGAACCATTGAGTAGAGCCTTGCTTATGATGAACAGTCCTTCCCATGGCGGGGATAATTTGTGTGAATTTTTCTGCTTAAGTCGGAGCACTAGATCCCCTCTTTAAACGAGCGATGCCACACGCGGCAACTATGGTAGTTGTGTAGCTTCTGCTGGTAGATGGAAGATCTCCGGCATGCCAGCACGTTCTCCTCCTCGAGAAGGTCTACATCTATGTGCTTGTATTCTTCAGCGTCATCTTCGTCGTAGGTGACAACCCTTGGTAAATCATGGAGGATTTTGGAGGGTATAACTGCTTCTGCTCCATATACCATGAGGAAATGAGTGTAGCCGGTCTATCTGTTGGGAGTAGTTCGTAAACTCCATCAAACAGATGGCAACTCCTTGATACGTACAATTTACATCACCATTCTACATAATTTGCCTCTATTCATTGATATATTTCATATTAAGAGGTGATACTTATGTCTTTTCATCTGTTTTTGCATGTTGGATGATTCTTGGAGGATGAACTGCTGGAGTCAAGATTTTGATGGAAAAAAGCGGTGTTTTGATGCAATTTTGCAAAGATCATAAAAATACTAGAAAAACTATAGACAATTATATTTTCCCAGAAGACGAAGGATGCCAGAAGGGGAGGCGGAGTTGGGCCACAGGGGGCCCACACCCCCCGGCGCAGGCCACCCAGGGTCGCGCCTACAGCGGGTGTGGACGCCCTGGCCCACCTCTGGCTCCGTCCTCTCGCCTATATCTTCTCCTTGAAACCCTAAAGTCGGGGGGAGCGACCACAGAAAGATTCTGCCGCCTCTGTGGGGCGGAAAACACCGAGAGAGAAAGAGCTCTCCGGCAGACAGATTTCTGCTGGGGAAATTCCTTCCCGAAGAGGGGAGATCATCACCATCAACATCGTCATCAAGCTAGACTTCATCGGGATCATCATAATCCACAACATCATATCCACCAGCACCATCATCACCACTCCATCCCGCTGTAACAATTGTGTTGAATCTTGCATAGTTCTTGGGGGAAACTTTCCCGGTGTTGATTACTATTGTAGTTGATGCTTGTGAGTGGAACCATTGAATTATTTTTTATGTTCAGATTGTTATCCATCATTATATCATCTCTGATCTTGATCCATATGATGTCTCATGAGTAGTTCGTTTAGTTCTTGAGGACATGGGAGAAGTCATGTTGTTAGTAGTGGAATTGTGTTGAGGTATTATTCAATGGTTTAATATTTAAGTTGTGGTGCTATTCTTCTAGTGGTGTCATGTGAACGTCGACTACATGATACTTTACCATTTATGGGCCTAGGGGAATGCATTGTGTATTTGGCTACTAATCATGGGGTTGCCGGAGTGATAGAAACATGAACCCCCGTTAGGAAACCTTTGCACAAGGGAGTGTAGGATCTCAGAATTTAAGGCTGTGGTTAGATTTTTTATATTAATTGCTTTCTTGTAGTTGCAGATGCTTGCAAGGGGTTTAATCACAAGTATGTATTAGTCCAAGTAAGGTCGGTACATTAGCATAGGTTCACCCACACAACACTTATAAAACCAAAGAAGATTAATCGGCTATATGAAACGAAAGCACTTCACAGTATTCCCATGTGTCCTCGAGAACGGTTGGTCCACATTAGTATTTCCACCGGCTTGTCCTTTGCTAAGAAAGGATTGGGCCACTTGATGCAATTATTTGCTGTCTTTATTACTTGCACTTTATTTTCTTGCTTTATCAGAAAACCCCTAAAAATCTGTTTCCTAAGTAATTATAGAGACTTCCTGCTCCATACCACTAGTCAACACCTTCTACTCCTCGTTGGGATCGACACTCCTATTTATCAAAAGTACTACGATATACCCCATATACTTGTGGGTCATCAAGACTATTTTCTGGCGCCGTTGCCGGGGAGTGAAGCGCTATTGATGAGTGGAACTGGTAAAGGAAGCTTCTACTATGAGTATTGCTTTTTATTTCTGTTTGTTACTTTGTTTCCAATATGGATAACCCACTTGGTTTTCTGTTTGGTAATACTACTACAACTGTTAGGGTAGTAGATGAATCACCACCTGTTGAGATAGATCCTTTTAAGATACCTACAAGTATTGTTGATCATGTTATGGATAATTATTATTTTGGGGATGGAGCTGTCCATCCTGGTGATCACTTTCTTTTTATCCATGAATTATGCGGGTTGTTTAAGTGTGCAGGTATCACAACTGAACAGGTGAAGAAGAAGTTACTCTCTATATCATTGAAAGGAAGAGCTGAAGAATGATATAAGCTGCTGAAGAATGGACAATCCATGGAATGGGAGGAAATAGTACCTCTATTTTATTCTAAATTCTATCCTCCCAGTGAGATTCATAAGGATAGGAATCAAATATATAACTTTTGGCCTCGCGATGGAGATAGTATAGCTCAAGCTTGGGGGAGATTGAAGTTACTAATGCTTAAATGTCCTATTCATGAACTCCCTAACAATATTATTATCAATAACTTTTATGCAAGGTTTTATCTTCATGATAAAGATTTATTAGATGCTTCTTGTGCTGGATCATTCACACGTATGAAGGAAGAAGCTAATGGGATCTTCTAGATCGTATTCAAGAGAACACTGAAGCTTGGGAGAATGACAAAGGAAGAAAGTCAGGTATAAATTATGATTATGAATGTATTAAATCTTTTATGGGAACTGATGACTTCCGTGATATTAGTACTGAGTATGGTCTTGATTCTCAAAGTATTGCCAATTGTTTTAAGGCCTTTTCCTCTTATATTGAGATTCCTAAAAAGAAGCGGGACAAGTACCATGCGCCTTATAAAGATGTTGTTAATCATGTTCCTTCTAGAATTGAAGTTTGTACTGTTGATCCTATTTTACCTGAACCTTATGATGAGAAAATCCCTTTTCCTGCCAAGGTAAGGAACATTCTATCATAGCTAACGTGGTTAGCAAAAGTGCAAAGAAAACTGTGGAACCTGATGAGCAAATAAACATTGAACCTGTAGTAGCCATTGTGAAAGATCTTGTCACTAAAGATATAGAGGATGAGCACATTGTCTTATGTGAAGACGCTTCTAATATTGTCTCTCATCCTAGAAAAGCTAGAAAAAACTAGTGTTCCTGTGCTTTCTGTTAGAATTGGTGATCATTGCTATTATGGTTTATGTGATATTGGAGCTAGTTCTAGTGTTATTCCTTATGAGCTTTACAGGGAAATTATGCATGAAATTGGTTCTTGTGAGCTTGAGGACATTGATGTGGTTATTCACCTTGCTAATAGAGAAACCATTTGCCATATCGGTATTGTAAGAGATGTGGAAGTCCTTTGCGGTAAGACTAAGTATCCTGCTGATTTTCTAGTGTTTGGTTCAGCAGCTAGTAAAACTTGTCCTATCATTTTTGGTATAACTTTCTTGAATACTTGTGGAGTATTATAGATTGTAAAAAGGAGAAAGTTTTAACTAAGTTTAATGGAGATTTTTATAAGTTTCTTTTCCAAATTTGCTAAAGCTCCTTATAAAAATGAATTGCCTAATGAAGATTTCAGGATGGAACAACTTGCTTCTATTGATCCAGTTTATGACCTTAGACCACTTTTTGATGATTGTAAGTATGCTCATTCTGAGGATAAAGTTGTTTCTTGTGATAGTTATATTGTCAACATTATTCAGAATTCTACTGAAAGTTATTATGAGTTAGGGGAACATGGTTTTATGCATCTCAATAATATTAAGTTTCCCCGTTTTATGTTGAAAGCTTTGAAGTTGTATTTGTTTTGTCTTCCTATGCTAGTTGCCTTTTGTTTCAATAATTTGTTTTCTCATGAGACTCCCTTGCATAGGAAGTGGGTTAGACTCAAATGTGTTGGATATTTGCTTCTTGATGCTCTCTTTCACTTCAAATCTATATCTCCTATGTGATCATCTTTGAAATTATCAAGCCCATCTTAAAGGCTATAAAGAAAGAGCTTTTGGGAGACAACCCGTTTTAAGTTTTCTTTTGGTTTTTGTTTTGTTGAGTCTTGGAAGTTATTACCTCAGTAATGACCTCTCCTTATCCTTTTTTCTGTTTTTGTGTCAAGATCAACTACTTTTGAGAAGTAGAGGAGTTGTGAAAAGTGGCTGTTCTGGGACAGATTTTTGTGCTGAATTGTAAAAATTTGTGAAGGAGCTCAGTATTTCGGATGGAGCTGTAATTTTATGTGCTTATTCTCCAAGTTTTTATACAAATTTATTTAGTTTTGCACTTTTTTATTTGAGCAACAGAAGATTTTCGAAAAAAATCAATCTTTACCTATTGGTCTGTTTTGACAGATTTCTGCCATCATTTGCATTTGACTTTATATTGATTCCCTTTCAGATTCTTTTTGGGTTTTTGGAAAGGAGTTACTATAGTAGCTTTTTCTTTGATGGATTTCAGTTGAAGTTTGAACCTAAAGGTTTATTGTTTTTGCATACACTAATTTTGCCAATGAGGTTTCTGTAAGGCTTTGTATAAAAGGAATTTTCAGGTGATGGAGAGAAGGAATCTGCATAGTCCGTCTTTGAATAGGTAAAAAGTGCTGCAAATATAAGGTTATTGAACAACCTTTTTCTTTATATTTTTGATGTTTTTATCATATATGGAAGGTTACGAGACAAAACAGAGGAGGAAACGAAGACCGGGTGGGCCACACCCACCAGTGGCGCGGCCCAGTTGGACGCGCCACCGGGGGGTGAGACCACCCCGGTGTCCGTCTCCGCTTAGTTTTCTCACAGTACCTTCCTTATGTCATATAACTTTGTAATATATAACCCCCGGATCCCTAAGGTTCGTATATCGTGTTCTCGTCGTGTTTTTGTTTCGATCTGTTCCGGTCAGGAAATACACTCAAGTTTAGAGGCACCATGGTCTCAGCCAACGACAAGGGCAAGAAGCCCGTGGAAGATGGTCCTCATAACCCCAAGGAGGAGGAGATCTTGGTTGGGGATGAAGAAGACATGAAGGAGGACGAGCATCCGGACACCCGCGCTAACTTTGCAAGCATTGGAGTGGTGGCAAACCCTACCAAACTTAGGAGGACAGCACGGATGTCTACATGAGGGAAAACTCCGTGTCATATCCTCGCTCCACGGTCACTTCCTTCACGCACCAAGAATCCCTTTCATACTCTTATACATGAGCAACAATTTCAAAAGGTGCCCAAAGGGATGTTGCCCTCTGTTTGGGATCTGCCTCGTTCTAACCATGCAAGGAAGGAACGCTCAAAGAAGGAAGAGTGGGGAAAGAATAACAAGGATTGGTATTCCCGGTCCGACATGATCATGAACTGTATTGAGCATAACTCGGAGATGATTCGTACTCTAGCCTTTGGCATTGAGGATTTGATGGAACTGATTGAAAAGCTTATCGAGAGAACACCAGCACCACCGAAGGAGTAATTCGTCATCAGGTTTGGCATCCCCTTGGCTTGTTCCAAGCTTGGGGAGTGCCACGGTATCACATCATTATCTTTTATATTTTTTCCTTTTTAGTAGTTTCATATCTTATGTACATAAGTTATCTTATAGGTTTGTTTGCATTGTGGAAGTATCTCTCCTATTAGCTGGTTATCTATGTATCCCTTGGTGTGAGTGCCTTTATGGAATATTAATGAGAAGTTTCATCTTTTACTTTTTGCACTTCTTATTTTAGTTTGCAATCTCTATTATATGATTGATCTTGTTGATCAATATTGGTATCACTTTGGGAGCATCAAATAGATCTAAATTGGTTTTGGCAAACCGAGCTCTGGTCAGTAGCAACACCTTTTTGAGACTTGAAAGGAAAACAGAAAAGTACTTACATGTATTTTGTATCATTTATTTTCTTTCTTGCTTGGCTCATAAGCTTAGTATTCTTTATTTAAGATTTTTTGTGTCTTCAAGGAAGATTGCATGTTTGGCTTTATCATTTGTATGTTTGCTTGTTTCCTTCAACTCTTTTGCTTGCTACCCAGCCTTGCTAGCCAAAAACCAGTGCTAAGAGGGAATACTTCTCATGCATCAAATCCCTTTAAACCAAACATATGCCATTTTTGTCCACCATATCTACCTATTAGCATTATTGCTATTCCAAGTAAATTCTCAAGTTTCATCTATCTTTCAAATTAAAAATTAATTTGTTATGTGAAAACTAGTTAGTAAAGCTCTCACAAACTTGATGGCACACCTTATTTTCTTGCCCCTAATAAACTTGAACCATTGTGTCATCAAAGTTGTATATGCTTGCACCTATACGTTGGAATTAGCGAACTGTCTTTGTCACGGGGAACGCTTTCAACATTGCACATGTACATTGTACACAGTTGATATCATGCTCTTTTGTTTGCGGATGTCGTCGGTGTGAAATAAAAGGGGAGCTTGTAAGTCCATGGAGTTATGTATGTGTGTTAGAGAAACGCCTGGGACGCTAGCCTAAGCCATGCCTAATCATGGTGGAAACTTGCAGCATCACCATAATTAGCAATCTATGAAGCTTTCTTCTTATATAAAAAAAGAGAAAGAGACATATTGAAAAGAGGAAAGAGAGAAAAAATCACCATTTTCCCATGGTAAGAGAGAAAAGAGGAAAGAGAGAAAAAAGAGAAAGAGACATATTGAAAAGAGGAAAAAGAGATTGCTGAGATGCTCATTGTCTGCTTGCCTTGTCATTTTGATTATGGGATAGCTCCCGTATCATGTGCAAGGGGTACCCCATTGGCGGTTCTCTATGATACGCATATACTTACTATGACAAGAACTTACCGATAACTAAAGTTGAGTAGCATGAGGAGTGACCCTCATACTCAAGGAACATGAGATTGCCAACTTATATTTTGTCAAGCATATACTCCATCTTTGTTCACTTTAACCTTAATCACCTCAAGATGCTTATGATAGGGGCAATGAGATCTCAAAGCTAGTAAGTACCACAATCTTTTGAAAGCTCTTTATGAACTTGAAATCCCTGCTTCCCTCTATGAAGGGCCTTTCTTCTACTTCTAAGTTGAGTCAGTAAACCTACTCCTCTCTATCTCCAGCAAGCATTTGAGTTATTGTGTTTCAAGCATTCATATGATGATTTATTCAACCATGTTCTTTATCTTCCTTGTTTACACAAGACTCTTATCTAAATGAGTATTACTTTGAAAGCCATCTTTATGGAAAGCCTTTTATGTTTGAGCAAAGAGGACTCATGTTATAAACTTCTTTACAAAAGCTTTGCTAGAAAACTGTTTTCCAACTGTTCTCTAACCAAGAACAAAGTTTGCCAGTCCCACTTATGATTTATCTTTATGCATCTTTATTGTGACTCCCATACTTGTTGCAAGCTAAGTTATATAATGGTGAGTTGCTTTCTTCTATGAGTTGTGTATTGGTAAGTGTGATGCTTCTTGTCTGTATTCTTTTTATCGACACTTCACTCCATAAACCTATGGACATGTTTACTGAGCTTAGTTTTCGCTTGGGGACAAGCGAGGTCTAAGCTTGGGGGAATTGATACGTCCAATTTGCATCACCATTCTATATCATAATTTGCCTCTATTCATTGATATATTTCATATTAAGAGGTGATACTTATGTCTTTTCATCTGTTTTTTCATGTTGGATGATTCTTGGAGGATGAACTGCCGGAGTCAGGATTTTGATGGAAAAAGCGGTGTTTTGATGCAATTTCGTGAAGATCAGAAAAATACCAGAAAAACTACAGAAAATTATATTTTCCCAGAAGACGAAGGATGCCAGAAGGGGAGGCGGAGTTAGGCCACAGGGGGCCCACACCCCCTAGGCGCGGGCCACCCTGGGCCACGACTACAGGGGGGTGGCCACCCTGCCCACCTCTGGCTCTGCCCTCTCGCCTATATCTTCTCCTCGGAACCCTAAAGTCGGGGGGAGCGACCATAGAAAGATTTCGTTGCCTCTGCGGGGCGGAAAACACCGAGAGAGAAAAGGCTCTCCAGCAGACAGATTTCTGTCGGGGAAATTCCTTCCCGGAGAGGGGAGATCGTCGCCATCAACACCGTCATCAAGATAGACTTCATCGGGATCATCATCATCCACACCATCATCTCCACCAGCACCATCATCACCACTCCATCCCGTTGTAACAATCGTTTAGTTCTTGAGGATATGGGAGAAGTCATGTTGTTAGTAGTGGAATTGTGTTGAGGTATTATTCAATGGTTTAATATTTAAGTTGTGGTGCTATTCTTCTAGTGGTGTCATGTGAACATCGACTACATGATACTTCACCATTTATGTTCCTAGGGGAATGCATTGTGTATTTGGATACTAATGGTGGGGTTGCCGGAGTGACAGAAACATGAACCCCCGTTAGGAAACCTTTGCACAAGGGAGTGTAGGATCTCAGAGTTTAAGCATGTGGTTAGGTTTTTATCTTAATTGCTTTCTTGTAGTTGCGGATGCTTGCAAGGGGTTTAATCACAAGTATGTATTAGTCCAAGTAAGGTCGGTACATTAGCACAGGTTCACCCACACAACACTTATAAAACCAAAGAAGATTAATCAGCTATATGAAACGAAATCACTTGACAGTATTCCCATGTGTCCCCGAGAAAGTTTGGTCCACATTAGTATTTCCATCGGCTTGTCCTTTGCTAAGAAAGGATTGCGCCACTTGCTAAAATTATTTGTTGTCTTTATTTACTTGCACTTTATTTCCTTGCTTTATCAGAAAACTCCTAAAAATCCGTTTGCTAAGTATTTACAGAGACTTCCTGCTCCATACCACTATTCAACACCTTCTGCTCCTCGTTGGGATCAACACTCCTATTTATTGAAAGTACTATGATACACCCCTATACTTGTGGGTCATTACTCCTCCTCCCAGGCTCCAGCTGCTCTATGTAGCGATGCTTCTAGACATGGCTTTATTCCCTGGAGAATTAATCCATTGGCTCGCTCAACTTGACCATTGGATTGTGGATGTGCCATAGATGCTAGGTCAAGTCGGATGTCCTTCTCCCAACAATAAGCCTCTACTTATCCGTGTGATAATTTGGTACCATTGTCGGTGATGATGCTATGTGGGAGACCAAATCTCACCACTAGATCTCGGACAAACCTAAGTGCAGTTTCCCCATCAAGATTTCTAATAGTTTTAGCCTCTATCCATTCTGTGAATTTATCGACTCCTACAAGTAGATGTGTCAACCCACAAGGTGTCGTATGTAATGGTCAACCATGTCAAGCCCCTAGACTACAAACGGCCAAGTTATTGGTATTGTTCGCATTCTTGAGCTGGTACATGTGGTTGTCGGGCATAATATTGACATTCTATGCATGTCTCGACAACTTGTCGGCGTCCGCCTTTGAGGTCAGCCAGTAGAGTCCTTGCCGGGAGGCTTTGGAGACCAAAGATCGAGGAGCGGCGTGATGCCCGCAATCTCCAAGATGGATCTCGCGAAGGATATCAATACCTTCTTGCTGGAAAACACACTTTAGGTATACATCAGTGGTGCTTCTTTTGTAGAGCTGCCCATTACTTATGGTATAGCCCTTTGCTTGACGTACTATTTGTCGACTTTCGACCTCATCGATGGGCAAAGTTCTGTGTACGAAATATTCCATGAACGGTTTTGTCCAAGCCGGAGGTACTATTGTAACTGCATCAACAAATGAGTCAACTCTATCTGGGCTCTCAGGGTCCACTCCCTTCACGGATGGGGTCTGCAGATGCTCCAGAAAAATGCTAGGCGGAATTGGTTTGTGTCCCGATCCAAGCTTTGACAGCAGATCAGCCGCCTCATTTTCATCCCTCTTGACATACTTGACTTCATAGCCTTCGAAGCACTTGGCTATCTCATCTACTTCGTCTCGATATGCCACATGTCATAGGTTTTCGCGCGTTCCAGGTGCCAACCACCTGCTGGGCAACTAAGTCGGAATCTCCACAACAAACTATGTGTTTGATGTCAATATCCTTGGCTACATGAAGTCCGTGAATGCGTGCTTCATATTCTGCCATGTTATTTGTAGCCTCAAAGTGGATCTACAGGACATAGTGCAGTTTTTCCCATGTTGGTGACTATAGTAGTACACCAGCCTCCGAGCCATTGAGTAACTTTGATCCGTCAAAGTGCATCACCCAGTATTCTGGCTCTGGTACAGGAGTAGCATATGGCATCTTTGTCTAATCTTCAATGAAATCCACCAAGACTTGTGATTTGTAGTGTCGCATCTCTTGTAGGTGATCTCGAAGGCGGCAAGCTCAATTCCGCACTTCGCGACCCTTCATGTAGCGTCGCTGTTATTGATGATGTCGAACAGTGGAGCCTTGATCACTACTGTGATAGGGTGCTCCTGGAAGTAGTGCCTTAGCTTCCGAGAAGCAAGGAACACCCCATAAGATGCTTTTGGTAGTGCGGGTAATGCTTCTTGGACTTTGTCAAAACCTTGCTTACATAGTAAACTGGTCATTGGACTCCATACACATGTGTTTGTTCCTTCCGCTCCACCACGACGACGATGATGATAACCCGGTTGGTGGCCGCCATGTAGATCAACATAGGCTCCATTGGCTCAGGTGCTGCAAGTATAGGAGCTGAAGAAAGTATCCTCTTTAACTCCTTAAGCCCAGCGTCCACCTCGTCTGTCCATATGAATTTGTCCGCCTTTTTCAGCAACTTGTATAGCGTCAAGGCCTTCTCTCCAAGTCGGCTGACGAACCGGCTTACTGCTGCAATGCAGCCTGTGAGCCGTTGAATGTCCTTCAGGCATGTCAGACGGTTGATGTTGAGGATGACCTTGATCTTCTCCGGGTTGACCTCGATTCCACACAGGGGAACAATGAAGCCCAACAATTTGCCGGCTGGAACCCCAAAGACGCACTTTTTGGAGTTAAGCATCATGTTGTATTTCCAGAGGTTATCAAAGGTTTCCTTTAAGTCAGAGATTAAGTCATTTGATTTTTTTAGACATCACCGCCGTGATATAGTCCACATAGGCGTGAATGTTCCGACCAATTTGGTTGTGCAGTCAATGATGCATAGTCCGCTGGTATGTAGCACCCGCATTTTTCAGCCCAAAGGGCATCATGACATAGCAAAACGTGCCATAAGGTGTGGTGAACGAAGTGTCCAATTGGTCTGACTTCCTCATCTTGATCTGGTGGTATCTTGAGTATGCATCTAGAAAACACAGAAGTTTCGAGCCAGCTGTCGAGTCAATGACTTGGTCAGTGCGAGGCAAAGCAAACGGATCCTTCGAACACGCTTTGTTCAAGCTATTGTAATCAACGCACATTTTTAATTCTTTGGTTCCCTTTTTGGGGACAAGTATAGGATTGGCCACCCATCGGTTGTGAAGGACTTCTCGGATAAAACTAGCCTTAAGTATCCTAGCTATCTCTTCACCTATGGCGCATATCTTCTTGTCTCCGAAGCATCATAGAGGTTGTTTCACCGGTTTGCATTTTGGATCAATATTCAAGCTGTGCTTGGCAAGCTCCATAGGTACACCTTTCATGTTGACAGGTTGCTAGGCAAAGATGTCCCTATTCTCATGGAGGAACTCGGTGAGTGCGCTTTCCTATTTAGGGTCCAGGTTCGTCCCAATTGCAGTGGTCTTGGAGGCATCGCCTACCACAAGTTCCACCGACTTGGTTTTGATGGCGGCCTTGAAGGCGGGATCAGATTCAGAAATCTTCTTCTTCCATGCTGGCATCTCCAAGTCGTTGACCTTGCTCTGGATCTCCTTTAATTCTTCGCTGTAGGGGACAGCTTCTGCAATGGCTGCTTCTCCAATCTCACAGTCCCTTACTTTTTGGTCCGGGTATCTTGACCAAAAAGCTTCCGGATACGATGATGACACCGTTTGGTCTGGGTATCTTGAGCTTGTTGTAGACGAAGCATGGCTTGGCCATGAAGGAGTGGAATATGTCACGTCCGAGTATGACGTGGTACACGCTCTTGAAGGGGACCACTTCAAAGGTCATGCGTTCTTGGCAGTAATTGTTGACATCGCCAAAAGCGACCGGAAGCATGATGCACCCAAGGGACCAAGCTTACCGACCAGGAACTATGCCATGGAACATGGTGCTAGTCTGCCTTAGGTTGGTATCCGTCAAGTTCATCGTGTGTAGTGTATCTAGGTACATAATGTTGATGCTGCTTCCACTATCCACCATGCACTTGGTGAACTCATTGCCATCAATCAAGGGGTTGATGACCATGGCATATTGGTTCTCTATTGGAACGAGGTCGAGGTGATCCTTCATATCCCATGTGATTGGAACTTCCGACCAGCATAGGTACTGGGGAACTGGGGGTAGGGTGGCCATCAGAATCCTCAGAGAGGTCCTCTATGCCCAGACAGTTGGGGTGCCAAGGAAAGTGTGGTACTCGGGGGAATTCTTCTTGAAGGGGTTCTTGCCTTTGCCATCGCTCTTGTCGGCGTGCCTTGGGTCAACATCCTAGTCCATGTCACTTGAATCCTTGGACTCCTCTTCCTTCTTCTTCCCTTTGCCCTTGCCTCGTGGTCGGTTCTTCCGGCTTCGCTTGTAGCCGGACTCCGGGTCTTCTTTGAGATCGTTGACGAACTTGCGATGGCGGTTGGTGTGGGTAGATTTGCCATTGGCGTCGAGGTGTACGAGGCATGTCATATCACGGTACTCCTCGTACATTTGGGGAATGCGGGGCGCTGCCGGGATAGATTCACTATCGCGCTACTGCCCACAACCAGCCCCCCGGCCTCGGCATCGCTGTCTGCCATCACCTCTTCCTGCAAACGTCATCACGACCATGTCAGAGGTTGGCTTTTCTTCTGGTGGAATCTTTCGCTTAGTGCTGTTGTTCCTCTTAGCTTGGGTTGGAATGGCAATTGCTAGCAAAGAGCCACGAGCATCATCGTCGGCAGCCGCGAACTCACTGTCCAAGGAGATCATTTGATTAAGATCCAGCATGTGATTGTCCTGCAGGCGCTTCAACTTATGTTGGAGCAAGGTGCCCTTTTCCAAACCATCAATGTGGGCGGCCATGGCGGTTTGATTGTGCACTCCTACTTAGGAATTTTTTATATCCAGCCAGTGGGAGAGGTAGGATCGAGATGTCTCGTTCTTCTCCTGGACGCACCGCTATAGATCGCCGACAGTGCGGGGACATTTGTACGTACCCTCGAAATTCTTGGCGAACGCTTCTTGCATATCTAACCAATTTCATATGGACTTCTCTGGCAAGTCGTCAATCCATTGGTGGGTCGTGCCTGTCAGCATTAGCGGGAGGTACTTGACGGCAATGTTGGGGTTTCCCTCGGTGATCTCGACCGTGTTGCGGTAATCCTGCAACCATGTAACTGACTTGGCGGTGCCATCATAGGGCTTCATCGTATTATCAATCCGGAAACCCTTAGGGTAAGTTGCGGTCCGTATCATAGGTCCAAAGCAATGTGGTCCTAGGTATTGTCCTTCCTGGGGCTCCTGAATCTTGTCCAAGCGTGAACGTGCTTCGTATGGCTCCGGGTTTGTTTTCTTCTTCTTGCCATCTGGAGAAGGGTTGCGTGAACGGTGCGGTCCTCCTCCGCCATGGTGGCTCCTAGGAGGCGACGGAGGCGGAGGTGGCGGTGGGTTAGCCTTCTTGTTGTTACCTTCCTGTGACCCCTCATGCCTGTCATGGTTGCTTGTCGGACATGGAGGGTCATGGTGCGACATGCTCTTGTGTCCATGGTTGCTATTGTGCTCCCTGCCATGACGAGGCTGCTCCGCGTTGCCGCGGATGACGATGCCGCCCTGGGGGCGTCTAGGCGGAGGCATGCTCGTACGGTGGTGAGCTTTTGGGTCTTCGTGATGTGGGGGGATCGGGGCGGTGGAGACGGGCGATGTCGGTGGGCCTTGCCTCCATGGTCGGAGGATATGGGGATAGCATCCTCCCTATTGCGTGCATCCCTCCGTCTTCGTTCTGATGAACCCGTCTGGGACTCGACATCATGAGGAGATCTTTCCCTTGGACGTTTAGGATTGCTAGACTGGCAATATGCCGGATCAGACTCAATCCTCTGAGAGGTGGCCTTTTCCTGCTGTTTGACAGCCTTGGCGACAAGGTCGTAGACCTGTTTCACAGTCGCGGGTGATCTATCCTGCTCAAGTAGAGTCTTGGCGACAGCCAAATGGAGGATGGGCGTGGGCATGACTTGCTTTCCCTCACTATCAATGTATGGCTTAGCCTGTGCCGGCTTCGAAGGAGCCCACCCCAAGTTGAGCCGTACGCCAGGGTCATTGACGACGTGAGTCGGAGCTTTCTTAGCCTTCTGCTGCTTGAGCAAAGTCTTGTACTCGGCCTCCATGGCGTTAGCTTCTTCAATCAATTTCTACGCCTTGGCCAGATCTTGATCTAACTTTACTCCTTGCTTCGCGATGGTCTGCGCTTCCTCCATTAGCTGTTGGCGCTTCTCATCAAGCTAGACTACGTTCCGTATGTGGGCCACAGTCATAGGCTCAACGATCAAATTGTCATACATCACTCTATCAGCTGGAGTGATTTGGGCGGCCGCAGACGTAGATGCTGGAGGCGGCGGATTTGCGGTGTTGGCGTTACTTGGACCGGTAGGAAGTTCATGCGGCTGCTACGCTGGGTTAGCCAGAGGGGGCATGGCGTTTGCATGATCATTGTTGGCGTCGATGGCTGGTCCCTTCACGTTATCCCGCGGCTTAGGTGGAGCTTGTCCGGTTTGGTCTTCTTCCATCTGTCGGGATGTGACGGCCTTGCCGGCCTGCTCCTCAAGATTGATCTCCTCATCCATCTATTTCATGGCTGAGTCGAGTTTCTCCGGGTTGATATCCATATCCTCCAAGTCCACACTAATGTTAGCGTAGAGCACATCTAGGACGGAGTCGGAGGGTTCGGGGCTTCCTCGATGATGAGGCAGCGGGTTTGTTGGCTAGAGGCGACGACGGTGGCGACGATAGCCCGGGTACAGCAATGGGCGGTGCCACGACAACTCCATCCGCAGCGGCGGAACTATTTACGATGTTGATCATGCCCTCGAAAGTGAGGAGACCCACGGCCTGCTGCCGCCTTAGCGTATGCCGGAGAAGTGTGTCACGATCTAGCCCTTTGACGAAGTGGTAAATAGCATCATCATCGGGGTAGTTTTCTAGATCGACTCGTATCCGGAGCCATCTGAACGCAACGCGCCATATCGAAGATGGTCACCATGCTGACAAAGTGCGATCGCTGCTTTCCAGACGCACAGACGAAGCCATCGGATTTGCAGTGATCTTCCACCATTATCTCCTACACAGGGGCGGTTTGGGTGGGCCTTGAATTTTTCTAATCTAAGCTGGCAAACTCCAAAGAGAGATCCGACTTTGATCCTTCCATGAACGTATCCTGCCCGAAGGCGGTCTGTGCAAGTCTTGATGATCCTCCCACTTTCAGGGAACTAGTGCCTGAGTCGGTTTCGCCGATGAAGAGGTGGATGTCCCCGATTAGAACGATAGAGCAGCGGTTGGGGTTTGCCTTTGCCGGGATCCAGAACTCATCGGGAGGGACGATCGGAATGTTTCTGGAGAAGAAAACGTGACCAATGGTTATGGTTTTGTCGATTCCCGCGAAGAGCTTGGACCTCGCCCGTTGTAGAGTTTGAAGCGCCTCTTGCCCCACGGTGGGCGCCAACTATCATGGTATTGCCAACGAGTACGCCATGGAGGGGTCCTTATAGAACGTGTTTAGAGACGGGGGAAGGCGGCAAGTTTGCGGGTACGAGGTAACACAACTTACCCGGGTTCAGATCCCACGACGGTGGCGGAATCATACTCCTGCTATAAATCACTATAATGCAATACGCCGAGTTATAGGAATCGGTTCGCTGTGCACGATATGAGTTGATTGATGCCCTAAAGGCTCCTCTAGGTCCGGCTTATATAGTCGCTAGATCCTAGGGTTACAGGGAAATTCCTAGCTGGACAGGTCATAGATTCCTATAGGAGAACTAACTAGTCTAACGTGTCTTGGACTCCAAGGCTCCAGGTACGTCGGTGAATCCATCATAGTCTTCCTTTATCCGGCATGGACCTCCCTTCTGGATCCTTGTAACTGGGCCGCCCAGTAGGCCATGGGCCTTGCTACCAACTATGAGCCACACGGGTTATCCGGATTAGAGACATGCAACGGTGACAACCATTTAGCATATCCCCAACAAGTGGCCCCACAGTGAATACTGACCGGCACGTGCGATAGTTGAGCTTGCTTTCAACGCAAGACGCACAAAACTTGGGGCACAGCCATAGTATCTTCGATTTTCGCGCGGGCAAAGTTAATGGGGTGCGACGGTTTGCTCCCGATGCCTCCATGTGTCTTTATAGATGCTCTCCACATAGTGATGAAATTAATTGGATGGCATTCAACGGTCGTAATGTCGCTATGTCTCGCTTTCATTGAATTTGGGGGTGCACGGTCCGACGAGCAAAGGACCATGTCGAAGATTTGTCCCGCGAAGGAACTAGGGTCCAACGAGCCCTTGGTTTGAGAGGGTGCTGACCATGCGATTCAAGGAATCTCGGCGACGGTGGCGACGACGGGGCAAGCATACGACAGAGAGCAGACATGGGTTTTTTTATTCACGTTCGGGGCCCTCGTGAGGAGGTAAAGCCCCAGTCCTGCTGTGTTGTACTGCTTGTGTGCTTTGCGAGGGTACAATGGAGGTGTTATGTCTAGGGTTTTAGATCTCAGGGATCGACCCGTTCTAAGGTAGGAGAAGGGCTCCCTATATAGCATCGACGGGCCTCTTCCCCCAATTCTTGGGCGGGAAGGGCTACAACAATGCCGCTCCTCGAGATCCCATTCCACAAGACTACTTTGCCTGGAACGAGTCTACCCTCCTGGAAAGCGTCGGTCCTCCCCGGGCTTCAGTCACTGCTGGCGTCTCGTATCGGGGCGCGCCTCCCTCGGGCCTCTTGCACCAAAAGGGGGGACACTGTCCTGCCAGCCGGAGCCCCCGCAACCTTGCTTTTTTGACCATAATAACAATAGGAAAGGCTCCTACTGCTTTTTTATTAATAAAGCAGCCAAAGGGCTACATGTATTACATATTTACAAGTATAGAATACAGGGGATAGAAGTCAGAGCAGTACTAGTCCAAATTACAAAAGGAGTTTATTAGAGGGTGTAGCTCTGGTTTAGTTCTATGAACTAAAATACTAAGATCTAGCTTCAATATATCTTGCTAGGAGATAACAGTAGCTAGTATTGCGTTGAAGCATAGATCATTACACTCCTTCCAGATGCTCCATGTAGCAAAAATGAAGATTTCCGTGAACGGTGGCCCATTCTAATTATTTCTTCCCTGCTCTATGGTGTGTAATCTGTCCCCTTGTTTTAGCCATTGTATATGAAGTTTTCTTCAGCATTGTAGACAAAATGGAAATCTAAAAAAGAAGGTGTTTTAGTTGGTGTGGCCTCTCCACCGCCCAGCTCCGGGAAGGACGAAAAAATAAAAAAGAACAGACACTTCACCTCTGACTTTGGGATGGCATGGTGGGTTATTCTTTGCAAATCACAGGGGCAAAAAAGTCCAAAAACGGAAGGTAGACAGAAACGTTATATCTTTTATTATTACTAGCAAGAGTGCCCGTGCGTTGCACCGGAAGACCATCCGTGTTGCCATCTCTCATCTTTGTCACCATCGTCGATGGTTTTCACGTTTCTTCCTATCCATGAGGAACATATAAGCAGATCTAAGAATATTTGTAAAAAAAAGACCTAAAAATATTATATTGCAAGCCCCTCGTTGCACCAACTTTTAATACCACATATTTGTAATGACGGTGAGAACTATCCTTATTTGTTATTTCTTAACCCTACAACGGAAGTCCAACGAAGTATCAAATATGACTATCTATAGATATATAGTCCGATTCCGTCAAATGCGTGTTGTCTCTCATGGATTGATGTCCTCGTCGTCCTCCTCCTTCCGCTATTCTGATGTGGCACTCCTCCCATACTTCGAGGTTGTGGAGTGGGGTAGCCGCATTTGTTACTTTTATGCTTATATATGCAATATTTCCACTTGGAACAATAGTTGCTCTCTTTAAAATTGTATGAAGGACATACAAAACAATAATAAAAATAAATGATTTTTGGGCGTTCGCAGAGCCATGCATCTTGCTCTGTTCGACAAGATAGACGTGTTCTTCGTCGTCATGTAGACAGTTTCAGGATCGAGAACTTCGCTTCCACGTCGACCACGTCCGTGCTGATATTTGGCCTCCTGCTCTGCATATGTATCGCCGACGTTGTGCTCCTCTTGCACCGTCACCGTCCGTTCCATGAGTGCCAGAAGGGCCCTGGTGGAGTTCATGTCAAACTCGTCAGCCAGCTTGGGCCGGAGGAGATCCAATCCACGCCATAACTGCACTTTAGCCGCGCCGATCGCCGATCTTCCTGCTCGCTTGTTCGTTGGCTTGTTCGTTGGTACGTGCGGCGCCAAAAACCTAGGTTACCGAGGCGAGATCGAGAGGGGAGGCAGCGGTTTTTGTTACCCAGGAGTCACGCGATGTACATAGAGGATTAAAAAACAGAATCGATCGATCGTGTCTTGAACGGACTCAAAAGGGACATGGCACTTAGGGATTATGTTGGACAAGCTGTAGCTAGAGCTGATTGGTTCGTGTGTAGCACCTGGCAATGGAACTTCAACGAACATAGCGTCACACAGGACACGACATCGAGGCCTTGGTTCCGTGCATGGAGTACTTTGATCCGCTTTTGCATGTGGTGGAGAACTACGCTTTATTTTGTGTGTGCACTCGAGTTATAAAAAAGAAAGGCGATGGACTGGAGTCGGTGTATGGACGTACTTACCGGTGGCTTTGTCTGTCTTTTCTCAAAACACGTACGATTTTAGACACGGGCTTAAGTACCTACACATGCACATGATCCGTGCACCTGGCCGTTGCGACGTTCCGGCCGGCTCAAGCTCGGCCTGGTCCCTTGCTCCCGGAGAAAGATGGCGTGTTTTTTTTTTTTTTGAACCGTTTCTGACTTACAGGTGGCATGGGTGGGTAATTGCTTGTATGATGAAGGGGTAAAATCGTCCAAAAAAGTATAGGTATTACAAAAAACACTCCTTCCTTTATTATTAGGTATAGATGTATAGATTAATCAGAAAAAGATATCAAGCGATTTGAGCCGTCATTGTATTTGATATTATATGAGTTTGTACAAGTTTAGGGGAGAGAGGGTAATACCGGATGAGAGCCCATAAACATGATATCAACATACACTCCTACCGATTATGTAGCCCTTTGGCTGCTTTATTAATAAATTTTTATTAATAAAGCAGCCAAAGGGCTACATGTATTAATAGGAAAGGCTCCTACTGATTATGCATGACTGTATGGGCAGGCAGCACAAAGTGAAAGAAAAGCTTTTGGCACTGATGGCAACATGCTCTCTACCACCAACAGGATCGGTGACTCGTATTCCCAAATCCCAAGACCTTACAATAGTGCGAAAAGCTACAAGAAGGCGTCCAGGTTCAATGTACACGATCCTCGTCACTGCAGGACATCGCTCAAAGCTGAGGACTCGGCTGAGACTGAGAGCCTGAGATGACGGGTTTCAAAGCCGGTCAGATTCAGATTAGCAAGGATAGGCCTGACATGGAGATACTTGGCGGTATAAGTATCTTTGGAGAAGCATCATTGGCAGAGGGCAAGATGACGATGTTGCTGCGTCAGGAGTTGTTCTTCTTCCTCGTGATGTAGGAGGAGGAGAAGAGGAGAACATACTGTACATCGTTCAAAGTTGAGGACTGACAGACAGACGGCGGGTTTCAAAGGTCAGATTCAGACTAGTGAGGGACATATGGAGATACTTGGCGGTATAAGTATCTTTGGAGGAGCATCATTGGCAGAGGGCAAGATGACGATGTTGCTGCGTCAGGAGCTGTTCTTCTTCTTCGTGATGTAGGAGGAGGAGGAGAAGAGGCCCGAGTTGTCGTCCTCTCGCATGGAGTTCCCCCGTTCACTTCTCGGTACTCCCTCCGGCTCATATTAATTGACTTGGATTTGTTAAAATTTGGATAAACCTATATACTAAATAGTGTCTAGATTCATTCAAATCTAGACAAATCTGAGTCAATTAATATGGGCCGGAGGGAGTACTGGTTCGTTGTTGGTTCGGTCATTTTAGGTTGGGAGGAGGGTTTTGCTGATGTGATCCATCTCCCTTGTGTTTGTTCGTAGGGGAGATGGTGGAGATGATGCATCTTCTTCTCCTCTCGCTGCGTGTTGTTGTGCCTTGATTGTATCAGAGCAAATAATAAATCTTTAGCGTTCCCCATCTCCTTTTGGTTACTCGTGTTTTGCTTTGCAACCGTTTCTTATGGCTGGAGGATATGTGAATGCGCATGCATGTTTCTGGGTGGGATCATGATTGTGATTGTGGTGTCCCAACTTCAGGCATGTCAATGCAGAAGCTTCAAATGCAGGCTGCTGATCTAGTATACATTCTGGCGTGATACTACGCCTTCAACCGCTCGGCCATCTCTCCTACAATAAGCCTTTGTCTGTAAAATTCAGGTACAGAGAGATGGCATGTTGTAGTTCGCACCACACGATTAGCTCGATCTTTTTCATGCTTGTAGCCTATGCATCCATCTGCAGGATCCAACAATATCGATATTCCGTAGCATGAAAGCCCCGGTGACGCCTACTGCGGCCTCTCAGTCGCAGCCCCCTCATGACATTCGCCATATCAGGAGGCAACTATGTGACAACACTTGTCAAATTTTAGGATTTGGCAAAATTTAGATCTTACCCAAATATAGAATTTGGCAAAATGGCAGAAATTGAACTCCATATTGCTCTATGTTAGTCAAAACTTGTCAAAAATAGAAGTTTGAACTCATATTGCTCTATGTTTTTTTTTAACAAGGGGGCCTCTCAACAAAAATACACTCACAAGCATGCCTGCTATTTGACAAAAAAGACCCTGGAAAGAAAAATAAAAAGTGATCTAGTCCAACATCTTACCCACCAACGACGAGACTCCGATGCCGACCTCCTTCGACCTGCCACCGGGGACGAACCACTTGGCTGCAGGGAGGAGTGAAGCGTCAGCAAGGATCCCGAGAAAGGGCCTCCGTCTTGGAGGTTGATGTTGCGCTGTCGAGGAAGCATCTTTGGTGGCCATCTTGGCCATAGATCATGTCGACGAACATGTCGACCATGCGGTGTGCTCCGGGATGCAGCAGATGGGTGGCCAGGCTCGCCGCCTCTGTCGACCACCACAGACGCCCACAGATAGCATCAGTAGCAGCACCTCTGCTCCCTTCTCCCTCGGCATCGAGGCCGGCCGAGAAGGAAAGCCGAGGCAAAACTCCGCCATGGTGCGGGCGCAGATAAGACCACCACGCCGATGTTGAGCTTTCTTTGAAGCACTAGCACTCCACTTTGCCTCCACGGCCGGCCAGGAGTTCTACCGAAACTTCGCCCTTCAGCAAGGCTAAGCCTTCCCCCTCGCCATCGAGGCTGTCCAGGAAGAGCTCGTGCACACCGTGCTCAAGCAGCAGTAGGTAGTTCACTGTTAGAACTTTATTGAAGGAGACGTCGGTCCTCCCTTACGCTCTCCCCTCCAACCGCTGGATAAGAAGAACAAGGAGGAGGAACCCTATAGTGGCATGGATCCAGGCGGAAAGATCCGTCGCTCCACCCCAACTACCGGGAAAAAAGCCCACTACCAACAAAGCATCACTACTCCTATCTATTCTACCTACTCTGGCGCCTCTCCTCCACCCATCTCGACGGGCAACGGCGGTGAGAGAGGCTTTGGATCGTCCCGGCGCTCTCGGTGTTGCTCTCAGCTACTGTAGCGAAGATATAGAGAGAAAGGATAGGAATGAGCCTCCCCATATTGCTCTATGTTAGTCAAAACTTGTAAAAGAGAAGTTTGAACTCATGTTTCTCCATTTTGGCTTGATATTTCTCTATTTTAGTCAAAACTTGTCAAAAATAGAAGTTTAAACTCATATTGCTCCATGTTAGTCAAAACTTGTCAAAAACAGAAGATTGAACTCATGTTGCTCCATTTTGGTTTCATATTGCTCTTTGTTAGTCAAAACTTGTCAAAAATACAAGTTTAAATTTATATTACTCCATAAGTCCATATTGATCTATGTTAGTCAAAATTTGTCAAAAATGGATTGAAATCATGCTAAGTGTTTCTTTCACTTGTAGGTTATGCATTGCGGGCGCCTTTGATGATGGAGATGTTGGAATTATGCCCTAGAGGCAATAATAAAGATGTTATTATTATAATTCTTGTTCATGATAAAGTTTATATTCCATGCTAGAATTGTATTAAGCGGAAACATTAATACTTGTGTGGTTTGTAAACAACACCGTGTCCCTAGTACGTCTCTATGGACTAGCTCATTGATTAATGATGGTTAAGGTTTCCTAACCATGGACATGAGTTGTCAATTAATAATGAGATCATATCATTGGGAGAATGATGTGATGGACAGACCCAAACTAAGCGAAGCAATTAGATCGTGTCATCGTGTTCATCTTTGCGAAGCTTTTCTTATGTCAAATATTGTATTCCTTAGACCATTAGATAATACAACTCCCTGGTATCGGAAGAAAGCTTTGAGATCATCAAACGTCATCCTATGAGAGGGTGATCATAAAGGTGTCTCTCAGGTGATCGGAAAGTACCTGTTGGGTTGTATGTATCGAGATGGGATTTGTCCCTCCCAAGTCGAAGAGATATACTTCGGGCCCACTGGGTAATCGATATCAACACCGCTTGCAAGCATGTGGTTAAGGAGTTAATCACAAAGTGATATCGGATTACGGAACGAGTAAAGTACTTGCTGTGAACGAGATTGAACTAGGTATGATGGTACCGACGATCGAATCTCGGACAAGTAAAATATCGCGAGACGAAGGGAATATATATATGGAATTGATTGAATCCTGGCATCATGGTTCATCCGATATGATCATCGATGAATGTGTGGGAGTCAATATGGGTTTCCAGACCCCGCTGTTGATTATTGATAGAAGATCATGTCCGCATATTCTCGAACCCGCAGGGTCACACACTTAACGTGTCTCGACGCTAGGATAGATTGGATAATTAGTTTATGAGTTTTTGTTCAGAGTCTCGGATGGGATCCGGGACATCACGAGAGGTTCCGGAATGGTCCGGAGAATAAGATTCATATAAGGCAGTGCAGTTTTTGGAGTTCAGAATTGTTCCGGGTTAATCGGTATTGTACCGGAAGCTTCTAGAACCTTCCGGAAGGGGAACAACGTGGCCCCACCTTCCGGGAGGGGGCATGGGCCTATGAGGGAGTGCCCTGGCCACATTGGTCCAGGGGCAAAAGGCCCCATAGGGCCCAACCGGCCAGCTAGGGTAAAACCCTAGATAGACCTTCTAGAAGGGGGGGTTTCCTTGCCCCCCACTCCTCCTCCTTTGGCCGCCGGCCTAGGGCTTGGGGGAGGGGTTAGGGCTGCGCCCACCCCTCTATATAGAGGGCTGGGGCGCACCCCACACACCTTCCCTCAACCCCTAGCCTGCCGCCTCCTCTCTCCTCCCATCGCTTGTGGCGAAGCCTGCTGAGAAATTCTCCACCAATTGCACTGCGCCGTCGCGTTGTAGATCCAATCCATCTCTCCACCCCACTTGCTGGACCAAGGAAGTAGGAGACGTCGAGGTGCCGCACGTGTGCATCTCACGGAGGCATCGCCACTTGTGGTGCTAGATCGGATCGGATCGCGAGGAGGAGAAGCGAGTACGACTACATCACCACGTTACGCTCGAGCGTTCCATTGCGAATCTTCAAGGGTATGAAGATCTAATCCAATCTCTCTCGTTGTTTGCATCTCCTAGATTAGATCTTGGCTTCCCTCTGTTCGTATCCGTAGAAAATTTTGATTTACTATGCCGCGAAACCCTTCAGGAGATTATTGCCTTGCAAATTGATGACGGATGGTCCCCTTTTGGATAACATATGGTTGTGTTCCATGTGAACTTCTATCGTAGACGACTATGTTTGATGGTTATCTACGCGTTATGCACTTGTTTGATGTGAACTTGATACAATTATGCCGGATTATCTATTTTCTCTTCATGTTTTTAATATATATTGTGAATATGTTGTGCTAGGTGTACTAGGGAATTGAGGAAGGGAAAATATAATGTGAATTACATTTCATTTGCAAGGAATTTTGGAAAACAATAAAAAATTAAAACTTGTGACCTCTTTGCCGTGTGTAATACACGGAAAAGAAAAGTGTGTCGCCTGCATGTGCAATCTGGCATCTCCCACTGGCCATTTTGGCAACTTTGTCGTGAGGCTTTCGAGAATACGCAAGGCAATGATTTTAAAATTTGGAAAATCCTATGTCGCGTGGTTCAGGATATACACTAAAATAATTGCTCATGGCAAACAGGAGGCACATAGCAAACAACTCAAAGTCATACCATAAATTCAAAAAAATGCACAGAGTAAATATTTCAAGAAAATGATTTCTATTTGAGTTTACACACGGCAAAGGCACGTGTGACCTCTCCGTTAGGATGGAGGCCATCAAACCACACTTCTTGTCGTGTATTAGGCATCCTTTGGTTCATAGAATTGTCCCAGGAATTCCATAGGATTTACACCCTATGGATTTTTTTCCTTTGGATAGTGTTTGATTCATAGGATTGTATCATGTAGGAATTTTTTCCATAAGAATTGGGTAGTGTATTTTCATAGAAAACTTAACATGAGATCAGACTTCATGGGAAAATCCTGCCAAGATTTCCTATACATGTAGGATTCCATTGGACATGGCAACTCAATCATATACAATTCCTATCCCTTTATGTTTCCTACACTGAGAATCAAAGGAGGCCTTAGGCAATACACACGACCAAGATTTTCCCGGGTTATGAGGAAGAAGCACACAGCAAAGTTTTTTTGCAGGGACATGTGTACTCTCTCTCATGTGTAATACATACAAAGAGGGTTGTCATTTGTTTTTTCTCCTTTGCCGAGTATTTTTGACACTCGGCAAAAACCCAGATTTTGATAGTGAAAGTCACCGATCTTCATCTTTGAAAATGAGATGACACATGTGCACCGATGTTGCCTGATCCATCAAAAGAATAAGATTGTCATGGGAATACCACGGAGTGTACCATCGAAACAGGGACCAACGAAATGGACGGCGGTGACATAAAGTGAATCGTAGACAGTATCGAGATACCCAGATTCTCATTAGACTTGGTTAACATTGATAAGACTTATGGTTATTTGCAATTGAGATTTAATGTCATTTGCATAATGGTTTCTTCTAAATAACACATATATTTCGTATTGTTTCACACATGTAAAGATATTCATCATGTTTTGAACATACATCTTTAAAGTCTATTCGGTACCCGATGAAACCGCAATGAGAACTTGTAAACCGTTCTTTGCGAACCAAGACTAAACTGTAATTGATTGAATATATGTGTAAAATCTACATAGAATGTTTGTAAAATGATTATAACATGTGTGACTATTTGTGCAATATATACTACTACCTCTGTTCTATAATATATATACCTCTGTTCTATAATATAAGTCTTCTTAGTAAGCTCTTTTAGCTTACTAAAAAGTCTCATATTGTGGAACAGAGATTTTAAATAATTGCATGTCCCTAAAATTAATTGAAAGAATTAAGAAATTTTAAATTTAATTTCTAGAGAAATTGTAGAATTTTTTTGGAAATCTTTTGAAATAATATTGTTTGGAAATTTATTGATATATTATTTTTGGGTTGAATACATCATATACATATTCACCCCACTCACAATGACTTTGCTTTCTAGGTCTAGTCAAAGTCAAAAGTTTAAAGCTTGACTGAATATTCAACATTTATAATATAAAATCTATGGTATTAGAATAATCAAAAAGTATATATTTTTATATTATATATATCGGAAATAATGGGCTACTCAGACGGCCAGCTACGCACATGCAACTAGCCATTGGATCAACTACATAGATCACTTGATGTGAACGCAGAATCACAACCTCTACTAACGGTGTTACACCCGATGCAGATTTGCTAATTCAAAACCACCAACACGTCTATCCACAAAACTAACTTTCCATATGGAAAGACCACATATTTTTTACAGCCACAAACCATGTCACAAAGGTACTCATAAATCAAACATCCACATTACACGCCATAAATTTTATTGTCCACAACAAAGCTACATGGTGATTTTCTTTTACCTTGGACCGTGGTTGTGGACGAGCGGTGTGGACGAATGCTTTCGCCACGATTAAAAGCGAAACACTAGGAAAAACAAGCCATCATTCGGGGCCATGGAGCTGCGGCGTGGACAGATGCTTTAGCTACCATGGTGGATTTGCTGATATGGTTCAAAAGAGAAACACCAGGAGCATCAGTCATTGCTCGCGATCATGGTCGAACGACATGGTTCAATGCTTTTCGCAAACTCACACCATGCAGAACGAAAAAATGGGATGTCGTTAGGACACAAACAACCCATCCCGTTTCATCATGATCCCGTATGTAGCTATGGTCTCTATATCCAACAGCAGGCACCACGTGCGTAGGTAGCCACCATTATATAAAATTCACGTCTTATATGTATTTGGTATTATATATTTAAATGTTTATATTACTAATGAAACTATAAATTTTGACTTGGAATCTATGCAGAACACGATCTAAATAAAAACAACATGAGGTAGACACTACGCGGCTTGTAGGCACTAACATGGTCTTACTTGCATCTTTCAGGTCACAGAAACGATGGTAGGACTTCACATATGATTGTTGCCAACTCCAACCAATGAAGACAGATAAGACCCGAGGGGCTCTTATTCTCCCCTTTCTTTCTCTCTCTCTCTCTCTCCTCCCCTCCTCATGAGATTCTTTCCCTATTCGATGACTCCCCTCCTTCCCAGATCCGGCGGCTTTGCTGCCAGCGATGCGGGGGAGAGGGGAGTTGGATCTCCTATGTATATAATCCTAGTGATATAAGTATGCATACGCGCTAGTTTGTTGTTATGCTGGCGGGGCGATTTCTGCTAGGGCTGGCGAGTTGCCCCGTGCAGGAGATGGTGGTGGTGAGGCTGCTCGTGGAGCTCCGATGGTCAGAGCCGAAGGCGAGGAGCAGCGTCCCTCTTCAACCTTAACAATAAAGCTCGAGCATCGAGCTCCTACCCATGGGGATCTGCAGTTCCTCAATTTTCTCCTCGTGGCCATGGTGACATACTAGAGGGGAAAGAGGAACAGGCGATTTCTCGAGTTGGTGCTTAGCAGGGAGATCTGATGTGTGCGTGTGCACACACACTCTAGAAGCTGTTCTTGATGGAGTTCCTTAGCGCTAGCGACGCTTCGCTAGAGCTACTCTTGGCCAAAGGCGCGCTCCATCCCGGGAGTGTTCTCCCTCAAACTTTCGTCCTCTATGTGTGAGGATCTTGTTCGACCTCAGCCTAGGATTCATTGTCAGCGACGCCCAAAGTGGCTTTTTCCTTGGTAGTGGCGACAACGACTAGTGCTAGCGGTTTCAGTTCGGCGGCGGAGAAGGAAAAGGACCGGATCGCATGTTCGTGTTGTGCTTTAGGGTCCTACCTGTAATTTCTTAGCCATGTGATGTATTATGTTTCTTTGTTGAGGGGATTCTTGTAAACTTGTACCAACCACCTAAGTAAGGCCATCTTCAATGGCACCCCACAAACGGATAAATCTGGCTCATTTTTTTCTGGCCAGACAGTACCAGGAGATGCGGTGCACATGCACCAAATTGGACAAGGGTCTGTTTGTGTCCTCTTTCCAGTGCAAATCAGACAAAAAGGGACAAAATTCCTGTCCAAAATGGAGGTCTCGGCTGGAGATGCCCTAATGTGAGCTTCGAGGCCCTTCGGGGTCTCTCTTGTTTAAAAGAAAAGGGATAAGACCCTTCCCATGAAGACGGTTCACCTACCTCTCGTTCTTCTTTGATCCGAGTGGTGGGATTTTTTTTAAACAAGACAAAAGATTTGCCATTTCTATTGATATGCAGAAGTACAGAGATGGCCAGTTTATTTACAGAAAACCGGCTATACACAAGCAACCTCAGCGACCGTCATGAAACATGACCGTAGCGAGTGGCACACTCAGCCACCCTAGCTACCCACAAAAGCTACACAAACGCCAAGCTCGACTGACCTATGCTAAACAGGTGGCTCCTCAAGAAGAAGCTGGCAGCTCCAATTCTAAAGACAAGCGCTCCAGAAAGAAGATGTGGCAAAACCAGCGCCGAAGAAGACCTTCACTAGGAAAAATCTAGTGATGAAAATTATATCATGTGTGTTTCACTATGAAAGATCTTGCATCGATGTTCAATGCAACAAAAACTGAACACCACCGATGGTTGATTTTTTTCTTAAAAATATATGTGCCGATCCTATCGACCCGTACAGAGGGAACTAGCCAGTTTGTTGTAAATTCCAAAAAAAAGCTTCCTTCGATCCATAACAACTGTGGTTGATTTAGTATAAAATTGTATTCCTGTCCTGCTGTTTGGTTCAGAAAACCATCTGGAGTGTATCATCCTTGCCTTGATCGTTTCTCCTGCAATTCAGCAACGTCCCACGACCAAGGCCGCTCCACGCCTCCACGCGGCCAGCTCGCATCTTGGATTGAGTTCAGCACTGTGTAGCGCTTGTGAGTGTGGTGGGTTCGTTCTTCGTTGGTGCTATGCATGTAACTGGACTCAACTGTATGCATCGTATCCCTGAAGTGTTGCATTTGAAACTGTCAAAACGAAGAAAAGAAATGCTGCGATTGACTGTACCTTGGCGCTGACAGCATTTTTTCTTTGTGAGGAACGCTGACAACTCTAGTTTTTTTTTTAAGAGACTTGCTAACAACACTAGCCAAGTTCTGGGCCTCTACATGATTTCGGCCTGAAAAAATGAGAGTGGTCAATATGAAAAATAGAAGCCCACGCACCCAACTAGAGTGCAAGAGGAGCTTACCAGTGTAAAGCTTGGTGGCATCAAGAGTTCTCCCAAACACTTCACAATGGCGCTTGAAATAGTGCATCGTGAAGTTTTTGTAGGAAACTCATGGTAAAATCAAACATGGTTCTTATTGATCCTCCCTTATGGTTCTTGATCGGCATTGGGTAAAGCTTGGTGGCACCAAGAGTTTCCCCAAACACTTCACAATGGCGCTTAAAATACCACCTCCTGAAGTGCTTGTAGAAAACCCATGGTAAAACCAAGCATGCCTTACATGGATCATCTCTTCTGGGTCTTGGTTAGCATCGGGTGAAGCTTGGTGGCACCAAGAGTTCCCCCAAACACTTCACAAATGCGCTTGAAATAGTGCCTCGTGAAGTGCTTGTAGGAAACCCATGATAAAACCAAACATGCTTTGCCTCGATCCTCTCTTCTGGTTCTTGATTATATTCGTGTAAAGCTTGGTTATACCGAGAGTTCCCCCAAACACTTCACAATGGCACTTGAAATAGTGCCTCGTGAAGTTCTTGTAGGGAACTCATGGTAAAACCAAACATGCTTTGTATTGATCCTCTCTTCCGATTCTTTGTCGGCATTGAGTAAACCTTGGTGGTACCGAGAGTTCCCCCAAACACTTCACAATGCCTCTTAAAATAATGTCTTGTGAAGTGCTTGTAGGAAACCCATGGTAAAACCAAACGTGATTCACCATTATTACAACTCTTATGGTATATTACATGTGTCTAGTAAATGCTTAGTTACACCGAGAGTTCCCCCCAAACACTTCACATAAGCCCTTACAAAGGTACTTAACAACGTGCTTGAAGGGAACTCCTGGTGATACCAAACGTGATTTGGCATGGATACATATCTCTTGGCTTTTGACCCGCAATATTAATTGAATGCTTGGCTACACCGAGAGTTCCCCCAAACACTTCACACGATACCTCAAAGGTGCTTTGTAAAGTGCTTGAAGGGAACTCCCGGTAATACCAAACGTACTTAATCGTCTTTTTGACATATGGACAATATCTACTAAATGCTTGGTGACATCGAGAGTTCCCCCAAACACTTCAGAATACCCCTAAAAATGCTTCCTGAAGTGCTTGAAGGGAACTCCCGACGATGCCAAACTCGATTAATTCTAATCGTATATATATGGTTTTCATATTTGGACCTAACACTATAATATTTAGTGCACACGCGCTCCCAAAACCTATCAAAAAGTGTTGGTTCCCACCCAGAGTTCCCCCAAACACTTCACTATTCATAGCTCCCTATCCCTGCACTGAACACTTATGAAAAGTGACAATGCAACAATGAGGCATGAGCTAGCTACTGAAGTGATTTGAGGAGAACTCCAGGTGACACCAACCAGAACTAGCCATGACTCTTGTTCTCTCATATGGAACACACTTGTTTAATCTGCCCTGGTGATGAGCGCATAGCCGGCCGCTATTTATAAGTGTAGACGATAGACTATAAGACGTAGTAGCAAATTCGTTGCCTCCTGTGGACAGGGGTGTGCAACAATGCATGCAACAAGCTCTTAGTGCCGGATCGATGAACCTAGCTACCAATGCACCTAGCCGTGATGGAGCCTAGATTAGAATGAAGCTAGCTGCTAGAGCAACGGGAATCTAGTGAGATGTGACCCTTTTGTGCCTAGATTTACAGCTCCGAATCATGCAAAAGCTCATGGAGTAAAGGCGCGTGGCCAGCCTGCAAATTCCTTATCAATGTCGTCTTCGTCGTCGCCCGGTTTCTGTCCACGAACATTTCTGTCAGCGTGCCCAAAGGGACACAGAGACCATGTTGCAGTATAATTATCATTATCCCAACAGGTGCAAAACGTCGTTGTGCAAGTTGCAGACATACTGGCTGGGATTCCGGGCAATCTTTGCTAAAGTAATAGTTTTGTTGCATAAAATGCTCTATCTAATTGATGGATTTTGCAGCAGTACTGTGCTGTGGTGCAGTATGTCGTAATAAAGTCACAAGGAACTTCAGGTAGAAGAAGTAATTGAAGTGATCAGGTACTTAGGCAAAAGAAGAAGAATTATTTCCTGCATCTATGATATGGAGTATCATCTGCGTCCTTGATATATGTTGAAGTGTTGAACATTTCGCACTGTTGAAGGATGGAATCGATGGATACAGCTGAGGACAAGGCCGTGTTTATATGCACAGTTAAAATAGTGGGTTCGTTGATAGTTTAATGACCTGCTAGTGTACTAGTGCTACTAGTGTACTCCTACTACTACCTCTATCTTGAAAAGGATGTCGCAAATTTATCTAAATTTGGATGAATTTATATACTAAACAGTGTCTAGATATATTCAAATTTAGATAAATTTGTGACATACTTTTCAGAACAGAGGGAGTAGTACTTTTCAAAGGCTGTGACTTCTCTGAAATGTACCATCAGTAGCAAGTTGAGAGATATGCTAGCTGGGATCCTGGGTGATCTTTGCTAATAATTAGTTGCAGAACATCTCCACGGATCTTATTGGTGGATGTGGTCGTTGCAGTATTGCTGTATATTGATAAAGTGATGAGGAAAAATAAAGTGATGAGAAACTTAGGTAGAACAAGCGAAAATGTTTTCCGCGTCTGTGACATGCTTGACGTCCCGCACTGCTATGCAGCAGGCCCGGCCAAGGGTGCTACATCTATTTAAATAGAAATCAGTGCTTCTGTACAGTGTAGACACTTGGTTTAGTACCTTGATGACCTACTAATGTACTACCACTCCTCAGTTTTCACAGGATGTGGCATCTTTAAGTGCGCCATGTTGAAGAGAAGAGCAGGTGTGGAGATGATCTTGCACTAGTGACTTATGTATTTCCAAAGTCTCAAAATAGATGTCTTAGATTTTTTAAAATTTGAATGAATCTATATACTATATAGTGTCCAGATTCATTCAAATTTTGATAAATTTGAGAAAACTATTTTGAGACGGAGGGAGTATGAATTAAGCATGATATCACCATATACATGAACAAAGTACTCCACATATCTTTTGCATGTCGGTAGTCGGTGGGACTGACGGGTTCTTCAGAACAAATTTAACAATCATGCAGACAAATAATGCTAAATCACATGCACCTAATCTGGTACTACTATTTCTCATTAGAAAACACCAGTCTAATCCAACGGGCTACTTTGTCTGATTGTGCGTGACTGTATGGGCAGGCAGAAAAAAGTGAGAAAAAAGCTTTTGGCACCGATGGCAACATGCTCTCTACCACCAATAGTGCGAAAAGCTACAAGAAGGCGTCCAGGTTCAATGTACGCGATCGCTGTCACTGCAGGACATCGCTCAAAGCTGAGGATTCAGCTGAGACTGAGAGCCTGAGATGACGGGTTTCAAAGCCGGTCAGATTCAGATTAGCAAGGATAGGCCTGACATGGAGATACTTGGCGGTATAAGTATCTTTGGAGAAGCATCATTGGCAGAGGGCAAGATGACGATGTTGCTGCGTCAGGAGTTGTTCTTCTTCCTCGTGATGTAGGAGGAGGAGAAGAGGCCGTCGTCGTCGTCGTCTCGCATGGAGTTCCCCCGTTCACTTCTTGGCTCTCGTTCGTTGTTGGTTCGGTTCAGGTAGGGAGGAGGGTTTTGCTGATGTGATCTATCTCCCTTGTGTTTGTTCGTAAGGGAGATGGTGGAGATGATGCATCTTCTTCTCCTCTAGCTGCTTGTTGTTGCGGCTTGATCCTGTGTTGTATCTGGGCAAATAATAAATCTTTCGCGTTCCCCATCTCTTTTTGGTTACTCGTGTTTTGTTTTGCAATCGTTTCTTATGGCTGGAAGAAATGCTAATGCGGATGCGTGTTTATGGGTGGGATCATGGCTGTGATTGTGGTGTCTCAACTTCGGGCCATGTCAATGAAGAAACTTCAAACGCAGGCTGCTGACCCAATATACATTCTGGTGTGATACAAGCCGTTGTCTGTAAAATTCAGGTACAGAGAGATGGCATGCTGTAGTTCACACCACACGATTAGCTCAATCTTTTCCATACTTGTAGCATATGCATCCATCTGCTGGATCCAATAATATTGATATTCCTACTGGTCCGTAGCATGAAAGCCCTAGTGATGTCTACTGCGGCCTCTCAATCGCAGCCCCTCCCGGCACTTGCCATATCAGGAGGCAACTGTGTGACAACACTTGTCAAATTTTAGGATTTGGCAAAATTAGATCTTATCGAAATATAGAATTTGGCAAAATGGCAGAAATTGAACTTCATATTGCTCCATTTTATTCAAAACTTGTCAAAAATAGAAGTTTGAACTCATATTGCTCTATGTTTTTTTAACAAGGGGAGGGGTCTTTACAAATTGTAAATAGGCCTCTCAACAAAAATACACTGAAAAGTAGGCATGCTATTTCACAAAAGAAGACCCTGGAAAGAAAAATAAAAAGCGATCTAGTCCAACATCTTCTCCACCGATGACGAGACTCCGATGCCGACCTCCTTCGACCTGCCGTCGGGGAAGAATCACTTGGCTGCGGGGAGGAGTGAAGCGCCAGCAAGAATCCCGAGAAAGGGCCTTCGTCTTGGAGGTTGATGTTGCGCTGTCGAGGCAGCGTCTTGGGTGGCCATCTTGGCCACAGATCATGTCGACGAACATGTCGACCATGAGATGTGCTCCGGGATGAAGCAGATGGGTGGCTAGGCTCGCCGCCTCTGCCAACCACCTTAGACGCCCACAGACAGCATCAACAGCAACGCCTCTGCTCCCTTCTCCCTCACCACCGAGGATGGACAAAAAGAAAAGCAGAGGCAGAACTCCGTCGTGGTGCGTGCGCAGATAATACCACCAAGCCGATGTTGAGCTCGCTTTGAAGTAGTAGCACTCCACCTCGCCTCCACGGCCGGCCATGATTTCTACTGAAACTTCGCCCTTCAGTAATCCCGAGCTTTCCCCCTCGCCATCGAGGCCGGCCACGAAGAGCTCGCGCATGCCATGCTTAAGCAGCAGTAGGTAGTTCACTGTCAGAACTTTATTGAAGGGGACGTCAGTCCTTCCTTCCGCTCTCCCCTCCAATCGATGGATAAGAAGAACGAGGAGGAACCCTACATCGGCATGGATCTAGGCGAAAAGTCCGTTGCTCCGCTCCGACTACCAGGCAAAAATCCCACTACCAACAAAGCATCACTACTCCTATCGACTCTACCTACTATGGCGCCTCTCCTCCACCCATCTTGACCGGCAATGCCGGTGAGAGAGGCTTCGGATCGGCCTGGCGCTCTCGGTGTTGCTCTCAGCTACTGTAGCGAAGAGATAGAAAGAAATGATAGGAATGAGCCTCCACATATTGCTCTATGTTAGTCAAAACTTGTCAAAAACGAAGTTTGAACTCATGTTGCTCCATTTTGGCTCGATATTTCTCTATGTAAGTCAAAACTTGTCAAAAATAGAAGTTTAAACTCATATTGCTCTATGTTAGTCAAAACTTGTCAAAAACAAAAGATTGAACTCATGTTGCTCCATTTTGGTTTCATATTGCTCTTTGTTAGTCAAAACTTGTCAAAAATAAAAGTTTAAATTTATATTACTCCATAAGTCCATATTGATCTATGTTAGTCAAAACTAGTAAAAAATGGATTGAAATCATGCTACTGTTTCTTTCACTTGTAGGTTATGCATCTGGTGCCTTTGATGATGGAGATTATTGCATTGAAAATTGATGACGGATGGTCCCCTTTTGGATAGCACATGGTTGTGTTCGATGTGAACTTCTATCGTCGACGACTATGTTTGATGGTTATGTACAAATTATGCACTTGTTTGATGTGAACTTGATACAATTATTGCCGGATTATCTATTTTTTCTTCATGTTTTTAATATATATTGTGAATATGTTGAGAAAGGGAAAATATATGTGAATTACATTTAATTTGCAGGGAATTTTGGAAAACAATAAAAAATGAAAATTGTGACCTCTTTGCCGTGTGTAATACATGGAAAAAAGGCCGTGTGTCGCCGGCATGTGCAATCTGGCATCTCCCTCTGTCCATTTTGGCAACTTTGTGTGTGGTTCAGTATATACACTAATTTATTTGTTAAAAATAATTGTTCATGACAAAGAGGAGGCACACGGAAAACAACTCAAAGTCGTACCATAAATTCAAAAAATGCACAGAGTAAATATTTCAAGAAAATAATGTCTATTTGAGTTTACACACAGCAAAGGCACGTGCGATGTCTCCATTAGGACAGCAGGCCATCAAACCACATTTTTTATCGTTTACTCCCTCCATTTCAAAATATAAGATGTTTTAGCTTTATGAAGCAAATATATCTAGACTACTTTTAGTATATAGGTCCACTTAGATTTGGAGTGAATCTACACACTAGAAGAAGTCTAGATACATTTTCTTCACAAACCTAAAACATCTTATATTTTAAAACAGACGGAGTATTAGGCAATGCACACGACAAAGATTTTTGTCAGATTGCAGGGAAAAAGCACACGCAAAGTTTTTTTTTGCAGGGACATGTGTTGTTGTGTACTCAGTCGTGTGTAATACATAAAAAGAGGGTTGTCATTTGTTTTTTCTCCTTTGCTGAGTATTTTTGGCACTCGGCAAAAAACCAGATTCTGATTGTGAAAGTCAACAATCTTCATCTTTGAAAATAAGATGACACATGTGCACCGATATTGCCTGATCCATCAAAAGAATGAGATTGTCGTGAAAATACCACGGCGTGTACCATCAGAACAGGGACCGGCGAAATGGACCGCGGTGACATAAAGTGAATCATAGACGGGACAGATACGTTCGAGATACCCATATTCTTATTGGACTTGTTTCACATTGATAAGACTTATGGTTATGTGCAACAGAGATTTAATGTCATTTACATAATAGCTTCTTCTAAATAACACATATATTTCATATCATTTCATACATGTAAAGATATTCATCATGTTTTGAACATACATCTTTAAAGTCTATTCGGTACCGATCAAACTGCAATGAGAACTCGTAAACCTTTCTTTGTGAACCAAGACTAAACTGTAATTGATTGAATATATGTGTAAAATCTACATTGTAAAATGATTATAACATGTGTGACTATCTGTGAAATATATACTACTACCTCTGTTCTATAATATATATACCTCTGTTCTATAATATAGGGCTTTTTAGTAAGCTCTTTTAGCTTACTAAAAAGTCTCATATCATGGAACAGAGATCTTAAACAATTGCATGTCCCTAAAATTAATTGAAAGAATTAAGAAAATTTTAAATTTTAATTTCTAGAAAAAATGTAGAATTGTTTTTGGAAATCTTTTAAAATAATATTGTTTGGAAATTTATTGATATATTATTTTTGGGTTGAATACATCATATACATATTCACCCCATTCACAATGACTTCGCTTTCTAGGTTTAGTCAAAGTAAAAAGTTTAAAGTTTGACTGAATATTTAAATACAAATATCAACATTTATAATAAAAAATCTATGGTATTAGAATAATTAGAAAGTATGTTTTCATATTATATATATCGAGAATAGTGGGCTACTCAGGTGGCTAGCTATGCACATGCAAGTAGCCATTGGATCAACTACATAGATCACTTGATGTGAACCCGGGATCGCAACCTCTACTAGCGGTGTTACACCCGGTGCACATTTGCTAATTCAAAACTACCACCACGTCTATCCATAAAACTAACTTGCCATATGGAAAGACCACACATTTTTTACAGCCACAAACCATGTCACAAAGATACTCATAAAGAAAACATCCACATTACACGCCACAAATTTTATTGTCCACAATGCTTTTGCCACTGCTAGAAAACTTCTTATCCATGGGATTGATACCCGGTGGCGCATGAGCAGAAGCGTGCGTCATAGGTAAATACCCGTGGCACACCTAGGTTACATGCGCCACACCTAACTCAACTATCTGTGGCGCACGGTCCTTGCATGCACTACAAATAAGGCTGGAGCATCCGCATCTGTCACTTGTGAATGGCCCATGAATGGCCCTGACATATCCATAGATAGTTAGATTATCTGTGGCGCACCGCAGACACATGCGCCACAGATAAGTCAAACACCATCCATATATGCTATATACAGATGGTACCTTATTATGCAAAGGGTTTTGGTGCGCTAGTGATAAGTTTTAAAAAATTCTGCTCTCACCCCCACCTCCCTTGGATCACATTTTTAGTCTTACAAAAAATAAAAAATAAAATCCTTTGATATGTTGGTATGTAATATGGTCTAGTTTGTAGGAAAATTAACAAACATGAATTTAAAAAAAAATTGCAAAGCAAATGTCATGGCATAGTAAAACGACCATAACTTTTGCATACGATGTCGGAAAAATGTTTAATATATTAAAATAACGAGCACGAAATTTTGTATTGGCTCGCAACGCCTTTAGGTCATTTAGCGATTTTTTAAAATCTCAAAAATTTAAAAGAAAAAATTTATAGGAAAAAAAAATTCCTGCAGAAAAAAATTTAAGGCCACTTATGATGCACCACGGATAAGCATGACTAGACTTTAAATAGTGCCCAGCCCCCTCCCCTTTCTCTTTCTCCTCTTCTCCTTCTTCCCTTCTCCTCTCCTTCCCTTCTTCTCTCCTTCTCTCCTCCCTTTTCCTCCTCTCCTCTTGTCCTCTCCTCCCTTCCTCTTCTCCTCCTCTCCCTTTCCTTCTCTTCTGCTTCTCCTCCCCTTCTTCTCCTCTCCTCCTCTTCTCTTATTCTCTTCTACTCTTCTCCTACCCTTCTTCTCCTCTCCTCTCCTCTCCTTCTCCCTCCCATTCCTCCTACTTCTCCTTCTCCTATACCACTTGTCCTCTCTTCGGCTGTCACGCCGTACTCGAGCTCCTCCCCGCCTCAAGCTCTTCTTCAGCCCCGAGTGCCTCCTACAGACGCGGCCATGGCCTCCCACACCTCCCTGCGGTGGTAGGTTGTGGCTGCAGCGAGGTGAACGACGGCGAGAGAGAAGACGGCGGCAACACCGACACACCAGATCTCGCTTTTTTATTTTCAAAATTTTATCTGTGGCGTACCGTATTCCATGCGCCACGGATAATTTTTCATATCCCACCCATTTTTTAAAAATAATAATTATTTGTGACGCACCATACCCCCATGCACCACAGATAACTAGACTTATCCATGGTACACCTCCACATGCGCCATGATAAAAAAATAAAAATATCAGTGGCATGACGACAGTGGCACACGGCTCGTGCGCCATAGATAGGGTTTTTTGTAGTAGTATGCCTTGGACCGTGGTCATGGACGAGCGGTGCGGACGAATGCTTTCGCCATGATGAAAAGCGAAATACTAGGAAAAACAAGCCATCATTTGGGGCCATGGAGTTGCGGCGTGGACAGATGCTTTAGCTACTGTGGTGGATTTGCTGATATGGTTCAAAAGAGAAACATGAGGAGCATCAGCCGTTGTTCACGATCGAACGACATGAATTAATCCTTTTCGCAAACTCACACCATGCAAACGCGTCGCACAAGACTTGACAGAAAAATGGGATGTCGTTAGGACACGAGCAACCCACTCTGTTTCATCATGATTCCATCTGTAGCTGTGATCTCTATATCCAACAGCAGCCACCTCGAGTGTAGGTAGCCGCCATTATATAAAATCCATGTATTAATTGTATTTTGTATTATATATTTAATTATCTTTATATTACTGATGAAACTTTATAAATTTTGACTTGGAATCTATGCAGAACACAATCTAAATAAAAACAACACGAGGTAGACAGGCTCAATGATAGATTATTTGACTTGTAGGCACTGACATGGTCTTAATTGCATCTTCCAGGTAGAGGTTTACCGAAACGATGGTAGAACTTCACATATGATTGTTGCCAACTCCAACCAATGAAGACACCGGGGGACTCTCATTCTCCCCTTTATTTCTCTCTCCTCCCCTGCTCATGAGATTATTTCCCTATTCGACGGCTCCCTTCCTCCCAGATCTGGCGACTTTGCTGCTAGCGGCACGGGGGAGGGAGGAGTTGGATCTCCTATGTATATAATCCTAGTGATATAAGTAGGCCTACACGCCAGTTTGGCGTCATGCCGGCGGGGCGGTTTCTGCTAGGGCTGGCGAGTTGCCCCGTGTAGGAGGCGGCGGTGGTGAGGCTACTCGTGGAGCTTCGATGGTTAGAGCCGAAGGCGAGGATCGGCGTCCCTCTGCAACCACTATAATAAATCTCGAGCATCGAGCTCCTACCCATGGGGATCTGCATTTCTTCTCAATTTTCTCCTTGTGGCCATGGTGACATACTAGAGGGAAGAGGAATAGGCGATTTGTCGAGTTGGTGCTTAGCAAGGAGATATGATGTGTGTGGTTGCACGCACTCTAGAAGCTGTTGTTGATGGAGTTCCCTACCTCTAGCGACGCTTCGCTAGAACTACTCTTGGCCAAAGGATCCGCTCCATCCCGGGGAGTGTTCTCCCTTAGAATTTCGTCCTCTCTGTGTGAGGATCGTCTTCGACCTCAGCTTAGGATTCATTGTCAGTGACGCCCAAAGTGGCTTGTTCCTTGGTGGTGACAGAGACAACGACTGGTGCTAGAGGTTTCAGTTTGGCGGCGGAGAAGGAAAAGGACCGGATCGTATGTTCGTGTTGTGCTTTAGGGTCCTAGCTGCAATTTCTCAGCCATGTGATGTATTATATTTTTTTGTTGAGGGGCTTCTTGTAAACTTGTACCAACCACCTAAGTAAGGCCATCTCCAATAGCACCACACAAACGGACAAATCTGGCTCGTTTTTGTCCGGCCAGACAGTACCAAGAGATGTGGTGCACGTGCACCAAATTGGACAAGGGTCCGTGTGTGTCCTCTTTCCAGCGCAAATTGGATAAAAGGGACAAAATGCTTGTCCAAAATGGGGGTCTCGACTAGAGATGCCCTAATGTGAGCTTTGAGGCCCTTCGGGGTCTCTCCTGTTCAAAAGAAAAAGGATAAGACCTTTACCATGAAGACGGTGCACCTACCTCTTGTTTAGATTTGCCATTTCTATTGATATGCAGAAGCACAGAAATGGCCGGTTTATTTACGAAAAACTGGCTACACACATGCACGTTATGGAACACGACCGTAGCAAGAGGGTACACTTAGCCATCCTATGTACCCACAAAAGGTACACAGATGCCAAGCTCGACTGGCCTATGCCAATCAGGTGGCTCCTCGAGACGAAGCTGGCAGCTCCAATTCTAAAGACAAGCTCAGAAAAGAAGATACGCAAGACCAGCGTCAAAGAAGACCTTCACTATGAAAATTTAGCGGCGAAAATTATATCGCGTGTGTTTCACTATGAAAGATCTTGCATCGATGTTCAATGCAACAAAAACTGAACACCATCGATGGTTGAATTTTTTCTTAAAATAATATGTGCCGATCCTATTGACCCGGACAGAGGGGACTAGCCAGTTTGTTGTGAACTCCGAAAAAAGCTTCCTTCGATCCATAACAAGTGGTTCTTAATTTAATACTCAGTCTAGAAATAACTGATTTGAGTTTGTTTAAATTTAAATATATCTTATATTAAAATATGTCTAGATACATTGGAATTTAGACAAAACCAAGTCAGTTATTTCTAAACGGACTGAGTATAAAATTGTTAGATCAGCAACGCTTATTATGGATCGGACTCGGAGGGAGTACTTGTTGTGGATCTTGTGTGCAACAGCCGCCAGACTCATGTCCTCCTGTTTGGACCGTCTGAAGCGTATCATCCTTGCCTTGATCGTTTCTCCTGCAATTCAGCAACGTCCCACGACCAAGGCCGCTCCACGCCTCCAAGCTGCCAGCCCGCATCTTGGATTGAGTTCAGCTCTGTGTAGTGCTTGAACTTGTGGTGGGTTCGTTGGTGCTATGCCTGTAACTGGACTCAACTATATGCATTGTATCCCTGAAGTGTTGCATTCGAAACTGTCAAAACGAAGAAAAGAAATGCTGCGACTGACTGTACCTTGACGCTGACAGCATTTTTTCTTTCCGAGGAACGCTGACAACACTAGTTTTTTTTCTCGAGACTTGCTGACAACACTGGCCAAGTTCTGGGCCTCTACATGATTTCGGCCTGAAAAATGAGAGTGGTCAACATGACAAATAGAAGCCCACGCATCCAACAAGAGTGCAAGAGGAGCTTTACCAGTGTACTTGAACACTTCAAAATGTTGGATGTCACCTTGAGTTCCCCCAACAGGTTCACATTGCATCTAAAACTCATCGAGTCTACATTTTGATGGGCAAGGTGAATTGGTTGAAAGGAACTCATGGCGATCACAAACCTGGTTCGCGTTTCAAAATATCTCACAGGATTGCACAAACACTTCACACCAGGCCTCAAAACAATGCCTCGTGAATTGCTTGAAGAGAAAGCAAACATGCTTTGTATGTATTTATCTTCTCTTCCGGTTCTTGATCGGCATTGAATAAAGGCCGGCGGTACCGAGAGTTCCCCCGAACACTTCACATTGGCACTTGAAACAGAGACTCGTGAGGTGCTTGTAGGAAACCCATGGTAAAATCAAACATGTCTTACATGGATCATCTTTTCTGGTTCTTCGTCCTGCATATTGGGTGAAGCTTGGTGGCACCAAGAGTTCCCCCAAACACTTCACAAATGCGCTTGAAATAGTACCTTGTGAAGTGCTTGTAGGAAACCCATGGTAAAACCAAACATGCTTTGCATTGCTCCTCTCTTTTGGATCTTGATTGGTTTGGGTAAAGCTTGTTTATACCTAGAGTTCCCCCAAACACTTCACAATGGCGCTTGAAATAGTGCCCCGTGAAGTGCTTGTAGGGAACTCATGGTAAAACCAAACATGTCTTGCATTGACCATCTCTTCTGGTTCTTGGTCGGCATTGGGTGAAGCTTGGTGGCACCAAGAGTTCCCCCAAACACTTCACATTGGCACTTGAAATAGAGACTCATGAAGTGCTTGTAGGAAACCCATGGTAAAACCAAACATACTTTGCCCTGATCCTCTCTTCTGGTTCTTGATCAGATTTGTGTAAAGCTTGGTTATACCGAGAGTTCCCCCAAACACTTCACAATGGCACTTGAAATAGTGCCTCGTGAAGTGCTTGTAGGGAACTCATGGTAAAACCAAATATTATTTCTATTTATCCTCTCTTCTGGTTCTTGGTTGGCACTGAGTAAAGCTTGGTGGCATCAAGAGTTCCCCCAAACACTTCACAATGCCTCTTAAAATAATGCCTTGTGAAGTGCTTGTAGGAAACCCATGGTAAAACCAAACATGATTCACTATTAGTACAACTCTTACGGTATATTCAAGGTGTTTAATAAATGCTTAGTTACACCGAGAGTTCCCCCAAACACTTCACATAAGCCCTTAGGAAGGTACTTAAAAAAGTGCTTGAAGGGAACTCCTGGTAATACCAAACGTGATTTGACGTGGATACATATCTTGTGGCTTTTGACCCGCAATATCAACTGAATGCTTAGCTACACCGAGAGTTCCCCCAAACACTTCACATTATACCTCAGAAAGGTGTTCCATAAAGTGCTTGAAGGGAACTCCCGGTGATACCAAACGTGGTTCATTATGAGTACATCGTCTTTTTTGACATATGGACAATATCTACTAAATGCTTGGTGACACCGAGAGTTCCCTCAAACACTTCAGAAAACCCCTACAAAAGATGCTTCCTGAAGTGTTTGAAGCGAACTCCCGACGATGCCAAACTCGACTAATACTCCTTGTATATACGGATTTGACATGTGGACCTAACTCTATAATATTTAGTGCACACGCACTCCCAAAACTATTAAAAAATGTTGGTTCCCACCCAGAGTTCCCCCAAACACTTCACTACACACAGCTCTCAATCCCTGCATTGAACACTTAATGAAATGGCAATGCAGCAATGAGGCATGAGCTAGCTACTGAAGTGATTTGAGGAGAACTCCAGGTGACGACCAACCAAAACTAGCCAGGACTCTTTGACCACACTTGTTTAATCTTCCTTGGTGATGAGCGCACAGCCGGCCACTATTTATAAGTATAAACGATATAGACTGCAAGACGTAGTAGCAAGTTTGTTGTCTCCTGTGGACCGGGGTGTACAAAAATTCATGCAAGCTAGCTCTTGGTGCCGGATCGATGAACCTAGCTACACCAATGCACCTAGCCGTGATGCAGCCTAGGTTAGAAGGAAGCTAGCTGCTAGAGCAATGGGAATCTAGTGAGATGTGGCCCGGATTTGCAGCTCCGAATCGCAGAAAAGCTCGATGGAGTAAAAAAGGTGTGTGCCCAGCCCTAGCATGCAAATTCCTTATCTCTAGCAGCAAGCAGAGATCAGTGTCATCGTCGTCGCCCGGTTTATAGCCACGAACATTTCTGTCAGCGCGTGCAAAGGGACACAGAGATCACGTTGTATGTGGTATAATTATCATTATCCCAGCTGGTGTAAAGCTAGCCTGTGCAAGTTGCAGGCATGGGAGAGAAAATGCTTCATAGATCTCATGGATGAATGTGCTCGTTGCAGCAGTAGTGCTGTGGGGCAGTATCTTGATAAGGTCACAAGGAACTTTAGGTGTAGAAAAAATGTATACTTAGGTAAAAGAAGACTGCCCCTATGATAAAAATTGGCTTCTGCGTCTATGATACATGCTGAAAAATTTCGCACTGCGTCTATGATATGAAGAAGACAAGGGTGCCACCTCTACTTACACAAAAATGAGAGTGTTGTTAGCTTAATCTTGGTAAGAGAGTCCGAGTGGTATTAGTCTATGTCCGAGTATCACTAGGACTATGTGTATCCATGGTATGTGTGGTGCGTACGTGTCTTAGTTTAGGGAGGTTTCCTAGTTAGGCAAGTGTATATGTGAGTCCTAGTACTAGTAGTATCCGTACGTGTGTACGTGATGGTTTAGGTTTAGTATTAGTCAGGTCTAGCTTGCATATATAAGCAAAGGTAGACCGTGAGTCTTGTAACACATTGAGTGAGTTGAGAAGAAAATAAAGAAAAGAACGGGCACGACACGTGCCCTTGGCCATAAGATTTTTCGAGCGTGTTTGTTTGTCTAGTTTGATATAGTCGATCTGTGGGCAAATTCCAACAATTGGTATCAGAGCGAGGTCGAAGATTTGAAGCCACGCTTGCCCCGAGGAGGCGACCCTACTAGCACCTCGGGGCGGGCGACCAGGCGGAGGCGGCGAGCATGCCGTCATCAATGATGCTGTGGACGATCGTCGTTTGGAGGAGCGACAAGGAAGAAGGCGGACGAGGTGTCGTCGGCAAGGTGGTGGATGGGGATGATCGTTGACGAGTGCGGTGGTGCCGGGTGCGGTGCTAGAGAATCTTATCAAGATCGTCGTCCGGGAAAGTATGAGTCAAGGAGTCAAGTGTGTGCAAGGTAGCCCGTTTGGTAGATGTTGTGTCTGTGAGTCATCGTTGTGTCCAAGTGCTTGTCTCTGTGAGGATCCGTTGCAGCTGAAGCGAATGAAGGTTGAGGGACTGTTCATCGTATGAACGAAGACGCAATTTGCGTGCCTCGATCAGGTCGTCTATGTGTCTCGACGAGAGGATCAATTTCAAGTGTGAAGGGGGCGGTAAACCAGTGAAGGTGAGTCTCTTCAATGAGGCAATGTCTCTACATGAGGCCGAAGTGGATGGTCTAGTCCACGCCAGGAGGTCGGCATGTATTGCGCTAGGGTGGACGGTGTGTTTCACGGGTGGTGCGATTCCACAAGGTTTGCTAGCGTGGCTGGGTAGTCCGGATCATACTTGAGTTGTTCCGTAAATTCGCCAAGTCAAAATTGGGGAGAGCCAATTAGACTTGTCGTGGTACGAGACCTAGACAAGACGCAGATCTACAAAGATTCAATATCAGAGAAGCATGGAAGACGAAGAGTAGTCAATCAAGATTAGGGAGAGATTGTTAGTTTAATCTTGGTAAGAGAGTCCGAGTGGTACTAGTCTATGTCCGAGTATCACTAGGACTATGTGTGTCCATGGTATGTGTGGTGTGTACGTGTCTTAGTCTAGGGAGGTTTCCTAGTTAGGCAAGTGTATATGTGAGTCCTAGTACTAGTAGTATCCGTACGTGTACGTGATGGTTTAGGTTTAGTATTAGTCAGGTCTAGCTTGCATATATAAGCAAGGGTAGACCGTGAGTCTTGTAACACATTGAGTGAGTTGAGAAGAAAATAAAGAAAAAGAACGCGGACACGACACGTGCCCTTGGCCATAAGATTTTTCGAGCGTGTTTGTTTGTCTATTTTAATATAGTCGATCCGTGGGTAAATTCCAACATTTATGTACAGTTAAAGGAGTGGGTTCGTGGATAGCTTTATGGCCTGCTAATGTACTAGTGGGTTCTCTGAAATGTACCATCGGTAGCAGTTCAGTATGTGCTACGTGTGGTCAACCCATCGTTGGGAAAAGAGACGCAGGGTATGAACTGAGCGTGAGATCACCACCATGCAACCGTTGCGAAGCTTCCGCCAGTTGAGAGACATGCTGATAATTAGTTGCAGAAAAATGCTCCAAGGATCTTATTGGTGGACGTGGTCGTTGCAGCAGCGCTGTATCCTGTATGGGTGCAGTATCTTGATAAAGTGATTAGGAACTTAGGTACTCCTAGAAGAAATAAAGTGATGAGGAGCTTAGGTAGAGGAAGAGAAAATGTTTTCCGCGTCTGCGATATGTAGAACCTTTCAGTTAGCACACTGTTATGCAGCAAAAGCCAAGAGTATAAGACACAGTGGTTATGTGCAGCGTAAACAGTCATAGTTCAGAAACTTTGATGGCCTACTAATGTACTGCTGGTGCTAGTACTTTTCGCAGGATGTGGCTCCTTTGATGTGCGCCATGATCGATCAGTACGTCTCATAATTAATCCATGTTGAAATTTGGAAACAGAAGGGCACTGTATTAGTGACAACTATGAACTGAGCATGTGATCATCATATACATAAACAAAGTACTCCGTACTACACATATATTTTGCGTGTCGGTAGCCGGTGGGACTGGCATGTTCATCAGAATTTGTTAACTACTAAAGGCCTGCTATCTACCACATCGACAAAATAATGCTAGAACACATTTGGTAACCGCAATGGTCGAGCACACGGACCTAATCTGGTAAGTATTTTCCATTAGAAAACCAGTGTGATTCCAGTGGGCTACTTGTCCCATTATGCGTGACTGACTGACTGTATGGGCAGGCGGCAAAAAGAGAGTGAGAGAAAAGCCGGGACACCGACCGATGGCAACATGCTCCCAGCAGCCACCAACAGGATCGATGACTCATATTCCCAAATCATAAGGCCATGCTATAGAGCAAAAGGCTACAAGAAGGTGTCCAGGTTCAGTGTATGCGATCCCTGTCATCACAGAACACACATCGTTCAAAGTTGAGGACTGAGAGACCACAGGGTTTCAAAGGTCAGATTCAGACTCGTGAGGTTGGGACTGCTTGTGGAGGGACACATAGAGATACTTGGCGGTATAAGTATCTCTGGAGGAGCATCATTGGCAGAGGGCAAGATGATGACGATGATGCTGCGTCAGGAGCTGCTCTTCTTCCTCCTGATGTAGGAGGAGGGGCCGTAGTCGTCTCGCATGGAGTTCCCCCGTTCTCTTCTTGGTTCTAGTAAGTTCAGGTAGGTGGGAGGGTCTTCCTATCCTCTCGCTGCGTCTTGTTGCGGCTTGATTGTATGTTGTATCAGGGCAATCAATAAATCTTTGGCCACAGTAGAGAGCCTGCGGGTGTTTCTTGGCATCTACCCTGGTCTCCCCTTCGTTTCGTACTTGATTGCCATGGCATACGGTTTATGATCGCAGATAGATTAAGATATCACTATGTAAATTCACATAAGTAGGACATTTTGGTTCGACCTCTGCTTTCTATCCAATGCTGTGAGTTGCATGTCTCCTCAACACAGGCGAACATGATCGACGACATCCACAGAACACGACTAGCTCGGCCCTAATCTCATTCTGAAGCCAACACAGGGCCACAGCTAATCATGATGCTTATAACCAACAAAGCAACACACTGCACACGATAAGCTTCTTCACAGAAGAGTACCACTAGGTGATAGTTCATTCCAAGGGTCGAGTGAAACAGGTTCCAGCTAAGCTACTAATATAATGTTTCAACAGAACTTCTCAGGCAGGAGGTAGATCGCCCCGCCTGAAGATATCCTGCATGAGCAGCTTCGCTCCATAGCACCACCCGTCCTAGCTACGCAAACACCATAGTCACAGGGGGCTTCACATAGCTACACGTCCATAACCATAGATAGCCTATATATACATCAGGAGTCCACAGACAGAGTTTTTAGCGGACTTCCGTCTTGAACTTGAGGCAGATCCCCATGCTGAAGAGTTCCTGGTAGAGCAGCTTCGCGCCGTAGGGGACGGCGATCCTGACAATGTTCTCCGAAGACCGGCAGAACCCGCAGTAGGGGCCTCGGATCTTCTTCCCTCCTGAGACGGGCCTTATGATGACATTCGCCACCCGTTCACACGTCTGACAGACGTGCATCTCTGAGAAGTCGCTGAGCATGAAGAGCCGCTCGTGGAGGTTGGCGGCTGCCCCGTGGGCAAGGAGGCAGTCGCGCTCCATTTCTCCAAACTTCACTCCTCCAAACCTCTTTCTGTCTGCAACGGGTTGCCTCGTGAGGGGGTGCACTGGCCCGGTATTCCGGAATTTCACCTTGTCTTCGGACATGTGTATCAGCCTCTGGTAGAAGGTAGGACCCATGAAAATCAGTGATTTCATTCTTTCACCAGTTTGGCCGTTCAGAACACTTTCATCTCCCCATCTTTGGAATCCAACCCTGAAATACAACAAGATACATCAGCGTTGGGCATTAAGTCAACAACATGTACAGGACTGTACCTGAACAAGTACCTAAAATATAATGATCACTCAGACAGATATTTCCTGCGAAACTATGCAATATGACTGACAGAGGATCACATCTTCAAGCAGTTACAGTACGAATGTCTCAAATTAAGAAAGCACATGATGATACATAGTAGTAAAGTGAAAGTAATATAGATATGAGTGAAACTCAAGGAAAAATATATACATCATTATCATGTTAACCAGTTCAATTTCTGTTATACATTTACAGGATTCTGTTCCCAGTCCAACTTCTATGGTTTAAGAGCCGATGAATGTAGTTTTACCGGCCAAAGCCTGGTCATATGATGTTTAGAGGTGAACAACGAATATGGTTGAACATGCATCATATGTTCACACATAATAGCAGTAAAGAGAAAGTAATGTATGTCTGCCGTTTGAAGTAAAACTAGAAAAAGAAAACACATATTTATGAAAATGGTGAGGATGTAAGAAAATATTAGAAAAAATTATGTATCAGATGATTGTGCTGTTCAGTTATTACTCAACTGATACATTCACAGATTCTGTTGCCAGTAAATTCCTATGCTATAATAACAGATGAATATGATTTTAACTGTTGTCATCGGCTAATTATTTGATAATTAGGGGTGAATAACAAATATGGTCGTTGTGATACTATGTAAGTGCATAATCACTTATAAATGGCTATTGCAACATAGAAAATCTAGAAGCCGACTGAAGTGCCAATCTGTAAATCATATGCTGCTCTGTTTTCAGACTCAAACAACAAGTTAAATACAACAAAATGTAATACTATCAAAAACAGAAGTGCGGACCTTACAAAACATGTATCGTACTTTTACCCAGCTTTTACCAGAATATGTTTATCCAATTGATCGATATATCAGGAATAAAACTATCAGCACAACTGTGAAGACTATGCTAGTTCCACTTGTAACACTACACTGCTGTTAATTTGCTCCAGACTATAATAATGTACTCCCTCCGTCTCAAAATAGATGTCAAAATTTTGTTTAAATCTGAATGTATCTATATACTAAATAGTGTCTAGATTCATCTAAATTTTAATAAATCTGTGACATCTATTTTGAGACGGAGGGAGTATAAGATTTGAAGATTGCCGGGTGCCGTTTAGTGATGTAGAAAAAATCACAAAAGATGTAACTTCAACTGTATCAGTAGTTACCAAGTTAAACTAATAGAAGATACCGCAAAACTGGAGAGGTGGCCATCACCCGAGAAAAGATTGCATAAAAAGAGGTAGACTAATTTCTTGCTAGGGCACTTATGTACCACTACCTTCTATAGATTGAGATACTAAAGGAGGGGCTATGGCCCGTACTGGCCAACAGATAGCTCTGCCATGTGCTCAACCATTTGAAATTAGTAAATATATCACTCTGTTCAACAAGAAGCTGGTTTTGAATTCCTGCAGAGAATTAAGAAGGCACTTACTTGTGCAATTGTTCCGAGATCACTTCAAGTGATGATGTTGTGAATGGTGTTGCATATCTTATTTTACCACCAAGAGCAATTCCCTTCCCCAAAGCAGCTTCAAGCAGCTGGCCTGGAGTTTGACGGGTAGGAAAGGCATGTGGATTGATCACAACATCCGGAACTATTCCTTGGCAAGTAAAAGGGAAGTTCTCCTGAGATTCTAGAAAACCAACAACACCTTTCTGTCCATGCATGCTAGAAAATTTATCTCCGACGCAAGGTGCTCGAACCTGAAAATTCATCAGCAACAGAACTTTATAGGCACCTCAAGGAAACTCAAGCTCTGGGAATATGAAGACATAGGAAAAAGGATAGGGAAACATTATATTATATGAGGCCAGTGACTGGCTGGATGTCTGGGTATCACCTAGTTGAACTTGACCATGTTATATCATATTTAACAGAAAAAAGAAATTCAAGAAAATGGAAAAGTGAGACTTGGGCTGCCAGCACAACTGCCATATAGCTTTAGTTCCAACACTTAAATATTCAGCAACTCCATTCAGCATATTCACTTAAGAGTTTGATGTAATTATGGCAAGTAGAGAACAGAGCAACGCTCTGCTGGTAAGGTGCGCAGGTGTGCATGCCAACCACCAACTTTCGAGTATCGGACTTTGCAGGGCTTTCTTTCTTCTACAAAAGTATGCTGACAAGGGCTAGCCTGGCTGGTCTCATTTTTTGTAATTATGGCGAGTAATTTCTGTCATGCAATGTCAGTAAAAGCTACAATTTTGTTGGTGGCATGAGAATATTTTTCATGACAGATCTAGTAATACCTTTTCTGTTTCTGTATCGACAAATGCACTTGCGTTGCTAGGCAAAGCTGAAAATTTTATTGCACGTTCCCAACAAGATATGGTTTCTAAATGGAGCCAATACCAAATTATGCTAGACATAAATGCAAGAGGGAGAACTTTACCTGAATATAAAGAGTTTTGTTGGACTGCCTAGCATTCAGCCTAGCTCTAATTCAAACTTCATTAGTGCCCTTATCACCCACCATTATGCTTAAGCTAATTCTGAATTATTACTATAGTAATTACATACTACGCCATGTTGTAAGCACGGGCATTTAATTATGACAAGACCACTTCACATCAGTTACTTCTCTGGGGTACCATCAGTGCACACTGGTGCTTTCCTTTCTAATCTTTCATTTCGCTCTTATATGGCAGGAAAATAGGGTAGTCAATTCATGTTCCGCAGAGGGAAATATAAATATATACATCAATATTCTCTTGAGAGCTAGATGATTACTAAACCCCCAAAGCAGCAATTCGCTCGTTCACTAAATCATGCTATAGTATTAGGCACATGAAAGGAGAGCAAACCCAACTAAGAAACATTTCAGTTGTAGTTCGTTTCTGTTGGTCAATCTGTCGAGCAGAAGGCAAAACATGTAGAGTTCTACAATTTATAAGACGAATACAATCGCTGGTAAAGTTGAGTCCATGTAATGTACTAGAAAATAGTTATTCTTCACTGAAGATTTACCTGTCTTAAAGACACAACAGCAAAATTCTTCCCCTCGTCATTGGCTGAGAGCAACACTCTCTGGACCATTCCCTTTTCTGTATGCTTCAGTTTAATACTATGGTCTTCACCAGATTCTGACACTTTCCCAATGACGATGTCACCACTCTGGAGACTTGCGCCCACGTACGGTAATCCTTCGTCATCAAGATTGTCAACCCGCCCTTTCTTGCTTTGCATTTTACCGAAGTTCACCTTTTCCTTCATTTTCAGCCGTTTGATGGGCCCTTTGGTCTCTACTTCTGCCTTATAGCTCCGTATGAGCTCGGTTCTAAACATACCCCGTTCAAGAGAAGCCCTATTCATAACCAGGGAGTCCTCTTGGTTGAATCCCTGATGAACATTGACTGCCACTATTGCATTCTGTCCATTGAAATACTCTGGCCTAGAAAATTCATCTTTTCTTCCAAAAGGATAATCTGATCTCCCAATACAATCAGCTGTAACTGTTTTAAAAAGGGGTTTCTGAGGGTAGTAAAGTTGATGGGAGAGAGTATCAACTCTGGTACGCGGATTTGTTGTGGAGTATCCAATAGCTTGCTGCGAGTGTTTTTCCGACTGGTACAGCACCCTTCGAGCAAAATTGTGATTTGCAAAAGGGATAAGACCACAACTTAATCCCAACAGAAAAGAAGAATCCAGCTCGCAGTGAGTATAACCAGGAACCTCCTCCCCACTGCTCGGAAATAAGTGCCTAATTCCCCAGGCACATTGGATATCTTCCTCCTCTTCAACACCAATAAACTCAATTATTTCTTGTTGCACTAGTGTCTGAAAAGAGTAAGGACAACCCTTCCGTTTTGTAAATTTATTAAGGTTCTCAACCACAAGAAGAGGCCTGAGGATTCGCCCTGCATCAGAAAACACCCGTACTTCTCCAGGAAATTGGTTCTTGTCCCTTTTGATTTCAACCTGATCAGATGGAATGTAAAGCATAAGCAATATTACAAATGACATTGTGGTGTCTAATGTTAACACATAATATGCAAGAAAACAATGTAGTAGCAACAGGTATCTCCAGTATAAAATTATGGGGCTGTTTGGTTCACAGCTACACTTTGCCAAACCAAAGTTTAGTTGGCATGTTTTGGTTTTTGCCACACTTTGGCTTGCCACACTTTATTGCCTGTATGGCCCATTTGTCATAGGGTCAAATTTTTTGCCAACTTTTGCCAAAGTTTGGCTTCAAGGGGCTGTTTGGTTCACAGCCACATTTTGCCAAGCTAAAGTGTGGCCAGTCACAAAAAGTGTGGCAGCCACAAAAAATGTGGTAGCCACAAAAAGTGTGGCAGCCACAAAAGTGTGGTTAAAAAATTTGAAGCCAAACTTTGGCAAAAGTTGGCAAAAAAATTGACCCTATGACAAATGGGTCATACTGGCAATAAAGTGTGGCAAGCCAAAATTTGGCAAAAACCAAACACATGAAAACTAAACTGTGGCTGCCAAACTCTGGCTTGGCAAAGTGTGGCTGTGAACCAAGCATCCCCAAAAAAATTAACCACACTTATGTGGCTGGTCGCACTTTAGCTTGGCCAAATGTGGTTCACATTCGGCAGCACCAACAAGACAAAATACAGTTTAAGAGATGGCACCTACAAATTAAAAATTCAGAATATAGTGAACTCAACAGGAAGAGATTATAATCTTCGTCATCGTTAACTGAGCCATGTAAAATGTAAAATGTCGATTCTCCAGAATAATTAAGGGTCTGTTTGGATGGCAGCTGGGTACTGCCCTACCAAAATTTTGGCGTTGACCAGGGCATGGGCGTACGTTTGGATTGAGGCCACAATTTCAGATCCCTGTCAACTTTTTGGTCACAGAGTTCACTTTTTGCGCCAAATCAAGGGCAAGCCGGGGGCGGCAAAAACGTCAGCCAATTAATTGGCGTGCCCTGGTTTGGTAGGGCTCTCACAGGCGCAAACCAAACAGCCCCTAAGTACAAATATATACAAGACAAAATGTCATGATGCTCTATAAGATTGCATAGTAGAAGTCAAGGCACGCATTATGAAAACCGTTGTTATATTCAAGCAGATCGGATCACATACAGCAATCCATGATTTACTAAACATGCAAATTTGACCTTTCCAAGACTTAAACACATCATTAGTAACTCTTTTTAAACTAAACATTGCATGCATTATTGAACATAGACACCAAAATCAAGACAAAATGATGCTTCTAATCTAACCATGAGAAAGAGAGCAAACCTGTGGATCGATCAGACCGCCGCGTCTCATGCACCTTAAACGCATGACAAATGAAGCTGGATCAGTACAGGATCCTACCCAATCGCCATTGAGGAAGATCTTATCCATTTTAGGGATCTCCTCGACATGAATTTCGTCCAGTTTATTCATTCCACATGAAACAAATCTATCAATCAATGGCTGTGCCACTCTAGAGCTAACAATGGCAGTCACAGCTAGATTTTTCACAAGTCCACAGTTTTCACCATCAGGAGTGGACATAAAACACAGCTTTCCCCAGTAGGAAGGATTGCTGCAAGGTTTTTTCTTCAGGTTAGTTTACATAACAAGGGAATAAGGCACAAAATGAACATGCAAGTGTGCAACACTTAATAAAAGAAATTACTTACGGGTATCTTGCATCACCAGCTTTCCCAGCATAAGCAACCTGCTGGCGACTTTTCCTCAAGTCTGACATCATTTGCAGAGGATTTGTTCTCCTTAGTGTTGCAACAATTCCTGAGCATCTTTCATTTCTTTTGAAGGGATGGCACCAAGAACCAGTAGCAAACGCACGATTTATACCATTAGTAATAATTGAAGCATCAAGGTACTGTGCAGGAAATTCTAATTCGCGGTCACTATTCAAATCTCTCTGCAAGGCCTTAACCATGAGTCTCTCTGCATGCCTAAGATGCGCCCGAAGTTCTCTTGCAAGCAATTCACCAGGTAGCTCCAACCTCTTGTTCCTGAAATCGTCCTTATTATCAGATTTGCGCCTCCTAGTAAAAGCCATTAGAAGGCATTTGACCATGTAACCTAAGAAATATGCTTTATTCCTATTCCCTCTTATACCAGGAAACAGATTTTTAGCAACATACTCATCAAACGACTCTTCTGGAGGAAATTTTTGGCTCTTGACCAAATCATCAACATACTGGCGGGCTTTATCAGTCTTACGGAAGCCTTCACACAGTTCATCTGATTCACTAATAGTAGCAGATATCGCGTTGATAACAGAAGCATCACAGTCTCCCATATCTATCATCTCAAATGCTTCCTTGTCAGATGATATGCCTAGCGCAAAAAACATTAGCCAAATCGGCATATTGGCATACAAAAACGAAATTTCGATGATTTTGCTCCCACTGAGATCGTTGTTCTTTGTAGAATCAATTAGTTTGATATATATTTTTCTTTTTTTGATTTCTGACAAATAAGAGACAGTCCAGTAAGGCCGGTCAGCAACCCAAATCCTGGTCAAGCATTTTTGCTCTTGCGCGATAAATACCTGCAGCGTTCAACAATGGAAACATAATGAGATCCAAGAAGCTTACCATATGTATAAAATTACCATTGTAGCAGACAATTGCTACTCTAAGAGAGTCGCTCCCCAAGAGAATATCTAGTCTAACAAGATCATGAACTCAGTCCAGATGTGTCAATGTAATCAGCAGAAGCTCATGTCCATTTAAAACATCATTGGCCTATTTGTAAAATCTTAACTAGTAGCATATGGCATAGACTGGAGCTGATGATGCACAGTTTTTATCCACGCCTCCACCTCGATTTCCCACATTGCTAAAAAGATCTCTAACAAGATGTACAAACAAACTAACTGGAACACAATGAGGACACAAAGGTAAACACCTCAGAAACAAAGATACAAGATGACAAAGAGCACAAATGCACAGATGTGACACTGGTCTAGGCTGAACACCTGTAGGCATGACGGTGTTCCTGAAGTATGGAACAGACCAGGCCGGTGATTAACATGATCGCTTGCGTTGTTGTTGTTCTCCATATCAAAGAGTATTTAGCTAGTTCGGTAGAATTCTTCTATCTTGCCTTTCAGAAAACATATTGTAGCTTATTAAGATCACATTCGATGGGGCTAACAGAGAAGAGTTCAGTGTATGGAAGCAGACCACTTCACATAATCACATGATAATCATTTTAATTGGTCATTTTCTATAGGGTATAGGCCAACCCTTTTGATAGCACTCTGTGTGCAACTAACTATATATGTGGGGCTAACAGTGAAGAGTTCAGTGTATGATAGCACTCTGTATAGGCCAATGCTTATCCTGAAAAGTCTCTTAGTGTTTGGCACTAATGCCTTCACAAACACATATGTGGGCTTTTTATTTTCATTATACTCTATTAATCTATTAAAATATAAGAAAGTCCACAGCTCCGTAGTCCATCTTAGTCACAGAAGAAGTATTTTATTGACAATGCAACACTCCATGCATGATATATTAATTAAAATAAGCAACTAAGACATCAATAGAATTATACCTTCTCCATTCCCTTGATCAAAAAGTACCCACCAGAATCAAAAAGGCAGTCAATTTCCTTATCTTCATGCTCACTTTTCTTATCTTTACGCTCACTTTTCTTATCTTTAGGCAACCAGCATAATTTTGAATTAACCATAACTGGAAGGCGGCCAATAGGCACCGTTGGAGTATGATTCATAATAAGAACTCTGCTCTGACCAGAAAGATCATTCCCTGTTTTAGCCTTGTCACTTTTCTCCATAGAATAAACCTGTTAAACAGTTTACAACATGTCAGTCAATCGGGTGACTCGGTGACTGGACAACAAAATAGTACGCAAAATATGAGTACACCGATACTAATGTTGTAACCTCAAAATACACTATCAGGCAACTTAACACATAGTTTATAAAAGTTAATAAACATATCAACGCAACAGTTCAATAGAATCAAGTGCATAGAACATTAGTACACAAAATGACATCTACAACTATGTATGTTGCTGACTGCTGAGCTAACATCATGCAGCCATCTGTTCCTTGACTGTGCCATTTCATGTACTGTCAACAGGACCTTTTGGTATATTGATTAGGGCACCAGTAAAAAAAACGCTGCCAATTAAATGTAGACGAAAAAAGCTTCACAAGATCAGTAGATGGACAGACAGGGACTTGCGTATTTTTACAGGACTGAAACTGTGTGTTGTCAACAGCGTTTAAAAAAATGTTATGCCATGCATGTCACAGCGTTTTACAATTTCAAATAAATTTTGGGCATCAATTCTACAGATAGCGTGCATGTGTGCCATACTTTGCAAATAGATAACAGCAAAAAGAATATGTAATTAGCATATAAAGAAAATGGAGAGTGCTGACCTTTATATTCACTTCTACTTCCATTTTGGAAGAATACGTCATATTTTGGAGGCGAGCATGTCTCGGCTTGAGGTCGAGTGACCCCTCAATATCAGTTCTCCCAGACCAAAATTCAGGCTTAGCTAGTTTCACTTTCCCAAACTTGATGATGGCATGCCTCCAACCACCTGGTCCTTTCTTTGAAGGGTCATAATCCGGCTCGACGGTAATTTCTCCTAGTGAATCAAAAAGCTCCTGGAGCCCATGTGAGACGAAGTGGTTGTAGGAATTCAACTGATGGCTGATGAGACCAATCTCATCAAAAAAAGCCCTTGATGCTTCCTTGCAGAACTTCTCTAGGCTTCCCAATGTCATGTCAATTGGAACTTCTGGATGCGACTCGGAAGAATACTTCCCATTCATAGCCACATCCAGGGATGATTTCCCATTCATATCTGCATCCATAGAAGGCAGCTCTCTGTCAACATCCATAGAACACTGCCCGTTTGAATCATCCATGGTATGGGATCTGCTCTCTTCATTGTCATCCAGTATCATAGAGTCCAGCTCGGGCTCAGGGCCATTTGTTGACTGTCCACTGTCCCTTGGTGGATCTTCCATTGCAGTCAGAGGACGCAATACCCTGTCAAGCGTCGCGATTCGCAACGCCATCATACAAAAATGCCAAATTAGATACTGATAATTTCCATATAAAAAATGCATTATACAGTGCAGCATTAAATCAAATTGTTGAAATGATCATACTTTTCACACCCACATTCATCACGGATCAAGAACTGAGGGCACTAGAAGCCATCAAACGTTTTGTCAGAACAACTCGAAACAGCCCCCACACCTACGCGGCCCAATGGTCTCAAATTTCATCAGAACTAGTACCGCTGCCTACACCACAAACGGGGAGATCTAACATGGGAACGTGGGGGGCCACGCACGTTTCAGCGAGACCCCCAAATAATAAACTAAATTTAATGCTCCAGCGCAAGCAAATCCACGACATACTGAACGCGTCTGAGAGGGACAAATATCTGGATCAGACTGCTCACGGTAAGGGAAACAGCAGAGCAGATGAGAAAAATGCTGTATCCTGAAGAGAAAAATGTTGAGCGGGAGAGTGAGGCTAACGGAAGGGAAAGGGGGAGCGTCGGGAGGCTCCTCGGCGGAGCGCCGCCATGAGGTGAGGGTATACCTTGGGCGGAGAAGGACGGGCGGTGCGGACGAGGCGGAGAACCCTAGGTCGCCTGGGGGAGGTGGATTTCCGGCGTCCGATGATCTCCGACTCCGCTCCCGAGGGTGTGGGTGTGGGGGTGGGGGGGAGGGTTCTAGGTGAGGGCCGGAGGGGGTGCCGGAAAAGGGGAGAAGGGTTTTAACGGGAGTGAGGTGCGGCGGTGTGTCAGTGGGGAGTGGGTTGTTGCTGCTGCCTGCTGGTGAGGAAGGGCAGCCGTCCGCGTTGGGGCTGTAGGACAGATCTGACGGCTGAGGGCGCTGTTTCACGAGGACCGAAGGAGGGGCAGGGATCTTCTGCGCGCGGAGTCACGCAATGGCTGTAATTATGGATTGGTAACGGTCACAGGCGGCAACCCGGTTGCCACTGCAGGACAAGTGTAGGATCGACAGCACAGCGGCGGGCGGCAACCATGAGTGGCCTCGGAGAGTGAGTCCACAATGCATATTTGGGAAACATATTTTCAATTTTATTTTATAAATATGACCCTGTACAATTCGTCATCGCCAAAAATACCACTCTCGCATCGTAAAAGCCAAAAATGCCCTGACGGGAGGCTGAAAAGGCAACACGTGTCACCTCCCCCCACGGGGTGGCGGGATGTTCCTTTCGCCAGGGAGAATGGCGGGATGAGGTGGGCCCCACGGCCGGGCCAGCGCGGAGGTTCGACTTGGCGCTGGCGGGAGGTTCGACTTCGCGCTCGCGCTAGCGGGCCCCATGGCGTCATTCCGCCACCGCCAAAGGCGGAAGAAACATCCCGCCACCCCCCGTGGCGAGAGGTGACACGTGTCGCCTTTTTTAGCCTCCCGCCAGGACATTTTTGGCTTTTGCGGTGTGAGGGGGTATTTTGGCGATGGCGAATTGCAGAGGGTCATATTTGTAAAAAAATCCATATTTTCACATCAACCCGGATTTTTATGGGGGGGAGCTGAGCATGTATAGTATGCTCTTATCTTCGAATTTATATAAAGTTGAGGCTAAGTACATGATTTGTGCTCGCGTTTAAGCTACCTAACTCGTCCAAGTTCCAACCCTCTTTTCTTTTTCCTCCACCTACCCTAATTCGCACGAGTCGTGGTCCTTTCTCTTCGAACCCAACGATTCCCTACCGATGGGGCACCACACCACCCCGCCTCCCTCCCCGATGTCAGCCTGCATCCTCGTTTCGCCTCTTCCCTCATCATCGGCGCCTCCTTCTACCTACGGCATCACCGCATACGGTGCCCACCTTCTCCACAAATCCACGTCGTAGCACCCTAGGTCGGACGCATCTACGCATGTGCCTGACATGTCCATCAACCATGCATGCACCTAACCTCACCTGGAGGAAGGTCACTGGGCGGCGCGATGTGGACGACGGACAGGCGAGCGCGGATGAAGAAGGTGGTCAGGGATGCATGCGGTGGAGGAAGGCGTCTAGGGGCGACAAGATGTGGAAGACTGACGCTCGGCTGTGGAGGCTAACGATGACGTGTGGTGAAGGGACACTTGAAGTGGAGGGAGCGATATCCTACACTGTGTCGACGACGACTACCTGCATCCTTGGGCCATTGCTTTCCCCAAGCTGGACCCAGTCGTCGTGGTTTCTGTGGTGGTGGAGCCAGCGATGACGACCATGGATTACACCAGCAAGGGGTGCATGAATTCCATCTAGATTGGTCGGGAACCCGTGTGTAAGGTGGAAGGAAAGCGACTGTAGAATAATATTTGTCTGATAATTGATGATTGTTTGGAGATTACAAGGAGTATATATGAGGGGGTCGGCTGCCAACCTTACTTGGATTACAAGCAAACTCTAAAACAAAACGTATACGACTCATATTCTAACATCCCCTACAGTGTCAACGTGTGGTTCACCAACGTTGAGACTGAAACAAATGTCGGTAAACGATGATGTAGGGAGTCTCTTGGTGAAGATGTCTGCAAATTGCGCAGTAGTAGGAACATAAAGAACTCGAACTTGTCCAAGGGCCACCTTCTCTCGAACAAAATTTATGTCAATCTCGATATGCTTGGTCCATCGATGCTGTACAGGATTACTGGACATGTAAACAGCGGAAATATTATCACAATAAACCACAGTAGCCTGTTGGACAGGACGACAAAGATCCGAGAGAAGCTAACGCAACCAAACCGTTTTGGCAACAACATGTGCCACTGCACGGTACTCGGCCTCTGTATACAGACGTGAAACTGTAACCTGTCGTTTCAAAGACCATGACATCAAGTTGTTACCAAAAAAATACAGTATCCGAATGTGGATCGACGAGTATCCGGGCAACCAGCCCAGTCGACATCGGAATATATTGTCAAAGTGTGTGGAGAAGATGAATAAATGTACAGACCATGATCTAAAGTACCTTTGAGATATCGGATGACACCTTTAACATGATTATAATGGGGAACTCAAGAATCATGCATGTAAAGACAGGCTTGTTGGACAGCAAAGGAAATTTTTGGACGAGTGAGAGTAAGATGTTGTAAAGCACCAGTTATACTACGATAAAGAGTGGCATCAGAAAAAACCTCACCAGAAGAGGAGAGCTTGGTTGTAGTCTCTACAGGGGTTTTAGAAGGTTGACAGTCAAGCATGCCTGATTTAGTGAGAAGATCTAGAATATATTGTCGTTGAGAAAGAAAGAAACCATGAGAATCACGAGTGACATCTATTCCTAAGAAGTGATGTAGAAGACCAAGATTAGTCATGGAAAACTCATATCGTAATGAGGAGATGATGTGATCAAGAAACTGTTGAGAAGAGGTTGTTAAAACTACTATCATCGACGTATAAAAGAAGATAGGTAGTTTGAGAGTTGTGATGATAAACAAAAAGAGATGAATCAGAGGGTGAAGGATGAAAATCAATAGTGAGAATAAAGGTAGAGAAATGTTAAACCAAGCACGAGGAGCTTGTTTAAGACCATATAGAGATTTTTTAAGAAGGCAAACGTGATTTGGATTAGTGGAGTCTTCGAATCCTAAAGGTTGCTAGAAGTAAATAGTTTCATTTAGTGATCCATGTAAGAAAGCATTTTTAACATCAAGTAAGAAAGCGACGACAATTTGTTCCTACTACTGACGGCAAGACTAAGGAGAGAAGGTTTAACTGCGCAAGAAAGTAGTAGGAACATAAAGAAGAAGCGACGGCAAGACTAAGGACTATGTGAATTGTGCTAGGTTTAACTATAGGGGAGAAGGTTTCATCGTAATCAAGACAATGTTGTTGAGAGAAGCCACGACAGACCCAAAGAGCTTTATAGCGAGAGAGAGAGAGAGAGAGAGATCAGAGTGAAAATTTTGACGAAAAACCCATTTACCAGAAACAACATTTGAACCAGGAGGCCAAGGGACGAGTTGCCAAGTTTGATTATCTATAAGAGCTTGAAATTCATCACGCATTGCAGAAGTCCAGTGGGGATCAATAAGAGCTAATTTATAAGATTTGGGAATGGGAGATATAGAGGGAGTAAAATTAAGATTTAATTTTTGAGTTGGTAATTTAAAACCTGATTTTGCAAGAGTGTGCATTACATGTTCATTAGTAGGTTTAGTTATAGGAACGGCATGGGTGGGAGGTTGGAGAGGATAGGGTAAAGCATTGCTCGGTACAGCGGATGATTCGGGCATAGGAGAGGGAGGATTGGGAGGCGCGGCAGAGAAGTCCATCATGTATTATCATATCTCATGTAGGATTTGGAGCGATTTAATTTGTCGCGGCAGGGCTCGGGGTTGGGTTCAATGCAATATGGAGAGGGTTTAGGGTGGGTCGGCGAGGTGAGGGAGACGTGGTGGATGTGTCGGTCTCGGACGGCGTGTGACGTTGAGAAAAAGGAAAAACGGTTTCAACAAAAGTGACATGACGAGAGATATAAATGCGGCCAGAGAGAAGGTTGATACGTCGTAAACGTATCTAGAACTTTTTATGCTCCATGCTTGTTTTATATCATTTGTCTTATGTTTTGTCTACACTTTGAGGTATTTTTATACGTTTTCCGAAACTAACCTATTAACAAGACGTCATAGTGCTAGTTGCATGTTTTCTGTTGTTTTTGGTTTCAGAAAAATTAGTAATGAAATATTCTCGGAATTGGACGGGACAAAAGCCAAAGTCAATATTTTACCAAAAGTAACACGGAGTACGGAGGGCAAACAAAGTGGAGGCTCGAGGCGACCACAACTGGTGGCGGTGCGGCCTAGGAGGCACTAGCCCTAGATGTGGACCCCTCGGGCTCCCACCGACCTTGCCTTTCGCCTATAAAAGTATCTCGAGGCAAAAACCCTAAGTACCCGTGGTGACCCAGCATACCACTACATGATGTAGTACACTATAGTCGTTGATATAACACGAATGAAACACCACTCACTAGTATTACATCTCTCGGAGTGGCACAACAGAAACACAACAGGTCCAATACATGGCTTAAGGTTACAACTCACTCTATACACAAGATCCAGAGAATACTCTTGGTTTAAAGAGAGAGAAAGAACTTCTTACAAAGAAGAATCAAAAGAAATAATGCACCAACTAATATACTTTTAAGACTAGAATTTCAACTATGGGGTTGGCATTGCTGCTATTGCAATGCACTACGGAAATAGGTTCTTTGGCTAGAGAGTATATTCTTATTTTAATCAGAAACTTCATCTTCACTTGAGTTGAGGTACATGTTGACTTCCTTGTCTTTATTGAAGACCCTTAGCTTTGGATGATGAATCCTGGAACATAACTTGATGTAGATGTTGTCTGTACTGGCTTCAGGATCTAGCAAGGGTTAAGAAGATATGTTGAGTACGAGCGTACTCAGCAAGTTCACTAGAAAATGAGTGTTTGATGTACTATAACTACAGCCACAGACCGTAGGTCGTAGGCAATGCAAGTTTTCGTAAACATTTCTTCAAAGGTTGCTTTTTATTCTGAAAAGCTATGTCCGTCAGCCTTCACGGGTTTACCAGAAATTTTATGGAGTTCCTTTCCCGCCGCGTTCGCAGCTCCTTTCCGGAACAGGGAGTAACAAGTTACAGTTCTTACACTCTGCAGAGGTGCGTCACCTTACCCATGAGAGATCAACTCCTTGTTGCATAACCGGGCAGCTTACCCGTCCACAATTCCATGGTGTGGGGCCCAGTAGATGATCCAAGCCAATCACTTCTCTCTGCGTGACCTCATATGTCTGCACGATCCTTTGGGGCTGGCTCACCTTCGTTAAGCCCCCTTTTCAGGCAGGCTAAAACCCTGATGAGTTCCTGAAGACTCTATAACCTAGTGATGCCCGGAATAGTACCATTTACATGGACTATATCCCTAAACACCATTCATAGATAATCTAGACACCAAAAGTGTGGGGCGTAAGGGTGCCCACCCATATGTTAGATCCACACAAGGAATCACAACGTCACGTTAAGGTCGTCTTGCCTCCATACAAGAGGAAAAGGATACAGCTGACTTCTCCGTCCCATTCCAAATCTCATGGTTAACGCGTAATATACGGCGCTAGAATCACTGGCGACATTGGTTGTTAAGTCCTAGATGTTATGTTCCTTTACTGCCGGAACTTTTATAGTAGGTTATTACCTCATGGCAAATAACGTATAATCACATTATTATGAAAATAGTGTTTTCTAACCTTTTTCAAATGCAGGTGATGACAACACTGGATTTGCAAAATACTTTACAGAAATTAATCAAAGGACACGAGCAAGTGTGAACTTGCTTTTTGTGATTGCAAGATTATCCACTCACGGTCTTCAAGATAATATAAGATCCAATATCTGAAATCAGCATCATTGTCCGGTAAGAACTAATGTTTAAAGAAGCAAAATGCTTCTATGCATAAGTAATGTGATGCATTTTATAAACGCGAATTCCGGGGATAACGTTGTTCTAGGGTTTGAATTCTGGAAATGGTTACTTTAGAATGTGTTGTCCCTTGTAGATAAGTTTCATACTTGTGCTTCTTATTAAGGCTTGTGAGTGTGTGTGAAACAACATATAATTACAATATCATAAAACAATGAGACACACCCAAATGTGAAATGCTACTCAAGATTGCTTATATAAGAGTTGTTGTTTGAAGTGGCAAAAAGAATAACATTTGAGGAAAAGATTTCTTTTCTAAGGTCTAAACAATCTTTGTGGTTAGTTGAGTCTGGTCGATGTTATTTGTGCTTGCTTGAATAGTTTGGATTTGTGAGGCTTTATGACTTAACTATAACAGACCAAAGTTAACTATAAAATATATAACAATGTCTTTAGTATCATATTTAGAGTATTGTAGACTAAAGTTAACTTTAAAATATAGATGGTTTGAAAGTGTAATGCTTATGACATTTGTACCTTGTGTACTTGGTAATGTTTCCTTAAGGTTACTTAAGAATGGTTATATTTTTACTTGGTGTAGTGGTTTCTTGATTTTATAATAGAATAGTATCATTTACCTTTTTATAAATGAGTGGTTATGGTTTATAAACAAGGTAATAATATTATTTAACTATTTAACTACTTAAAGTAAGTAAATAGGTTTTACTTAATCCCAACTATTCTTGAAGATTTTATACTTAATAAAGATCTTTTTAGAAAATCTATTACATATATATAGTTGAAGGATAATTCTATAAAATTGTATTTAAATAGTGTTAAATTATTTTGACTTCATAATATTAGTATTTAAGACTAATACTATTTATTAGACTCAATTGGCTATTTTTAGATATCTTAGCAAAAAAATTATTTACCTTTATAGGGATGATTAATTAAGGAAATAGGTTTAACTTTAAGTTGATAGAGTATTAAGTTTTTTTATTTACTTTAAAAGTGTATTATTATACTTTTAACAAGTAGCCATTATTTTTGTGATCATTTTGATATATTACATTTATTTTTGTGATTTAGAAATACTAAGATATGATTTTTATAAGATTTATTACTTTATAAATACTTAATAAATAATAAATACTTATTTAGGTGAAATAATAATACATGACTATAGTTTTAAAGTATTGTTTTTATTTTTCCAAGATTTTTGGTATTTTATTTATATTCTTAAAATTTGCCATTATTAAAATAGGAATTATCAAAGTTTTATTACCTTTAAAATCTTTATTAAATAATAATTATTTAAATTGTTAACATAATAATGTTTGATAATGGTTTTAAGTTATAGATTTTATTTTCCTAAAAATTTACATATATTACACATATTTTTCTGAACTATAAAACAAAAGTTATGGATTTAATAAGATTTAATGATTTTATTTTATTTCTAAAACATTTAAATTTGGATTTGCAATATTTGAGTTATTTCCTAAACAGACACTAGGCTTTTTACACCGCACCCACACCTAGCCTTAGTCACTGACTAGTGTGCCAGTGGCCACATCATCTCTCAAGTTAATAAATGCATTTGTTACCAGCCTAATTGCTACTTCGAGACAATGACAGATGGGCCCAAAGCCATGTCACCTGACACGCGAGATAAAGACCAGGTCAAATAGGCTGGCTAGGTAGAGGATGACGTTGGCATGACGTCGCTATGGCGTCAGCACAACCACCGTCGTAAGTGGGTGGTCGCTGGCGACGATCCACGGCGCCCCAGCAAGCGAAACTAGCCTAGTTTGAATCCACGCAACGTGTTGAACCCTTAAGTGGCGTCGCCGCTCTGAAATGGTCATCGGAGCCTCGGCTCCGACGAGCTCCGACGGTGGCCGACGGTGGCAGAAGGTGTGACGGCATTTTACAACGAGAGGAGGCGCTTTAGGGATTATGGAAGGTTCAGGAACTCACCCTGATTGCAGCGGTGATGTCGACGAGGACTAGTGCGGTCAGAGACGAGCTCTCCGACGAGGATTCCGACGAACTGCCGCAAAGAGGAATGGCAAAATTCGTCCCCTCCAGTGCTCCCCTTGATGCAAGATTTCACCCAAAGGATCTACGGAGCACGAGGCTTCTCCATGGCTACTTGGAAGAGAGTGGGGAGGTGCGGCTCGACGGCGAGGCGAGCTCCGGTGAGCTAGGGTTTTGGCCCCATTCGAAACAGAGAGGATAAGGAGGGAATGTGGATAGGGATTAAGGCAGGGTGTCGCGGTGGCCTTCTTATCCCCCTCTGGAACGACAGCGAGCATCTTGACGCCTTGCGTGACGGCAGCGGCATCGGGCGTGGCGGAATCCTCGATGAAGTTTTGTGTGCGTGAGGATGACGACGACGTCACTTTTTCGAAATACCCCTGGCAATTCTTTCATCTCAACCTGCGGTCCTTCTTTGGTCCCACCCGTCAGTCACAGAAGAGGACGTGTTGGGCTGGCTGTTGGACCCTTGTGGGCTACACGTGGGCGACAGATAGGAAGAAGGAAATGCTGCGCCGGCCTACTGCTCGGGCCAGATTCTTTTTTCCTTTCTATTTCCTGTTTTGATTTCAGATTTGATTTAAATTATTTGATTTGGATTTTCTTTATAGGATTGATTTGCTGAGTGGTTGTAGCAATAATAAAATGTATTAAGTTTATTTTATGGGTTTGTAATATAGTGGTATTATTTCTTTATGTACTTTATATAAATCCCATTGAATATTTATTAAAGCCTTTATTATTAACTTTCTTTCCATATTAAACCATGGATTTATTAAATGATATTTCCTTATTTGTTTATAAAGCTTAATTCTAGTTAGCTCATAGTTTAGATGGAAATTTTTATATAATGATCCTATATCCTTATTTGATGCATAATATACAAAGGAAATTAATATGGTTGACATTACTTCCATTAATTTAGAAAATGGCAATGTATATATTCTATTAAGATTAACATGGAGGTTAGGGTTTGAATTGTAAATGTTTACCCAAGGGTTTAGGGTTCTTATTTTACTTATATTCTTTTGTTGATGTGAGTAAAGATTTAATAGCTAAGCATATTGTCTTTTGTTTGTGATCTTTAATGATATCACCTTTTAAAATAGAAAGTTACATCTAAAATGTTTTATGGAAAAGAATTGATAAAAATATCTCCTAAACACATATGGTTAAGAAATTGGAAATGATAAATATGTGCTTCAGTGATTTGCTCTATAAACTATTCCTATAGAACATTGTGGAAATCATATGATTTATCTAATAGATGAGATGGATATTGAGCTTGATCATAGATTTAGGGTTTAATGTTTACCAAGAATTACTATCTTCCATATTTCATTATTCTGGACTTCTAATTAAGGAATTCCTTTCCTAGATATACTACTTCTTCCTATCCATCATCATGGTTAACATGATGAGCTTTACTTCATAAAAATATTATTATCCACCTTTTATTCTACTAAACCCATTGATAAATCCAATGAGCTTGACACTAAAGCTTTTATAGTTTTCTCATATCCATACTTGGTTATATCCACCACTCTACTGTTGATAACCTCCAATCCAACAAGTAGTTCCTTCAAACTCCACTCATATTCTTCCTTAATCATCCATCACTAATACTTTTCTGGTAGATGTATACATCCAACTACCTTTTTCTAAAGCTTACTATCATTTAAGATGAATAACACTACTTCTAGAACTCCATGCTATACTAACTTTAATTTAATCATACTATCCTACATTTATTTTACTCTAATAACTCATACTCCAACCTCACATTATTTTAATGTGACTTTTAGTGACTACTCTAGGCTAACTTAACTATACTAGAGTTTCAATCATGTTCTACCCACCAATGTCACTGATGCAGGGTATAAGTATTCAATCCTGGTGAGCAAGGCATGATCATTATAATCCTTTAATCATTTATAGCTTAGATTTTTAGTTGGCTAATCAAGGATTTATCAATACAACCTTACAATTGTATTGGAATTATCTTCTTAGTATCTCTAATTGGATTAAGGTTGTTATTCATGGACTATGCCCCCTTGATCCAATAGAATTACTACTGGTAACTATCTTCAGGGTTCATCCTTGTAATATTCTTTACTACCCTATAATTATATATCCCAATAACTCTTCTATCATTTTAGGAGTAAGTTTAACTCCATCAATTATCACATTGATTTATTCTTCTTCAATCACTCCCATTCTATAGATGATATCCAAAACTAGCATTACTATTTACCTCTTCTTAGTTGTTTCTTTATAGGCACTTAAGTGTAAGCTATGTTGTGGTCAAGAATTGATAGATTGAGAATTGGTGAATCAATAGTTGATTTCTCAACATTGATGAACAACAGATATTGGAATATAACTCAATAGAGATGATAAGGATTTATATGGAAAGAAAGATATATGGTGAATGATCTAGACTTAGTTTCTTCCCTTCCCAATCTCACTAAAGAGTTAAAGTTAGGTATTGCCATGATACTCATGGTATAATTGGATAAGAAATAAATAAGTCAAGGATAAATTGTTACATTCTTAACTTGGTATTCATGGGTTATTGTGATGAATAGTATGATATGATCCCTTAAGGATCCGATATTAGTCATTTAAACAATGCATTATGATTTAATTGTTATTATATTTGATCTACCCTTAGATCAAATTATGGTTACCCAAAAATAAGATTTTAGCAAAGTCATATTGAAACTTATCACAGTCAACTTGATGATCTACCTCAATTCCATCAAGTTGAGAGAAGCTTCAATCATTTTAACATGTTTTGTTCAAAAGCACGAAAATTATTCGGATTTTCTATGCATGAATGCAATGCACACATCTGGGTTCAGCTTATTTGTAGGCTCTAATGCTGGGATGTTACTGTATCCGATCAATCTTCCACGAAACAGTCTGTAGCCACCACCATCTCCATCCCTAGATCGGGGGGATCTGAAGCTCTTCCTGGCACCCTTCCGTAGGGGAGATATCATCCCTAAGGCCTTCTTCATCACCATGCCAGCCTCTGGAGTGATGCGTGAGTAGTTCACCTTTGGAGTATGGGTCCATAGCAGTAGCTAGATGGTTGTTTCTCCTCCCTTGTTCTTTCATGTTTTAGATCTTGTGAGCTCCGTTCATGATCAAGATCATCTTTATGTAATCCTACATGTTGTGTTTGTTGGGATCCAATGGATATTGAGTACTATGTTCAAGATTTATTATTGATTCTATCATGTCTATGTTATTTGTGATCTTGCATGCTTTCCGTTGTTAGTAGATGCTTTGGCCAAGTAGATGCTTGCAACTCCAAGAGGGAGTATTTATGCTCGATAGTAGGTTCATGCCTCTAGTAATCTGGGAAGTGACAGAAATCTCTAAGGTTGTAGATGTGTTGTTGCTACTAGGGAGAAAAGAACAATCCTTTACCCAAGGGTAATTGTATTGTTTCCTTTACATACTTTGCTTAAGGCAAAAATCTGTTGCTTGCAACTTAATACTGGAGGGGGTTCAGACGATAACCTGAAGGTGGATTATTAGTCATAGATGCAATTGGATTACGGTCTATGTATTATGTTGTAATGCCCAAACGAATCTCATAGGATCTTTCATGACTTGTACATGCATATGCATATGCATTTTCAATCTATCTTTGCCCAACTGTAATATGTTCACCCAACATGCTACTTATATTATGGAGAAACACCTCTAATGAACTATGGATCCCGGTCCATTCCTTTACCATTGATATCATATCTACTGTTACTTTCTGCAAGCATTACTATATTCCACACTATACGTTTAATCCTTTGTTTTAATCAAAACCAGTGAGATTGACAACCTTACTGTAAGTTGGGGCAAAGTTCTGTGGTTGTGTTGTGCAGGTTCCAAGTTGCTAGCAACACCTTGGGAGTTGTTTCCTTACCCCTAATGGTTCGATAACCTTGGTTTCATAACTGAGGGAAAACTTCCTGCTGTGCTCATCATACCTTCCTCTTGGGTTTCCCAACGAGGATCTGCAGTTACTGAGCCGCATCAAAGACTTTTTCTGACGCTGTTGCCGGGAAGCTAAGGATAGCTTTACAAGGGGAGTCTCTCACAACCAATTTCTTTACTTTGTTTTTTTTTGCTTTGTCTCTTTTGCTTGTTTCCTTTTTTATCAAAAATACAAAAAAATAGTTTTGTTTGGTTTGTTTCTTCTTATCAAAAACACACAAAAAATAGTTCCTACTTTAGTTTCTATTTCTGCTGGCTTGCTTTACTCTTGCAATAATGAATACCCTTGAAAACGCTAAGTTATGTGATTTCACTAGCACACACAACAATGATTTCATGAGCACACCTATTGATCCACCTATTCCTGAAGCTGCTTTCTTTGAAATTAAACATGCCTTGCTTAATCTTGTTACGAAAGAGCAATTTTCTTGTGCTAATACTAATGATGCTACTGCTCACCTTAATAACTTTGTTGAACTTTGTGAGATGCAAAAATATAAGGATGTGGATGGAGATATTATTAAGCTTAAATTGTTTCCTTTCTTTTTTGAGAGGAAGAGCTAAAGAATGGTTGCTATCTGTGCCTAGAAATAGTATTGATTCTTGGATTAAATGCAAAGATGATTTCATTGGAAAATATTATCCTCCTGCTAAGATTATATCTATGAGAAGTGAAATAATGAAATTTAAACAAATTTATAATGAACATGTTGCTCAAGCTTGGGAAAGAATGAAATCTTTAGTGAAGAATTGCCCTACTCATGGATTGACTGCTTGGATGATTATCCAAACCTTTAATGCAGGAATGAATTTATCTTCAAGAAATCTGTTGGATTCTACTGCAGGAGGAACCTTTATGACCATTACTTTGGGTGCTGCAACAAAGCTCCTTGATAATATGATGGTTAACTATTCTGAATGGCACACTGAGAGAGCTCCACAATGTAAGAAGGTAAACTCCATTGAAGAAACCTCCTCTTTGAGTGATAAGATTGATATTATTATGTCTATGATTGTTAATGGAAAAGCTCATATAGATCCAAATAATGTTCCATTAGCCTCTTTGGTTGCTCAAGAAGAGCAAGTTGATGTGAACTTCATTAGAAATAATAATTTTAGCAACAATGCCTACATGAGTAACTTTGGTAATAATAATTATAGGCCTTATCCTCCCAATAATGGTAATACTTATGGAAATTCCTACAATAACAATAGAAGTGCACCCTCTGAACTTGAAGTCATGCTTAAAGATTTCATTAGTAAACAAAATGCTTTCAATAAAACTATTGAGGAAACACTTTCAAATGCTGAAAAAAATTCATCCTTGTCTGAAGCACAATCCTCTTTGATTAATAAAATGGCTGCTAAACCTGAAACTGTGGAAAACCTCTTTGTTGCTACTAATGCCATATAAGTAAGAATTGATGAAAATGTTAGGTTGTTCGCTGAATTGCATGCTAGGTGAGAAAGAGAAGATGAGATTGCTAATACTAAAGTTTGTACTATTACCACCACTAATATTGATGCTAGCAAACCACATGAAGTTCCCACACATTTAGCAACAATGCCTAAACCCAATGGAACCCTTTCCAATAAAAATGCTGAAGTTTTTCAAAATATGGGAGACAATAGTCCTACTACTATGAATGAATATTTTGATTTTGATATTGATGGTTGCAATATTTCTGAAGTAATTAAGTTCCTACAAAAACTTGCTAGAAATCCTAATGCTAGTGATATGAATATGTATTTTACAAAACACATTACAGATGCTCTCATTAAAATTAAAGAAGAAAAATTGAAACATGAAGCTTTTGTTCCTAGGAAATTAGAAGATGGTTGGGAACCCATCATTAATATGAAAGTGAATGATTTTGATCTCAAAGTTTTATGTGATCTTGATGCCAGTGTCTCTATTATGCCTAGAAAGATTTATGAAATGCTTGATTTACCACCATTGGAAGATTGTTATTTAGATATCCATATTGATGATAATGCTAAAAGAAACTTATGGGGAGGATTACTGATGTTCTTATTATGGTTAACAATGCCTATGTCCCCATTGATTTCTATGTTTTGGATGTTGAATACAATGCTTCTTGTCCTATTACTTTAGGAAGACCTTTTCTTAGAACTATTGGTGCCATTATTGACATGAAAAAAGGCACCATTAAATATCAATTTCCACTCAAGAAAGGTATAGAACACTTCCCTAGAAAGAGAGAGAAGATATCTTTTGATTCTCCTATTAAAACAAAAGTTGATGTCAATGCTTCTTCATTTGAAAATACTTGATTCTTGCTTTCTATGCCTAACTTAAAGACGTTAAAGAAAAGTACTTCTTGGGAGATAACCCAATAGTTTTCATTGAGTCTTGGAAGTTATTACCTCTATAATAACCTCTCCTTATCCTTTTTGTGTGATTTTTCTGCCAAGAATAACTTCTAATGAGAGAAGTAAGATTTGGGGGGAGTTGTTGTCCCGTAACGGATTTTTGTGCTTCACTGTAAAAATTCGTAAAAAATCCTAGTATGTCGGATTGAGATGTAATTTTCTGTGCTTGTGCCTTTTTATTTACCTAACTTTCGTTAGTTCAACATTGTTTGATTTGAGCAACAGGAGATTTTTGAAAAAATCGGTCTTTACCTACTGGTTTGTTTTGACAGATTTCTGCCATTATTTGCATATGCCTCTTATTTGTTTCCTTTTGAGTTCTCTTTGATCACTTGAGATTTTAAAAAGAGTTTCTAGAGTAGCTTGTGTTATAATAAGAAGTTTTACTTGTGTTGAAACTAAACCCAAAGACTTATTATCTTGAATACACTAATGTTGGTAATGAAGATTGTGAGAAGTTTTATATGAAGGAAATTTTCAAGTGTAGGGGAAGAATGATGTGATGAGATGAAGAATAGACAAAACCTCAAGCTTGGAGATGCCACCCGTGTCACCCCAAGAAATATTCAAGAAGTAAAAGTGCCAAAGCTTGGGGATGCCCAAGGCATCCCCTTCTTCATCAATAAAAATCTCAGGTTTTCTTTTAAAACACTTCATTTCTATTGCTTCATGCACTATTTGTTGTTCTTGGAGCATCTTTGCTTTTGTCTTTAGTTTTATTTTTTGCTTTTTTGCTGCAATAAGTTGTTCAGACCCCAACACACCTATTTTGGAGAAATCATACCTAGTTCTTCATCGTCTAGAACACAATAGTTTTTATTCTTTTTGTTCTATGAGTGTTCTCTTTTGCTAGCTCTACGCTTAGCTTTAGTTTTCGTGTGCTTATTGCTTAGAACTTTTTAGTTCTTCCCTGTGGATTTGTGAGACATACTCACTGATCTTTATTTAGTATTATCTTTGTTAGTTGTTTCAAATAAGTCGATTGGTGTTGGAAAAGAGTAGGAAGTTTCATGCTTAAGTGGTACAAAAGGAGCTTGTTTTGACTGTGGCTTAAACTTTATCATGTCATGTTATATGTTGCTTTTACCTTATGATTAGTTATTATTGTTGTAGCATGACTTGTCTCAAACAATTGAGATTGCTTAATATGCCTTGAAAGAATCATGCGTTATTTTAGCATATAAAAGCATAATATTGTGGTATTCTCCTTTGATGATTTATTTGGGTTGACTTGGCACATGCTTACACCATGTTAATACTATGAACCAGTCACCATTAGCATCTATGATCATTTAGTTTTTGACTTGTGATATCAATTTATGCTTTGATTAATAATGTTTTGTTGCTCTGCATGATTATGGCCATTATTGCTCTCTTAGTTGGTCGCTCCCAGTCTTTTGCTAGCCTCCACTTGTACTGAATAAGATCTACTCGTGCATCCAACTCCCAAGAAACCAAGTTATTCCAAAGAGTCCACTATAAATTCCTATGCATGGTGTGTTACACCATTCTAAGTATATTCATGTGATTAATTATCTTCCAATTAAAAAGTTACTTTGTTATGTGAAAATTAGTGATTAAAGCTCTCACAAACTTGATGGCATACTTTACTTTCTTGCACTTAATAAACTTGAACCATTGTGTCATCTATGTTTTATATGCTTGCACTTATAAGTTGGGAATTAGCAGAACCATGCTATCACGGGGAACGCTTTCAACACATGTACATGTTACCCAGTTGATATCATGATCTTTTGTTTATGGATGTCGGCGGTGTGAAATAAAAGGGGAGCTTGTAAGTCCACAGAGTATTATATATGTGTTAGAGAAACGCCTGGGAGTCTAGCCTAAGCCATGCCTAATCATGGTGGAAACTTGCAGCACAACCATAGTGAGCAATCTGTGAAGCATCCTCAATAAAAAATCTATTCAAATGGTAAATAAAAAGATCGCTGAGATGCTCATTGTCTGTTGCCTTCTCATTTTGATATGGGATAGCTCCTATATCATGGGGCAAGGGGTACCCCGTTGGCGGTTCTTTATGATACACATATATTTACAATGGCAAGAACTTGCTTGTGACTAAAGTTGAGTAGCATGAGGAACGACCCTCGTACTCAAGGGACATGAGATTGTCAACTTATGATTTGTCAAGCATATACTCCATATTTGTTTCACTTTAACCTTAACCACTTCAAAGATGCCTATGATAGGGGCAATGAGAGCTAGAAGCTAAAAAGTATCATAATCTTTGGAAGCTCTTTATGAAACTTGAAATCCCTACTTCCATCTGTGAAGGTCCTGTCTTTTACTTTTATGTTGAGTCTCCATATTCTATCTTTATGCACCAATTGATATAGCATAGTTGTCATTCTTAGTTCTATGTGCATTGTCCCAAAACTTATTATTGATTGATTCATAATGATGGTATTGATTGTTCTTAAATTATTTGTATCTAGTCACCCTTATGAACTTTGAAGGTGTCCTATTCATTTATTGTTTTGCTATTCCATGAGGGACAAGTTGAATATCATTCTTATTATGTTTTCTATATGTGAAACAAACAAATGTCTTTCAATGCATTGTTATTCATGATCTTTTGTTTGTGTTACCTTTCATGTTACAACATAGTTGCTATGTATTATTGTTAGAACTACATATTTCATGCTCATGTTTAGAGTACTTTAATCCCAGCTTTCAATGCTTTACAAATACTTTGATCAATATTGTGTTGGTGCATGTCACCTAAAAAATTATTCTTTTTATCACTTACCTACTCGAGGACGAGTAGGATTTAAGCTTGGGGATGCTTGATACGTCGTAAACGTATCTATAATTTTTGATGCTCCATGCTTGTTTTATATCATTTGTCTACACTTTGAGGTATTTTTATACGTTTTCCGGAACTAACCTATTAACAAGATGCCACAGTACCAGTTGCCTATTTTCTGCTGTTTTTGGTTTTAGAAAAGTTAGTAAAGAAATATTCTCGGAATTGGATGGGACAAAAGCCAAAGTCAATATTTTACCAGAAGGAACACGAAGTCCAGACGGAAAATAAAGTGGAGCCTCGAGGCGACCACACCTGGTGGCGGCGCAGCCTAGGGGGGGTGCGAGACCTAGATATGGCCCCCTCGTGCGCCCACCGACCTTGACCTTTCGCCTATAATAGTATCCCGAGGCAAAAACCCTAAGTACCCGATCAATCTTCCACGAAACAGTCCGTAGCCGCCGCCATCTCCATCCCTAGATCGGGGGATCTGAAGCTCTTCCCGGCACCCTGCCAGAGGGGAGAGATCATCCCTAAGGCCTTCTTCATCACCATGCCAGCCTCTGGAGTGATGCGTGAGTAGTTCACCTTTGGAGTATGGGTCCATAGCAGTAGCTAGATGGTTGTTTCTCCTCCCTTGTTCTTTCATGTTTTAGATCTTGTGAGCTCCGTTCATGATCAAGATCATCTTTATGTAATCCTACATGTTGTGTTTGTTGGGATCCAATGGATATTGAGTACTATGTTCAAGATTTATTATTGATTCTATCATGTCTATGTTATTTGTGATCTTGCATGCTTTCCGTTGTTAGTAGATGCTTTGGCCAAGTAGATGCTTGCAACTACAGGAGGGAGTATTTATGCTCGATGGTAGGTTCATGCCTCTAGTAATCTGGGGAAGTGACAGAAATCTCTAAGGTTGTAGATGTGTTGTTGCTACTAGGGAGAAAACAACAATCCTTTACCCAAGGGTAATTGTATTGTTTACTTTACACACTTTGCTTAAGGCAATAATCTGTTGCTTGCAACTTAATACTGGAGGGGGTTCAAAAGATAACCCGAAAGTGGATTATTAGTCATAGATGCGATTGTATTACGGTCTATGTATTACGTTGTAATGCCCAAACGAATCTAATAGGATCTTTCATGACTTGTACATGCATATGCATATGCATTTTCAATCTATCTTTGCCCAATTGTAATTTGTTCACCCAACATGCTACTTATCTTATGGAGAAACACATCTAGTGAACTGTGGACCCCGATCCATTCCTTTACCATTGATATCCTATCTACTGTTACTTTCTACAAGCATTACTATCTTCCACACTATGTGTTTAATCCTTTGTTTTCAGCAAAACCAGTGAGATTGACAACCTCACTGTAAGTTGGGGCAAAGTTCTGTGGTTGTATTGTGCAAGTTCCAAGTTGCTAGCAACACCTTGGGAATTGTTTCCTTACTCCTACTGGTTCGATAACCTTGGTTTCATAAATAAGGGAAAACTTCCTGTTGTGCTCATCATACCTTCCTTTTGGGGTTTCCCAACGAGGCTCTGCAGTGACTGAGCCGCATCAAAGGTCAAGACAACGAAAACCTTTGTGTTCGTCAGAGTAACCAAGAAACACGCAGGAGATAGATCGAGGGGCTAGTTTATTTGGTGATGTGGCATACATGTTAGGGAAGCAAAGAAAACCAAAAACACTAAGCTTAGAATAATCGGGATGACATCTAAAAAGAGAAAAATAGGGAGTTTGACAAGGATTCGATTTAGTTGGTCGTATGTTTAGAACATATGTTGCAGTGCGTAGGGCCTCAACCCAATATCTTGGAGGCATAAATGAATGAATTAAAAGTGTCCGAATTATATCATTGAGTGTTCGTAGAGCTCGTTCGGCCTTGCCGTTTTGGGAAGAGGTATAGGGGCAGGGAAAACGTAGGAGGATGCCATGACTAAGGAAGAAATTTCTTTTTCGATTATTATCAAATTCTTTACCATTATCACATTGAATAAATTTTACAGGTAAAAAAGTGAGTAGATACATAACGTTGGAAATTTAGAAATATTGTATGGACATCATATTTGTTGCGCATGGGAAAAGTCCAAATAAAGTGTGTAAAATCATTAAGAATAACAAGATAGTATTTAAAACCAGAAAAACTTTCATGTGGAGAAGTCCATAAATCACAATGGATTAATTCAAAAGTAAAGGTGCTAGAAGATTGGGAGGTACTAAAGGGAATACAAATGTGTTTGCTTAATTGTCATGACTCACAAACCGAAGTATCATGATAATCTTTGTTACATGAAATTGAAAACTCACGAAGAAGATTGGAAAGTGTGGCAGCTTGAGGATGTCCTAGTCGTTGATGCCATAGATCCACCGAAGCAACCATGGAGGGGGGATGAGCGGTGGTGGGTGCGCTGTTGATAGAGTATATGTCTCCGAAACTATTGAAGCGTGCGATCTCTGCCTTGGTCATGTAATCCTTCACAGATAAGCCAAAATAGTCAAACTCGACGGAGACAAGATTATCATGTGTAAATTGACGGACTGAAATTATGTATTTAATTAGGGCAGGGGCAACAAGAACATCTCGAAGGAGGAGTGGTTTTGTGGTAGATGGAAGATGGGTTTGGCCAGCACAATGGATAGGAATGAGAGAACCATATCCAAGAGTAATAGAGGAAAAAAGGTGAAGAAGTGAACGATGACAGCATATTACGCGAATTAGACATGTGACTAGATGCACCAGAATTGAAAATCCAATCTTTACCTGAGTTTCCTTGAGTAGCGAAGTTGTTCATGGCCTGGAGAAAAGCGGCTTGGTCACAGCTTGGCGTTGTTGCAGGAAACGAGGTTGGTGCAGATGGCGGCGCTGGGGCGAGCGGTGGCGGCGGAAGCTGGTACATCGGATAGTGGCCGCCTGTTGAGGTGTTGTAGTTCATTGGCGACGGTACATTATAGGAGTAGTAGGATGGTTCAGCGACATAAGCCTGCGACGGAGGGCGTGGACCGAGTAGTCTAGGGGAGCCGGTGTGCGGGCGCATGCCCAGCATCTAAGAGCCGGTGTAGGCGGGTGGAGCGCCGATCAGAGAGGGAGCCGCCCAAGGCATGGGCCAAGCCTTCACAAGGCCAATCCAAGGGTCATGTGGGGGCGGTAGATTGGCGATGCTAGAGGTGCAGGAGCCGTAGCTGGTGGTGCGCCGCCTGAGGGAGCCTAATCCGATGGTGCTAATGGCCGTGGAGGTCGATAGAACGACCTTCTGCCTCGGTAGTTAGGGATGGGGCGCCATCCTGGGGGTGGATGCACTGATGGAGGAGGAGGAGGCAGCAATGGTGGAGCTGGAGCGGGCGGACATTGGACGACCGCGAAGACCTGGGGGCGAGCCTTGATGGAATTGCGTCAACGTGTAGTGCTTCGCCGGGAAACCCCAAGAGCAAGGTGTGATGCAGCACAGCAGCAATTTTTCCCTTAGTAAGAAACCGAGGTTATCGAACCAGTATAAGGAAGGAAACATCTCAAAGGTGTTGCAAGCAACGTGGAAACCTGCACAACACAAACTCAAGACTTTGCCCCAACGAATTAGTGAGGTTGTCAAGCTCACCGGTTTGCTGTAACAAATGATTAGACGTATGGTGTGGAAGGTAATGGTTTGCAGCAAGTAAACAAGTAACAGTGGAAGATGTATCAATGGTAAAGATTGGACCGGGGTCCATAGTTCACTAGAGGTGCTCTCCTTAGATAAACAACATGGCATGAAGGGTAAACAAATTACAGCAGGGCAATTGACAGGAACTGGGCTAGGCATAACAATGCAATACCAGACAAAAAGATCCTATGAGATTCGGTTGGGCAATACAATAATATACATAGACCGTCATCCAATTGCATCTATGACTAGAAGTCCACCTTCAGGTTATCATCCGAACCCCCTCTAGTATTAAGTTGCAAGCAACAGACAACTACTTTAGGCAAAGTGTGTAAGGTAAACAATCCACTTGTTCTATGAACAAGAGACCGTTGTTTTCTCCCTAGTGGCAACAACACATCTGCAACCGAAGATATTTCTGTCACTTCCCTTGGAAACTAGAGGCATGAACCCACTATCGAGCATAAATACCCCCTCTTGGAGTCACTAGCAACTACTTGGCCAAGATAGCTACTAACAACGGAGAGCATGCAAGATCACAAACAACATATACATGATAGAATCAAATAGACAAAACCATTAATCAATCTGACATAGTAATGTCAATATCCATCGGATCCCCGCAAACACAACATGCACGATTACAAATAGATTAGATCTTGATCATGAACAGAGCTCACAAGATCTATATATGAAAGCACAAGGAGGAGATACAACCATCTAGCTACTACATGGACCCGTAGTCCAAGGTGGAACTACTCACGCTTCATACCGGGCGCTGGCATGATGAAGAAGAAGGCCTCCGAGATGATCTCCCCTCTGGCAGGGTACCATGAAGAACTTCAGATCCCCCCGATCTAGGGACGATGGTGGCGGCGGCTACAGAAGATTTCATGGAGTTTTTGATCGGGTGCCTAGGGTTTCTGCATCGGGGGCTTCTTATAGGCGTAGTGCGAGGCTGGGAGGCGGCCATAGAGCCCACACCCTGCCCAGGCGCAGGGTGGGCCCACCCGTGCCAAGGGGGTGTGGTGGCCCTGGCTCGCCCCTCCGTCTCTCCTCTGGACTTTGTGTCACCCAGGGTAAAATATTAACTTTGGCTTTTGTCCCGTCCAATTCTAAGAATATTGATTTTCTGCCTTTTTGGAACAAAAAACAGAAGAAAACATGCAACTGGAACTGTGACAACTTGTTAATAGGTTAGTTCCAGAAAAGATATAAAAACACCTCAAAGTGTAGACAAAGCAAAGCAAAGTAGATACTAAACAAGCATGGAGCATCAAAAATTATAGATACGTTTCCGACGTATCAAGCCTCCTTGTTGGTGATGGCGCGATCTGCCCATTGAAGCATGGAGCGTACCTCAGCAAAGGAGGTTCGCGGACGCATCATGGGGATGAAGGAGGCTTTCTTCTCAAAACATTCACCGAGCCCGACGAGAAGAACATTGATGAGTTGGCGGTCGTCGATGGAGTCGCCAAGTTCACGGAGCTCGTCCGCGAGAGCCTTGAGCCGCTGATAATAAACCCCCACTTGGGAGTCGCCTTGGATAGTGTTGCGGAGCTTGGTGTGGAGGGTGTTAACACGAGCGTCGACGTTGTCTTGAAACAGTTGACGTAGGGCCGCCCAGAGTGTGGCGGCATTGGAGGCGTCATAGAAGACGAGTTTGAAGATCTCGCTGGACACCCGTTGGTAGATCCATTGGATAATGGCGAGGTCGTCCTTTACCCAGAGAGGATCCAAGGGCTAGGGAACGGAGTTGGCATCGACGTGGACGAGGAGATTGCAGTGGCCTATATGAACTTCGAAGAGGTGGCGCCAATGGTAGTAGTTGTGCTTGGGAAGATCTAAAGTAACAGGAATAAAGGGACTAACATCTTGAATTGTATCGGCATAGATGGTGGGTAGGGTATAGGATACTAGGGTTTTGGTAGAGGTAGAGTGGATTGCGCCATGGCAACTACGAGATTGGAGGCGGCGATTTGGGCGCGCCACTCGAAATAGCCGGGCGGTGGTAGGGTGGGCGGCGACATGCCCTAGATTGGTTTTAGTCTGATACCATGTAGAATAATATTTGTCTGATAATTGATGATTGTTTGGAGATTACTGATCCGTACATTTTGCATCACCATTCTATATCATAATTTGCCTCTATTCATTGATATATTTCATATTAAGAGGTGATACTTATGTCTTTTCATCTGTTTTTGCATGTTGGATGATTTTTGGAGGATGAACTGTCGGAGTCAAGATTCTGATGGGAAAAAACAGTGTTTTGATGCAATTTCACGAGGACCAGAAAAATACTAGAAAAACTATAGAAAAATCTATTTCCTAAGCGAAGGATTCGGAAGGGAGGCGGAGTTGGGCCTGAGGCCCACACCCCAGCCGGGCCACCCTTGGCCACGCCAACAGGGGGTGTGGCCACCCTGGCCCACCACTAGCTCCGCCCTCTCGCCTATATCTTCTCCTCCAAACCCTAAAGTCAGAGGAGCGACCACAGACAGATTTCGCCGCCTCTACGGGGCGGAAAACACCGAGAGAGAAAGAGCTCTCCAGCAGATAGATTTCTGCCGGGGAAATCCCTTCCCGGAGAGGGGAGATCGTCGCCATCAACACCATCATCAAGCTAGACCTCATCGGGATCATCATTATCATCCACACCACCATCTCCACCAGCACCATCATCACCACTCCATCCTGTTGTGTGTTGAATCTTGCATAGTTCTTAGGGGAAACTTTCCCGATGTTAATTACTATTGTAGTTGATGCTTGTGAGTGGAAACATTGAATTATTTTTTATGTTCAGATTGTTATTCATCATCATATCATCTCTGATCTTGATCCATATGATGTCTCGTGAGTAGTTCGTTTAGTTCTTAAGGACATGGGAGAAGTCATGTTGTTAGTACTAGAATTGTGTTGAGGTATTATTCAATGGTTTAATATTTAAGTTGTGGTGCTATTCTTCTAGTGGTGTCATGTGAATATCAACTACATGATACTTCACCATTTATGGGCCTAGGGGAATGCATTGTGTATTTGGCTACTAATTGTGGGGTTGCCAGAGTGACAGAAACCTGAACCCCCGTTAGGAAACCTTTGCACAAGAGAGTGTAGGATCTCAGAATTTAATGTTGTGGTTAGGTTTTTATCTTAATTGCTTTCTTGTTGGTGTGGATGCTTGCAAGGGGTTTAACCACAAGTATGTATTAGTCCAAGTAAGGTCGGTACATTAGCACAGGTTCACCCACACAACACTTATAAAACCAAAGAAGATTAATCAGCTATATGAAACGAAAGCACTTGACAGTATTCCCATGTGTCCTCGAGAACGTTTGGTCCTCATAAGTATTACCACCGGCTTATCCTTTGCTAAGAAAGGATTGGGTCACTTGATGCAATTGTTTGTTGTATTTATTACTTGCACTTTATTTCTTTTCTTTATAAAAAAATCCTAAAAATCCGTTTGCTAAGTATTTACAGAGATTTCCTGCTCCATACCACTAGTCAACACCTTCTGCTCCTCGTTGGGATCAACACTCCTATTTATCGAAAGTACTACGATACACCCCCTATACTTGTGGGTTATCAAGAGTATTTTCTGGCGCCATTGCCGGGGAGTGAAGCGCTATTGAAGAGTGGAACTGGTAAAGGAAACTTCTACTCTGAGTATTTTTTTATTTCTGTTTGTTACTTTGTTTCCAATATGGATAACCCACTTGGTTTCCTGTTTGGGAAAACTACTACCGCCGTTAGGGTAGTAGATGAATCACCACCTGTTGAGATAGATCCTTTTAATATACCTACAAGAATTGTTGACCGTGTTATGGATAATTATTATTTAGGGGATAGAACTGTCCATCCTGGTGATCATTTGCTTTTTATCCATGAATTATGCGAGTTTTTTAAGTGTGCAGGTATCACAACTGAACAGGTGAAAAAGAAGTTACTTTCTATATCATTGGAAGGAAGAGGTGAAGAATGGTATAAGCTGCTAAAGAATGGACAATCCATGAAATGGGAGGAAATAGTACCTCTCTTTTATTCTAAATTCTATACTCCCAGTGAGATTCACAAGGATAGGAATCTAATATATAAATTTTTGCCTCGTGATGGAGAGAGTATAGCCCAAGCTTGGGGGAGATTGAAGTTACTAATGCTTAAATGTCCTATTCATGAACTCCCTAACAATATTATTATTAATAACTTTCATGCAAGGCTTTCTCTTCATGATAAAGATTTATTAGATGCTTCTTGTGCTGGATCATTCACACGTATGAAGGAAGAAGGTAAATGGGATCTTCTAGACCTTATTCAAGAGAACACTGAAGCATGGGAGAATGATAAAGGAAGAAAGTCAGGTATAAATTATGGTTATGAATGCATTAAATCTTTTATGGGAACCAATGACTTCCGTGATATTAGTACTCAGTATGGTCTTGATTCTCAAAGTATTGCCAATTGTTTTAAGGCTTTTGCCTCTTATATTGAAATTCCTAAAAATAAGTGGAACAAGTATCATGCACCTTATAAAGATGTTGTTAATCATGTTTCTGCTAGAAATACTGAAGTTTGTACTATTGATCATATTTTGCCGGAACCTTATGTTGAGAAAACACCTTTCCCAGCTAAGGTAGAGGAGCATTCTATGATAATTAGTGCTGTCAACAAAAGTACAAAGAAAGTTGTAGAACCTGATGAACAAATAAATATTGAACCTGTAGTAGCCATTGTGAAAGATCTTGTCACTAAAAATATAGAGGATGAGCACATTGTCTTCTATGAAGACACTTCTAATATTGTCTCTCATCCTAGAAAAGCTAGAAAACTAGTGTACCTGTGCTTTCCGTGAGAATTGGTGATCATAGCTATTATGGTTTATGTGATATTGGTGCTAGTTCTAGTGCTATTCCTTATGAGCTTTACAGGGAATGCATGAAATTGGTCCTTGTGAGCTTGAGGACATTGATGTGGTTATTCACCTTGCTAATAAGTAAACCATTTGCCCTATCGGTATTGTAAGAGATGTGGAAGTCCTTTGAGGTAATATTAAGTATCCTACTGATTTTCTAGTGCTTAGTTCTAAAGCTAGTAAAACTTTTCCTATCATTTTTGGTAGACCTTTCTTGAATACTTGTGGAGTTATTATAGATTGTAAGAAGGAGAAAGTTTTAACCAAGTTTGATGGAGATTCTTATGAGTTTAACTTTTCCAAATTTGCTAAAGCTCCTTATGAAAATGAATTGCCTAATGAAGATATCAGGATGGAACAACTTGCTTCTATTGATCCAGTTTATGACCTTAGACCTCTTTTTGATGATTGTAAGTATGCTCATTCTGATAAAGTTGCTTCTTGTGACAGTTATATTGTCAACTTTATTCAAAGTGCTACCGAAAGTTATTATGAGAGAGAGAAACATGGTTTTATGCATCTCAATAATATTAAGTTTCCCGCTTTATGTTGAAAGCTTTGAAGTTGCATTTGTTTTGTCTTCCTATGCTAGTGTCATTTTGTTTCAATAATTTGTTTTCTCATGAGACTCCCTTGCATAGGAAGTGGGTTAGACTCAAATGTGTTGGATATTTGCTTCTTGATGCTCCTTTTCACTTCAAATCTATATCTCCTATGTAAGCATCTTTGAAATTGTCAAGCCTAACTTAAAGGCATTAAAGAAAAGTACTTCTTGGGAGATAACCCAATAGTTTTATTGAGTCTTGGAAGTTATTACTTGTAATAACCTCTCCTTATACTTTTTGTTTTGGTTTCTGTGTCAAGTTCAACCTCTTTTGAGAAGTAGAGGAGTTGTGAAAAGTTGTTGTCCTGGGACAGGTTTTTGTGCTGCATTGTAAAAATCCGTGAAGGAGCTCAGTATTTCGGATGGAGCTGTAATTTTCTGTGCTTGTGCCCCAAGTTGTTACCCTACTTTCATTAGTTTTGCACTTTTTGATTTGAGCAACAGAAGTTCTTCGAAAAAATCAATCTTTACCTGCTGGTCTGTTTTGACAGATTTTTGCCATCATTTGCATTTGCCTCTTAAATTGTTTCCCTTTCAGATTCTTTTGGGGCTTTCGAAAGGAGTTGCTATAGTAGTTTTTGTTTTGATGGATTTCAGTTGAAATTTGAACCTAATGGTTTATTGTTTTTGCATATACTAATGTTGCTAATAAAGATTGTGTGAGGCTTTGTATGAAAGTAATTTTTAGGTGATGGGGAGAAGGAATCTGCAGAGCCCGTCTTTGAATAGGTAAAAGAGCTGGAAATCAAAGGTTCGTGAAAACCTTTTTCTTTATATTTTTATGTTTTTATTACATATGGAAGGTTACGAGACGAAACAGAGGAGGAAACGGAGCCCAGGTGGGCCACACCCACCAGTGGCGCGGGCCCAGCTGGCCATGCCACCAGGGGGTGTGAGCCCCCTGGAGTCCGTCTCTGCCCCGTTTTCGCATAGTACCTTCCTTACTGAAACTTCGTAATATATAGCCCCCAGATCCCCCGAGGTTTGTATATCGTGTTCTCGTCGTGTTTTCGTTTCGATCTATTTTTGTCGAAAAATACTCTCAAGTTTAGAGGCACCATGGTTTCCGCCAATGACAAGGGTAAGAAGCCCGTGGAAGATGATCCTCAAATTTCAAGGAGGTGGAGATCTTGGTTGGGGATTAAGAAGACGTGAAGGGGGATGAGCATCCAGACACCTGCGCTACCGTCGCAAGCATTGGAGTGGTGGAAAACTCTATCAAGCTTAGGATGACAACACAGATGTCTACAGGAGGGAAACCTCCACGTCATTGCCTCGCTCCACGGTCACTTCCTCCATGCACCAAGAACCCCTTCCATACTCTTATACATGAGCAACAATTCCAAAAGGTGCCCAAAGGAAAGTTGCCCTCTATGTGGGATATGCCTAGTTCTAACCATGCAGGGAAGGAACACTCTAAGAAGGAAGAGTGGGGAAAGAATAGCAAGGACTGGGATTCTCGGTCCGACATGATCATGAACTACATTGAGAATAATTCAGAGTTGATTCATAATCTGACCTTTGAGATAGAGGACTTGAGGAAGCTGGTTGAAAAGCTCATCAAGGGAACACCACCACCACCGAAGGATTAATTCGTCATCAGGTTTGGCATCCCCTTGGCTTGTTCCAAGCTTGGGGGAGTGTCGCGATATCATATCATTATCTTTTATATTTTTACCTTTTTAGTAGATTCATATCTTGGATAAGAGAAGTTATCATATATGTTGGTTTGCATTGTGTCTCTCCTTTATTTGGTTATCTATGTATCCCTTGGTGTGAGTGCCTTTATGGAATATTAATGAGAAGTCTCATCTTTTACTTTTTGCACTCCTTATTTTAGTTTGCAATCTCTATTATATGATTGATCTTGTTGATCAGTATTTGTATCACTTTGGGAACATCAAGTAGATCTAAATTGGTTTTGGCAAACCAAGCTCTGGTCAGTAGCAACACTTTTTGAGGTTTGAAAGGAAAAGAGAAAAACTTACAAGTATTTTGTATCATTTATTTTCTTTCTTGACTGGCTCATAAGCTTAGTATTCTTAATTTAATATCTTTTGTGTCTTCAAGGAAGGTTGCACGTTTGACTTTATCACTTGTATGTTTGCTTGTTTCCTTCAACTCTTTTGCTTGCTACCCAGCCTTGCTAGCTAAAAACCTGTGTTGAGAGGGAATACTTCTCATGCATACAATCCTTTAAACCAAAACTTGTGCCATTTGTGTCCATCATATCTACCTATTAGAATTATTGCTATTCCAAGTAAATTCTCAAGCTTCATCTATCTTTCAAATTAAAAATTATTTTGTTATGTGAAAACTAGTTAGTAAAGATCTCACGAACTTGATGGCACACCTTATTTTCTTGCTCCTAATAAACTTGAACCATTGTGTCATCGAAGTTGTATATGCTTGCATCTATAGGTTGGGATTAGCATAACCGTGTTGTCACGGGGAACGCTTTTAACACCTATAAATATACCCCGTTGATACCATGGTCTTTTGTTTATGGATATCGTCGGTGTGAAATAAAAGGGGAGCTTGTAAGTCCATGAAGTTATGTATGTGTGTTAGAAAAACGCCTGGGCCGCTAGCCTAAGCCATGCCTAATCATGGTGAAAACTTGCAGCATCACCATAATGAGCAATCTATGAAGCTTTCTTCTTATATATAAAAAAGAGAGACATATTGAAAAGAGGAAAGAGAGAAAAAACACCAGTTTCCCATGGTAAATAAGAGATTGATGAGACGCTCATTGTCTGCTTGCCTTGTCATTTTGATTATGGGATAGCTCATGTATCATGTGCAAGGGGTACCCCATTGGCGGTTCTCTATGATGCGCATGTACTTACTATGACAAGAACTTACCGGTAACTAAAGTTGCGTAGCATGAGGAGCGACCCTTGTACTCAAGGGACATGAGATTGCCAACTTATATTTCGTCAAGCATATACTCCATCTTTGTTCACTTTAATCTTAATCACCTAAAGATGCTTATGATAGGGGCAATGAGAGCTCAAAGCTAGTAAGTACCATAATCTTTTGAAATCTCTTTATGAACTTGAAATCCCTGCTTCCCTCTATGAAGGGCCTTTCTTCTACTTCAAAGTTGAGTCAGTAAACCTATTCCTCTCTATCTCCAGCAAGCATTTGAGTTATTGTGTTTCAAGCATTCATATGATGATTTATTCAATCATGTTCTTTATCTTCCTTGTTTGCATAAGACTCTTATCTGAATGAGTATTACTTTGAAATCCATCATTGTGAAAAGCCTTTTACGTTTGAGCAAAGAGTACACCTGTTATAAACTTCTTTACAAAAGCTTTGCTTGAAAACTGTTTGCCAACTGTTCTCTGACCAAGAACAAAGTTAGCCAATCACAATTATGATTTATCTTTATGCATATTTATTCTGACTCCCATACTTGTTGCAAGCTAAGTTATATAATGGTGAGTTGCTTTCTTCTATGAGCTGTGTATTGGTAAGTGTGATGCTTCTTGTCCGTATTCTTTTTATCGACACTTCACTCCATAAACCTGTGGACATGTTTAGTGATCTTAGTTTTCGCTTGGGGACAAGCAAGGTCTAAGCTTGGGGGGAGTTGATACTTCCATTTTGCATCACCATTCTATATCATAACTTTCCTATATTCATTGATATATTTCATATTAAAAGGTGACACTTATGTCTTTTCATCTGTTTTTGCACGCTGGATGATTCTTGGAGGATGAACTGCCGGAGTCAGGATTCTGATGGAAAAAGCGGTGTTTTGATGCAATTTCGTGAGGATCAGAAAAATACCAGAAAAACTACAGAAAATTCTATTTTCCCAGAAGACGAAGGATGCCGGAAGGGGAGGCGGAGTTGGGCCATAGGGAGCCCACACCCCCAAGCGCGGGCCACCCTAGGCCGCGCCTATGGGGGGGTGGCCACCCTGACCCACCTCTGGCTCCGCTCTCTCGCCTATATCTTCTCCTCGAAACCCTAAAGTCAGGGGAGCAACCATAGAAAGACTCCGCCACCTTTGCGGGACGGAAAACACCGAGAGAGAAAGAGCTCTCCGGCAGACAAATTTCTGCCAGGGAAATTCCTTTCCGGAGAGGGGGGATCGTCGCCATCAACACCACATCAAGCTAGACTTCATCAGGATCATCATTATCATCCACACCACCATCTCCACCAGCACCATCATCACCACTCCATCCCGCTGTGTGTTGAATCTTGCATAGTTCTTAGGGGTAACTTTCTCGGTGTTAATTACTATTGTAGTTGATGCTTGTGAGTGGAATGATTGGATTATTATTTATGTTCAGATTGTTATTCGTCACCATATCATCTCTGATCTTGATCCATATGATGTCTCGTGAGTAGTTCGTTTAGTTCTTGAGGACATGGGAGAAGTCATATTGTTAGTAGTGGAATTATGTTGAGGTATTTTTTAATGGTTTAATATTTAAGTTGTGGTGCTATTCTTCTAGTGGTGTCATGTGAACATCGACTACATGATACTTCACCATTTATGGGCCTAGGAGAATGCATTGTGTATTTGGCTACTAATTGTAGGGTTGTCGGAGTGACAGAAACCTGAATCCCCGTTAGGAAACCTTTGCACAAGGAAGTGTAGGATCTCAAAGTTTAAGGTTGTGGTTAGGTTTTTATCTTAATCGCTTTCTTGTAGTTGTGGATGCTTGCAAGGAGTTTAATCACAAGTATGTATTAGTCCAAGTAAGGTCGGTACATTAGCACATGTTCATCCACACAACACTTATAAAACCAAAGAAGATTAATCAGCTATATGAAATGAAAGCACTTGACATTATTCCCATGTGTCCTCGAGAACGTTTGGTCCTCATAAGTATTACCACCGGCTTGTCCTTTGTTAAGAAAGGATTGAGCCACTTGCTGCAATTGTTTGTTGTCTTTATTACTTGCACTTTATTTCTTTGCTTTATCAGAAAACTCCTAAAAATCCGTTTGCTAAGTATTTACAAAGAGATTTCCTACTCCATACCACTAGTCAACACTTTCTGCCCCTCGTTGGATCGACACTCCTATTTATCGAAAGTACTACGATACACCCTCTATACTTGTGGGTCATCAATTACAAGGAGTATATATGAGGGGGGCGGCTGCCACCCTTACTTGGATTACAAGCAAACTCTAAAACAAAACATATCCGACTCATATTCTAGCAGTGACCAATGCGAGGAATCTAGGCGGGGCAGCGAGGTCGAGGGCAGGGGCATGGTAGTGGCAGTCGTTGCCCTTAGTGCATGGTGGGATTCAGTGGTGGTGTTGGTGAGGATTGATGGCAACGACGGGTCGGGTTGGTTGGAGATAGAGAAATAAGGGCTAATTAGTTTGGATGCAAGGCTAATAAGATGTGTCACAGAGTAGATCTAATGCCTCGTGGTAGCCCACTTTTTGCGTTTGCACATAGTTGATGTACATATATGTTTATTTTCATACAGTTCATGGATTTCTATTTTTTATGTACATACAGATTTATTTCATCCAACTCACTTACTTTTTATGCATAAGTGGCCCGATGTGTATGAGTAAATTATTGTTTGCCAAAAGCACAAGAAATTTGTAACAATCCATGTTCTAGTCTAGCTTAGACCGAATCTATATATAATAATAAATAAAGGAGTGTTTATCTTCGTTCCTATATTTTTTGGACGATTTTATCCCTAACAGTTTGAGTGTATTATCCTGTGCCACCCATAAGTCAGTTATTTTTTCGTCTCGCGGGCCGCTTGCGTCCATGGTGGCCATGCTCCTGTCCAGGTGCTCTTGCACCACCTCCGTTTCAAAATTTAAGATGTTTTAGCTTTGTGAAGCAAATGTATCTAGACTTGTTTTAGTATGTAGGTTCACTCAAGTTTGGAGTGAATCTACACACTAAAAAAAGTCTAGATATATTTTCTTAACAAACCTAAAACATCTTATATTTTAAAATGGAGGGAGTACATATTTTTCCTGTTGGAGTTTCTTTGCTTGGAGAAGCTCTCTGCTTTTGGTGCTATATAATTTGCTCTTTTATTACTAATAACCATGTAAGACATATGGCCTACTTTTTCTATTGGAACAAGTCGATTTATTTTGGAGTGCCCGATTCGTGCTAAAGTTTTTTGGTGGTTTCAACTGACCTGTCTGTACCTTACAATGGAAATAAATTTTCGGTTTTCCAAATTTTCTTCACCTTAACTTAGCTTTGTCTACTAGCATGTTATCACTTATCATCCATACCAAATGGATGGCTTGCATAAGTAGTATATTTTGCTATCTAAGATGCCATAATAAAAATGTAGGCATGTTTCTTCATTGTTCAGTGTTTGTATTAGGTTGTCTTATGTATTGTATCGCAACCTTACCACTAATTTTTTATCTGGGAAAAAACAAACTATTAGTTGTGGCTCCACTATAGTTGATTGAGTGAGGCTAAGTTTGTATCTTCCTTTTTATTGCATGTGGACACGTATTTTGTGAGGCCTTTAAGCTAGGTATGCCTTTAGCACGCGGTGGATAATAAAAAGGTGTATAAGCGGTGTTATCTACAAATACCATTTGATCTATTACAGGTTTTGTCCCTGCTTATATTTTCTCTGTTGCAAGAGCAGGAATCAGGTGACGATGATCAAAGCGAGGTAAACAAGTCAGTCCTTTGCTATATTTATTTTTGCTTCATGATACCCTTTAGAACATCTGTATATGGGGTTATGAAAATTGGATATGACAATTTTGAGCCAGATCTGCATATGCATCATGATAATAATTTATCATGCTTCTATATGCATATACAACATTGCCTTGATATCAAATAATTGTTTCTTCTGCCTTTTTCTGCAAACATAACAGTGCTCGATCTGCCTCCCACTTGCGTTGTTGAAAATGAAATTATATGTTAGAGTTTTTATCTCTTAGTAATTGGCTTATGCTAGCCATGATAGTTAATTTGTGAAAAATATGTGGGTAGATTTGTATATGTTCCCTATCATGCTAACACACGAATCCATTTACTTATGGTGCTAATAAACTGATATGTTTTGTCAGACCAATGATTCAGTTTTTGCAGGGCATAGTTGTTCTTTAAATCCTCTTTATGAGGACAATTGAAGTTCTTGGAGTGACAGGAAGCAAGGAAAAGCCATATTAATTCTCATTACACAACGAAGAGATGCAAGGATCGCTAATATTGTGGGACAAATTTATATGGAATCCATGGACTAAAGTTCGTCTTTGATCACTTTGAAATTGCAGGTTGCCGTCTCCGGGGTACACTTTAATATGGTGTGATATGAGTGAAATATATTTGTTTATGCAGTTTTGCCAACCGATATTCACTTTTTGTCAGGTGCATCCCGCCGATATTTATCTTACTACCAAATTTCATAGCAAATTTCTCTCCTATTTTCATGTAAATGATGTCGACATTAGGCAGTTGTGAATGTGGTTATTCTTTCATGTCCTTGGTATCATTTATAAAAAAGATAGAAGGTGTGCACTTATTTCCCATAAATAATGAATAGCAGAGATGTAATTCTTTCAAGATTTGTAAATTAAATGCTAATGAGAGGTGGTGCAAATCGTGTCTCATTTTTTTAGTTTTGAATAGCCTGACTTAGACATGTTTGCTGCTCTTCGCCAAATTTCGGACCAGTGGTGTGCCTGTTCTATTTAATTTAATTGACACTTGTAAAAGGAAAAAAATAAACGTGTTGCATGCAAGTCCACCACATAACCACACACTGTTCAGGCGCACTGTAGGCGGCGCGGCAAAGCGCGTTTATCCATCTAGTAAAGTTATAATTGTCATGAACAAACTGAGATCCTAATCAGACAAAAAAGAAATTGGTTGCGTGGACACTTGGTTGTTCTATCGTCTAGAAAGAAGATCGAGAATTAGTCACTTCTAACCATACTCTATTATCGTGATCAAACAGATAATTAATTAGCTAGCTAGCCATGTAAACACTGAGTGGCTCTGTGGTTTCGACGTAGGTGAAAGTGGTGTTCCTACTACTGTAAGAGCTGTAGCCGATCTTTACATTGGCGACCAACGTCCCCTCATCCCGTTGGTTGACCCGTACGACATCGCCGGGTAACAAGGAGCCTTTCCGCCTGTGGTGCCGATACACCAACTCGTTGCTTCTGTCCACCGTCAGCACATACTCGCCGTACGCGAAGTGCATCCGCGAGAGGTAGTGCCCCTTGTTGACACTATACCGACGGCACCACCGGCGTCCTTCCTCCATAACCCACACGTCGGTCGGGACGCCACGGATGACAATGCCTAGCCTCCCGTGCACCTCCGTCAGGTTGTAGAGATCAGGCCCCGCCGGCCGGCCAGGCAGAGCTGTGACTGACGAGGTGATGCGCTCATCCTCCAGGTCGAACGACACTATCCTAGGGGCGGCGCCATCGGTGACCCAGTGCGTCGTGCCGTCGATGCTGATGACGCCGGCGCCGAGGTTGCATCTCGCGCCGCCCTCGTGGCCCACCGGCACCTCCCGCCACGCAACCTCCCCGAGCGTGAGCACGCGCACGCCGCTGAACTCGCAGGAACGCCCGACGATGCACGGGACATGCACCAGTTTGTACCGCCCCGACGTCGGGTGGTACGCGAAGCTGTAGGCCGCATGCCACATTTTCCAGTGGTGGAGCAAGATCAGCCTGCTGGCGCATGGCAGAGGCGGGAGGGGCAGCGTCTCGCCGGTGGCTGGGTTGACAAGGGTGATAGCGCCACCGATCTCGTTGTCGTCGCATAGGCAGAGTAGGCCATTGCTCGTGCCCACCAGCTGCACGCCCCCGATGTTTCCACCGTCCCGCCTCCACAGCTCTCTGCAGGTCCCTGTGGACGACGACGACGACAGGTCGTCGACGACGTAGGCGACAGAAGAGCTGGGGTTCCAGAGGAGGGCCTTGGCGCGGCTCCGCATCTCCGTGGTGCGCTCGTCGATGGCGTCGCGCCAGAGCCGGCAGACGAGACGGGACCGGCGCAGGGAGCTCGGCGGGAGCCGGAGCAGGATCTCAACCAGGGCATCCGTGGGGAAGTCCCGTACTGCCGTGGCCATGGCCGTGAGTCGCGTGCTGCGCTTCCTCTTCTTCTCCGTCTTCTACAGGCTGACCACCACGGATCCACCAATCGTGGCGTCGTTTTAATTAGCTCCGTTTTAGCCGGAGGACGTTTTGGATCCGACTTGGCTGCCAAGTTCTCTGTTTACCGTTTATATCTGGAAAACTATCTTGGCTGTCAAGTTTTTTTTTTTTTGGATACGGAACCGTCACAAATTCTGAATAATACTCCGAACAATGTAAAACCTAATAGAGTAGTACAAACTTTTGTACAGACCAGTTTCAAAGTACAGATTGAACAAAGGTCTGTACGTACACGAGGACTACACGCAGACAGTATATTCTTCAGTGGACTGCCACATACCTTCGGAAACAACAAGCTGCAATTCGGGTGCAGGTTTCAGGAATTGGGCACATGGATGTTGCTGACACCGGCTCCTCCGAGCATCGACATCAGCCCTCCACCATGCACCCTTCCCTCCGGCACCACGAACCCAAAGCTCCCTCCTACACCCTCCTGGCCAGTGCCAGCCAGGTTTAACGAAGAAGAAGGTTTCAGGGAACCAGGAACGAGCAACTGGGGCGGTATGAGCCTCGCACTCTGCCTTTGTTCCAACGACTCGGCGCGAGGGACAGAAGAGGACACCACATGGTCCATGCTGCTGCACGCCATCGAGGAAGAAGAGCCGATCCCGCTGAAGACCCCCCTACTTCTGCCTTGCCCGCATTCCAGCTCTTGTGTCGAGGCCATCAAGGTGCCATGCGCAGAGCACAGACCGCTCCTCCCCCTGGCAAATTTCTCACAGCCGGCGCTCCAGGCGCACCGCTTCCCGCCACCGTGCGCCTTGCAGAAGTCCGTGCTCCCCTGCGCACTCTTGTCGCATCCATCAGCTTTGCAACGCTTGCCACCGCCATGCTTCACGCAGCAATCGCTGCGACCACGAGCGCTCTTGGTGCACCCTGGTGCCACACACCGCTTGCCTCCTCCGTGCACCACGCAGTAGCTAGTTCCCCCGTGAACACTCTTAGGACATGCCGCACCTCCATCAAAGAGGCACCTCTTCCCACCGCCATGAGCTTTACATAACAATGTGCTGCCCTCGGCCCCTTTGGTACAGCCTTCGGATATACACCGCTTGCCTCCACCATGGGACTTGCAGAACATGGTGCCTCCCTGTGCTCCCTTGCCGCAGTCTGGGTACTGACACCGGCGACCACCTCCATGAGAGATGCACAGACCCGGATATCCCTCAGCACTACGGGCGCACCCCTCCATGATGCACCTCTTCCCTCCACCATGTTTTATGCACAAACCCGACGTTCCCCGTGCTGCCTTCGAGCACTCCTGAACCCCA